>CAUJGY010000082.1:0-1200000 GCA_963170745.1 Phymatocera aterrima
ATGATCGGAAATATTTTTTTTCAGAATCAAAATCGGACTTTGATGGGTGAGTTTCTGGGTGTATTTCGACTCGCTGAATCCGGAAATCCAACCTTTGATGACCAAAAATATGCTTGGAAAAAAGTTATGTCGCATGGTACGAAAAAGAGATGATCGAAAATATTTTTGTTCAGAATCAAAATCGGACTTTGATGCGTGAGTTTCTAGGTGTATTTCGACCCGCTGAATCCGAAAATCCAACCTTTGATGACCAAAAATATGCTTGAAAAAAAGTTATTTCGCATCGTACGAAAAAGAGATGATCGAAAATATCTGTCTCCAGAATCGAAATCGAACTTTGATGTGTGAGTTTCTAGGTGTATTTCGACCCGCTGAATCCGAAAATCCATCCTTTGATGACCAAAAATATGCTTGGAAAAAAGTTATTTCGCACGGTACGAAAAAGAGATGATCGAAAATATTTTTGTTCAGAATCAAAATCGGACTTTGATGCGTGAGTTTCTAGGTGTATTTCGACCCGCTGAATCCGAAAATCCAACCTTTGATGACCAAAAATATGCTTGAAAAAAAGTTATTTCGCATCGTACGAAAAAGAGATGATCGAAAATATCTGTCTCCAGAATCAAAATCGAACTTTGACGGGTGGGTTCATAGGTGTAATTTGACCCGCTGGATCCAAAAATCCAACCTTTGTTACACGAAAATACACCTGGAAAGAAGTTATTCCGCATGGTACGAAAAAGAGATGATCGAAAATATTTTTTTTCAGAATCGAAATCGGACTTTGATGGGTGAGTTTCTAGGTGTATTCCGACCCGCTGAATCCGAAAATCCGAACTTTGATGACCAAAAATACGCTTGGAAAAAAGTTATTTCGCATGGTTCGAAAAAGAGATGATCGAAAATATCTGTCTCCAGAATCGAAATCGAACTTTGATGGGTGGGTTTATAGGTGTATTTTGACCCGCTGGATCCAAAAATCCAACCTTTGTTACACGAAAATACACCTGGAAAGAAGTTATTTCGCATGGTACGAAAAAGAGATGATCGAAAATATTTTTTTTCAGAATTGAAATCGGACTTTAATGGGTGAGTTTCTAGGTGTATTTCGACCCGCTGAATCCCAAAATCCAACCTCTGATGACCAAAAATATGCTTGGAAAAAAGTTATTTCGCACGGTACGAAAAAGAGATGATCGAAAATATTTTTTTTCAGAATCAAAATCGGACTTTGATGGGTGAGTTTCTAGGTGTATTTCGACCCGCTGAATCCGAAAATCCATCCTTTGATGACCAAAAATATGCGTGGAAAAAAGTTATTTCGCATGGTACGAAAAAGAGATGATCGAGAATATCTGTCTCCAGAATCGAAATCGAACTTTGATGGGTGGGTTTATAGGTGTATTTTGAACCGCTGAATCCGACAATCCAAGCTTTGATGGCCAAAAATATCCTTGGAAAAAAGTTATTTCGCATGGTACGAAAAAGAGATGATCGGAAATATCTTTCGCCAGAATCGAAAGCGAACTTTGATGGGTGGGTTCATAGGTGTATTTTGACCCGCTGAATCCAAAAATCGAACCTTTGTTACACGAAAATATACCTGGAAAGAAGTTATTTCGCATGGTCCGAAAAAGAGATGATCGAAAATATTTTTTTTCAGAATCAAAATCGGACTTTAATGGGTGAGTTTCTAGGTTTATTCCGACCCGCTGAATTCGAAAATCCAAACTTTGATAACCAAAAATTTGCTTGGAAAAAAGTTATTTCGCATGGTACGAAAAAGAGATGATCGGAAATATTTTTTTTCAGAATCAAAATCGGACTTTGATGGGTGAGTTTCTGGGTGTATTTCGACTCGCTGAATCCGGAAATCCAACCTTTGATGACCAAAAATATGCTTGGAAAAAAGTTATTTCGCATGGTACGAAAAAGAGATGATCGAAAATATCTGTCTCCAGAATCGAAATCGAACTTTGATGGGTGGGTTTATAGGTGTATTTTGACCCGCTGAATCCGACAATCCAAGCTTTGATGACCAAAAATATGCTTGGAAAAAAGTTATTTCGCATGGTACGAAAAAGAGATGATCGGAAATATCTTTCGCCAGAATCGAAAGCGAACTTTGATGGGTGGGTTCATAGGTGTATTTTGACCCGCTGAATCCAAAAATCGAACCTTTGTTACACGAAAATACACCTGGAAAGAAGTTATTTCGCATGGTCCGAAAAAGAGATGATCGAAAATATTTTTTTTCAGAATCAAAATCGGACTTTAATGGGTGAGTTTCTAGGTTTATTCCGACCCGCTGAATTCGAAAATCCAAACTTTGATAGCCAAAAATGTGCTTGGAAAAAAGTTATTTCGCATGGTACGAAAAAGAGATGATCGGAAATATTTCTTTTCAGAATCAAAATCGGACTTTAATGGGTGAGTTTCTAGGTTTATTCCGACCCGCTGAATTCGAAAATCCAAACTTTGATAACCAAAAATTTGCTTGGAAAAAAGTTATTTCGCATGGTACGAAAAAGAGATGATCGGAAATATTTTTTTTCAGAATCAAAATCGGACTTTGATGGGTGAGTTTCTGGGTGTATTTCGACTCGCTGAATCCGGAAATCCAACCTTTGATGACCGAAAATATGCTTGGAAAAAAGTTATTTCGCATGGTACGAAAAAGAGATGATCGAAAATATCTGTCTCCAGAATCAAAATCGAACTTTGATGGGTGGGTTCATAGGTGTATTTTGACCCGCTGAATCCAAAAATCCAACCTTTGTTACCCAAAAATACACCTGGAAAGAAGTTATTTCGCATGGTCCGAAAAAGAGATGATCGAAAATATTTTTTTTCAGAATCAAAATCGGACTTTGATGGGTGAGTTTCTGGGTGTATTTCGACTCGCTGAATCCGGAAATCCAACCTTTGATGACCAAAAATATGCTTGGAAAAAAGTTATTTCGCATGGTACGAAAAAGAGATGATCGAAAATATCTGTCTCCAGAATCGAAATCGAACTTTGATGGGTGGGTTTATAGGTGTATTTTGACCCGCTGAATCCGACAATCCAAGCTTTGATGACCAAAAATATGCTTGGAAAAAAGTTATTTCGCATGGTACGAAAAAGAGATGATCGGAAATATCTTTCGCCAGAATCGAAAGCGAACTTTGATGGGTGGGTTCATAGGTGTATTTTGACCCGCTGAATCCAAAAATCGAACCTTTGTTACACGAAAATACACCTGGAAAGAAGTTATTTCGCATGGTCCGAAAAAGAGATGATCGAAAATATTTTTTTTCAGAATCAAAATCGGACTTTAATGGGTGAGTTTCTAGGTTTATTCCGACCCGCTGAATTCGAAAATCCAAACTTTGATAGCCAAAAATGTGCTTGGAAAAAAGTTATTTCGCATGGTACGAAAAAGAGATGATCGGAAATATTTCTTTTCAGAATCAAAATCGGACTTTAATGGGTGAGTTTCTAGGTTTATTCCGACCCGCTGAATTCGAAAATCCAAACTTTGATAACCAAAAATTTGCTTGGAAAAAAGTTATTTCGCATGGTACGAAAAAGAGATGATCGGAAATATTTTTTTTCAGAATCAAAATCGGACTTTGATGGGTGAGTTTCTGGGTGTATTTCGACTCGCTGAATCCGGAAATCCAACCTTTGATGACCGAAAATATGCTTGGAAAAAAGTTATTTCGCATGGTACGAAAAAGAGATGATCGAAAATATCTGTCTCCAGAATCAAAATCGAACTTTGATGGGTGGGTTCATAGGTGTATTTTGACCCGCTGAATCCAAAAATCCAACCTTTGTTACCCAAAAATACACCTGGAAAGAAGTTATTTCGCATGGTCCGAAAAAGAGATGATCGAAAATATTTTTTTTCAGAATCAAAATCGGACTTTAATGGGTGAGTTTCCAGGTGTATTTCGAATCCGAAAATCCAACCTCTGATGACCAAAATATGCTTGGAAAAAAGTTATTTCGCACGGTACGAAAAAGAGATGATCGAAAATATTTTTGTTCAGAATCAAAATCGGACTTTGATGCGTGAGTTTCTAGGTGTATTTCGACCCGCTGAATCCGAAAATCCAACCTTCGATGACCAAAAATATGCTTGAAAAAAAGTTATTTCGCATCGTACGAAAAAGAGATGATCGAAAATATCTGTCTCCAGAATCAAAATCGAACTTTGACGGGTGGGTTCATAGGTGTATTTTGACAAGCTGAATCCAAAAATCCAACCTTTGTTACACGAAAATACACCTGGAAAGAAGTTATTCCGCATGGTACGAAAAAGAGATGATCGAAAATATTTTTTTTCAGAATCGGAATCGGACTTTGATGGGTGAGTTTCTGGGTGTATTTCGACTCGCTGAATCCGAAAATCCAACCTTTGATGACCAAAGATATGCTTGGAAAAAAGTTATTTCGCATCGTACGACAAAGATATGATCGAAAATATCTGTCCCCAGAATCAAAATCGAACTTTGACGGGTGGGTTCATAGGTGTAATTTGACCCGCTGGATCCAAAAATCCAACCTTTGTTACACGAAAATACACCTGGTAAGAAGTTATTTCGCATGGTACGAAAAAGAGATGATCGAAAATATTTTTTTTCAGAATCAAAATCGGACTTTAATGGGTGAGTTTCTAGGTGTATTCCGACCCGCTGAATCCGAAAATCCGAACTTTGATATCCAAAAATATGCTTGGAAAAAAGTTATTTCGCATGGTACGAAAAAGAGATGATCGAAAATATCTGTCTCCAGAATCGAAATCGAACTTTGATGCGTGGGTTTATAGGTGTATTTTGACCCGCTGAATCCAAAAATCCAACCTTTGTTACACGAAAATACACCTGGAAAGAAGTTATTCCGCATGGTACGAAAAAGAGATGATCGAAAATATTTTTTTTCAGAATCAAAATCGGACTTTGATGGGTGAGTTTCTAGGTGTGTTTCGACCCGCTGAATCCGAAAATCCAACCTCTGATGACCAAAAATATGCTTGGAAAAAAGTTATTTCGCATGGTACGAAAAAGAGATGATCGGAAATATCTTTCGCCAGAATCGAAAGCGAACTTTGATGGGTGGGTTCATAGGTGTATTTTGACCCGCTGAATCCAAAAATCGAACCTTTGTTACACGAAAATACACCTGGAAAGAAGTTATTTCGCATGGTCCGAAAAAGAGATGATCGCAAATATTTTTTTTCAGAATCAAAATCGGACTTTGATGGGTGAGTTTGTAGGTTTATTCCGACCCGCTGAATTCGAAAATCCAAACTTTGATATCCAAAAATTTGCTTGGAAAAAAGTTATTTCGCATGGTACGAAAAAGAGATGATCGGAAATATTTTTTTTCAGAATCAAAATCGGACTTTGATGGGTGAGTTTCTGGGTGTATTTCGACTCGCTGAATCCGGAAATCCAACCTTTGATGACCAAAAATATGCTTGGAAAAAAGTTATGTCGCATGGTACGAAAAAGAGATGATCGAAAATATTTTTGTTCAGAATCAAAATCGGACTTTGATGCGTGAGTTTCTAGGTGTATTTCGACCCGCTGAATCCGAAAATCCAACCTTTGATGACCAAAAATATGCTTGAAAAAAAGTTATTTCGCATCGTACGAAAAAGAGATGATCGAAAATATCTGTCTCCAGAATCGAAATCGAACTTTGATGTGTGAGTTTCTAGGTGTATTTCGACCCGCTGAATCCGAAAATCCATCCTTTGATGACCAAAAATATGCTTGGAAAAAAGTTATTTCGCACGGTACGAAAAAGAGATGATCGAAAATATTTTTGTTCAGAATCAAAATCGGACTTTGATGCGTGAGTTTCTAGGTGTATTTCGACCCGCTGAATCCGAAAATCCAACCTTTGATGACCAAAAATATGCTTGAAAAAAAGTTATTTCGCATCGTACGAAAAAGAGATGATCGAAAATATCTGTCTCCAGAATCAAAATCGAACTTTGACGGGTGGGTTCATAGGTGTAATTTGACCCGCTGGATCCAAAAATCCAACCTTTGTTACACGAAAATACACCTGGAAAGAAGTTATTCCGCATGGTACGAAAAAGAGATGATCGAAAATATTTTTTTTCAGAATCGAAATCGGACTTTGATGGGTGAGTTTCTAGGTGTATTCCGACCCGCTGAATCCGAAAATCCGAACTTTGATGACCAAAAATACGCTTGGAAAAAAGTTATTTCGCATGGTTCGAAAAAGAGATGATCGAAAATATCTGTCTCCAGAATCGAAATCGAACTTTGATGGGTGGGTTTATAGGTGTATTTTGACCCGCTGGATCCAAAAATCCAACCTTTGTTACACGAAAATACACCTGGAAAGAAGTTATTTCGCATGGTACGAAAAAGAGATGATCGAAAATATTTTTTTTCAGAATTGAAATCGGACTTTAATGGGTGAGTTTCTAGGTGTATTTCGACCCGCTGAATCCCAAAATCCAACCTCTGATGACCAAAAATATGCTTGGAAAAAAGTTATTTCGCACGGTACGAAAAAGAGATGATCGAAAATATTTTTTTTCAGAATCAAAATCGGACTTTGATGGGTGAGTTTCTAGGTGTATTTCGACCCGCTGAATCCGAAAATCCATCCTTTGATGACCAAAAATATGCGTGGAAAAAAGTTATCTCGCATGGTACGAAAAAGAGATGATCGAGAATATCTGTCTCCAGAATCGAAATCGAACTTTGATGGGTGGGTTTATAGGTGTATTTTGAACCGCTGAATCCGACAATCCAAGCTTTGATGGCCAAAAATATCCTTGGAAAAAAGTTATTTCGCATGGTACGAAAAAGAGATGATCGGAAATATCTTTCGCCAGAATCGAAAGCGAACTTTGATGGGTGGGTTCATAGGTGTATTTTGACCCGCTGAATCCAAAAATCGAACCTTTGTTACACGAAAATATACCTGGAAAGAAGTTATTTCGCATGGTCCGAAAAAGAGATGATCGAAAATATTTTTTTTCAGAATCAAAATCGGACTTTAATGGGTGAGTTTCTAGGTTTATTCCGACCCGCTGAATTCGAAAATCCAAACTTTGATAACCAAAAATTTGCTTGGAAAAAAGTTATTTCGCATGGTACGAAAAAGAGATGATCGGAAATATTTTTTTTCAGAATCAAAATCGGACTTTGATGGGTGAGTTTCTGGGTGTATTTCGACTCGCTGAATCCGGAAATCCAACCTTTGATGACCAAAAATATGCTTGGAAAAAAGTTATTTCGCATGGTACGAAAAAGAGATGATCGAAAATATCTGTCTCCAGAATCGAAATCGAACTTTGATGGGTGGGTTTATAGGTGTATTTTGACCCGCTGAATCCGACAATCCAAGCTTTGATGACCAAAAATATGCTTGGAAAAAAGTTATTTCGCATGGTACGAAAAAGAGATGATCGGAAATATCTTTCGCCAGAATCGAAAGCGAACTTTGATGGGTGGGTTCATAGGTGTATTTTGACCCGCTGAATCCAAAAATCGAACCTTTGTTACACGAAAATACACCTGGAAAGAAGTTATTTCGCATGGTCCGAAAAAGAGATGATCGAAAATATTTTTTTTCAGAATCAAAATCGGACTTTAATGGGTGAGTTTCTAGGTTTATTCCGACCCGCTGAATTCGAAAATCCAAACTTTGATAGCCAAAAATGTGCTTGGAAAAAAGTTATTTCGCATGGTACGAAAAAGAGATGATCGGAAATATTTCTTTTCAGAATCAAAATCGGACTTTAATGGGTGAGTTTCTAGGTTTATTCCGACCCGCTGAATTCGAAAATCCAAACTTTGATAACCAAAAATTTGCTTGGAAAAAAGTTATTTCGCATGGTACGAAAAAGAGATGATCGGAAATATTTTTTTTCAGAATCAAAATCGGACTTTGATGGGTGAGTTTCTGGGTGTATTTCGACTCGCTGAATCCGGAAATCCAACCTTTGATGACCGAAAATATGCTTGGAAAAAAGTTATTTCGCATGGTACGAAAAAGAGATGATCGAAAATATCTGTCTCCAGAATCAAAATCGAACTTTGATGGGTGGGTTCATAGGTGTATTTTGACCCGCTGAATCCAAAAATCCAACCTTTGTTACCCAAAAATACACCTGGAAAGAAGTTATTTCGCATGGTCCGAAAAAGAGATGATCGAAAATATTTTTTTTCAGAATCAAAATCGGACTTTAATGGGTGAGTTTCCAGGTGTATTTCGAATCCGAAAATCCAACCTCTGATGACCAAAAATATGCTTGGAAAAAAGTTATTTCGCACGGTACGAAAAAGAGATGATCGAAAATATTTTTGTTCAGAATCAAAATCGGACTTTGATGCGTGAGTTTCTAGGTGTATTTCGACCCGCTGAATCCGAAAATCCAACCTTCGATGACCAAAAATATGCTTGAAAAAAAGTTATTTCGCATCGTACGAAAAAGAGATGATCGAAAATATCTGTCTCCAGAATCAAAATCGAACTTTGACGGGTGGGTTCATAGGTGTATTTTGACAAGCTGAATCCAAAAATCCAACCTTTGTTACACGAAAATACACCTGGAAAGAAGTTATTCCGCATGGTACGAAAAAGAGATGATCGAAAATATTTTTTTTCAGAATCGGAATCGGACTTTGATGGGTGAGTTTCTGGGTGTATTTCGACTCGCTGAATCCGAAAATCCAACCTTTGATGACCAAAGATATGCTTGGAAAAAAGTTATTTCGCATCGTACGAAAAAGATATGATCGAAAATATCTGTCCCCAGAATCAAAATCGAACTTTGACGGGTGGGTTCATAGGTGTAATTTGACCCGCTGGATCCAAAAATCCAACCTTTGTTACACGAAAATACACCTGGTAAGAAGTTATTTCGCATGGTACGAAAAAGAGATGATCGAAAATATTTTTTTTCAGAATCAAAATCGGACTTTAATGGGTGAGTTTCTAGGTGTATTCCGACCCGCTGAATCCGAAAATCCGAACTTTGATATCCAAAAATATGCTTGGAAAAAAGTTATTTCGCATGGTACGAAAAAGAGATGATCGAAAATATCTGTCTCCAGAATCGAAATCGAACTTTGATGCGTGGGTTTATAGGTGTATTTTGACCCGCTGAATCCAAAAATCCAACCTTTGTTACACGAAAATACACCTGGAAAGAAGTTATTCCGCATGGTACGAAAAAGAGATGATCGAAAATATTTTTTTTCAGAATCAAAATCGGACTTTGATGGGTGAGTTTCTAGGTGTGTTTCGACCCGCTGAATCCGAAAATCCAACCTCTGATGACCAAAAATATGCTTGGAAAAAAGTTATTTCGCACGGTACGAAAAAGAGATGATCGAAAATATTTTTTTTCAGAATCAAAATCGGACTTCGATGCGTGAGTTTCTAGTTGTATTTCGACCCGCTGAATCCGAAAATCCAACCTTTGATGACCAAAAATATGCTTCGAAAAAAGTTATTTCGCATGGTACGAAAAAGAGATGATCGAACATATCTGTCTCCAGAATCGAAATCGAACTTTGATGGGTGGGTTTATAGGTGTATTTTGACCCGCTGAATCAGACAATCCAAGCTTTGATGACCAAAAATATGCTTGGAAAAAAGTTATTTCGCATGGTACGAAAAAGAGATGATCGGAAATATCTTTCGCCAGAATCGAAAGCGAACTTTGATGGGTGGGTTCATAGGTGTATTTTGACCCGCTGAATCCAAAAATCGAACCTTTGTTACACGAAAATACACCTGGAAAGAAGTTATTTCGCATGGTCCGAAAAAGAGATGATCGCAAATATTTTTTTTCAGAATCAAAATCGGACTTTGATGGGTGAGTTTGTAGGTTTATTCCGACCCGCTGAATTCGAAAATCCAAACTTTGATATCCAAAAATTTGCTTGGAAAAAAGTTATTTCGCATGGTACGAAAAAGAGATGATCGGAAATATTTTTTTTCAGAATCAAAATCGGACTTTGATGGGTGAGTTTCTGGGTGTATTTCGACTCGCTGAATCCGGAAATCCAACCTTTGATGACCAAAAATATGCTTGGAAAAAAGTTATGTCGCATGGTACGAAAAAGAGATGATCGAAAATATTTTTGTTCAGAATCAAAATCGGACTTTGATGCGTGAGTTTCTAGGTGTATTTCGACCCGCTGAATCCGAAAATCCAACCTTTGATGACCAAAAATATGCTTGAAAAAAAGTTATTTCGCATCGTACGAAAAAGAGATGATCGAAAATATCTGTCTCCAGAATCGAAATCGAACTTTGATGTGTGAGTTTCTAGGTGTATTTCGACCCGCTGAATCCGAAAATCCATCCTTTGATGACCAAAAATATGCTTGGAAAAAAGTTATTTCGCACGGTACGAAAAAGAGATGATCGAAAATATTTTTGTTCAGAATCAAAATCGGACTTTGATGCGTGAGTTTCTAGGTGTATTTCGACCCGCTGAATCCGAAAATCCAACCTTTGATGACCAAAAATATGCTTGAAAAAAAGTTATTTCGCATCGTACGAAAAAGAGATGATCGAAAATATCTGTCTCCAGAATCAAAATCGAACTTGGACGGGTGGGTTCATAGGTGTAATTTGACCCGCTGGATCCAAAAATCCAACCTTTGTTACACGAAAATACACCTGGAAAGAAGTTATTCCGCATGGTACGAAAAAGAGATGATCGAAAATATTTTTTTTCAGAATCGAAATCGGACTTTGATGGGTGAGTTTCTAGGTGTATTCCGACCCGCTGAATCCGAAAATCCGAACTTTGATGACCAAAAATACGCTTGGAAAAAAGTTATTTCGCATGGTTCGAAAAAGAGATGATCGAAAATATCTGTCTCCAGAATCGAAATCGAACTTTGATGGGTGGGTTTATAGGTGTATTTTGACCCGCTGGATCCAAAAATCCAACCTTTGTTACACGAAAATACACCTGGAAAGAAGTTATTTCGCATGGTACGAAAAAGAGATGATCGAAAATATTTTTTTTCAGAATTGAAATCGGACTTTAATGGGTGAGTTTCTAGGTGTATTTCGACCCGCTGAATCCCAAAATCCAACCTCTGATGACCAAAAATATGCTTGGAAAAAAGTTATTTCGCACGGTACGAAAAAGAGATGATCGAAAATATTTTTTTTCAGAATCAAAATCGGACTTTGATGGGTGAGTTTCTAGGTGTATTTCGACCCGCTGAATCCGAAAATCCATCCTTTGATGACCAAAAATATGCGTGGAAAAAAGTTATTTCGCATGGTACGAAAAAGAGATGATCGAGAATATCTGTCTCCAGAATCGAAATCGAACTTTGATGGGTGGGTTTATAGGTGTATTTTGAACCGCTGAATCCGACAATCCAAGCTTTGATGGCCAAAAATATCCTTGGAAAAAAGTTATTTCGCATGGTACGAAAAAGAGATGATCGGAAATATCTTTCGCCAGAATCGAAAGCGAACTTTGATGGGTGGGTTCATAGGTGTATTTTGACCCGCTGAATCCAAAAATCGAACCTTTGTTACACGAAAATATACCTGGAAAGAAGTTATTTCGCATGGTCCGAAAAAGAGATGATCGAAAATATTTTTTTTCAGAATCAAAATCGGACTTTAATGGGTGAGTTTCTAGGTTTATTCCGACCCGCTGAATTCGAAAATCCAAACTTTGATAACCAAAAATTTGCTTGGAAAAAAGTTATTTCGCATGGTACGAAAAAGAGATGATCGGAAATATTTTTTTTCAGAATCAAAATCGGACTTTGATGGGTGAGTTTCTGGGTGTATTTCGACTCGCTGAATCCGGAAATCCAACCTTTGATGACCAAAAATATGCTTGGAAAAAAGTTATTTCGCATGGTACGAAAAAGAGATGATCGAAAATATCTGTCTCCAGAATCGAAATCGAACTTTGATGGGTGGGTTTATAGGTGTATTTTGACCCGCTGAATCCGACAATCCAAGCTTTGATGACCAAAAATATGCTTGGAAAAAAGTTATTTCGCATGGTACGAAAAAGAGATGATCGGAAATATCTTTCGCCAGAATCGAAAGCGAACTTTGATGGGTGGGTTCATAGGTGTATTTTGACCCGCTGAATCCAAAAATCGAACCTTTGTTACACGAAAATACACCTGGAAAGAAGTTATTTCGCATGGTCCGAAAAAGAGATGATCGAAAATATTTTTTTTCAGAATCAAAATCGGACTTTAATGGGTGAGTTTCTAGGTTTATTCCGACCCGCTGAATTCGAAAATCCAAACTTTGATAACCAAAAATTTGCTTGGAAAAAAGTTATTTCGCATGGTACGAAAAAGAGATGATCGGAAATATTTCTTTTCAGAATCAAAATCGGACTTTAATGGGTGAGTTTCTAGGTTTATTCCGACCCGCTGAATTCGAAAATCCAAACTTTGATAACCAAAAATTTGCTTGGAAAAAAGTTATTTCGCATGGTACGAAAAAGAGATGATCGGAAATATTTTTTTTCAGAATCAAAATCGGACTTTGATGGGTGAGTTTCTGGGTGTATTTCGACTCGCTGAATCCGGAAATCCAACCTTTGATGACCGAAAATATGCTTGGAAAAAAGTTATTTCGCATGGTACGAAAAAGAGATGATCGAAAATATCTGTCTCCAGAATCAAAATCGAACTTTGATGGGTGGGTTCATAGGTGTATTTTGACCCGCTGAATCCAAAAATCCAACCTTTGTTACCCAAAAATACACCTGGAAAGAAGTTATTTCGCATGGTCCGAAAAAGAGATGATCGAAAATATTTTTTTTCAGAATCAAAATCGGACTTTAATGGGTGAGTTTCCAGGTGTATTTCGAATCCGAAAATCCAACCTCTGATGACCAAAAATATGCTTGGAAAAAAGTTATTTCGCACGGTACGAAAAAGAGATGATCGAAAATATTTTTGTTCAGAATCAAAATCGGACTTTGATGCGTGAGTTTCTAGGTGTATTTCGACCCGCTGAATCCGAAAATCCAACCTTCGATGACCAAAAATATGCTTGAAAAAAAGTTATTTCGCATCGTACGAAAAAGAGATGATCGAAAATATCTGTCTCCAGAATCAAAATCGAACTTTGACGGGTGGGTTCATAGGTGTATTTTGACAAGCTGAATCCAAAAATCCAACCTTTGTTACACGAAAATACACCTGGAAAGAAGTTATTCCGCATGGTACGAAAAAGAGATGATCGAAAATATTTTTTTTCAGAATCGGAATCGGACTTTGATGGGTGAGTTTCTGGGTGTATTTCGACTCGCTGAATCCGAAAATCCAACCTTTGATGACCAAAGATATGCTTGGAAAAAAGTTATTTCGCATCGTACGAAAAAGATATGATCGAAAATATCTGTCCCCAGAATCAAAATCGAACTTTGACGGGTGGGTTCATAGGTGTAATTTGACCCGCTGGATCCAAAAATCCAACCTTTGTTACACGAAAATACACCTGGTAAGAAGTTATTTCGCATGGTACGAAAAAGAGATGATCGAAAATATTTTTTTTCAGAATTGAAATCGGACTTTAATGGGTGAGTTTCTAGGTGTATTTCGACCCGCTGAATCCCGAAATCCAACCTCTGATGAGCAAAAATATGCTTGGAAAAAAGTTATTTCGCACGGTACGAAAAAGAGATGATCGAAAATATTTTTTTTCAGAATCAAAATCGGACTTTGATGGGTGAGTTTCTAGGTGTATTTCGACCCGCTGAATCCGAAAATCCAACCTTTGATGACCAGAAATATGCTTGAAAAAAAGTTATTTCGCATCGTACGACAAAGAGATGATCGAAAATATTTTTTTTCAGAATCAAAATCGGACTTTGATGGGTGAGTTTCTAGGTGTATTTCGACCCGCTGAATCCGAAAATCCATTCTTTGATGACCAAAAATATGCTTGGAAAAAAGTTATTTCGCATGGTACGAAAAAGGGATGATCGAGAATATCTGTCTCCAGAATCGAAATCGAACTTTGATGGGTGGGTTTATAGGTGTATTTTGACCCGCTGAATCCGACAATCCAAGCTTTGATGACCAAAAATATCCTTGGAAAAAAGTTATTTCGCATGGTACGAAAAAGAGATGATCGGAAATATCTTTCGCCAGAATCGGAAGCGAACTTTGATGGGTGGGTTCATAGGTGTATTTTGACCCGCTGAATCCAAAAATCGAACCTTTGTTACACGAAAATATACCTGGAAAGAAGTTATTTCGCATGGTCCGAAAAAGAGATGATCGAAAATATCTGTCTCCAGAATCGAAATCGAACTTTGATGGGTGGGTTTATAGGTGTATTTTGACCCGCTGGATCCAAAAATCCAACCTTTGATGACCAAAAATATGCTTGAAAAAAAGTTATTTCGCATCGTACGAAAAAGAGATGATCGAGAATATCTGTCTCCAGAATCGAAATCGAACTTTGATGGGTGGGTTTATAGGTGTATTTTGACCCGCTGGATCCGACAATCCAAGCTTTGATGGCCAAAAATATCCTTGGAAAAAAGTTATTTCGCATGGTACGAAAAAGAGATGATCGGAAATATCTTTCGCCAGAATCGAAAGCGAACTTTGATGGGTGGGTTCATAGGTGTATTTTGACCCGCTGAATCCAAAAATCGAACCTTTGTTACACGAAAATATACCTGGAAAGAAGTTATTTCGCATGGTCCGAAAAAGAGATGATCGAAAATATCTGTCTCCAGAATCGAAATCGAACTTTGATGTGTGAGTTTCTAGGTGTATTTCGACCCGCTGAATCCGAAAATCCATCCTTTGATGACCAAAAATATGCTTGGAAAAAAGTTATTTCGCACGGTACGAAAAAGAGATGATCGAAAATATTTTTGTTCAGAATCAAAATCGGACTTTGATGCGTGAGTTTCTAGGTGTATTTCGACCCGCTGAATCCGAAAATCCAACCTTTGATGACCAAAAATATGCTTGAAAAAAAGTTATTTCGCATCGTACGAAAAAGAGATGATCGAAAATATCTGTCTCCAGAATCAAAATCGAACTTTGACGGGTGGGTTCATAGGTGTAATTTGACCCGCTGGATCCAAAAATCCAACCTTTGTTACACGAAAATACACCTGGAAAGAAGTTATTCCGCATGGTACGAAAAAGAGATGATCGAAAATATTTTTTTTCAGAATCAAAATCGGACTTTGATGGGTGAGTTTCTAGGTGTATTCCGACCCGCTGAATCCGAAAATCCGAACTTTGATGACCAAAAATACGCTTGGAAAAAAGTTATTTCGCATGGTTCGAAAAAGAGATGATCGAAAATATCTGTCTCCAGAATCGAAATCGAACTTTGATGGGTGGGTTTATAGGTGTATTTTGACCCGCTGGATCCAAAAATCCAACCTTTGTTACACGAAAATACACCTGGAAAGAAGTTATTTCGCATGGTACGAAAAAGAGATGATCGAAAATATTTTTTTTCAGAATTGAAATCGGACTTTAATGGGTGAGTTTCTAGGTGTATTTCGACCCGCTGAATCCCAAAATCCAACCTCTGATGACCAAAAATATGCTTGGAAAAAAGTTATTTCGCACGGTACGAAAAAGAGATGATCGAAAATATTTTTTTTCAGAATCAAAATCGGACTTTGATGCGTGAGTTTCTAGTTGTATTTCGACCCGCTGAATCCGAAAATCCAACCTTTGATGACCAAAAATATGCTTCGAAAAAAGTTATTTCGCATGGTACGAAAAAGAGATGATCGAACATATCTGTCTCCAGAATCGAAATCGAACTTTGATGGGTGGGTTTATAGGTGTATTTTGACCCGCTGAATCAGACAATCCAAGCTTTGATGACCAAAAATATGCTTGGAAAAAAGTTATTTCGCATGGTACGAAAAAGAGATGATCGGAAATATCTTTCGCCAGAATCGAAAGCGAACTTTGATGGGTGGGTTCATAGGTGTATTTTGACCCGCTGAATCCAAAAATCGAACCTTTGTTACACGAAAATACACCTGGAAAGAAGTTATTTCGCATGGTCCGAAAAAGAGATGATCGCAAATATTTTTTTTCAGAATCAAAATCGGACTTTGATGGGTGAGTTTCTAGGTTTATTCCGACCCGCTGAATTCGAAAATCCAAACTTTGATATCCAAAAATTTGCTTGGAAAAAAGTTATTTCGCATGGTACGAAAAAGAGATGATCGGAAATATTTTTTTTCAGAATCAAAATCGGACTTTGATGGGTGAGTTTCTGGGTGTATTTCGACTCGCTGAATCCGGAAATCCAACCTTTGATGACCGAAAATATGCTTGGAAAAAAGTTATTTCGCATGGTACGAAAAAGAGATGATCGAAAATATCTGTCTCCAGAATCAAAATCGAACTTTGATGGGTGGGTTCATAGGTGTATTTTGACCCGCTGAATCCAAAAATCCAACCTTTGTTACCCAAAAATACACCTGGAAAGAAGTTATTTCGCATGGTCCGAAAAAGAGATGATCGAAAATATTTTTTTTCAGAATCAAAATCGGACTTTAATGGGTGAGTTTCCAGGTGTATTTCGAATCCGAAAATCCAACCTCTGATGACCAAAAATATGCTTGGAAAAAAGTTATTTCGCACGGTACCATGGTACGAAAAAGAGATGATCGAAAATATCTGTCTCCAGAATCGAAATCGAACTTTGATGGGTGGGTTTATAGGTGTATTTTGACCCGCTGAATCCAAAAATCCAACCTTTGTTACACGGAAATACACCTGGAAAGAAGTTATTCCGCATGGTACGAAAAAGAGATGATCGAAAATATTTTTTTTCAGAATCAAAATCGGACTTTAATGGGTGAGTTTCCAGGTGTATTTCGAATCCGAAAATCCAACCTCTGATGACCAAAAATATGCTTGGAAAAAAGTTATTTCGCACGGTACGAAAAAGAGATGATCGAAAATATTTTTGTTCAGAATCAAAATCGGACTTTGATGCGTGAGTTTCTAGGTGTATTTCGACCCGCTGAATCCGAAAATCCAACCTTCGATGACCAAAAATATGCTTGAAAAAAAGTTATTTCGCATCGTACGAAAAAGAGATGATCGAAAATATCTGTCTCCAGAATCAAAATCGAACTTTGACGGGTGGGTTCATAGGTGTATTTTGACAAGCTGAATCCAAAAATCCAACCTTTGTTACACGAAAATACACCTGGAAAGAAGTTATTCCGCATGGTACGAAAAAGAGATGATCGAAAATATTTTTTTTCAGAATCGGAATCGGACTTTGATGGGTGAGTTTCTGGGTGTATTTCGACTCGCTGAATCCGAAAATCCAACCTTTGATGACCAAAGATATGCTTGGAAAAAAGTTATTTCGCATCGTACGAAAAAGATATGATCGAAAATATCTGTCCCCAGAATCAAAATCGAACTTTGACGGGTGGGTTCATAGGTGTAATTTGACCCGCTGGATCCAAAAATCCAACCTTTGTTACACGAAAATACACCTGGTAAGAAGTTATTTCGCATGGTACGAAAAAGAGATGATCGAAAATATTTTTTTTCAGAATTGAAATCGGACTTTAATGGGTGAGTTTCTAGGTGTATTTCGACCCGCTGAATTCCGAAATCCAACCTCTGATGACCAAAAATATGCTTGGAAAAAAGTTATTTCGCACGGTACGAAAAAGAGATGATCGAAAATATTTTTTTTCAGAATCAAAATCGGACTTTGATGGGTGAGTTTCTAGGTGTATTTCGACCCGCTGAATCCGAAAATCCATTCTTTGATGACCAAAAATATGCTTGGAAAAAAGTTATTTCGCATGGTACGAAAAAGAGATGATCGGAAATATCTTTCGCCAGAATCGTAAGCGAACTTTGATGGGTGGGTTCATGGGTGTATTTTGACCCGCTGAATCCAAAAATCGAACCTTTGTTACACGAAAATACACCTGGAAAGAAGTTATTCCGCATGGTACGAAAAAGAGATGATCGAAAATATTTTTTTTCAGAATCAAAATCGGACTTTAATGGGTGAGTTTCTAGGTGTATTTCGACCCGCTGAATCCGAAAATCCAACCTCTGATGACCAAAAATATGCTTGGAAAAAAGTTATTTCGCACGGTACGAAAAAGAGATGATCGAAAATATTTTTGTTCAGAATCAAAATCGGACTTTGATGCGTGAGTTTCTAGGTGTATTCCGACCCGCTGAATCCGAAAATCCAACCTTCGATGACCAAAAATATGCTTGAAAAAAAGTTATTTCGCATCGTACGAAAAAGAGATGATCGAAAATATCTGTCTCCAGAATCAAAATCGAAATTTGACGGGTGGGTTCATAGGTGTATTTTGACAAGCTGAATCCAAAAATCCAACCTTTGTTACACGGAAATACACCTGGAAAGAAGTTATTCCGCATGGTACGAAAAAGAGATGATCGAAAATATTTTTTTTCAGAATCAAAATCGGACTTTAATGGGTGAGTTTCTAGGTGTATTTCGACCCGCTGAATCCGAAAATCCAACCTCTGATGACCAAAAATATGCTTGGAAAGAAGTTATTCCGCATGGTACGAAAAAGAGATGATCGAAAATATTTTTTTTCAGAATCGGAATCGGACTTTGATGGGTGAGTTTCTGGGTGTATTTCGACTCGCTGAATCCGAAAATCCAACCTTTGATGAACAAAGATATGCTTGGAAAAAAGTTATTTCGCATCGTACGAAAAAGAGATGATCGAAAATATCTGTCCCCAGAATCAAAATCGAACTTTGACGGGTGGGTTCATAGGTGTAATTTGACCCGCTGGATCCAAAAATCCAACCTTTGTTATACGAAAATACACCTGGAAAGAAGTTATTTCGCATGGTACGAAAAAGAGATGATCGAAAATATTTTTTTTCAGAATTGAAATCGGACTTTAATGGGTGAGTTTCTAGGTGTATTTCGACCCGCTGAATCCCAAAATCCAACCTCTGATGACCAAAAATATGCTTGGAAAAAAGTTATTTCGCACGGTACGAAAAAGAGATGATCGAAAATATTTTTTTTCAGAATCAAAATCGGACTTTGATGGGTGAGTTTCTAGGTGTATTTCGACCCGCTGAATCTGAAAATCCATTCTTTGATGACCAAAAATATGCTTGGAAAAAAGTTATTTCGCATGGTACGAAAAAGGGATGATCGAGAATATCTGTCTCCAGAATCGAAATCGAACTCTGATGGGTGGGTTTATAGGTGTATTTTGACCCGCTGAATCCGACAATCCAAGCTTTGATGACCAAAAATATGCTTGGAAAAAAGTTATTTCGCATGGTACGAAAAAGAGATGATCGGAAATATCTTTCGCCAGAATCGTAAGCGAACTTTGATGGGTGGGTTCATAGGTGTATTTTGACCCGCTGAATCCAAAAATCGAACCTTTGTTACACGAAAATACACCTGGAAAGAAGTAATTTCGCATGGTCCGAAAAAGAGATGATCGAAAATATTTTTTTTCATAATCAAAATCGGACTTTAATGGGTGAGTTTCTAGGTTTATTCCGACCCGCTGAATTCGAAAATCCAAACTTTGATAGCCAAAAATTTGCTTGGAAAAAAGTTATTTCGCATGGTACGAAAAAGAGATGATCGGAAATATCTTTCGCCAGAATCGAAATCGAACTTTGATGGGTGGGTTTATAGGTGTATTTTGACCCGCTGGATCCAAAAATCCAACCTTTGTTACACGAAAATACACCTGGAAAGAAATTATTCCGCATGGTACGAAAAAGAGATGATCGAAAATATTTTTTTTCAGAATTGAAATCGGACTTTAATGGGTGAGTTTCTAGGTGTATTTCGACCCGCTGAATCCCAAAATCCAACCTCTGATGACCAAAAATATGCTTGGAAAAAAGTTATTTCGCACGGTACGAAAAAGAGATGATCGAAAATATTTTTTTTCAGAATCAAAATCGGACTTTGATGGGTGAGTTTCTAGGTGTATTTCGACCCGCTGAATCCGAAAATCCATTCTTTGATGACCAAAAATATGCTTGGAAAAAAGTTATTTCGCATGGTACGAAAAAGGGATGATCGAGAATATCTGTCTCCAGAATCGAAATCGAACTTTGATGGGTGGGTTTATAGGTGTATTTTGACCCGCTGAATCCGACAATCCAAGCTTTGATGACCAAAAATATGCTTGGAAAAAAGTTATTTCGCATGGTACGAAAAAGAGATGATCGGAAATATCTTTCGCCAGAATCGAAAGCGAACTTTGATGGGTGGGTTCATAGGTGTATTTTGACCCGCTGAATCCAAAAATCGAACCTTTGTTACACGAAAATACACCTGGAAAGAAGTTATTTCGCATGGTCCGAAAAAGAGATGATCGAAAATATTTTTTTTCAGAATCAAAATCGGACTTTAATGGGTGAGTTTCTAGGTTTATTCCGACCCGCTGAATTCGAAAATCCAAACTTTGATATCCAAAAATTTGCTTGGAAAAAAGTTATTTCGCATGGTACGAAAAAGAGATGATCGAAAATATCTTTCTCCAGAATCGAAATCGAACTTTGAAGGGTGGGTTTATAGGTGTATTTTGACCCGCTGAATCCAAAAATCCAACCTTTGTTACACGAAAATACACCTGGAAAGAAATTATTCCGCATAGTACGAAAAAGAGATGATCGAAAATATTTTTTTTCAGAATTGAAATCGGACTTTAATGGGTGAGTTTCTAGGTGTATTTCGACCCGCTGAATCCCAAAATCCAACCTCTGATGACCAAAAATATGCTTGGAAAAAAGTTATTTCGCACGGTACGAAAAAGAGATGATCGAAAATATTTTTTTTCAGAATCAAAATCGGACTTTGATGGGTGAGTTTCTAGGTGTATTTCGACCCGCTGAATCCGAAAATCCATTCTTTGATGACCAAAAATATGCTTGGAAAAAAGTTATTTCGCATGGTACGAAAAAGGGATGATCGAGAATATCTGTCTCCAGAATCGAAATCGAACTCTGATGGGTGGGTTTATAGGTGTATTTTGACCCGCTGAATCCGACAATCCAAGCTTTGATGACCAAAAATATGCTTGGAAAAAAGTTATTTCGCATGGTACGAAAAAGAGATGATCGGAAATATCTTTCGCCAGAATCGTAAGCGAACTTTGATGGGTGAGTTCATAGGTGTATTTTGACCCGCTGAATCCAAAAATCGAACCTTTGTTACACGAAAATACACCTGGAAAGAAGTTATTTCGCATGGTCCGAAAAAGAGATGATCGAAAATATTTTTTTTCAGAATCAAAATCGGACTTTAATGGGTGAGTTTCTAGGTTTATTCCGACCCGCTGAATTCGAAAATCCAAACTTTGATAGCCAAAAATTTGCTTGGAAAAAAGTTATTTCGCATGGTACGAAAAAGAGATGATCGAAAATATCTGTCTCCAGAATCGAAATCGAACTTTGATGGGTGGGTTTATAGGTGTATTTTGACCCGCTGGATCCAAAAATCCAACCTTTGTTACACGAAAATACACCTGGAAAGAAATTATTCCGCATGGTACGAAAAAGAGATGATCGAAAATATTTTTTTTCAGAATTGAAATCGGACTTTAATGGGTGAGTTTCTAGGTGTATTTCGACCCGCTGAATCCCAAAATCCAACCTCTGATGACCAAAAATATGCTTGGAAAAAAGTTATTTCGCACGGTACGAAAAAGAGATGATCGAAAATATTTTTTTTCAGAATCAAAATCGGACTTTGATGGGTGAGTTTCTAGGTGTATTTCGACCCGCTGAATCCGAAAATCCATTCTTTGATGACCAAAAATATGCTTGGAAAAAAGTTATTTCGCATGGTACGAAAAAGGGATGATCGAGAATATCTGTCTCCAGAATCGAAATCGAACTTTGATGGGTGGGTTTATAGGTGTATTTTGACCCGCTGAATCCGACAATCCAAGCTTTGATGACCAAAAATATGCTTGGAAAAAAGTTATTTCGCATGGTACGAAAAAGAGATGATCGGAAATATCTTTCGCCAGAATCGAAAGCGAACTTTGATGGGTGGGTTCATAGGTGTATTTTGACCCGCTGAATCCAAAAATCGAACCTTTGTTACACGAAAATACACCTGGAAAGAAGTTATTTCGCATGGTCCGAAAAAGAGATGATCGAAAATATTTTTTTTCAGAATCAAAATCGGACTTTAATGGGTGAGTTTCTAGGTTTATTCCGACCCGCTGAATTCGAAAATCCAAACTTTGATATCCAAAAATTTGCTTGGAAAAAAGTTATTTCGCATGGTACGAAAAAGAGATGATCGAAAATATCTGTCTCCAGAATCGGAATCGAACTTTGATGGGTGGGTTTATAGGTGTATTTTGACCCGCTGGATCCAAAAATCCAACCTTTGTTACACGAAAATACACCTGGAAAGAAATTATTTCGCATAGTACGAAAAAGAGATGATCGAAAATATTTTTTTTCAGAATTGAAATCGGACTTTAATGGGTGAGTTTCTAGGTGTATTTCGACCCGCTGAATCCCAAAATCCAACCTCTGATGACCAAAAATATGCTTGGAAAAAAGTTATTTCGCACGGTACGAAAAAGAGATGATCGAAAATATTTTTTTTCAGAATCAAAATCGGACTTTGATGGGTGAGTTTCTAGGTGTATTTCGACCCGCTGAATCCGGAAATCCATTCTTTGATGACCAAAAATATGCTTGGAAAAAAGTTATTTCGCATGGTACGAAAAAGGGATGATCGAGAATATCTGTCTCCAGAATCGAAATCGAACTTTGATGGGTGGGTTTATAGGTGTATTTTGACCCGCTGAATCCGACAATCCAAGCTTTGATGACCAAAAATATGCTTGGAAAAAAGTTATTTCGCATGGTACGAAAAAGAGATGATCGGAAATATCTTTCGCCAGAATCGAAAGCGAACTTTGATGGGTGGGTTCATAGGTGTACTTTGACCCGCTGAATCCAAAAATCGAACCTTTGTTACACGAAAATACACCTGGAAAGAAGTTATTTCGCATGGTCCGAAAAAGAGATGATCGAAAATATTTTTTTTCAGAATCAAAATCGGACTTTAATGGGTGAGTTTCTAGGTTTATTCCGACCCGCTGAATTCGAAAATCCAAACTTTGATAGCCAAAAATTTGCTTGGAAAAAAGTTATTTCGCATGGTACGAAAAAGAGATGATCGGAAATATTTTTTTTCAGAATCAAAATCAGACTTTGATGGGTGAGTTTCTGGGTGTATTTCGACTCGCTGAATCCGGAAATCCAACCTTTGATGACCAAAAATATGCTTGGAAAAAAGTTATTTCGCATGGTACGAAAAAGGGATGATCGAGAATATCTGTCTCCAGAATCGAAATCGAACTCTGATGGGTGGGTTTATAGGTGTATTTTGACCCGCTGAATCCGACAATCCAAGCTTTGATGACCAAAAATATGCTTGGAAAAAAGTTATTTCGCATGGTACGAAAAAGAGATGATCGGAAATATCTTTCGCCAGAATCGAAAGCGAACTTTGATGGGTGGGTTCATAGGTGTACTTTGACCCGCTGAATCCAAAAATCGAACCTTTGTTACACGAAAATACACCTGGAAAGAAGTTATTTCGCATGGTCCGAAAAAGAGATGATCGAAAATATTTTTTTTCAGAATCAAAATCGGACTTTAATGGGTGAGTTTCTAGGTTTATTCCGACCCGCTGAATTCGAAAATCCAAACTTTGATAGCCAAAAATTTGCTTGGAAAAAAGTTATTTCGCATGGTACGAAAAAGAGATGATCGGAAATATTTTTTTTCAGAATCAAAATCGGACTTTGATGGGTGAGTTTCTGGGTGTATTTCGACTCGCTGAATCCGGAAATCCAACCTTTGATGACCAAAAATATGCTTGGAAAAAAGTTATTTCGCATGGTACGAAAAAGAGATGATCGAAAATATCTGTCTCCAGAATCGGAATCGAACTTTGATGGGTGGGTTTATAGGTGTATTTTGACCCGCTGAATCCAAAAATCCAACCTTTGTTACACGGAAATACACCTGGAAAGAAGTTATTCCGCATGGTACGAAAAAGAGATGATCGAAAATATTTTTTTTCAGAATCAAAATCGGACTTTAATGGGTGAGTTTCTAGGTGTATTTCGACCCGCTGAATCCGAAAATCCAACCTCTGATGACCAAAAATATGCTTGGAAAAAAGTTATTTCGCACGGTACGAAAAAGAGATGATCGAAAATATTTTTGTTCAGAATCAAAATCGGACTTTGATGCGTGAGTTTCTAGGTGTATTTCGACCCGCTGAATCCGAAAATCCAACCTTCGATGACCAAAAATATGCTTGAAAAAAAGTTATTTCGCATCGTACGAAAAAGAGATGATCGAAAATATCTGTCTCCAGAATCAAAATCGAACTTTGACGGGTGGGTTCATAGGTGTATTTTGACAAGCTGAATCCAAAAATCCAACCTTTGTTACACGAAAATACACCTGGAAAGAAGTTATTTCGCATGGTCCGAAAAAGAGATGATCGAAAATATTTTTTTTCAGAATCAAAATCGGACTTTAATGGGTGAGTTTCTAGGTTTATTCCGACCCGCTGAATTCGAAAATCCAAACTTTGATATCCAAAAATTTGCTTGGAAAAAAGTTATTTCGCATGGTACGAAAAAGAGATGATCGAAAATATCTGTCTCCAGAATCGGAATCGAACTTTGATGGGTGGGTTTATAGGTGTATTTTGACCCGCTGGATCCAAAAATCCAACCTTTGTTACACGAAAATACACCTGGAAAGAAATTATTTCGCATAGTACGAAAAAGAGATGATCGAAAATATTTTTTTTCAGAATTGAAATCGGACTTTAATGGGTGAGTTTCTAGGTGTATTTCGACCCGCTGAATCCCAAAATCCAACCTCTGATGACCAAAAATATGCTTGGAAAAAAGTTATTTCGCACGGTACGAAAAAGAGATGATCGAAAATATTTTTTTTCAGAATCAAAATCGGACTTTGATGGGTGAGTTTCTAGGTGTATTTCGACCCGCTGAATCCGGAAATCCATTCTTTGATGACCAAAAATATGCTTGGAAAAAAGTTATTTCGCATGGTACGAAAAAGGGATGATCGAGAATATCTGTCTCCAGAATCGAAATCGAACTTTGATGGGTGGGTTTATAGGTGTATTTTGACCCGCTGAATCCGACAATCCAAGCTTTGATGACCAAAAATATGCTTGGAAAAAAGTTATTTCGCATGGTACGAAAAAGAGATGATCGGAAATATCTTTCGCCAGAATCGAAAGCGAACTTTGATGGGTGGGTTCATAGGTGTACTTTGACCCGCTGAATCCAAAAATCGAACCTTTGTTACACGAAAATACACCTGGAAAGAAGTTATTTCGCATGGTCCGAAAAAGAGATGATCGAAAATATTTTTTTTCAGAATCAAAATCGGACTTTAATGGGTGAGTTTCTAGGTTTATTCCGACCCGCTGAATTCGAAAATCCAAACTTTGATAGCCAAAAATTTGCTTGGAAAAAAGTTATTTCGCATGGTACGAAAAAGAGATGATCGGAAATATTTTTTTTCAGAATCAAAATCAGACTTTGATGGGTGAGTTTCTGGGTGTATTTCGACTCGCTGAATCCGGAAATCCAACCTTTGATGACCAAAAATATGCTTGGAAAAAAGTTATTTCGCATGGTACGAAAAAGGGATGATCGAGAATATCTGTCTCCAGAATCGAAATCGAACTCTGATGGGTGGGTTTATAGGTGTATTTTGACCCGCTGAATCCGACAATCCAAGCTTTGATGACCAAAAATATGCTTGGAAAAAAGTTATTTCGCATGGTACGAAAAAGAGATGATCGGAAATATCTTTCGCCAGAATCGAAA
Organism: Phymatocera aterrima; assembly: GCA_963170745.1. Taxonomy (NCBI): domain Eukaryota; kingdom Metazoa; phylum Arthropoda; class Insecta; order Hymenoptera; family Tenthredinidae; genus Phymatocera; species Phymatocera aterrima. The sequence continues at coordinate 25,926 of CAUJGY010000082.1, forward strand.
GCGAACTTTGATGGGTGGGTTCATAGGTGTACTTTGACCCGCTGAATCCAAAAATCGAACCTTTGTTACACGAAAATACACCTGGAAAGAAGTTATTTCGCATGGTCCGAAAAAGAGATGATCGAAAATATTTTTTTTCAGAATCAAAATCGGACTTTAATGGGTGAGTTTCTAGGTTTATTCCGACCCGCTGAATTCGAAAATCCAAACTTTGATAGCCAAAAATTTGCTTGGAAAAAAGTTATTTCGCATGGTACGAAAAAGAGATGATCGGAAATATTTTTTTTCAGAATCAAAATCGGACTTTGATGGGTGAGTTTCTGGGTGTATTTCGACTCGCTGAATCCGGAAATCCAACCTTTGATGACCAAAAATATGCTTGGAAAAAAGTTATTTCGCATGGTACGAAAAAGAGATGATCGAAAATATCTGTCTCCAGAATCGGAATCGAACTTTGATGGGTGGGTTTATAGGTGTATTTTGACCCGCTGAATCCAAAAATCCAACCTTTGTTACACGGAAATACACCTGGAAAGAAGTTATTCCGCATGGTACGAAAAAGAGATGATCGAAAATATTTTTTTTCAGAATCAAAATCGGACTTTAATGGGTGAGTTTCTAGGTGTATTTCGACCCGCTGAATCCGAAAATCCAACCTCTGATGACCAAAAATATGCTTGGAAAAAAGTTATTTCGCACGGTACGAAAAAGAGATGATCGAAAATATTTTTGTTCAGAATCAAAATCGGACTTTGATGCGTGAGTTTCTAGGTGTATTTCGACCCGCTGAATCCGAAAATCCAACCTTCGATGACCAAAAATATGCTTGAAAAAAAGTTATTTCGCATCGTACGAAAAAGAGATGATCGAAAATATCTGTCTCCAGAATCAAAATCGAACTTTGACGGGTGGGTTCATAGGTGTATTTTGACAAGCTGAATCCAAAAATCCAACCTTTGTTACACGAAAATACACCTGGAAAGAAGTTATTTCGCATGGTCCGAAAAAGAGATGATCGAAAATATTTTTTTTCAGAATCAAAATCGGACTTTAATGGGTGAGTTTCTAGGTTTATTCCGACCCGCTGAATCCGAAAATCCAAACTTTGATAACCAAAAATTTGCTTGGAAAAAAGTTATTTCGCATGGTACGAAAAAGAGATGATCGGAAATATTTTTTTTCAGAATCAAAATCGGACTTTGATGGGTGAGTTTCTGGGTGTATTCCGACCCGCTGAATCCGGAAATCCAACCTTTGATGACCAAAAATATGCTTGGAAAAAAGTTATTTCGCATGGTACGAAAAAGAGATGATCGAAAATATCTGTCTCCAGAATCAAAATCGAACTTTGATGGGTGGGTTCATAGGTGTATTTTGACCCGCTGAATCCAAAAATCCAACCTTTGTTACCCAAAAATACACCTGGAAAGAAGTTATTTCGCATGGTCCGAAAAAGAGATGATCGAAAATATTTTTTTTCAGAATCAAAATCGGACTTTGATGCGTGAGTTTCTGGGTGTATTCCGACCCGCTGAATCCGAAAATCCAACCTTTGATGACCAAAAATATGCTTCGAAAAAAGTTATTTCGCATGGTACGAAAAAGCGATGATCGAACATATCTGTCTCCAGAATCGAAATCGAACTTTGATGGGTGGGTTTATAGGTGTATTTTGACCCGCTGAATCCGACAATCCAAGCTTTGATGACCAAAAATATGCTTGGAAAAAAGTTATTTCGCATGGTACGACAAAGAGATGATCGGAAATATCTTTCTCCAGAATCGAAATCGAACTTTGATGGGTGGGTTCATAGGTGTATTTTGACCCGCTGAATCGAAAAATCCAACCTTTGTTACACGAAAATACACCTGGAAAGAAGTTATTTCGCATGGTCCGAAAAAGAGATGATCGAAAATATTTTTTTTCAGAATCAAAATCGGACTATAATGGGTGAGTTTCTAGGTTTATTCCGACCCGCTGAATCCGAAAATCCAACCTTTGATGACCAAAAATTTGCTTGGAAAAAAGTTATTTCGCATGGTACGAAAAAGAGATGATCGGAAATATTTTTTTTCAGAATCAAAATCGGACTTTGATGGGTGAGTTTCTGGGTGTATTCCGACCCGCTGAATCTGGAAATCCAACCTTTGATGACCAAAAATATGCTTGGAAAAAAGTTAATTCGCATGGTACGAAAAAGAGATGATCGAAAATATCTGTCTCCAGAATCAAAATCGAACTTTGATGGGTGGGTTCATAGGTGTATTTTGACCCGCTGAATCCAAAAATCCAACCTTTGTTACTCAAAAATACACCTGGAAAGAAGTTATTTCGCATGGTCCGAAAAAGAGATGATCGAAAATATTTTTTTTCAGAATCAAAATCGGACTTTAATGGGTGAGTTTCTAGGTGTATTCCGACCCGCTGAATCCGAAAATCTAACCTTTGATGACTAAAAATATGCTCGGAAAAAAGTTATTTCGCATCGTACGAAAAAGAGATGATCGAAAATATCTGTCTCCAGAATCAAAATCGAACTTTGATGGGTGGCTTCATAGGTGTACTTTGACCCGCTGAATCCAAAAATCCAACCTTTGTTACACGAAAATACACCTGGAAAGAAGTTATTCCGCATGGTACGAAAAAGAGATGATCGAAAATATTTTTTTTCAGAATCGGAATCGGACTTTGATGGGTGAGTTTCTGGGTGTATTTCGACTCGCTGAATCCGAAAATCCAACCTTTGATGACCAAAGATATGCTTGGAAAAAAGTTATTTCGCATCGTACGAAAAAGAGATGATCGAAAATATCTGTCTCCAGAATCAAAATCATACTTTGACGGGTGGGTTCATAGGTGTAATTTGACCCGCTGGATCCAAAAATCCAACCTTTGTTACACGAAAATACACCTGGAAAGAAGTTATTTCGCATGGTCCGAAAAAGAGATGATCGAAAATATTTTTTTTCAGAATCAAAATCGGACTTTAATGGGTGAGTTTCTAGGTTTATTCCGACCCGCTGAATCCGAAAATCCAACCTTTGATGACCAAAAATATGCTTGGAAAAAAGTTATTTCGCACGGTACGAAAAAGAGATGATCGAAAATATTTTTTTTCAGAATTGAAATCGGACTTTAATGGGTGAGTTTCTAGGTGTATTTCGACCCGCTGAATTCCAAAATCCAACCTCTGATGACCAAAAATATGCTTGGAAAAAAGTTATTTCGCACGGTACGAAAAAGAGATGATCGGAAATATTTTTTTTCAGAATCAAAATCGGACTTTGATGGGTGAGTTTCTGGGTGTATTTCGACTCGCTGAATCCGGAAATCCAACCTTTGATGACCAAAAATATGCTTGGAAAAAAGTTATTTCGCATGGTACGAAAAAGAGATGATCGAAAATATCTGTCTCCAGAATCAAAATCGAACTTTGATGGGTGGGTTCATAGGTGTATTTTGACCCGCTGAATCTAAAAATCCAACCTTTGTTACCCAAAAATACACCTGGAAAGAAGTTATTTCGCATGGTCCGAAAAAGAGATGATCGAAAATATTTTTTTTCAGAATCAAAATCGGACTTTAATGGGTGAGTTTCTAGGTGTATTTCGACCCGCTGAATCCGAAAATCCAACCTCTGATGACCAAAAATATGCTTGGAAAAAAGTTATTTCGCACGGTACGAAAAAAAAATGATCGAAAATATTTTTGTTCAGAATCAAAATCGGACTTTGATGGGTGAGTTTCTGGGTGTATTTCGACTCGCTGAATCCGGAAATCCAACCTTTGATGACCAAAAATATGCTTGGAAAAAAGTTATTTCGCATGGTACGAAAAAGAGATGATCGAAAATATCTGTCTCCAGAATCGAAATCGAACTTTGATGGGTGGGTTTATAGGTGTATTTTGACCCGCTGAATCCAAAAATCCAACCTTTGTTACACGGAAAAACACCTGGAAAGAAGTTATTCCGCATGGTACGAAAAAGAGATGATCGAAAATATTTTTTTTCAGAATCAAAATCGGACTTTAATGGGTGAGTTTCCAGGTGTATTTCGAATCCGAAAATCCAACCTCTGATGACCAAAAATATGCTTGGAAAAAAGTTATTTCGCACGGTACGAAAAAGAGATGATCGAAAATATTTTTTTTCAGAATCGGAATCGGACTTTGATGGGTGAGTTTCTGGGTGTATTTCGACTCGCTGAATCCGGAAATCCAACCTTTGATGACCAAAGATATGCTTGGAAAAAAGTTATTTCGCATCGTACGAAAAAGATATGATCGAAAATATCTGTCCCCAGAATCAAAATCGAACTTTGACGGGTGGGTTCATAGGTGTAATTTGACCCGCTGGATCCAAAAATCCAACCTTTGTTACACGAAAATACACCTGGTAAGAAGTTATTTCGCATGGTACGAAAAAGAGATGATCGAAAATATTTTTTTTCAGAATTGAAATCGGACTTTAATGGGTGAGTTTCTAGGTTTATTCCGACCCGCTGAATTCGAAAATCCAAACTTTGATAGCCAAAAATTTGCTTGGAAAAAAGTTATTTCGCATGGTACGAAAAAGAGATGATCGAAAATATCTGTCTCCAGAATCGAAATCGAACTTTGATGGGTGGGTTTATAGGTGTATTTTGACCCGCTGGATCCAAAAATCCAACCTTTGTTACACGAAAATACACCTGGAAAGAAATTATTCCGCATGGTACGAAAAAGAGATGATCGAAAATATTTTTTTTCAGAATTGAAATCGGACTTTAATGGGTGAGTTTCTAGGTGTATTTCGACCCGCTGAATCCCAAAATCCAACCTCTGATGACCAAAAATATGCTTGGAAAAAAGTTATTTCGCACGGTACGAAAAAGAGATGATCGAAAATATTTTTTTTCAGAATCAAAATCGGACTTTGATGGGTGAGTTTCTAGGTGTATTTCGACCCGCTGAATCCGAAAATCCATTCTTTGATGACCAAAAATATGCTTGGAAAAAAGTTATTTCGCATGGTACGAAAAAGGGATGATCGAGAATATCTGTCTCCAGAATCGAAATCGAACTTTGATGGGTGGGTTTATAGGTGTATTTTGACCCGCTGAATCCGACAATCCAAGCTTTGATGACCAAAAATATGCTTGGAAAAAAGTTATTTCGCATGGTACGAAAAAGAGATGATCGGAAATATCTTTCGCCAGAATCGAAAGCGAACTTTGATGGGTGGGTTCATAGGTGTACTTTGACCCGCTGAATCCAAAAATCGAACCTTTGTTACACGAAAATACACCTGGAAAGAAGTTATTTCGCATGGTCCGAAAAAGAGATGATCGAAAATATTTTTTTTCAGAATCAAAATCGGACTTTAATGGGTGAGTTTCTAGGTTTATTCCGACCCGCTGAATTCGAAAATCCAAACTTTGATAGCCAAAAATTTGCTTGGAAAAAAGTTATTTCGCATGGTACGAAACAGAGATGATCGGAAATATTTTTTTTCAGAATCAAAATCGGACTTTGATGGGTGAGTTTCTGGGTGTATTTCGACTCGCTGAATCCGGAAATCCAACCTTTGATGACCAAAAATATGCTTGGAAAAAAGTTATTTCGCATGGTACGAAAAAGAGATGATCGAAAATATCTGTCTCCAGAATCGGAATCGAACTTTGATGGGTGGGTTTATAGGTGTATTTTGACCCGCTGAATCCAAAAATCCAACCTTTGTTACACGGAAATACACCTGGAAAGAAGTTATTCCGCATGGTACGAAAAAGAGATGATCGAAAATATTTTTTTTCAGAATCAAAATCGGACTTTAATGGGTGAGTTTCTAGGTGTATTTCGACCCGCTGAATCCGAAAATCCAACCTCTGATGACCAAAAATATGCTTGGAAAAAAGTTATTTCGCACGGTACGAAAAAGAGATGATCGAAAATATTTTTGTTCAGAATCAAAATCGGACTTTGATGCGTGAGTTTCTAGGTGTATTTCGACCCGCTGAATCCGAAAATCCAACCTTCGATGACCAAAAATATGCTTGAAAAAAAGTTATTTCGCATCGTACGAAAAAGAGATGATCGAAAATATCTGTCTCCAGAATCAAAATCGAACTTTGACGGGTGGGTTCATAGGTGTATTTTGACAAGCTGAATCCAAAAATCCAACCTTTGTTACACGAAAATACACCTGGAAAGAAGTTATTTCGCATGGTCCGAAAAAGAGATGATCGAAAATATTTTTTTTCAGAATCAAAATCGGACTTTAATGGGTGAGTTTCTAGGTTTATTCCGACCCGCTGAATCCGAAAATCCAAACTTTGATAACCAAAAATTTGCTTGGAAAAAAGTTATTTCGCATGGTACGAAAAAGAGATGATCGGAAATATTTTTTTTCAGAATCAAAATCGGACTTTGATGGGTGAGTTTCTGGGTGTATTCCGACCCGCTGAATCCGGAAATCCAACCTTTGATGACCAAAAATATGCTTGGAAAAAAGTTATTTCGCATGGTACGAAAAAGAGATGATCGAAAATATCTGTCTCCAGAATCAAAATCGAACTTTGATGGGTGGGTTCATAGGTGTATTTTGACGCGCTGAATCCAAAAATCCAACCTTTGTTACCCAAAAATACACCTGGAAAGAAGTTATTTCGCATGGTCCGAAAAAGAGATGATCGAAAATATTTTTTTTCAGAATCAAAATCGGACTTTGATGCGTGAGTTTCTGGGTGTATTCCGACCCGCTGAATCCGAAAATCCAACCTTTGATGACCAAAAATATGCTTCGAAAAAAGTTATTTCGCATGGTACGAAAAAGCGATGATCGAACATATCTGTCTCCAGAATCGAAATCGAACTTTGATGGGTGGGTTTATAGGTGTATTTTGACCCGCTGAATCCGACAATCCAAGCTTTGATGACCAAAAATATGCTTGGAAAAAAGTTATTTCGCATGGTACGACAAAGAGATGATCGGAAATATCTTTCTCCAGAATCGAAATCGAACTTTGATGGGTGGGTTCATAGGTGTATTTTGACCCGCTGAATCGAAAAATCCAACCTTTGTTACACGAAAATACACCTGGAAAGAAGTTATTTCGCATGGTCCGAAAAAGAGATGATCGAAAATATTTTTTTTCAGAATCAAAATCGGACTATAATGGGTGAGTTTCTAGGTTTATTCCGACCCGCTGAATCCGAAAATCCAACCTTTGATGACCAAAAATTTGCTTGGAAAAAAGTTATTTCGCATGGTACGAAAAAGAGATGATCGGAAATATTTTTTTTCAGAATCAAAATCGGACTTTGATGGGTGAGTTTCTGGGTGTATTCCGACCCGCTGAATCTGGAAATCCAACCTTTGATGACCAAAAATATGCTTGGAAAAAAGTTAATTCGCATGGTACGAAAAAGAGATGATCGAAAATATCTGTCTCCAGAATCAAAATCGAACTTTGATGGGTGGGTTCATAGGTGTATTTTGACCCGCTGAATCCAAAAATCCAACCTTTGTTACTCAAAAATACACCTGGAAAGAAGTTATTTCGCATGGTCCGAAAAAGAGATGATCGAAAATATTTTTTTTCAGAATCAAAATCGGACTTTAATGGGTGAGTTTCTAGGTGTATTCCGACCCGCTGAATCCGAAAATCTAACCTTTGATGACTAAAAATATGCTCGGAAAAAAGTTATTTCGCATCGTACGAAAAAGAGATGATCGAAAATATCTGTCTCCAGAATCAAAATCGAACTTTGATGGGTGGCCTCATAGGTGTACTTTGACCCGCTGAATCCAAAAATCCAACCTTTGTTACACGAAAATACACCTGGAAAGAAGTTATTCCGCATGGTACGAAAAAGAGATGATCGAAAATATTTTTTTTCAGAATCGGAATCGGACTTTGATGGGTGAGTTTCTGGGTGTATTTCGACTCGCTGAATCCGAAAATCCAACCTTTGATGACCAAAGATATGCTTGGAAAAAAGTTATTTCGCATCGTACGAAAAAGAGATGATCGAAAATATCTGTCTCCAGAATCAAAATCATACTTTGACGGGTGGGTTCATAGGTGTAATTTGACCCGCTGGATCCAAAAATCCAACCTTTGTTACACGAAAATACACCTGGAAAGAAGTTATTTCGCATGGTCCGAAAAAGAGATGATCGAAAATATTTTTTTTCAGAATCAAAATCGGACTTTAATGGGTGAGTTTCTAGGTTTATTCCGACCCGCTGAATCCGAAAATCCAACCTTTGATGACCAAAAATATGCTTGGAAAAAAGTTATTTCGCACGGTACGAAAAAGAGATGATCGAAAATATTTTTTTTCAGAATTGAAATCGGACTTTAATGGGTGAGTTTCTAGGTGTATTTCGACCCGCTGAATTCCAAAATCCAACCTCTGATGACCAAAAATTTGCTTGGAAAAAAGTTATTTCGCATGGTACGAAAAAGAGATGATCGGAAATATTTTTTTTCAGAATCAAAATCGGACTTTGATGGGTGAGTTTCTGGGTGTATTCCGACCCGCTGAATCCGGAAATCCAACCTTTGATGACCAAAAATATGCTTGGAAAAAAGTTATTTCGCATGGTACGAAAAAGAGATGATCGAAAATATCTGTCTCCAGAATCAAAATCGAACTTTGATGGGTGGGTTCATAGGTGTATTTTGACGCGCTGAATCCAAAAATCCAACCTTTGTTACCCAAAAATACACCTGGAAAGAAGTTATTTCGCATGGTCCGAAAAAGAGATGATCGAAAATATTTTTTTTCAGAATCAAAATCGGACTTTGATGCGTGAGTTTCTGGGTGTATTCCGACCCGCTGAATCCGAAAATCCAACCTTTGATGACCAAAAATATGCTTCGAAAAAAGTTATTTCGCATGGTACGAAAAAGCGATGATCGAACATATCTGTCTCCAGAATCGAAATCGAACTTTGATGGGTGGGTTTATAGGTGTATTTTGACCCGCTGAATCCGACAATCCAAGCTTTGATGACCAAAAATATGCTTGGAAAAAAGTTATTTCGCATGGTACGACAAAGAGATGATCGGAAATATCTTTCTCCAGAATCGAAATCGAACTTTGATGGGTGGGTTCATAGGTGTATTTTGACCCGCTGAATCGAAAAATCCAACCTTTGTTACACGAAAATACACCTGGAAAGAAGTTATTTCGCATGGTCCGAAAAAGAGATGATCGAAAATATTTTTTTTCAGAATCAAAATCGGACTATAATGGGTGAGTTTCTAGGTTTATTCCGACCCGCTGAATCCGAAAATCCAACCTTTGATGACCAAAAATTTGCTTGGAAAAAAGTTATTTCGCATGGTACGAAAAAGAGATGATCGGAAATATTTTTTTTCAGAATCAAAATCGGACTTTGATGGGTGAGTTTCTGGGTGTATTCCGACCCGCTGAATCTGGAAATCCAACCTTTGATGACCAAAAATATGCTTGGAAAAAAGTTAATTCGCATGGTACGAAAAAGAGATGATCGAAAATATCTGTCTCCAGAATCAAAATCGAACTTTGATGGGTGGGTTCATAGGTGTATTTTGACCCGCTGAATCCAAAAATCCAACCTTTGTTACTCAAAAATACACCTGGAAAGAAGTTATTTCGCATGGTCCGAAAAAGAGATGATCGAAAATATTTTTTTTCAGAATCAAAATCGGACTTTAATGGGTGAGTTTCTAGGTGTATTCCGACCCGCTGAATCCGAAAATCTAACCTTTGATGACTAAAAATATGCTCGGAAAAAAGTTATTTCGCATCGTACGAAAAAGAGATGATCGAAAATATCTGTCTCCAGAATCAAAATCGAACTTTGATGGGTGGCTTCATAGGTGTACTTTGACCCGCTGAATCCAAAAATCCAACCTTTGTTACACGAAAATACACCTGGAAAGAAGTTATTCCGCATGGTACGAAAAAGAGATGATCGAAAATATTTTTTTTCAGAATCGGAATCGGACTTTGATGGGTGAGTTTCTGGGTGTATTTCGACTCGCTGAATCCGAAAATCCAACCTTTGATGACCAAAGATATGCTTGGAAAAAAGTTATTTCGCATCGTACGAAAAAGAGATGATCGAAAATATCTGTCTCCAGAATCAAAATCATACTTTGACGGGTGGGTTCATAGGTGTAATTTGACCCGCTGGATCCAAAAATCCAACCTTTGTTACACGAAAATACACCTGGAAAGAAGTTATTTCGCATGGTCCGAAAAAGAGATGATCGAAAATATTTTTTTTCAGAATCAAAATCGGACTTTAATGGGTGAGTTTCTAGGTTTATTCCGACCCGCTGAATCCGAAAATCCAACCTTTGATGACCAAAAATATGCTTGGAAAAAAGTTATTTCGCACGGTACGAAAAAGAGATGATCGAAAATATTTTTTTTCAGAATTGAAATCGGACTTTAATGGGTGAGTTTCTAGGTGTATTTCGACCCGCTGAATTCCAAAATCCAACCTCTGATGACCAAAAATATGCTTGGAAAAAAGTTATTTCGCACGGTACGAAAAAGAGATGATCGAAAATATTTTTTTTCAGAATCAAAATCGGACTTTGATGGGTGAGTTTCTAGGTGTATTTCGACCCGCTGAATCCGAAAATCCATTCTTTGATGACCAAAAATATGCTTGGAAAAAAGTTATTTCGCATGGTACGAAAAAGGGATGATCGAGAATATCTGTCTCCAGAATCGAAGTCGAACTTTGATGGGTGGGTTTATAGGTGTATTTTGACCCGCTGAATCCGACAATCCAAGCTTTGATGACCAAAAATATGCTTGGAAAAAAGTTATTTCGCATGGTACGAAAAAGAGATGATCGGAAATATCTTTCGCCAGAATCGAAAGCGAACTTTGATGGGTGGGTTCATAGGTGTATTTTGACCCGCTGAATCCAAAAATCGAACCTTTGTTACACGAAAATACACCTGGAAAGAAGTTATTTCGCATGGTCCGAAAAAGAGATGATCGAAAATATTTTTTTTCAGAATCAAAATCGGACTTTAATGGGTGAGTTTCTAGGTTTATTCCGACCCGCTGAATTCGAAAATCCAAACTTTGATAGCCAAAAATTTGCTTGGAAAAAAGTTATTTCGCATGGTACGAAAAAGAGATGATCGGAAATATTTTTTTTCAGAATCAAAATCGGACTTTGATGGGTGAGTTTCTGGGTGTATTTCGACTCGCTGAATCCGGAAATCCAACCTTTGATGACCAAAAATATGCTTGGAAAAAAGTTATTTCGCATGGTACGAAAAAGAGATGATCGAAAATATCTGTCTCCAGAATCAAAATCGAACTTTGATGGGTGGGTTCATAGGTGTATTTTGACCCGCTGAATCTAAAAATCCAACCTTTGTTACCCAAAAATACACCTGGAAAGAAGTTATTTCGCATGGTCCGAAAAAGAGATGATCGAAAATATTTTTTTTCAGAATCAAAATCGGACTTTAATGGGTGAGTTTCTAGGTGTATTTCGACCCGCTGAATCCGAAAATCCAACCTCTGATGACCAAAAATATGCTTGGAAAAAAGTTATTTCGCACGGTACGAAAAAAAAATGATCGAAAATATTTTTGTTCAGAATCAAAATCGGACTTTGATGGGTGAGTTTCTGGGTGTATTTCGACTTGCTGAATCCGGAAATCCAACCTTTGATGACCAAAAATATGCTTGGAAAAAAGTTATTTCGCATGGTACGAAAAAGAGATGATCGAAAATATCTGTCTCCAGAATCGAAATCGAACTTTGATGGGTGGGTTTATAGGTGTATTTTGACCCGCTGAATCCAAAAATCCAACCTTTGTTACACGGAAAAACACCTGGAAAGAAGTTATTCCGCATGGTACGAAAAAGAGATGATCGAAAATATTTTTTTTCAGAATCAAAATCGGACTTTAATGGGTGAGTTTCCAGGTGTATTTCGAATCCGAAAATCCAACCTCTGATGACCAAAAATATGCTTGGAAAAAAGTTATTTCGCACGGTACGAAAAAGAGATGATCGAAAATATTTTTTTTCAGAATCGGAATCGGACTTTGATGGGTGAGTTTCTGGGTGTATTTCGACTCGCTGAATCCGGAAATCCAACCTTTGATGACCAAAGATATGCTTGGAAAAAAGTTATTTCGCATCGTACGAAAAAGATATGATCGAAAATATCTGTCCCCAGAATCAAAATCGAACTTTGACGGGTGGGTTCATAGGTGTAATTTGACCCGCTGGATCCAAAAATCCAACCTTTGTTACACGAAAATACACCTGGTAAGAAGTTATTTCGCATGGTACGAAAAAGAGATGATCGAAAATATTTTTTTTCAGAATTGAAATCGGACTTTAATGGGTGAGTTTCTAGGTTTATTCCGACCCGCTGAATTCGAAAATCCAAACTTTGATAGCCAAAAATTTGCTTGGAAAAAAGTTATTTCGCATGGTACGAAAAAGAGATGATCGAAAATATCTGTCTCCAGAATCGAAATCGAACTTTGATGGGTGGGTTTATAGGTGTATTTTGACCCGCTGGATCCAAAAATCCAACCTTTGTTACACGAAAATACACCTGGAAAGAAATTATTCCGCATGGTACGAAAAAGAGATGATCGAAAATATTTTTTTTCAGAATTGAAATCGGACTTTAATGGGTGAGTTTCTAGGTGTATTTCGACCCGCTGAATCCCAAAATCCAACCTCTGATGACCAAAAATATGCTTGGAAAAAAGTTATTTCGCACGGTACGAAAAAGAGATGATCGAAAATATTTTTTTTCAGAATCAAAATCGGACTTTGATGGGTGAGTTTCTAGGTGTATTTCGACCCGCTGAATCCGAAAATCCATTCTTTGATGACCAAAAATATGCTTGGAAAAAAAGTTATTTCGCATGGTACGAAAAAGGGATGATCGAGAATATCTGTCTCCAGAATCGAAATCGAACTTTGATGGGTGGGTTTATAGGTGTATTTTGACCCGCTGAATCCGACAATCCAAGCTTTGATGACCAAAAATATGCTTGGAAAAAAGTTATTTCGCATGGTACGAAGAAGAGATGATCGGAAATATCTTTCGCCAGAATCGAAAGCGAACTTTGATGGGTGGGTTCATAGGTGTATTTTGACCCGCTGAATCCAAAAATCGAACCTTTGTTACACGAAAATACACCTGGAAAGAAGTTATTTCGCATGGTCCGAAAAAGAGATGATCGAAAATATTTTTTTTCAGAATCAAAATCGGACTTTAATGGGTGAGTTTCTAGGTTTATTCCGACCCGCTGAATTCGAAAATCCAAACTTTGATATCCAAAAATTTGCTTGGAAAAAAGTTATTTCGCATGGTACGAAAAAGAGATGATCGAAAATATCTGTCTCCAGAATCGGAATCGAACTTTGATGGGTGGGTTTATAGGTGTATTTTGACCCGCTGGATCCAAAAATCCAACCTTTGTTACACGAAAATACACCTGGAAAGAAATTATTTCGCATAGTACGAAAAAGAGATGATCGAAAATATTTTTTTTCAGAATTGAAATCGGACTTTAATGGGTGAGTTTCTAGGTGTATTTCGACCCGCTGAATCCCAAAATCCAACCTCTGATGACCAAAAATATGCTTGGAAAAAAGTTATTTCGCACGGTACGAAAAAGAGATGATCGAAAATATTTTTTTTCAGAATCAAAATCGGACTTTGATGGGTGAGTTTCTAGGTGTATTTCGACCCGCTGAATCCGGAAATCCATTCTTCGATGACCAAAAATATGCTTGGAAAAAAGTTATTTCGCATGGTACGAAAAAGGGATGATCGAGAATATCTGTCTCCAGAATCGAAATCGAACTTTGATGGGTGGGTTTATAGGTGTATTTTGACCCGCTGAATCCGACAATCCAAGCTTTGATGACCAAAAATATGCTTGGAAAAAAGTTATTTCGCATGGTACGAAAAAGAGATGATCGGAAATATCTTTCGCCAGAATCGAAAGCGAACTTTGATGGGTGGGTTCATAGGTGTACTTTGACCCGCTGAATCCAAAAATCGAACCTTTGTTACACGAAAATACACCTGGAAAGAAGTTATTTCGCATGGTCCGAAAAAGAGATGATCGAAAATATTTTTTTTCAGAATTGAAATCGGACTTTAATGGGTGAGTTTCTAGGTTTATTCCGACCCGCTGAATTCGAAAATCCAAACTTTGATAGCCAAAAATTTGCTTGGAAAAAAGTTATTTCGCATGGTACGAAAAAGAGATGATCGGAAATATTTTTTTTCAGAATCAAAATCGGACTTTGATGGGTGAGTTTCTGGGTGTATTTCGACTCGCTGAATCCGGAAATCCAACCTTTGATGACCAAAAATATGCTTGGAAAAAAGTTATTTCGCATGGTACGAAAAAGAGATGATCGAAAATATCTGTCTCCAGAATCGGAATCGAACTTTGATGGGTGGGTTTATAGGTGTATTTTGACCCGCTGAATCCAAAAATCCAACCTTTGTTACACGGAAATACACCTGGAAAGAAGTTATTCCGCATGGTACGAAAAAGAGATGATCGAAAATATTTTTTTTCAGAATCAAAATCGGACTTCAATGGGTGAGTTTCTAGGTGTATTTCGACCCGCTGAATCCGAAAATCCAACCTCTGATGACCAAAAATATGCTTGGAAAAAAGTTATTTCGCACGGTACGAAAAAGAGATGATCGAAAATATTTTTGTTCAGAATCAAAATCGGACTTTGATGCGTGAGTTTCTAGGTGTATTTCGACCCGCTGAATCCGAAAATCCAACCTTCGATGACCAAAAATATGCTTGAAAAAAAGTTATTTCGCATCGTACAAAAAAGAGATGATCGAAAATATCTGTCTCCAGAATCAAAATCGAACTTTGACGGGTGGGTTCATAGGTGTATTTTGACAAGCTGAATCCAAAAATCCAACCTTTGTTACACGAAAATACACCTGGAAAGAAGTTATTTCGCATGGTCCGAAAAAGAGATGATCGAAAATATTTTTTTTCAGAATCAAAATCGGACTTTAATGGGTGAGTTTCTAGAGTTATTCCGTCCCGCTGAATCCGAAAATCCAAACTTTGATGACCAAAAATTTGCTTGGAAAAAAGTTATTTCGCATGGTACGAAAAAGAGATGATCGGAAATATTTTTTTTCAGAATCAAAATCGGACTTTGATGGGTGAGTTTCTGGGTGTATTCCGACCCGCTGAATCCGGAAATCCAACCTTTGATGACCAAAAATATGCTTGGAAAAAAGTTATTTCGCATGGTACGAAAAAGAGATGATCGAAAATATCTGTCTCCAGAATCAAAATCGAACTTTGATGGGTGGGTTCATAGGTGTATTTTGACCCGCTGAATCCAAAAATCCAACCTTTGTTACCCAAAAATACACCTGGAAAGAAGTTATTTCGCATGGTCCGAAAAAGAGATGATCGAAAATATTTTTTTTCAGAATCAAAATCGGACTTTGATGCGTGAGTTTCTGGGTGTATTCCGACCCGCTGAATCCGAAAATCCAACCTTTGATGACCAAAAATATGCTTCGAAAAAAGTTATTTCGCATGGTACGAAAAAGCGATGATCGAACATATCTGTCTCCAGAATCGAAATCGAACTTTGATGGGTGGGTTTATAGGTGTATTTTGACCCGCTGAATCCGACAATCCAAGCTTTGATGACCAAAAATATGCTTGGAAAAAAGTTATTTCGCATGGTACGACAAAGAGATTATCGGAAATATCTTTCTCCAGAATCGAAATCGAACTTTGATGGGTGGGTTCATAGGTGTATTTTGACCCGCTGAATCGAAAAATCCAACCTTTGTTACACGAAAATACACCTGGAAAGAAGTTATTTCGCATGGTCCGAAAAAGAGATGATCGAAAATATTTTTTTTCAGAATCAAAATCGGACTATAATGGGTGAGTTTCTAGGTTTATTCCGACCCGCTGAATCCGAAAATCCAACCTTTGATGACCAAAAATTTGCTTGGAAAAAAGTTATTTCGCATGGTACGAAAAAGAGATGATCGGAAATATTTTTTTTCAGAATCAAAATCGGACTTTGATGGGTGAGTTTCTGGGTGTATTCCGACCCGCTGAATCTGGAAATCCAACCTTTGATGACCAAAAATATGCTTGGAAAAAAGTTAATTCGCATGGTACGAAAAAGAGATGATCGAAAATATCTGTCTCCAGAATCAAAATCGAACTTTGATGGGTGGGTTCATAGGTGTATTTTGACCCGCTGAATCCAAAAATCCAACCTTTGTTACTCAAAAATACACCTGGAAAGAAGTTATTTCGCATGGTCCGAAAAAGAGATGATCGAAAATATTTTTTTTCAGAATCAAAATCGGACTTTAATGGGTGAGTTTCTAGGTGTATTCCGACCCGCTGAATCCGAAAATCTAACCTTTGATGACCAAAAATATGCTCGGAAAAAAGTTATTTCGCATCGTACGAAAAAGAGATGATCGAAAATATCTGTCTCCAGAATCAAAATCGAACTTTGATGGGTGGCTTCATAGGTGTACTTTGACCCGCTGAATCCAAAAATCCAACCTTTGTTACACGAAAATACACCTGGAAAGAAGTTATTCCGCATGGTACGAAAAAGAGATGATCGAAAATATTTTTTTTCAGAATCGGAATCGGACTTTGATGGGTGAGTTTCTGGGTGTATTTCGACTCGCTGAATCCGGAAATCCAACCTTTGATGACCAAAGATATGCTTGGAAAAAAGTTATTTCGCATCGTACGAAAAAGAGATGATCGAAAATATCTGTCTCCAGAATCGAAATCGAACTTTGATGGGTGGGTTTATAGGTGTATTTTGACCCGCTGAATCCGACAATCCAAGCTTTGATGACCAAAAATATGCTTGGAAAAAAGTTATTTCGCATGGTACGAAAAAGAGATGATCGGAAATATCTTTCGCCAGAATCGAAAGCGAACTTTGATGGGTGGGTTCATAGGTGTATTTTGACCCGCTGAATCCAAAAATCGAACCTTTGTTACACGAAAATACACCTGGAAAGAAGTTATTTCGCATGGTCCGAAAAAGAGATGATCGAAAATATTTTTTTTCAGAATCAAAATCGGACTTTAATGGGTGAGTTTCTAGGTTTATTCCGACCCGCTGAATTCGAAAATCCAAACTTTGATATCCAAAAATTTGCTTGGAAAAAAGTTATTTCGCATGGTACGAAAAAGAGATGATCGAAAATATCTGTCTCCAGAATCGAAATCGAACTTTGATGGGTGGGTTTATAGGTGTATTTTGACCCGCTGGATCCAAAAATCCAACCTTTGTTACACGAAAATACACCTGGAAAGAAATTATTTCGCATAGTACGAAAAAGAGATGATCGAAAATATTTTTTTTCAGAATTGAAATCGGACTTTAATGGGTGAGTTTCTAGGTGTATTTCGACCCGCTGAATCCCAAAATCCAACCTCTGATGACCAAAAATATGCTTGGAAAAAAGTTATTTCGCACGGTACGAAAAAGAGATGATCGAAAATATTTTTTTTCAGAATCAAAATCGGACTTTGATGGGTGAGTTTCTAGGTGTATTTCGACCCGCTGAATCCGGAAATCCATTCTTTGATGACCAAAAATATGCTTGGAAAAAAGTTATTTCGCATGGTACGAAAAAGGGATGATCGAGAATATCTGTCTCCAGAATCGAAATCGAACTTTGATGGGTGGGTTTATAGGTGTATTTTGACCCGCTGAATCCGACAATCCAAGCTTTGATGACCAAAAATATGCTTGGAAAAAAGTTATTTCGCATGGTACGAAAAAGAGATGATCGGAAATATCTTTCGCCAGAATCGAAAGCGAACTTTGATGGGTGGGTTCATAGGTGTACTTTGACCCGCTGAATCCAAAAATCGAACCTTTGTTACACGAAAATACACCTGGAAAGAAGTTATTTCGCATGGTCCGAAAAAGAGATGATCGAAAATATTTTTTTTCAGAATCAAAATCGGACTTTAATGGGTGAGTTTCTAGGTTTATTCCGACCCGCTGAATTCGAAAATCCAAACTTTGATAGCCAAAAATTTGCTTGGAAAAAAGTTATTTCGCATGGTACGAAAAAGAGATGATCGGAAATATTTTTTTTCAGAATCAAAATCGGACTTTGATGGGTGAGTTTCTGGGTGTATTTCGACTCGCTGAATCCGGAAATCCAACCTTTGATGACCAAAAATATGCTTGGAAAAAAGTTATTTCGCATGGTACGAAAAAGAGATGATCGAAAATATCTGTCTCCAGAATCGGAATCGAACTTTGATGGGTGGGTTTATAGGTGTATTTTGACCCGCTGAATCCAAAAATCCAACCTTTGTTACACGGAAATACACCTGGAAAGAAGTTATTCCGCATGGTACGAAAAAGAGATGATCGAAAATATTTTTTTTCAGAATCAAAATCGGACTTTAATGGGTGAGTTTCTAGGTGTATTTCGACCCGCTGAATCCGAAAATCCAACCTCTGATGACCAAAAATATGCTTGGAAAAAAGTTATTTCGCACGGTACGAAAAAGAGATGATCGAAAATATTTTTGTTCAGAATCAAAATCGGACTTTGATGCGTGAGTTTCTAGGTGTATTTCGACCCGCTGAATCCGAAAATCCAACCTTCGATGACCAAAAATATGCTTGAAAAAAAGTTATTTCGCATCGTACGAAAAAGAGATGATCGAAAATATCTGTCTCCAGAATCAAAATCGAACTTTGACGGGTGGGTTCATAGGTGTATTTTGACAAGCTGAATCCAAAAATCCAACCTTTGTTACACGAAAATACACCTGGAAAGAAGTTATTTCGCATGGTCCGAAAAAGAGATGATCGAAAATATTTTTTTTCAGAATCAAAATCGGACTTTAATGGGTGAGTTTCTAGGTTTATTCCGACCCGCTGAATCCGAAAATCCAAACTTTGATAACCAAAAATTTGCTTGGAAAAAAGTTATTTCGCATGGTACGAAAAAGAGATGATCGGAAATATTTTTTTTCAGAATCAAAATCGGACTTTGATGGGTGAGTTTCTGGGTGTATTCCGACCCGCTGAATCCGGAAATCCAACCTTTGATGACCAAAAATATGCTTGGAAAAAAGTTATTTCGCATGGTACGAAAAAGAGATGATCGAAAATATCTGTCTCCAGAATCAAAATCGAACTTTGATGGGTGGGTTCATAGGTGTATTTTGACCCGCTGAATCCAAAAATCCAACCTTTGTTACCCAAAAATACACCTGGAAAGAAGTTATTTCGCATGGTCCGAAAAAGAGATGATCGAAAATATTTTTTTTCAGAATCAAAATCGGACTTTGATGCGTGAGTTTCTGGGTGTATTCCGACCCGCTGAATCCGAAAATCCAACCTTTGATGACCAAAAATATGCTTCGAAAAAAGTTATTTCGCATGGTACGAAAAAGCGATGATCGAACATATCTGTCTCCAGAATCGAAATCGAACTTTGATGGGTGGGTTTATAGGTGTATTTTGACCCGCTGAATCCGACAATCCAAGCTTTGATGACCAAAAATATGCTTGGAAAAAAGTTATTTCGCATGGTACGACAAAGAGATTATCGGAAATATCTTTCTCCAGAATCGAAATCGAACTTTGATGGGTGGGTTCATAGGTGTATTTTGACCCGCTGAATCGAAAAATCCAACCTTTGTTACACGAAAATACACCTGGAAAGAAGTTATTTCGCATGGTCCGAAAAAGAGATGATCGAAAATATTTTTTTTCAGAATCAAAATCGGACTATAATGGGTGAGTTTCTAGGTTTATTCCGACCCGCTGAATCCGAAAATCCAACCTTTGATGACCAAAAATTTGCTTGGAAAAAAGTTATTTTGCATGGTACGAAAAAGAGATGATCGGAAATATTTTTTTTCAGAATCAAAATCGCACTTTGATGGGTGAGTTTCTGGGGGTATTCCGACCCGCTGAATCTGGAAATCCAACCTTTGATGACCAAAAATATGCTTGGAAAAAAGTTAATTCGCATGGTACGAAAAAGAGATGATCGAAAATATCTGTCTCCAGAATCAAAATCGAACTTTGATGGGTGGGTTCATAGGTGTATTTTGACCCGCTGAATCCAAAAATCCAACCTTTGTTACTCAAAAATACACCTGGAAAGAAGTTATTTCGCATGGTCCGAAAAAGAGATGATCGAAAATATTTTTTTTCAGAATCAAAATCGGACTTTAATGGGTGAGTTTCTAGGTGTATTCCGACCCGCTGAATCCGAAAATCTAACCTTTGATGACCAAAAATATGCTCGGAAAAAAGTTATTTCGCATCGTACGAAAAAGAGATGATCGAAAATATCTGTCTCCAGAATCAAAATCGAACTTTGATGGGTGGCTTCATAGGTGTACTTTGACCCGCTGAATCCAAAAATCCAACCTTTGTTACACGAAAATACACCTGGAAAGAAGTTATTCCGCATGGTACGAAAAAGAGATGATCGAAAATATTTTTTTTCAGAATCGGAATCGGACTTTGATGGGTGAGTTTCTGGGTGTATTTCGACTCGCTGAATCCGGAAATCCAACCTTTGATGACCAAAGATATGCTTGGAAAAAAGTTATTTCGCATCGTACGAAAAAGAGATGATCGAAAATATCTGTCTCCAGAATCGGAATCGAACTTTGATGGGTGGGTTTATAGGTGTATTTTGACCCGCTGAATCCAAAAATCCAACCTTTGTTACACGGAAATACACCTGGAAAGAAGTTATTCCGCATGGTACGAAAAAGAGATGATCGAAAATATTTTTTTTCAGAATCAAAATCGGACTTTAATGGGTGAGTTTCTAGGTGTATTTCGACCCGCTGAATCCGAAAATCCAACCTCTGATGACCAAAAATATGCTTGGAAAAAAGTTATTTCGCACGGTACGAAAAAGAGATGATCGAAAATATTTTTGTTCAGAATCAAAATCGGACTTTGATGCGTGAGTTTCTAGGTGTATTTCGACCCGCTGAATCCGAAAATCCAACCTTCGATGACCAAAAATATGCTTGAAAAAAAGTTATTTCGCATCGTACGAAAAAGAGATGATCGAAAATATCTGTCTCCAGAATCAAAATCGAACTTTGACGGGTGGGTTCATAGGTGTATTTTGACAAGCTGAATCCAAAAATCCAACCTTTGTTACACGAAAATACACCTGGAAAGAAGTTATTTCGCATGGTCCGAAAAAGAGATGATCGAAAATATTTTTTTTCAGAATCAAAATCGGACTTTAATGGGTGAGTTTCTAGGTTTATTCCGACCCGCTGAATCCGAAAATCCAAACTTTGATAACCAAAAATTTGCTTGGAAAAAAGTTATTTCGCATGGTACGAAAAAGAGATGATCGGAAATATTTTTTTTCAGAATCAAAATCGGACTTTGATGGGTGAGTTTCTGGGTGTATTCCGACCCGCTGAATCCGGAAATCCAACCTTTGATGACCAAAAATATGCTTGGAAAAAAGTTATTTCGCATGGTACGAAAAAGAGATGATCGAAAATATCTGTCTCCAGAATCAAAATCGAACTTTGATGGGTGGGTTCATAGGTGTATTTTGACCCGCTGAATCCAAAAATCCAACCTTTGTTACCCAAAAATACACCTGGAAAGAAGTTATTTCGCATGGTCCGAAAAAGAGATGATCGAAAATATTTTTTTTCAGAATCAAAATCGGACTTTGATGCGTGAGTTTCTGGGTGTATTCCGACCCGCTGAATCCGAAAATCCAACCTTTGATGACCAAAAATATGCTTCGAAAAAAGTTATTTCGCATGGTACGAAAAAGCGATGATCGAACATATCTGTCTCCAGAATCGAAATCGAACTTTGATGGGTGGGTTTATAGGTGTATTTTGACCCGCTGAATCCGACAATCCAAGCTTTGATGACCAAAAATATGCTTGGAAAAAAGTTATTTCGCATGGTACGACAAAGAGATGATCGGAAATATCTTTCTCCAGAATCGAAATCGAACTTTGATGGGTGGGTTCATAGGTGTATTTTGACCCGCTGAATCGAAAAATCCAACCTTTGTTACACGAAAATACACCTGGAAAGAAGTTATTTCGCATGGTCCGAAAAAGAGATGATCGAAAATATTTTTTTTCAGAATCAAAATCGGACTATAATGGGTGAGTTTCTAGGTTTATTCCGACCCGCTGAATCCGAAAATCCAACCTTTGATGACCAAAAATTTGCTTGGAAAAAAGTTATTTCGCATGGTACGAAAAAGAGATGATCGGAAATATTTTTTTTCAGAATCAAAATCGGACTTTGATGGGTGAGTTTCTGGGTGTATTCCGACCCGCTGAATCTGGAAATCCAACCTTTGATGACCAAAAATATGCTTGGAAAAAAGTTAATTCGCATGGTACGAAAAAGAGATGATCGAAAATATCTGTCTCCAGAATCAAAATCGAACTTTGATGGGTGGGTTCATAGGTGTATTTTGACCCGCTGAATCCAAAAATCCAACCTTTGTTACTCAAAAATACACCTGGAAAGAAGTTATTTCGCATGGTCCGAAAAAGAGATGATCGAAAATATTTTTTTTCAGAATCAAAATCGGACTTTAATGGGTGAGTTTCTAGGTGTATTCCGACCCGCTGAATCCGAAAATCTAACCTTTGATGACCAAAAATATGCTCGGAAAAAAGTTATTTCGCATCGTACGAAAAAGAGATGATCGAAAATATCTGTCTCCAGAATCAAAATCGAACTTTGATGGGTGGCTTCATAGGTGTACTTTGACCCGCTGAATCCAAAAATCCAACCTTTGTTACACGAAAATACACCTGGAAAGAAGTTATTCCGCATGGTACGAAAAAGAGATGATCGAAAATATTTTTTTTCAGAATCGGAATCGGACTTTGATGGGTGAGTTTCTGGGTGTATTTCGACTCGCTGAATCCGAAAATCCAACCTTTGATGACCAAAGATATGCTTGGAAAAAAGTTATTTCGCATCGTACGAAAAAGAGATGATCGAAAATATCTGTCTCCAGAATCAAAATCATACTTTGACGGGTGGGTTCATAGGTGTAATTTGACCCGCTGGATCCAAAAATCCAACCTTTGTTACACGAAAATACACCTGGAAAGAAGTTATTTCGCATGGTCCGAAAAAGAGATGATCGAAAATATTTTTTTTCAGAATCAAAATCGGACTTTAATGGGTGAGTTTCTAGGTTTATTCCGACCCGCTGAATCCGAAAATCCAACCTTTGATGACCAAAAATATGCTTGGAAAAAAGTTATTTCGCACGGTACGAAAAAGAGATGATCGAAAATATTTTTTTTCAGAATTGAAATCGGACTTTAATGGGTGAGTTTCTAGGTGTATTTCGACCCGCTGAATTCCAAAATCCAACCTCTGATGACCAAAAATATGCTTGGAAAAAAGTTATTTCGCACGGTACGAAAAAGAGATGATCGAAAATATTTTTTTTCAGAATCAAAATCGGACTTTGATGGGTGAGTTTCTAGGTGTATTTCGACCCGCTGAATCCGAAAATCCATTCTTTGATGACCAAAAATATGCTTGGAAAAAAGTTATTTCGCATGGTACGAAAAAGGGATGATCGAGAATATCTGTCTCCAGAATCGAAGTCGAACTTTGATGGGTGGGTTTATAGGTGTATTTTGACCCGCTGAATCCGACAATCCAAGCTTTGATGACCAAAAATATGCTTGGAAAAAAGTTATTTCGCATGGTACGAAAAAGAGATGATCGGAAATATCTTTCGCCAGAATCGAAAGCGAACTTTGATGGGTGGGTTCATAGGTGTATTTTGACCCGCTGAATCCAAAAATCGAACCTTTGTTACACGAAAATACACCTGGAAAGAAGTTATTTCGCATGGTCCGAAAAAGAGATGATCGAAAATATTTTTTTTCAGAATCAAAATCGGACTTTAATGGGTGAGTTTCTAGGTTTATTCCGACCCGCTGAATTCGAAAATCCAAACTTTGATAGCCAAAAATTTGCTTGGAAAAAAGTTATTTCGCATGGTACGAAAAAGAGATGATCGGAAATATTTTTTTTCAGAATCAAAATCGGACTTTGATGGGTGAGTTTCTGGGTGTATTTCGACTCGCTGAATCCGGAAATCCAACCTTTGATGACCAAAAATATGCTTGGAAAAAAGTTATTTCGCATGGTACGAAAAAGAGATGATCGAAAATATCTGTCTCCAGAATCAAAATCGAACTTTGATGGGTGGGTTCATAGGTGTATTTTGACCCGCTGAATCTAAAAATCCAACCTTTGTTACCCAAAAATACACCTGGAAAGAAGTTATTTCGCATGGTCCGAAAAAGAGATGATCGAAAATATTTTTTTTCAGAATCAAAATCGGACTTTAATGGGTGAGTTTCTAGGTGTATTTCGACCCGCTGAATCCGAAAATCCAACCTCTGATGACCAAAAATATGCTTGGAAAAAAGTTATTTCGCACGGTACGAAAAAAAAATGATCGAAAATATTTTTGTTCAGAATCAAAATCGGACTTTGATGGGTGAGTTTCTGGGTGTATTTCGACTCGCTGAATCCGGAAATCCAACCTTTGATGACCAAAAATATGCTTGGAAAAAAGTTATTTCGCATGGTACGAAAAAGAGATGATCGAAAATATCTGTCTCCAGAATCGAAATCGAACTTTGATGGGTGGGTTTATAGGTGTATTTTGACCCGCTGAATCCAAAAATCCAACCTTTGTTACACGGAAAAACACCTGGAAAGAAGTTATTCCGCATGGTACGAAAAAGAGATGATCGAAAATATTTTTTTTCAGAATCAAAATCGGACTTTAATGGGTGAGTTTCCAGGTGTATTTCGAATCCGAAAATCCAACCTCTGATGACCAAAAATATGCTTGGAAAAAAGTTATTTCGCACGGTACGAAAAAGAGATGATCGAAAATATTTTTGTTCAGAATCAAAATCGGACTTTGATGCGTGAGTTTCTAGGTGTATTTCGACCCGCTGAATCCGAAAATCCAACCTTCGATGACCAAAAATATGCTTGAAAAAAAGTTATTTCGCATCGTACGAAAAAGAGATGATCGAAAATATCTGTCTCCAGAATCAAAATCGAACTTTGACGGGTGGGTTCATAGGTGTATTTTGACAAGCTGAATCCAAAAATCCAACCTTTGTTACACGAAAATACACCTGGAAAGAAGTTATTCCGCATGGTACGAAAAAGAGATGATCGAAAATATTTTTTTTCAGAATCGGAATCGGACTTTGATGGGTGAGTTTCTGGGTGTATTTCGACTCGCTGAATCCGGAAATCCAACCTTTGATGACCAAAGATATGCTTGGAAAAAAGTTATTTCGCATCGTACGAAAAAGATATGATCGAAAATATCTGTCCCCAGAATCAAAATCGAACTTTGACGGGTGGGTTCATAGGTGTAATTTGACCCGCTGGATCCAAAAATCCAACCTTTGTTACACGAAAATACACCTGGTAAGAAGTTATTTCGCATGGTACGAAAAAGAGATGATCGAAAATATTTTTTTTCAGAATTGAAATCGGACTTTAATGGGTGAGTTTCTAGGTGTATTTCGACCCGCTGAATCCCGAAATCCAACCTCTGATGACCAAAAATATGCTTGGAAAAAAGTTATTTCGCACGGTACGAAAAAGAGATGATCGAAAATATTTTTTTTCAGAATCAAAATCGGACTTTGATGGGTGAGTTTCTAGGTGTATTTCGACCCGCTGAATCCGAAAATCCATTCTTTGATGACCAGAAATATGCTTGGAAAAAAGTTATTTCGCATGGTACGAAAAAGGGATGATCGAGAATATCTGTCTCCAGAATCGAAATCGAACTCTGATGGGTGGGTTTATAGGTGTATTTTGACCCGCTGAATCCGACAATCCAAGCTTTGATGACCAAAAATATGCTTGGAAAAAAGTTATTTCGCATGGTACGAAAAAGAGATGATCGGAAATATCTTTCGCCAGAATCGTAAGCGAACTTTGATGGGTGGGTTCATGGGTGTATTTTGACCCGCTGAATCCAAAAATCGAACCTTTTTTACACGAAAATACACCTGGAAAGAAGTTATTTCGCATGGTCCGAAAAAGAGATGATCGAAAATATTTTTTTTCAGAATCAAAATCGGACTTTAATGGGTGAGTTTCTAGGTGTATTTCGACCCGCTGAATCCGAAAATCCATCCTTTGATGACCAAAAATTTGCTTGGAAAAAAGTTATTTCGCATGGTACGAAAAAGAGATGATCGGAAATATTTTTTTTCAGAATCAAAATCGGACTTTGATGGGTGAGTTTCTGGGTGTATTCCGACCCGCTGAATCCGGAAATCCAACCTTTGATGACCAAAAATATGCTTGGAAAAAAGTTATTTCGCATGGTACGAAAAAGAGATGATCGAAAATATCTGTCTCCAGAATCAAAATCGAACTTTGATGGGTGGGTTCATAGGTGTATTTTGACCCGCTGAATCCAAAAATCCAACCTTTGTTACCCAAAAATACACCTGGAAAGAAGTTATTTCGCATGGTCCGAAAAAGAGATGATCGAAAATATTTTTTTTCAGAATCAAAATCGGACTTTGATGCGTGAGTTTCTGGGTGTATTCCGACCCGCTGAATCCGAAAATCCAACCTTTGATGACCAAAAATATGCTTCGAAAAAAGTTATTTCGCATGGTACGAAAAAGCGATGATCGAACATATCTGTCTCCAGAATCGAAATCGAACTTTGATGGGTGGGTTCATAGGTGTATTTTGACCCGCTGAATCCGACAATCCAAGCTTTGATGACCAAAAATATGCTTGGAAAAAAGTTATTTCGCATGGTACGACAAAGAGATGATCGGAAATATCTTTCTCCAGAATCGAAATCGAACTTTGATGGGTGGGTTCATAGGTGTATTTTGACCCGCTGAATCGAAAAATCCAACCTTTGTTACACGAAAATACACCTGGAAAGAAGTTATTTCGCATGGTCCGAAAAAGAGATGATCGAAAATATTTTTTTTCAGAATCAAAATCGGACTATAATGGGTGAGTTTCTAGGTTTATTCCGACCCGCTGAATCCGAAAATCCAACCTTTGATGACCAAAAATTTGCTTGGAAAAAAGTTATTTCGCATGGTACGAAAAAGAGATGATCGGAAATATTTTTTTTCAGAATCAAAATCGGACTTTGATGGGTGAGTTTCTGGGTGTATTCCGACCCGCTGAATCTGGAAATCCAACCTTTGATGACCAAAAATATGCTTGGAAAAAAGTTAATTCGCATGGTACGAAAAAGAGATGATCGAAAATATCTGTCTCCAGAATCAAAATCGAACTTTGATGGGTGGGTTCATAGGTGTATTTTGACCCGCTGAATCCAAAAATCCAACCTTTGTTACTCAAAAATACACCTGGAAAGAAGTTATTTCGCATGGTCCGAAAAAGAGATGATCGAAAATATTTTTTTTCAGAATCAAAATCGGACTTTAATGGGTGAGTTTCTAGGTGTATTCCGACCCGCTGAATCCGAAAATCTAACCTTTGATGACCAAAAATATGCTCGGAAAAAAGTTATTTCGCATCGTACGAAAAAGAGATGATCGAAAATATCTGTCTCCAGAATCAAAATCGAACTTTGATGGGTGGCTTCATAGGTGTACTTTGACCCGCTGAATCCAAAAATCCAACCTTTGTTACACGAAAATACACCTGGAAAGAAGTTATTCCGCATGGTACGAAAAAGAGATGATCGAAAATATTTTTTTTCAGAATCGGAATCGGACTTTGATGGGTGAGTTTCTGGGTGTATTTCGACTCGCTGAATCCGAAAATCCAACCTTTGATGACCAAAGATATGCTTGGAAAAAAGTTATTTCGCATCGTACGAAAAAGAGATGATCGAAAATATCTGTCTCCAGAATCAAAATCATACTTTGACGGGTGGGTTCATAGGTGTAATTTGACCCGCTGGATCCAAAAATCCAACCTTTGTTACACGAAAATACACCTGGAAAGAAGTTATTTCGCATGGTCCGAAAAAGAGATGATCGAAAATATTTTTCTTCAGAATCAAAATCGGACTTTAATGGGTGAGTTTCTAGGTTTATTCCGACCCGCTGAATCCGAAAATCCAACCTTTGATGACCAAAAATATGCTTGGAAAAAAGTTATTTCGCACGGTACGAAAAAGAGATGATCGAAAATATTTTTTTTCAGAATTGAAATCGGACTTTAATGGGTGAGTTTCTAGGTGTATTTCGACCCGCTGAATTCCAAAATCCAACCTCTGATGACCAAAAATATGCTTGGAAAAAAGTTATTTCGCACGGTACGAAAAAGAGATGATCGAAAATATTTTTTTTCAGAATCAAAATCGGACTTTGATGGGTGAGTTTCTAGGTGTATTTCGACCCGCTGAATCCGAAAATCCATTCTTTGATGACCAAAAATATGCTTGGAAAAAAGTTATTTCGCATGGTACGAAAAAGGGATGATCGAGAATATCTGTCTCCAGAATCGAAGTCGAACTTTGATGGGTGGGTTTATAGGTGTATTTTGACCCGCTGAATCCGACAATCCAAGCTTTGATGACCAAAAATATGCTTGGAAAAAAGTTATTTCGCATGGTACGAAAAAGAGATGATCGGAAATATCTTTCGCCAGAATCGAAAGCGAACTTTGATGGGTGGGTTCATAGGTGTATTTTGACCCGCTGAATCCAAAAATCGAACCTTTGTTACACGAAAATACACCTGGAAAGAAGTTATTTCGCATGGTCCGAAAAAGAGATGATCGAAAATATTTTTTTTCAGAATCAAAATCGGACTTTAATGGGTGAGTTTCTAGGTTTATTCCGACCCGCTGAATTCGAAAATCCAAACTTTGATAGCCAAAAATTTGCTTGGAAAAAAGTTATTTCGCATGGTACGAAAAAGAGATGATCGGAAATATTTTTTTTCAGAATCAAAATCGGACTTTGATGGGTGAGTTTCTGGGTGTATTTCGACTCGCTGAATCCGGAAATCCAACCTTTGATGACCAAAAATATGCTTGGAAAAAAGTTATTTCGCATGGTACGAAAAAGAGATGATCGAAAATATCTGTCTCCAGAATCAAAATCGAACTTTGATGGGTGGGTTCATAGGTGTATTTTGACCCGCTGAATCTAAAAATCCAACCTTTGTTACCCAAAAATACACCTGGAAAGAAGTTATTTCGCATGGTCCGAAAAAGAGATGATCGAAAATATTTTTTTTCAGAATCAAAATCGGACTTTAATGGGTGAGTTTCTAGGTGTATTTCGACCCGCTGAATCCGAAAATCCAACCTCTGATGACCAAAAATATGCTTGGAAAAAAGTTATTTCGCACGGTACGAAAAAAAAATGATCGAAAATATTTTTGTTCAGAATCAAAATCGGACTTTGATGGGTGAGTTTCTGGGTGTATTTCGACTCGCTGAATCCGGAAATCCAACCTTTGATGACCAAAAATATGCTTGGAAAAAAGTTATTTCGCATGGTACGAAAAAGAGATGATCGAAAATATCTGTCTCCAGAATCGAAATCGAACTTTGATGGGTGGGTTTATAGGTGTATTTTGACCCGCTGAATCCAAAAATCCAACCTTTGTTACACGGAAAAACACCTGGAAAGAAGTTATTCCGCATGGTACGAAAAAGAGATGATCGAAAATATTTTTTTTCAGAATCAAAATCGGACTTTAATGGGTGAGTTTCCAGGTGTATTTCGAATCCGAAAATCCAACCTCTGATGACCAAAAATATGCTTGGAAAAAAGTTATTTCGCACGGTACGAAAAAGAGATGATCGAAAATATTTTTGTTCAGAATCAAAATCGGACTTTGATGCGTGAGTTTCTAGGTGTATTTCGACCCGCTGAATCCGAAAATCCAACCTTCGATGACCAAAAATATGCTTGAAAAAAAGTTATTTCGCATCGTACGAAAAAGAGATGATCGAAAATATCTGTCTCCAGAATCAAAATCGAACTTTGACGGGTGGGTTCATAGGTGTATTTTGACAAGCTGAATCCAAAAATCCAACCTTTGTTACACGAAAATACACCTGGAAAGAAGTTATTCCGCATGGTACGAAAAAGAGATGATCGAAAATATTTTTTTTCAGAATCGGAATCGGACTTTGATGGGTGAGTTTCTGGGTGTATTTCGACTCGCTGAATCCGGAAATCCAACCTTTGATGACCAAAGATATGCTTGGAAAAAAGTTATTTCGCATCGTACGAAAAAGATATGATCGAAAATATCTGTCCCCAGAATCAAAATCGAACTTTGACGGGTGGGTTCATAGGTGTAATTTGACCCGCTGGATCCAAAAATCCAACCTTTGTTACACGAAAATACACCTGGTAAGAAGTTATTTCGCATGGTACGAAAAAGAGATGATCGAAAATATTTTTTTTCAGAATTGAAATCGGACTTTAATGGGTGAGTTTCTAGGTGTATTTCGACCCGCTGAATCCCGAAATCCAACCTCTGATGACCAAAAATATGCTTGGAAAAAAGTTATTTCGCACGGTACGAAAAAGAGATGATCGAAAATATTTTTTTTCAGAATCAAAATCGGACTTTGATGGGTGAGTTTCTAGGTGTATTTCGACCCGCTGAATCCGAAAATCCATTCTTTGATGACCAGAAATATGCTTGGAAAAAAGTTATTTCGCATGGTACGAAAAAGGGATGATCGAGAATATCTGTCTCCAGAATCGAAATCGAACTCTGATGGGTGGGTTTATAGGTGTATTTTGACCCGCTGAATCCGACAATCCAAGCTTTGATGACCAAAAATATGCTTGGAAAAAAGTTATTTCGCATGGTACGAAAAAGAGATGATCGGAAATATCTTTCGCCAGAATCGTAAGCGAACTTTGATGGGTGGGTTCATGGGTGTATTTTGACCCGCTGAATCCAAAAATCGAACCTTTTTTACACGAAAATACACCTGGAAAGAAGTTATTTCGCATGGTCCGAAAAAGAGATGATCGAAAATATTTTTTTTCAGAATCAAAATCGGACTTTAATGGGTGAGTTTCTAGGTGTATTCCAACCCGCTGAATCCGAAAATCCGAACTTTGATATCCAAAAATATGCTTGGAAAAAAGTTATTTCGCATGGTACGAAAAAGAGATGATCGAAAATATCTGTCTCCAGAATCGAAATCGAACTTTGATGGGTGGGTTTATAGGTGTATTTTGACCCGCTGAATCCAAAAATCCAACCTTTGTTACACGAAAATACACCTGGAAAGAAGTTATTCCGCATGGTACGAAAAAGAGATGATCGAAAATATTTTTTTTCAGAATCAAAATCGGACTTTAATGGGTGAGTTTCTAGGTGTATTTCGACCCGCTGAATTCGAAAATCCAACCTCTGATGACCAAAAATATGCTTGGAAAAAAGTTATTTCGCACGGTACGAAAAAAAAATGATCGAAAATATTTTTGTTCAGAATCAAAATCGGACTTTGATGCGTGAGTTTCTAGGTGTATTTCGACCCGCTGAATCCGAAAATCCAACCTTTGATGACCAGAAATATGCTTGAAAAAAAGTTATTTCGCATCGTACGAAAAAGAGATGATCGAAAATATTTTTTTTCAGAATCAAAATCGGACTTTGATGGGTGAGTTTCTAGGTGTATTTCGACCCGCTGAATCCGAAAATCCATTCTTTGATGACCAAAAATATGCTTGGAAAAAAGTTATTTCGCATGGTACGAAAAAGGGATGATCGAGAATATCTGTCTCCAGAATCGAAATCGAACTCTGATGGGTGGGTTTATAGGTGTATTTTGACCCGCTGAATCCGACAATCCAAGCTGTGATGGCCAAAAATATCCTTGGAAAAAAGTTATTTCGCATGGTACGAAAAAGAGATGATCGGAAATATCTTTCGCCAGAATCGAAAGCGAACTCTGATGGGTGGGTTTATAGGTGTATTTTGACCCGCTGAATCCGACAATCCAAGCTGTGATGGCCAAAAATATCCTTTGAAAAAAGTTATTTCGCATGGTCCGAAAAAGAGATGATCGAAAATATTTTTTGTCAGAATCAAAATCGTACTTTAATGGGTGAGTTTCTAGGTTTATTCCGACCCGCTGAATTCGAAAATCCAAACTTTGATAACCAAAAATTTGCTTGGAAAAAAGTTATTTCGCATGGTACGAAAAAGAGATGATCGGAAATATTTTTTTTCAGAATCAAAATCGGACTTTGATGGGTGAGTTTCTGGGAGTATTTCGACTCGCTGAATCCGGAAATCCAACCTTTGATGACCAAAAATATGCTTGGAAAAAAGTTATTTCGCATGGTACGAAAAAGAGATGATCGAAAATATCTGTCTCCAGAATCAAAATCGAACTTTGATGGGTGGGTTCATAGGTGTATTTTGACCCGCTGAATCCAAAAATCCAACCTTTGTTACCCAAAAATACACCTGGAAAGAAGTTATTTCGCATGGTCCGAAAAAGAGATGATCGAAAATATTTTTTTTCAGAATCAAAATCGGACTTTAATGGGTGAGTTTCTAGGTGTATTCCAACCCGCTGAATCCGAAAATCCGAACTTTGATATCCAAAAATATGCTTGGAAAAAAGTTATTTCGCATGGTACGAAAAAGAGATGATCGAAAATATCTGTCTCCAGAATCGAAATCGAACTTTGATGGGTGGGTTTATAGGTGTATTTTGACCCGCTGAATCCAAAAATCCAACCTTTGTTACACAGAAATACACCTGGAAAGAAGTTATTCCGCATGGTACGAAAAAGAGATGATCGAAAATATTTTTTGTCAGAATCAAAATCGTACTTTAATGGGTGAGTTTCTAGGTTTATTCCGACCCGCTGAATTCGAAAATCCAAACTTTGATAACCAAAAATTTGCTTGGAAAAAAGTTATTTCGCATGGTACGAAAAAGAGATGATCGGAAATATTTTTTTTCAGAATCAAAATCGGACTTTGATGGGTGAGTTTCTGGGTGTATTTCGACTCGCTGAATCCGGAAATCCAACCTTTGATGACCAAAAATATGCTTGGAAAAAAGTTATTTCGCATGGTACGAAAAAGAGATGATCGAAAATATCTGTCTCCAGAATCGAAATCGAACTTTGATGGGTGGGTTTATAGGTGTATTTTGACCCGCTGAATGTAAAAATCCAACCTTTGTTACACGGAAATACACCTGGAAAGAAGTTATTCCGCATGGTACGAAAAAGAGATGATCGAAAATATTTTTTTTCAGAATCAAAATCGGACTTTAATGGGTGAGTTTCCAGGTGTATTTCGAATCCGAAAATCCAACCTCTGATGACCAAAAATATGCTTGGAAAAAAGTTATTTCGCACGGTACGAAAAAGAGATGATCGAAAATATTTTTGTTCAGAATCAAAATCGGACTTTGATGCGTGAGTTTCTAGGTGTATTTCGACCCGCTGAATCCGAAAATCCAACCTTCGATGACCAAAAATATGCTTGAAAAAAAGTTATTTCGCATCGTACGAAAAAGAGATGATCGAAAATATCTGTCTCCAGAATCAAAATCGAACTTTGACGGGTGGGTTCATAGGTGTATTTTGACAAGCTGAATCCAAAAATCCAACCTTTGTTACACGAAAATACACCTGGAAAGAAGTTATTCCGCATGGTACGAAAAAGAGATGATCGAAAATATTTTTTTTCAGAATCGGAATCGGACTTTGATGGGTGAGTTTCTGGGTGTATTTCGACTCGCTGAATCCGAAAATCCAACCTTTGATGACCAAAGATATGCTTGGAAAAAAGTTATTTCGCATCGTACGAAAAAGATATGATCGAAAATATCTGTCCCCAGAATCAAAATCGAACTTTGACGGGTGGGTTCATAGGTGTAATTTGACCCGCTGGATCCAAAAATCCAACCTTTGTTACACGAAAATACACCTGGTAAGAAGTTATTTCGCATGGTACGAAAAAGAGATGATCGAAAATATTTTTTTTCAGAATCAAAATCGGACTTTAATGGGTGAGTTTCTAGGTGTATTTCGACCCGCTGAATTCGAAAATCCAACCTCTGATGACCAAAAATATGCTTGGAAAAAAGTTATTTCGCACGGTACGAAAAAAAAATGATCGAAAATATTTTTGTTCAGAATCAAAATCGGACTTTGATGCGTGAGTTTCTAGGTGTATTTCGACCCGCTGAATCCGAAAATCCAACCTTTGATGACCAGAAATATGCTTGAAAAAAAGTTATTTCGCATCGTACGAAAAAGAGATGATCGAAAATATTTTTTTTCAGAATCAAAATCGGACTTTGATGGGTGAGTTTCTAGGTGTATTTTGACCCGCTGAATCCGAAAATCCATTCTTTGATGACCAAAAATATGCTCGGAAAAAAGTTATTTCGCATGGTACGAAAAAGGGATGATCGAGAATATCTGTCTCCAGAATCGAAAGCGAACTCTGATGGGTGGGTTTATAGGTGTATTTTGACCCGCTGAATCCGACAATCCAAGCTGTGATGGCCAAAAATATCCTTGGAAAAAAGTTATTTCGCATGGTCCGAAAAAGAGATGATCGAAAATATTTTTTGTCAGAATCAAAATCGTACTTTAATGGGTGAGTTTCTAGGTATATTCCGACCCGCTGAATTCGAAAATCCAAACTTTGATAACCAAAAATTTGCTTGGAAAAAAGTTATTTCGCATGGTACGAAAAAGAGATGATCGGAAATATTTTTTTTCAGAATCAAAATCGGACTTTGATGGGTGAGTTTCTGGGTGTATTTCGACTCGCTGAATCCGGAAATCCAACCTTTGATGACCAAAAATATGCTTGGAAAAAAGTTATTTCGCATGGTACGGAAAAGAGATGATCGAAAATATCTGTCTCCAGAATCAAAATCGAACTTTGATGGGTGGGTTCATAGGTGTATTTTGACCCGCTGAATCCAAAAATCCAACCTTTGTTACCCAAAAATACACCTGGAAAGAAGTTATTTCGCATGGTCCGAAAAAGAGATGATCGAAAATATTTTTTTTCAGAATCAAAATCGGACTTTAATGGGTGAGTTTCTAGGTGTATTCCAACCCGCTGAATCCGAAAATCCGAACTTTGATATCCAAAAATATGCTTGGAAAAAAGTTATTTCGCATGGTACGAAAAAGAGATGATCGAAAATATCTGTCTCCAGAATCGAAATCGAACTTTGATGGGTGGGTTTATAGGTGTATTTTGACCCGCTGAATCCAAAAATCCAACCTTTGTTACACGGAAATACACCTGGAAAGAAGTTATTCCGCATGGTACGAAAAAGAGATGATCGAAAATATTTTTTGTCAGAATCAAAATCGTACTTTAATGGGTGAGTTTCTAGGTTTATTCCGACCCGCTGAATTCGAAAATCCAAACTTTGATAACCAAAAATTTGCTTGGAAAAAAGTTATTTCGCATGGTACGAAAAAGAGATGATCGGAAATATTTTTTTTCAGAATCAAAATCGGACTTTGATGGGTGAGTTTCTGGGTGTATTTCGACTCGCTGAATCCGGAAATCCAACCTTTGATGACCAAAAATATGCTTGGAAAAAAGTTATTTCGCATGGTACGAAAAAGAGATGATCGAAAATATCTGTCTCCAGAATCGAAATCGAACTTTGATGGGTGGGTTTATAGGTGTATTTTGACCCGCTGAATCCAAAAATCCAACCTTTGTTACACGGAAATACACCTGGAAAGAAGTTATTCCGCATGGTACGAAAAAGAGATGATCGAAAATATTTTTTTTCAGAATCAAAATCGGACTTTAATGGGTGAGTTTCCAGGTGTATTTCGAATCCGAAAATCCAACCTCTGATGACCAAAAATATGCTTGGAAAAAAGTTATTTCGCACGGTACGAAAAAGAGATGATCGAAAATATTTTTGTTCAGAATCAAAATCGGACTTTGACGGGTGGGTTCATAGGTGTAATTTGACCCGCTGGATCCGAAAATCCAACCTTTGTTACACGAAAATACACCTGGTAAGAAGTTATTTCGCATGGTACGAAAAAGAGATGATCGAAAATATTTTTTTTCAGAATTGAAATCGGACTTTAATGGGTGAGTTTCTAGGTGTATTTCGACCCGCTGAATCCCGAAATCCAACCTCTGATGACCAAAAATATGCTTGGAAAAAAGTTATTTCGCACGGTACGAAAAAGAGATGATCGAAAATATTTTTTTTCAGAATCAAAATCGGACTTTGATGGGTGAGTTTCTAGGTGTATTTCGACCCGCTGAATCCGAAAATCCATTCTTTGATGACCAAAAATATGCTTGGAAAAAAGTTATTTCGCATGGTACGACAAAGGGATGATCGAGAATATCTGTCTCCAGAATCGAAATCGAACTCTGATGGGTGGGTTTATAGGTGTATTTTGACCCGCTGAATCCGACAATCCAAGCTTTGATGACCAAAAATATGCTTGGAAAAAAGTTATTTCGCATCGTACGAAAAAGATATGATCGAAAATATCTGTCCCCAGAATCAAAATCGAACTTTGACGGGTGGGTTCATAGGTGTAATTTGACCCGCTGGATCCAAAAATCCAACCTTTGTTACACGAAAATACACCTGGTAAGAAGTTATTTCGCATGGTACGAAAAAGAGATGATCGAAAATATTTTTTTTCAGAATCAAAATCGGACTTTAATGGGTGAGTTTCTAGGTGTATTTCGACCCGCTGAATTCGAAAATCCAACCTCTGATGACCAAAAATATGCTTGGAAAAAAGTTATTTCGCACGGTACGAAAAAAAAATGATCGAAAATATTTTTGTTCAGAATCAAAATCGGACTTTGATGCGTGAGTTTCTAGGTGTATTTCGACCCGCTGAATCCGAAAATCCAACCTTTGATGACCAGAAATATGCTTGAAAAAAAGTTATTTCGCATCGTACGAAAAAGAGATGATCGAAAATATTTTTTTTCAGAATCAAAATCGGACTTTGATGGGTGAGTTTCTAGGTGTATTTTGACCCGCTGAATCCGAAAATCCATTCTTTGATGACCAAAAATATGCTCGGAAAAAAGTTATTTCGCATGGTACGAAAAAGGGATGATCGAGAATATCTGTCTCCAGAATCGAAAGCGAACTCTGATGGGTGGGTTTATAGGTGTATTTTGACCCGCTGAATCCGACAATCCAAGCTGTGATGGCCAAAAATATCCTTGGAAAAAAGTTATTTCGCATGGTCCGAAAAAGAGATGATCGAAAATATTTTTTGTCAGAATCAAAATCGTACTTTAATGGGTGAGTTTCTAGGTATATTCCGACCCGCTGAATTCGAAAATCCAAACTTTGATAACCAAAAATTTGCTTGGAAAAAAGTTATTTCGCATGGTACGAAAAAGAGATGATCGGAAATATTTTTTTTCAGAATCAAAATCGGACTTTGATGGGTGAGTTTCTGGGTGTATTTCGACTCGCTGAATCCGGAAATCCAACCTTTGATGACCAAAAATATGCTTGGAAAAAAGTTATTTCGCATGGTACGGAAAAGAGATGATCGAAAATATCTGTCTCCAGAATCAAAATCGAACTTTGATGGGTGGGTTCATAGGTGTATTTTGACCCGCTGAATCCAAAAATCCAACCTTTGTTACCCAAAAATACACCTGGAAAGAAGTTATTTCGCATGGTCCGAAAAAGAGATGATCGAAAATATTTTTTTTCAGAATCAAAATCGGACTTTAATGGGTGAGTTTCTAGGTGTATTCCAACCCGCTGAATCCGAAAATCCGAACTTTGATATCCAAAAATATGCTTGGAAAAAAGTTATTTCGCATGGTACGAAAAAGAGATGATCGAAAATATCTGTCTCCAGAATCGAAATCGAACTTTGATGGGTGGGTTTATAGGTGTATTTTGACCCGCTGAATCCAAAAATCCAACCTTTGTTACACGGAAATACACCTGGAAAGAAGTTATTCCGCATGGTACGAAAAAGAGATGATCGAAAATATTTTTTGTCAGAATCAAAATCGTACTTTAATGGGTGAGTTTCTAGGTTTATTCCGACCCGCTGAATTCGAAAATCCAAACTTTGATAACCAAAAATTTGCTTGGAAAAAAGTTATTTCGCATGGTACGAAAAAGAGATGATCGGAAATATTTTTTTTCAGAATCAAAATCGGACTTTGATGGGTGAGTTTCTGGGTGTATGTCGACTCGCTGAATCCGGAAATCCAACCTTTGATGACCAAAAATATGCTTGGAAAAAAGTTATTTCGCATGGTACGAAAAAGAGATGATCGAAAATATCTGTCTCCAGAATCGAAATCGAACTTTGATGGGTGGGTTTATAGGTGTATTTTGACCCGCTGAATCCAAAAATCCAACCTTTGTTACACGGAAATACACCTGGAAAGAAGTTATTCCGCATGGTACGAAAAAGAGATGATCGAAAATATTTTTTTTCAGAATCAAAATCGGACTTTAATGGGTGAGTTTCCAGGTGTATTTCGAATCCGAAAATCCAACCTCTGATGACCAAAAATATGCTTGGAAAAAAGTTATTTCGCACGGTACGAAAAAGAGATGATCGAAAATATTTTTGTTCAGAATCAAAATCGGACTTTGACGGGTGGGTTCATAGGTGTAATTTGACCCGCTGGATCCAAAAATCCAACCTTTGTTACACGAAAATACACCTGGTAAGAAGTTATTTCGCATGGTACGAAAAAGAGATGATCGAAAATATTTTTTTTCAGAATTGAAATCGGACTTTAATGGGTGAGTTTCTAGGTGTATTTCGACCCGCTGAATCCCGAAATCCAACCTCTGATGACCAAAAATATGCTTGGAAAAAAGTTATTTCGCACGGTACGAAAAAGAGATGATCGAAAATATTTTTTTTCAGAATCAAAATCGGACTTTGATGGGTGAGTTTCTAGGTGTATTTCGACCCGCTGAATCCGAAAATCCATTCTTTGATGACCAAAAATATGCTTGGAAAAAAGTTATTTCGCATGGTACGACAAAGGGATGATCGAGAATATCTGTCTCCAGAATCGAAATCGAACTCTGATGGGTGGGTTTATAGGTGTATTTTGACCCGCTGAATCCGACAATCCAAGCTTTGATGACCAAAAATATGCTTGGAAAAAAGTTATTTCGCATGGTACGAAAAAGAGATGATCGGAAATATCTTTCGCCAGAATCGTAAGCGAACTTTGATGGGTGGGTTCATGGGTGTATTTTGACCCGCTGAATCCAAAAATCGAACCTTTGTTACACGAAAATACACCTGGAAAGAAGTTATTTCGCATGGTCCGAAAAAGAGATGATCGAAAATATTTTTTTTCAGAATCAAAATCGGACTTTAATGGGTGAGTTTCTAGGTGTATTCCAACCCGCTGAATCCGAAAATCCGAACTTTGATATCCAAAAATATGCTTGGAAAAAAGTTATTTCGCATGGTACGAAAAAGAGATGATCGAAAATGTCTGTCTCCAGAATCGAAATCGAACTTTGATGGGTGGGTTTATAGGTGTATCTTGACCCGCTGAATCCAAAAATCCAACCTTTGTTACACGAAAATACACCTGGAAAGAAGTTATTCCGCATGGTACGAAAAAGAGATGATCGAAAATATTTTTTTTCAGAATCAAAATCGGACTTTAATGGGTGAGTTTCTAGGTGTATTTCGACCCGCTGAATTCGAAAATCCAACCTCTGATGACCAAAAATATGCTTGGAAAAAAGTTATTTCGCACGGTACGAAAAAAAAATGATCGAAAATATTTTTGTTCAGAATCAAAATCGGACTTTGATGCGTGAGTTTCTAGGTGTATTTCGACCCGCTGAATCCGAAAATCCAACCTTTGATGACCAGAAATATGCTTGAAAAAAAGTTATTTCGCATCGTACGAAAAAGAGATGATCGAAAATATTTTTTTTCAGAATCAAAATCGGACTTTGATGGGTGAGTTTCTAGGTGTATTTCGACCCGCTGAATCCGAAAATCCATTCTTTGATGACCAAAAATATGCTTGGAAAAAAGTTATTTCGCATGGTACGAAAAAGAGATGATCGAGAATATCTGTCTCCAGAATCGAAATCGAACTCTGATGGGTGGGTTTATAGGTGTATTTTGACCCGCTGAATCCGACAATCCAAGCTGTGATGGCCAAAAATATCCTTGGAAAAAAGTTATTTCGCATGGTACGAAAAAGAGATGATCGGAAATATCTTTCGCCAGAATCGAAAGCGAACTCTGATGGGTGGGTTTATAGGTGTATTTTGACCCGCTGAATCCGACAATCCAAGCTGTGATGGCCAAAAATATCCTTGGAAAAAAGTTATTTCGCATGGTCCGAAAAAGAGATGATCGAAAATATT
The DNA here is from genome assembly GCA_963170745.1 of Phymatocera aterrima. Classification (NCBI taxonomy): domain Eukaryota; kingdom Metazoa; phylum Arthropoda; class Insecta; order Hymenoptera; family Tenthredinidae; genus Phymatocera; species Phymatocera aterrima. The sequence continues at coordinate 66,382 of CAUJGY010000082.1, forward strand.
TTTTGTCAGAATCAAAATCGTACTTTAATGGGTGAGTTTCTAGGTTTATTCCGACCCGCTGAATTCGAAAATCCAAACTTTGATAACCAAAAATTTGCTTGGAAAAAAGTTATTTCGCATGGTACGAAAAAGAGATGATCGGAAATATTTTTTTTCAGAATCAAAATCGGACTTTGATGGGTGAGTTTCTGGGTGTATTTCGACTCGCTGAATCCGGAAATCCAACCTTTGATGACCAAAAATATGCTTGGAAAAAAGTTATTTCGCATGGTACGAAAAAGAGATGATCGAAAATATCTGTCTCCAGAATCAAAATCGAACTTTGATGGGTGGGTTCATAGGTGTATTTTGACCCGCTGAATCCAAAAATCCAACCTTTGTTACCCAAAAATACACCTGGAAAGAAGTTATTTCGCATGGTCCGAAAAAGAGATGATCGAAAATATTTTTTTTCAGAATCAAAATCGGACTTTAATGGGTGAGTTTCTAGGTGTATTCCAACCCGCTGAATCCGAAAATCCGAACTTTGATATCCAAAAATATGCTTGGAAAAAAGTTATTTCGCATGGTACGAAAAAGAGATGATCGAAAATATCTGTCTCCAGAATCGAAATCGAACTTTGATGGGTGGGTTTATAGGTGTATTTTGACCCGCTGAATCCAAAAATCCAACCTTTGTTACACGGAAATACACCTGGAAAGAAGTTATTCCGCATGGTACGAAAAAGAGATGATCGAAAATATTTTTTGTCAGAATCAAAATCGTACTTTAATGGGTGAGTTTCTAGGTTTATTCCGACCCGCTGAATTCGAAAATCCAAACTTTGATAACCAAAAATTTGCTTGGAAAAAAGTTATTTCGCATGGTACGAAAAAGAGATGATCGGAAATATTTTTTTTCAGAATCAAAATCGGACTTTGATGGGTGAGTTTCTGGGTGTATTTCGACTCGCTGAATCCGGAAATCCAACCTTTGATGACCAAAAATATGCTTGGAAAAAAGTTATTTCGCATGGTACGAAAAAGAGATGATCGAAAATATCTGTCTCCAGAATCAAAATCGAACTTTGATGGGTGGGTTCATAGGTGTATTTTGACCCGCTGAATCCAAAAATCCAACCTTTGTTACCCAAAAATACACCTGGAAAGAAGTTATTTCGCATGGTCCGAAAAAGAGATGATCGAAAATATTTTTTTTCAGAATCAAAATCGGACTTTAATGGGTGAGTTTCTAGGTGTATTCCAACCCGCTGAATCCGAAGATCCGAACTTTGATATCCAAAAATATGCTTGGAAAAAAGTTATTTCGCATGGTACGAAAAAGAGATGATCGAAAATATCTGTCTCCAGAATCGAAATCGAACTTTGATGGGTGGGTTTATAGGTGTATTTTGACCCGCTGAATCCAAAAATCCGAACTTTGTTACACGGAAATACACCTGGAAAGAAGTTATTCCGCATGGTACGAAAAAGAGATGAACGAAAATATTTTTTTTCAGAATCAAAATCGGACTTTAATGGGTGAGTTTCTAGGTGTATTTCGACCCGCTGAATCCGAAAATCCAACCTCTGATGACCAAAAATATGCTTGGAAAAAAGTTATTTCGCACGGTACGAAAAAGAGATGATCGAAAATATTTTTGTTCAGAATCAAAATCGGACTTTGATGCGTGAGTTTCTAGGTGTATTTCGACCCGCTGAATCCGAAAATCCAACCTTCGATGACCAAAAATATGCTTGAAAAAAAGTTATTTCGCATCGTACGAAAAAGAGATGATCGAAAATATCTGTCTCCAGAATCAAAATCGAACTTTGACGGGTGGGTTCATAGGTGTATTTTGACAAGCTGAATCCAAAAATCCAACCTTTGTTACACGAAAATACACCTGGAAAGAAGTTATTCCGCATGGTACGAAAAAGAGATGATCGAAAATATTTTTTTTCAGAATCGGAATCGGACTTTGATGGGTGAGTTTCTGGGTGTATTTCGACTCGCTGAATCCGAAAATCCAACCTTTGATGACCAAAGATATGCTTGGAAAAAAGTTATTTCGCATCGTACGAAAAAGAGATGATCGAAAATATCTGTCCCCAGAATCAAAATCGAACTTTGACGGGTGGGTTCATAGGTGTAATTTGACCCGCTGGATCCAAAAATCCAACCTTTGTTACACGAAAATACACCTGGAAAGAAGTTATTTCGCATGGTACGAAAAAGAGATGATCGAAAATATTTTTTTTCAGAATTGAAATCGGACTTTAATGGGTGAGTTTCTAGGTGTATTTCGACCCGCTGAATCCCAAAATCCAACCTCTGATGACCAAAAATATGCTTGGAAAAAAGTTATTTCGCACGGTACGAAAAAGAGATGATCGAAAATATTTTTTTTCAGAATCAAAATCGGACTTTGATGGGTGAGTTTCTAGGTGTATTTCGACCCGCTGAATCCGAAAATCCATTCTTTGATGACCAAAAATATGCTTGGAAAAAAGTTATTTCGCATGGTACGAAAAAGGGATGATCGAGAATATCTGTCTCCAGAATCGAAATCGAACTCTGATGGGTGGGTTTATAGGTGTATTTTGACCCGCTGAATCCGACAATCCAAGCTTTGATGACCAAAAATATGCTTGGAAAAAAGTTATTTCGCATGGTACGAAAAAGAGATGATCGGAAATATCTTTCGCCAGAATCGTAAGCGAACTTTGATGGGTGGGTTCATAGGTGTATTTTGACCCACTGAATCCAAAAATCGAACCTTTGTTACACGAAAATACACCTGGAAAGAAGTTATTTCGCATGGTCCGAAAAAGAGATGATCGAAAATATTTTTTTTCAGAATCAAAATCGGACTTTAATGGGTGAGTTTCTAGGTTTATTCCGACCCGCTGAATTCGAAAATCCAAACTTTGATGGCCAAAAATTTGCTTGGAAAAAAGTTATTTCGCATGGTACGAAAAAGAGATGATCGAAAATATCTGTCTCCAGAATCGAAATCGAACTTTGATGGGTGGGTTTATAGGTGTATTTTGACCCGCTGGATCCAAAAATCCAACCTTTGTTACACGAAAATACACCTGGAAAGAAATTATTCCGCATGGTACGAAAAAGAGATGATCGAAAATATTTTTTTTCAGAATTGAAATCGGACTTTAATGGGTGAGTTTCTAGGTGTATTTCGACCCGCTGAATCCCAAAATCCAACCTCTGATGACCAAAAATATGCTTGGAAAAAAGTTATTTCGCACGGTACGAAAAAGAGATGATCGAAAATATTTTTTTTCAGAATCAAAATCGGACTTTGATGGGTGAGTTTCTAGGTGTATTTCGACCCGCTGAATCCGAAAATCCATTCTTTGATGACCAAAAATATGCTTGGAAAAAAGTTATTTCGCATGGTACGAAAAAGGGATGATCGAGAATATCTGTCTCCAGAATCGAAATCGAACTTTGATGGGTGGGTTCATAGGTGTATTTTGACCCGCTGAATCCGACAATCCAAGCTTTGATGACCAAAAATATGCTTGGAAAAAAGTTATTTCGCATGGTACGAAAAAGAGATGATCGGAAATATCTTTCGCCAGAATCGAAAGCGAACTTTGATGGGTGGGTTCATAGGTGTATTTTGACCCGCTGAATCCAAAAATCGAACCTTTGTTACACGAAAATACACCTGGAAAGAAGTTATTTCGCATGGTCCGAAAAAGAGATGATCGAAAATATTTTTTTTCAGAATCAAAATCGGACTTTAATGGGTGAGTTTCTAGGTTTATTCCGACCCGCTGAATTCGAAAATCCAAACCTTGATATCCAAAAATTTGCTTGGAAAAAAGTTATTTCGCATGGTACGAAAAAGAGATGATCGAAAATATCTGTCTCCAGAATCGAAATCGAACTTTGATGGGTGGGTTTATAGGTGTATTTTGACCCGCTGGATCCAAAAATCCAACCTTTGTTACACGAAAATACACCTGGAAAGAAATTATTTCGCATAGTACGAAAAAGAGATGATCGAAAATATTTTTTTTCAGAATTGAAATCGGACTTTAATAGGTGAGTTTCTAGGTGTATTTCGACCCGCTGAATCCCAAAATCCAACCTCTGATGACCAAAAATATGCTTGGAAAAAAGTTATTTCGCACGGTACGAAAAAGAGATGATCGAAAATATTTTTTTTCAGAATCAAAATCGGACTTTGATGGGTGAGTTTCTAGGTGTATTTCGACCCGCTGAATCCGGAAATCCATTCTTTGATGACCAAAAATATGCTTGGAAAAAAGTTATTTCGCATGGTACGAAAAAGGGATGATCGAGAATATCTGTCTCCAGAATCGAAATCGAACTTTGATGGGTGGGTTTATAGGTGTATTTTGACCCGCTGAATCCGGAAATCCAACCTTTGATGACCAAAAATATGCTTGGAAAAAAGTTATTTCGCATGGTACGAAAAAGAGATGATCGAAAATATCTGTCTCCAGAATCGAAATCGAACTTTGATGGGTGGGTTTATAGGTGTATTTTGACCCGCTGAATCCAAAAATCCAACCTTTGTTACACGGAAATACACCTGGAAAGAAGTTATTCCGCATGGTACGAAAAAGAGATGATCGAAAATATTTTTTTTCAGAATCAAAATCGGACTTTAATGGGTGAGTTTCCAGGTGTATTTCGAATCCGAAAATCCAACCTCTGATGACCAAAAATATGCTTGGAAAAAAGTTATTTCGCACGGTACGAAAAAGAGATGATCGAAAATATTTTTTTTCAGAATCAAAATCGGACTTTGATGGGTGAGTTTCTAGGTGTATTTCGACCCGCTGAATCCGAAAATCCATTCTTTGATGACCAAAAATATGCTTGGAAAAAAGTTATTTCGCATGGTACGAAAAAGGGATGATCGAGAATATCTGTCTCCAGAATCGAAATCGAACTCTGATGGGTGGGTTTATAGGTGTATTTTGACCCGCTGAATCCGACAATCCAAGCTTTGATGACCAAAAATATGCTTGGAAAAAAGTTATTTCGCATGGTACGAAAAAGAGATGATCGGAAATATCTTTCGCCAGAATCGTAAGCGAACTTTGATGGGTGGGTTCATAGGTGTATTTTGACCCACTGAATCCAAAAATCGAACCTTTGTTACACGAAAATACACCTGGAAAGAAGTTATTTCGCATGGTCCGAAAAAGAGATGATCGAAAATATTTTTTTTCAGAATCAAAATCGGACTTTAATGGGTGAGTTTCTAGGTTTATTCCGACCCGCTGAATTCGAAAATCCAAACTTTGATGGCCAAAAATTTGCTTGGAAAAAAGTTATTTCGCATGGTACGAAAAAGAGATGATCGAAAATATCTGTCTCCAGAATCGAAATCGAACTTTGATGGGTGGGTTTATAGGTGTATTTTGACCCGCTGGATCCAAAAATCCAACCTTTGTTACACGAAAATACACCTGGAAAGAAATTATTCCGCATGGTACGAAAAAGAGATGATCGAAAATATTTTTTTTCAGAATTGAAATCGGACTTTAATGGGTGAGTTTCTAGGTGTATTTCGACCCGCTGAATCCCAAAATCCAACCTCTGATGACCAAAAATATGCTTGGAAAAAAGTTATTTCGCACGGTACGAAAAAGAGATGATCGAAAATATTTTTTTTCAGAATCAAAATCGGACTTTGATGGGTGAGTTTCTAGGTGTATTTCGACCCGCTGAATCCGAAAATCCATTCTTTGATGACCAAAAATATGCTTGGAAAAAAGTTATTTCGCATGGTACGAAAAAGGGATGATCGAGAATATCTGTCTCCAGAATCGAAATCGAACTTTGATGGGTGGGTTCATAGGTGTATTTTGACCCGCTGAATCCGACAATCCAAGCTTTGATGACCAAAAATATGCTTGGAAAAAAGTTATTTCGCATGGTACGAAAAAGAGATGATCGGAAATATCTTTCGCCAGAATCGAAAGCGAACTTTGATGGGTGGGTTCATAGGTGTATTTTGACCCGCTGAATCCAAAAATCGAACCTTTGTTACACGAAAATACACCTGGAAAGAAGTTATTTCGCATGGTCCGAAAAAGAGATGATCGAAAATATTTTTTTTCAGAATCAAAATCGGACTTTAATGGGTGAGTTTCTAGGTTTATTCCGACCCGCTGAATTCGAAAATCCAAACTTTGATATCCAAAAATTTGCTTGGAAAAAAGTTATTTCGCATGGTACGAAAAAGAGATGATCGAAAATATCTGTCTCCAGAATCGAAATCGAACTTTGATGGGTGGGTTTATAGGTGTATTTTGACCCGCTGGATCCAAAAATCCAACCTTTGTTACACGAAAATACACCTGGAAAGAAATTATTTCGCATAGTACGAAAAAGAGATGATCGAAAATATTTTTTTTCAGAATTGAAATCGGACTTTAATAGGTGAGTTTCTAGGTGTATTTCGACCCGCTGAATCCCAAAATCCAACCTCTGATGACCAAAAATATGCTTGGAAAAAAGTTATTTCGCACGGTACGAAAAAGAGATGATCGAAAATATTTTTTTTCAGAATCAAAATCGGACTTTGATGGGTGAGTTTCTAGGTGTATTTCGACCCGCTGAATCCGGAAATCCATTCTTTGATGACCAAAAATATGCTTGGAAAAAAGTTATTTCGCATGGTACGAAAAAGGGATGATCGAGAATATCTGTCTCCAGAATCGAAATCGAACTTTGATGGGTGGGTTTATAGGTGTATTTTGACCCGCTGAATCCGGAAATCCAACCTTTGATGACCAAAAATATGCTTGGAAAAAAGTTATTTCGCATGGTACGAAAAAGAGATGATCGAAAATATCTGTCTCCAGAATCGAAATCGAACTTTGATGGGTGGGTTTATAGGTGTATTTTGACCCGCTGAATCCAAAAATCCAACCTTTGTTACACGGAAATACACCTGGAAAGAAGTTATTCCGCATGGTACGAAAAAGAGATGATCGAAAATATTTTTTTTCAGAATCAAAATCGGACTTTAATGGGTGAGTTTCCAGGTGTATTTCGAATCCGAAAATCCAACCTCTGATGACCAAAAATATGCTTGGAAAAAAGTTATTTCGCACGGTACGAAAAAGAGATGATCGAAAATATTTTTGTTCAGAATCAAAATCGGACTTTGATGCGTGAGTTTCTAGGTGTATTTCGACCCGCTGAATCCGAAAATCCAACCTTCGATGACCAAAAATATGCTTGAAAAAAAGTTATTTCGCATCGTACGAAAAAGAGATGATCGAAAATATCTGTCTCCAGAATCAAAATCGAACTTTGACGGGTGGGTTCATAGGTGTATTTTGACAAGCTGAATCCAAAAATCCAACCTTTGTTACACGAAAATACACCTGGAAAGAAGTTATTCCGCATGGTACGAAAAAGAGATGATCGAAAATATTTTTTTTCAGAATCGGAATCGGACTTTGATGGGTGAGTTTCTGGGTGTATTTCGACTCGCTGAATCCGAAAATCCAACCTTTGATGACCAAAGATATGCTTGGAAAAAAGTTATTTCGCATCGTACGAAAAAGATATGATCGAAAATATCTGTCCCCAGAATCAAAATCGAACTTTGACGGGTGGGTTCATAGGTGTAATTTGACCCGCTGGATCCAAAAATCCAACCTTTGTTACACGAAAATACACCTGGTAAGAAGTTATTTCGCATGGTACGAAAAAGAGATGATCGAAAATATTTTTTTTCAGAATTGAAATCGGACTTTAATGGGTGAGTTTCTAGGTGTATTTCGACCCGCTGAATCCCGAAATCCAACCTCTGATGACCAAAAATATGCTTGGAAAAAAGTTATTTCGCACGGTACGAAAAAGAGATGATCGAAAATATTTTTTTTCAGAATCAAAATCGGACTTTGATGGGTGAGTTTCTAGGTGTATTTCGACCCGCTGAATCCGAAAATCCATTCTTTGATGACCAAAAATATGCTTGGAAAAAAGTTATTTCGCATGGTACGAAAAAGGGATGATCGAGAATATCTGTCTCCAGAATCGAAATCGAACTCTGATGGGTGGGTTTATAGGTGTATTTTGACCCGCTGAATCCGACAATCCAAGCTTTGATGACCAAAAATATGCTTGGAAAAAAGTTATTTCGCATGGTACGAAAAAGAGATGATCGGAAATATCTTTCGCCAGAATCGTAAGCGAACTTTGATGGGTGGGTTCATGGGTGTATTTTGACCCGCTGAATCCAAAAATCGAACCTTTGTTACACGAAAATACACCTGGAAAGAAGTTATTTCGCATGGTCCGAAAAAGAGATGATCGAAAATATTTTTTTTCAGAATCAAAATCGGACTTTAATGGGTGAGTTTCTAGGTGTATTCCAACCCGCTGAATCCGAAAATCCGAACTTTGATATCCAAAAATATGCTTGGAAAAAAGTTATTTCGCATGGTACGAAAAAGAGATGATCGAAAATGTCTGTCTCCAGAATCGAAATCGAACTTTGATGGGTGGGTTTATAGGTGTATTTTGACCCGCTGAATCCAAAAATCCAACCTTTGTTACACGAAAATACACCTGGAAAGAAGTTATTCCGCATGGTACGAAAAAGAGATGATCGAAAATATTTTTTTTCAGAATCAAAATCGGACTTTAATGGGTGAGTTTCTAGGTGTATTTCGACCCGCTGAATTCGAAAATCCAACCTCTGATGACCAAAAATATGCTTGGAAAAAAGTTATTTCGCACGGTACGAAAAAAAAATGATCGAAAATATTTTTGTTCAGAATCAAAATCGGACTTTGATGCGTGAGTTTCTAGGTGTATTTCGACCCGCTGAATCCGAAAATCCAACCTTTGATGACCAGAAATATGCTTGAAAAAAAGTTATTTCGCATCGTACGAAAAAGAGATGATCGAAAATATTTTGTTTCAGAATCAAAATCGGACTTTGATGGGTGAGTTTCTAGGTGTATTTCGACCCGCTGAATCCGAAAATCCATTCTTTGATGACCAAAAATATGCTTGGAAAAAAGTTATTTCGCATGGTACGAAAAAGGGATGATCGAGAATATCTGTCTCCAGAATCGAAATCGAACTCTGATGGGTGGGTTTATAGGTGTATTTTGACCCGCTGAATCCGACAATCCAAGCTGTGATGGCCAAAAATATCCTTGGAAAAAAGTTATTTCGCACGGTACGAAAAAGAGATGATCGGAAATATCTTTCGCCAGAATCGAAAGCGAACTCTGATGGGTGGGTTTATAGGTGTATTTTGACCCGCTGAATCCGACAATCCAAGCTGTGATGGCCAAAAATATCCTTGGAAAAAAGTTATTTCGCATGGTCCGAAAAAGAGATGATCGAAAATATTTTTTGTCAGAATCAAAATCGTACTTTAATGGGTGAGTTTCTAGGTTTATTCCGACCCGCTGAATTCGAAAATCCAAACTTTGATAACCAAAAATTTGCTTGGAAAAAAGTTATTTCGCATGGTACGAAAAAGAGATGATCGGAAATATTTTTTTTCAGAATCAAAATCGGACTTTGATGGGTGAGTTTCTGGGTGTATTTCGACTCGCTGAATCCGGAAATCCAACCTTTGATGACCAAAAATATGCTTGGAAAAAAGTTATTTCGCATGGTACGAAAAAGAGATGATCGAAAATATCTGTCTCCAGAATCAAAATCGAACTTTGATGGGTGGGTTCATAGGTGTATTTTGACCCGCTGAATCCAAAAATCTAACCTTTGTTACCCAAAAATACACCTGGAAAGAAGTTATTTCGCATGGTCCGAAAAAGAGATGATCGAAAATATTTTTTTTCAGAATCAAAATCGGACTTTAATGGGTGAGTTTCTAGGTGTATTCCAACCCGCTGAATCCGAAAATCCGAACTTTGATATCCAAAAATATGCTTGGAAAAAAGTTATTTCGCATGGTACGAAAAAGAGATGATCGAAAATATCTGTCTCCAGAATCGAAATCGAACTTTGATGGGTGGGTTTATAGGTGTATTTTGACCCGCTGAATCCAAAAATCCAACCTTTGTTTCACGGAAATACACCTGGAAAGAAGTTATTCCGCATGGTACGAAAAAGAGATGATCGAAAATATTTTTTTTCAGAATCAAAATCGGACTTTAATGGGTGAGTTTCTAGGTGTATTTCGACCCGCTGAATCCGAAAATCCAACCTCTGATGACCAAAAATATGCTTGGAAAAAAGTTATTTCGCACGGTACGAAAAAGAGATGATCGAAAATATTTTTGTTCAGAATCAAAATCGGACTTTGATGCGTGAGTTTCTAGGTGTATTTCGACCCGCTGAATCCGAAAATCCAACCTTCGATGACCAAAAATATGCTTGAAAAAAAGTTATTTCGCATCGTACGAAAAAGAGATGATCGAAAATATCTGTCTCCAGAATCAAAATCGAACTTTGACGGGTGGGTTCATAGGTGTATTTTGACAAGCTGAATCCAAAAATCCAACCTTTGTTACACGAAAATACACCTGGAAAGAAGTTATTCCGCATGGTACGAAAAAGAGATGATCGAAAATATTTTTTTTCAGAATCGGAATCGGACTTTGATGGGTGAGTTTCTGGGTGTATTTCGACTCGCTGAATCCGAAAATCCAACCTTTGATGACCAAAGATATGCTTGGAAAAAAGTTATTTCGCATCGTACGAAAAAGAGATGATCGAAAATATCTGTCCCCAGAATCAAAATCGAACTTTGACGGGTGGGTTCATAGGTGTAATTTGACCCGCTGGATCCAAAAATCCAACCTTTGTTACACGAAAATACACCTGGAAAGAAGTTATTTCGCATGGTACGAAAAAGAGATGATCGAAAATATTTTTTTTCAGAATTGAAATCGGACTTTAATGGGTGAGTTTCTAGGTGTATTTCGACCCGCTGAATCCCAAAATCCAACCTCTGATGACCAAAAATATGCTTGGAAAAAAGTTATTTCGCACGGTACGAAAAAGAGATGATCGAAAATATTTTTTTTCAGAATCAAAATCGGACTTTGATGGGTGAGTTTCTAGGTGTATTTCGACCCGCTGAATCCGAAAATCCATTCTTTGATGACCAAAAATATGCTTGGAAAAAAGTTATTTCGCATGGTACGAAAAAGGGATGATCGAGAATATCTGTCTCCAGAATCGAAATCGAACTCTGATGGGTGGGTTTATAGGTGTATTTTGACCCGCTGAATCCGACAATCCAAGCTTTGATGACCAAAAATATGCTTGGAAAAAAGTTATTTCGCATGGTACGAAAAAGAGATGATCGGAAATATCTTTCGCCAGAATCGTAAGCGAACTTTGATGGGTGGGTTCATAGGTGTATTTTGACCCACTGAATCCAAAAATCGAACCTTTGTTACACGAAAATACACCTGGAAAGAAGTTATTTCGCATGGTCCGAAAAAGAGATGATCGAAAATATTTTTTTTCAGAATCAAAATCGGACTTTAATGGGTGAGTTTCTAGGTTTATTCCGACCCGCTGAATTCGAAAATCCAAACTTTGATAGCCAAAAATTTGCTTGGAAAAAAGTTATTTCGCATGGTACGAAAAAGAGATGATCGAAAATATCTGTCTCCAGAATCGAAATCGAACTTTGATGGGTGGGTTTATAGGTGTATTTTGACCCGCTGGATCCAAAAATCCAACCTTTGTTACACGAAAATACACCTGGAAAGAAATTATTCCGCATGGTACGAAAAAGAGATGATCGAAAATATTTTTTTTCAGAATTGAAATCGAACTTTAATGGGTGAGTTTCTAGGTGTATTTCGACCCGCTGAATCCCAAAATCCAACCTCTGATGACCAAAAATATGCTTGGAAAAAAGTTATTTCGCACGGTACGAAAAAGAGATGATCGAAAATATTTTTTTTCAGAATCAAAATCGGACTTTGATGGGTGAGTTTCTAGGTGTATTTCGACCCGCTGAATCCGAAAATCCATTCTATGATGACCAAAAATATGCTTGGAAAAAAGTTATTTCGCATGGTACGAAAAAGGGATGATCGAGAATATCTGTCTCCAGAATCGAAATCGAACTTTGATGGGTGGGTTTATAGGTGTATTTTGACCCGCTGAATCCGACAATCCAAGCTTTGATGACCAAAAATATGCTTGGAAGAAAGTTATTTCGCATGGTACGAAAAAGAGATGATCGGAAATATCTTTCGCCAGAATCGAAAGCGAACTTTGATGGGTGGGTTCATAGGTGTATTTTGACCCGCTGAATCCAAAAATCGAACCTTTGTTACACGAAAATACACCTGGAAAGAAGTTATTCCGCATGGTCCGAAAAAGAGATGATCGAAAATATTTTTTTTCAGAATCAAAATCGGACTTTAATGGGTGAGTTTCTAGGTTTATTCCGACCCGCTGAATTCGAAAATCCAAACTTTGATAGCCAAAAATTTGCTTGGAAAAAAGTTATTTCGCATGGTACGAAAAAGAGATGATCGGAAATATTTTTTTTCAGAATCAAAATCGGACTTTGATGGGTGAGTTTCTGGGTGTATTTCGACTCGCTGAATCCGGAAATCCAACCTTTGATGACCAAAAATATGCTTGGAAAAAAGTTATTTCGCATGGTACGAAAAAGAGATGATCGAAAATATCTGTCTCCAGAATCGGAATCGAACTTTGATGGGTGGGTTTATAGGTGTATTTTGACCCGCTGAATCCAAAAATCCAACCTTTGTTACACGGAAATACACCTGGAAAGAAGTTATTCCGCATGGTACGAAAAAGAGATGATCGAAAATATTTTTTTTCAGAATCAAAATCGGACTTTAATGGGTGAGTTTCTAGGTGTATTTCGACCCGCTGAATCCGAAAATCCAACCTCTGATGACCAAAAATATGCTTGGAAAAAAGTTATTTCGCACGGTACGAAAAAGAGATGATCGAAAATATTTTTGTTCAGAATCAAAATCGGACTTTGATGCGTGAGTTTCTAGGTGTATTTCGACCCGCTGAATCCGAAAATCCAACCTTCGATGACCAAAAATATGCTTCAAAAAAAGTTATTTCGCATCGTACGAAAAAGAGATGATCGAAAATATCTGTCTCCAGAATCAAAATCGAACTTTGACGGGTGGGTTCATAGGTGTATTTTGACAAGCTGAATCCAAAAATCCAACCTTTGATACACGAAAATACACCTGGAAAGAAGTTATTTCGCATGGTCCGAAAAAGAGATGATCGAAAATATTTTTTTTCAGAATCAAAATCGGACTTTAATGGGTGAGTTTCTAGGTTTATTCCGACCCGCTGAATCCAAAAATCCAAACTTTGATAACCAAAAATTTGCTTGGAAAAAAGTTATTTCGCATGGTACGAAAAAGAGATGATCGGAAATATTTTTTTTCAGAATCAAAATCGGACTTTGATGGGTGAGTTTCTGGGTGTATTCCGACCCGCTGAATCCGGAAATCCAACCTTTGATAACCAAAAATATGCTCGGAAAAAAGTTATTTCGCATGGTACGAAAAAGAGATGATCGAAAATATCTGTCTCCAGAATCAAAATCGAACTTTGATGGGTGGGTTCATAGGTGTATTTTGACCCGCTGAATCCAAAAATCCAACCTTTGTTACCCAAAAATACACCTGGAAAGAAGTTATTTCGCATGGTCCGAAAAAGAGATGATCGAAAATATTTTTTTTCAGAATCAAAATCGGACTTTGATGCGTGAGTTTCTGGGTGTATTCCGACCCGCTGAATCCGAAAATCCAACCTTTGATGACCAAAAATATGCTTCGAAAAAAGTTATTTCGCATGGTACGAAAAAGCGATGATCGAACATATCTGTCTCCAGAATCGAAATCGAACTTTGATGGGTGGGTTTATAGGTGTATTTTGACCCGCTGAATCCGACAATCCAAGCTTTGATGACCAAAAATATGCTTGGAAAAAAGTTATTTCGCATGGTACGACAAAGAGATGATCGGAAATATCTTTCTCCAGAATCGAAATCGAACTTTGATGGGTGGGTTCATAGGTGTATTTTGACCCGCTGAATCGAAAAATCCAACCTTTGTTACACGAAAATACACCTGGAAAGAAGTTATTTCGCATGGTCCGAAAAAGAGATGATCGAAAATATTTTTTTTCAGAATCAAAATCGGACTATAATGGGTGAGTTTCTAGGTTTATTCCGACCCGCTGAATCCGAAAATCCAACCTTTGATGACCAAAAATTTGCTTGGAAAAAAGTTATTTCGCATGGTACGAAAAAGAGATGATCGGAAATATTTTTTTTCAGAATCAAAATCGGACTTTGATGGGTGAGTTTCTGGGTGTATTCCGACCCGCTGAATCCGGAAATCCAACCTTCGATGACCAAAAATATGCTTGGAAAAAAGTTAATTCGCATGGTACGAAAAAGAGATGATCGAAAATATCTGTCTCCAGAATCAAAATCGAACTTTGATGGGTGGGTTCATAGGTGTATTTTGACCCGCTGAATCCAAAAATCCAACCTTTGTTACTCAAAAATACACCTGGAAAGAAGTTATTTCGCATGGTCCGAAAAAGAGATGATCGAAAATATTTTTTTTCAGAATCAAAATCGGACTTTAATGGGTGAGTTTCTAGGTGTATTCCGACCCGCTGAATCCGAAAATCTAACCTTTGATGACCAAAAATATGCTCGGAAAAAAGTTATTTCGCATCGTACGAAAAAGAGATGATCGAAAATATCTGTCTCCAGAATCAAAATCGAACTTTGATGGGTGGCTTCATAGGTGTACTTTGACCCGCTGAATCCAAAAATCCAACCTTTGTTACACGAAAATACACCTGGAAAGAAGTTATTCCTCATGGTACGAAAAAGAGATGATCGAAAATATTTTTTTTCAGAATCGGAATCGGACTTTGATGGGTGAGTTTCTGGGTGTATTTCGACTCGCTGAATCCGAAAATCCAACCTTTGATGACCAAAGATATGCTTGGAAAAAAGTTATTTCGCATCGTACGAAAAAGAGATGATCGAAAATATCTGTCTCCAGAATCAAAATCGAACTTTGACGGGTGGGTTCATAGGTGTAATTTGACCCGCTGGATCCAAAAATCCAACCTTTGTTACACGAAAATACACCTGGAAAGAAGTTATTTCGCATGGTCCGAAAAAGAGATGATCGAAAATATTTATTTCAGAATCAAAATCGGACTTTAATGGGTGAGTTTCTAGGTTTATTCCGACCCGCTGAATCCGAAAATCCAAACTTTGATGACCAAAAATTTGCTTGGAAAAAAGTTATTTCGCATGGTACGAAAAAGAGATGATCGGAAATATTTTTTTTCAGAATCAAAATCGGACTTTGATGGGTGAGTTTCTGGGTGTATTCCGACCCGCTGAATCCGGAAATCCAACCTTTGATGACCAAAAATATGCTTGGAAAAAAGTTATTTCGCATCGTACGAAAAAGAGATGATCGAAAATATCTGTCTCCAGAATCAAAATCGAACTTTGACGGGTGGGTTCATAGGTGTAATTTGACCCGCTGGATCCAAAAATCCAACCTTTGTTACACGAAAATACACCTGGAACGAAGTTATTTCGCATGGTACGAAAAAGAGATGATCGAAAATATTTTTTTTCAGAATTGAAATCGGACTTTAATGGGTGAGTTTCTAGGTGTATTTCGACCCGCTGAATCCCAAAATCCAACCTCTGATGACCAAAAATATGCTTGGAAAAAAGTTATTTCGCACGGTACGAAAAAGAGATGATCGAAAATATTTTTTTTCAGAATCAAAATCGGACTTTGATGGGTGAGTTTCTAGGTGTATTTCGACCCGCTGAATCCGAAAATCCATTCTTTGATGACCAAAAATATGCTTGGAAAAAAGATATTTCGCATGGTACGAAAAAGGGATGATCGAGAATATCTGTCTCCAGAATCGAAATCGAACTTTGATGGGTGGGTTTATAGGTGTATTTTGACCCGCTGAATCCGACAATCCAAGCTTTGATGACCAAAAATATGCTTGGAAAAAAGTTATTTCGCATGGTACGAAAAAGAGATGATCGGAAATATCTTTCGCCAGAATCGAAAGCGAACTTTGATGGGTGGGTTCATAGGTGTATTTTGACCCGCTGAATCCAAAAATCGAACCTTTGTTACACGAAAATACACCTGGAAAGAAGTTATTCCGCATGGTCCGAAAAAGAGATGATCGAAAATATTTTTTTTCAGAATCAAAATCGGACTTTAATGGGTGAGTTTCTAGGTTTATTCCGACCCGCTGAATTCGAAAATCCAAACTTTGATACCCAAAAATTTGCTTGGAAAAAAGTTATTTCGCATGGTACGAAAAAGAGATGATCGGAAATATTTTTTTTCAGAATCAAAATCGGACTTTGATGGGTGAGTTTCTGGGTGTATTTCGACTCGCTGAATCCGGAAATCCAACCTTTGATGACCAAAAATATGCTTGGAAAAAAGTTATTTCGCATGGTACGAAAAAGAGATGATCGAAAATATCTGTCTCCAGAATCGAAATCGAACTTTGATGGGTGGGTTTATAGGTGTATTTTGACCCGCTGAATCCAAAAATCCAACCTTTGTTACACGAAAATACACCTGGAAAGAAGTTATTCCGCATGGTACGAAAAAGAGATGATCGAAAATATTTTTTTTCAGAATCAAAATCGGACTTTAATGGGTGAGTTTCTAGGTGTATTTCGACCCGCTGAATCCGAAAATCCAACCTCTGATGACCAAAAATATGCTTGGAAAAAAGTTATTTCGCACGGTACGAAAAAAAAATGATCGAAAATATTTTTGTTCAGAATCAAAATCGGACTTTGATGCGTGAGTTTCTAGGTGTATTTCGACCCGCTGAATCCGAAAATCCAACCTTTGATGACCAAAAATATGCTTGAAAAAAAGTTATTTCGCATCGTACGAAAAAGAGATGATCGAAAATATTTTTTTTCAGAATTAAAATCGGACTTTGATGGGTGAGTTTCTAGGTGTATTTCGACCCGCTGAATCCGAAAATCCATTCTTTGATGACCAAAAATATGCTTGGAAAAAAGTTATTTCGCATGGTACGAAAAAGGGATGATCGAGAATATCTGTCTCCAGAATCGAAATCGAACTTTGATGGGTGGGTTTATAGGTGTATTTTGACCCGCTGAATCCGACAATCCAAGCTTTGATGACCAAAAATATGCTTGGAAAAAAGTTATTTCGCATGGTACGAAAAAGAGATGATCGGAAATATCTTTCGCCAGAATCGAAAGCGAACTTTGATGAGTGGGTTCATAGGTGTATTTTGACCCGCTGGATCCAAAAATCCAACCTTTGTTACACGAAAATACACCTGGAAAGAAGTTATTCCGCATAGTACGAAAAAGAGATGATCGGAAATATTTTTTTTCAGAATCAAAATCGGACTTTGATGGGTGAGTTTCTGGGTGTATTCCGACCCGCTGAATCCGGAAATCCAACCTTTGATGACCAAAAATATGCTTGGAAAAAAGTTATTTCGCATGGTACGAAAAAGAGATGATCGAAAATATCTGTCTCCAGAATCAAAATCGAACTGTGATGGGTGGGTTCATAGGTGTATTTTGACCCGCTGAATCCAAAAATCCAACCTTTGTTACCCAAAAATACACCTGGAAAGAAGTTATTTCGCATGGTCCGAAAAAGAGATGATCGAAAATATTTTTTTTCAGAATCAAAATCGGACTTCAATGGGTGAGTTTCTAGGTGTATTCCGACCCGCTGAATCCGAAAATCCGAACTTTGATATCCAAAAATATGCTTGGAAAAAGGTTATTTCGCATGGTACGAAAAAGAGATGATCGAAAATATCTGTCTCCAGAATCGAAATCGAACTTTGATGGGTGGGTTTATAGGTGTATTTTGACCCGCTGAATCCGAAATCCCAACCTTTGTTACACGAAAAAATCCTGGAAAGAAGTTATTCCGCATGGTACGAAAAAGAGATGATCGAAAATATTTTTTTTCAGAATCGAAATCGGACTTCAATGGGTGAGTTTCTGGGTGTATTCCGACCCGCTGAATCCGGAAATCCAACCTTTGATGACCAAAAATATGCTTGGAAAAAAGTTATTTCGCATGGTACGAAAAAGAGATGATCGAAAATATCTGTCTCCAGAATCAAAATCGAACTTTGATGGGTGGGTTCATAGGTGTATTTTGACCCGCTGAATACAAAAATCCAACCTTTGTTACCCAAAAATACACCTGGAAAGAAGTTATTTCGCATGGTCCGAAAAAGAGATGATCGAAAATATTTTTTTTCAGAATCAAAATCGGACTTTAATGGGTGAGTTTCTAGGTGTATTCCGACCCGCTGAATCCGAAAATCCGAACTTTGATGACCAAAAATATGCTTGGAAAAAAGTTATTTCGCATCGTACGAAAAAGAGATGATCGAAAATATCTGTCTCCAGAATCAAAATCGAACTTTGACGGGTGGGTTCATAGGTGTAATTTGACCCGCTGGATCCAAAAATCCAACCTTTGTTACACGAAAATACACCTGGAAAGAAGTTATTCCGCATGATACGAAAAAGAGATGATCGAAAATATTTTTTTTCAGAATCAAAATCGGACTTTGATGGGTGAGTTTCTAGGTGTATTTTGACCCGCTGAATCCAAAAATCCGAACTTTGATGACCAAAAATATGCTTGGAAAAAAGTTATTTCGCATGGTACGAAAAAGAGATGATCGAAAATATCTGTCTCCAGAATCGAAATCGAACTTTGATGGGTGGGTTTAAAGGTGTATTTTGACCCGCTGGATCCAAAAATCCAACCTTTGTTACACGAAAATACACCTGGAAAGAAGTTATTTTGCATGGTACGAAAAAGAGATGATCGAAAATATTTTTTTTCAGAATTGAAATCGGACTTTAATGGGTGAGTTTCTAGGTGTATTCCGACCCGCTGAATCCCAAAATCCAACCTCTGATGACCAAAAATATGCTTCGAAAAAAGTTATTTCGCATGGTACGAAAAAGCGATGATCGAACATATCTGTCTCCAGAATCGAAATCGAACTTTGATGGGTGGGTTTATAGGTGTATTTTGACCCGCTGAATCCGACAATCCAAGCTTTGATGACCAAAAATATGCTTGGAAAAAAGTTATTTCGCATGGTACGACAAAGAGATGATCGGAAATATCTTTCTCCAGAATCGAAATCGAACTTTGATGGGTGGGTTCATAGGTGTATTTTGACCCGCTGAATCGAAAAATCCAACCTTTGTTACACGAAAATACACCTGGAAAGAAGTTATTTCGCATGGTCCGAAAAAGAGATGATCGAAAATATTTTTTTTCAGAATCAAAATCGGACTATAATGGGTGAGTTTCTAGGTTTATTCCGACCCGCTGAATCCGAAAATCCAACCTTTGATGACCAAAAATTTGCTTGGAAAAAAGTTATTTCGCATGGTACGAAAAAGAGATGATCGGAAATATTTTTTTTCAGAATCAAAATCGGACTTTGATGGGTGAGTTTCTGGGTGTATTCCAACCCGCTGAATCCGGAAATCCAACCTTTGATGACCAAAAATATGCTTGGAAAAAAGTTAATTCGCATGGTACGAAAAAGAGATGATCGAAAATATCTGTCTCCAGAATCAAAATCGAACTTTGATGGGTGGGTTCATAGGTGTATTTTGACCCGCTGAATCCAAAAATCCAACCTTTGTTACTCAAAAATACACCTGGAAAGAAGTTATTTCGCATGGTCCGAAAAAGAGATGATCGAAAATATTTTTTTTCAGAATCAAAATCGGACTTTAATGGGTGAGTTTCTAGGTGTATTCCGACCCGCTGAATCCGAAAATCTAACCTTTGATGACCAAAAATATGCTCGGAAAAAAGTTATTTCGCATCGTACGAAAAAGAGATGATCGAAAATATCTGTCTCCAGAATCAAAATCGAACTTTGATGGGTGGCTTCATAGGTGTACTTTGACCCGCTGAATCCAAAAATCCAACCTTTGTTACACGAAAATACACCTGGAAAGAAGTTATTCCGCATGGTACGAAAAAGAGATGATCGAAAATATTTTTTTTCAGAATCGGAATCGGACTTTGATGGGTGAGTTTCTGGGTGTATTTCGACTCGCTGAATCCGGAAATCCAACCTTTGATGACCAAAGATATGCTTGGAAAATAGTTATTTCGCATCGTACGAAAAAGAGATGATCGAAAATATCTGTCTCCAGAATCAAAATCGAACTTTGACGGGTGGGTTCATAGGTGTAATTTGACCCGCTGGATCCAAAAATCCAACCTTTGTTACACGAAAATACACCTGGAAAGAAGTTATTTCGCATGGTCCGAAAAAGAGATGATCGAAAATATTTTTTTTCAGAATCAAAATCGGACTTTAATGGGTGAGTTTCTAGGTTTATTCCGACCCGCTGAATCCGAAAATCCAAACTTTGATAACCAAAAATTTGCTTGGAAAAAAGTTATTTCGCATGGTACGAAAAAGAGATGATCGGAAATATTTTTTTTCAGAATCAAAATCGGACTTTGATGGGTGAGTTTCTGGGTGTATTCCGACCCGCTGAATCCGGAAATCCAACCTTTGATGACCAAAAATATGCTTGGAAAAAAGTTATTTCGCATGGTACGAAAAAGAGATGATCGAAAATATCTGTCTCCAGAATCAAAATCGAACTTTGATGGGTGGGTTCATAGGTGTATTTTGACCCGCTGAATCCAAAAATCCAACCTTTGTTACCCAAAAATACACCTGGAAAGAAGTTATTTCGCATGGTCCGAAAAAGAGATGATCGAAAATATTTTTTTTCAGAATCAAAATCGGACTTTGATGCGTGAGTTTCTGGGTGTATTTCGACCCGCTGAATCCGAAAATCCAACCTTTGATGACCAAAAATATGCTTCGAAAAAAGTTATTTCGCATGGTACGGAAAAGCGATGATCGAACATATCTGTCTCCAGAATCGAAATCGAACTTTGATGGGTGGGTTTATAGGTGTATTTTGACCCGCTGAATCCGACAATCCAAGCTTTGATGACCAAAAATATGCTTGGAAAAAAGTTATTTCGCATGGTACGACAAAGAGATGATCGGAAATATCTTTCTCCAGAATCGAAATCGAACTTTGATGGGTGGGTTCATAGGTGTATTTTGACCCGCTGAATCGAAAAATCCAACCTTTGTTACACGAAAATACACCTGGAAAGAAGTTATTTCGCATGGTCCGAAAAAGAGATGATCGAAAATATTTTTTTTCAGAATCAAAATCGGACTATAATGGGTGAGTTTCTAGGTTTATTCCGACCCGCTGAATCCGAAAATCCAACCTTTGATGACCAAAAATTTGCTTGGAAAAAAGTTATTTCGCATGGTACGAAAAAGAGATGATCGGAAATATTTTTTTTCAGAATCAAAATCGGACTTTGATGGGTGAGTTTCTGGGTGTATTCCAACCCGCTGAATCCGGAAATCCAACCTTTGATGACCAAAAATATGCTTGGAAAAAAGTTAATTCGCATGGTACGAAAAAGAGATGATCGAAAATATCTGTCTCCAGAATCAAAATCGAACTTTGATGGGTGGGTTCATAGGTGTATTTTGACCCGCTGAATCCAAAAATCCAACCTTTGTTACTCAAAAATACACCTGGAAAGAAGTTATTTCGCATGGTCCGAAAAAGAGATGATCGAAAATATTTTTTTTCAGAATCAAAATCGGACTTTAATGGGTGAGTTTCTAGGTGTATTCCGACCCGCTGAATCCGAAAATCTAACCTTTGATGACCAAAAATATGCTCGGAAAAAAGTTATTTCGCATCGTACGAAAAAGAGATGATCGAAAATATCTGTCTCCAGAATCAAAATCGAACTTTGATGGGTGGCTTCATAGGTGTACTTTGACCCGCTGAATCCAAAAATCCAACCTTTGTTACACGAAAATACACCTGGAAAGAAGTTATTCCGCATGGTACGAAAAAGAGATGATCGAAAATATTTTTTTTCAGAATCGGAATCGGACTTTGATGGGTGAGTTTCTGGGTGTATTTCGACTCGCTGAATCCGAAAATCCAACCTTTGATGACCAAAGATATGCTTGGAAAATAGTTATTTCGCATCGTACGAAAAAGAGATGATCGAAAATATCTGTCTCCAGAATCAAAATCGAACTTTGACGGGTGGGTTCATAGGTGTAATTTGACCCGCTGGATCCAAAAATCCAACCTTTGTTACACGAAAATACACCTGGAAAGAAGTTATTTCGCATGGTCCGAAAAAGAGATGATCGAAAATATTTTTTTTCAGAATCAAAATCGGACTTTAATGGGTGAGTTTCTAGGTTTATTCCGACCCGCTGAATCCGAAAATCCAAACTTTGATGACCAAAAATTTGCTTGGAAAAAAGTTATTTCGCATGGTACGAAAAAGAGATGATCGGAAATATTTTTTTTCAGAATCAAAATCGGACTTTGATGGGTGAGTTTCTGGGTGTATTCCGACCCGCTGAATCCGGAAATCCAACCTTTGATGACCAAAAATATGCTTGGAAAAAAGTTATTTCGCATGGTACGAAAAAGAGATGATCGAAAATATCTGTCTCCAGAATCAAAATCGAACTTTGATGGGTGGGTTCATAGGTGTATTTTGACCCGCTGAATCCAAAAATCCAACCTTTGTTACCCAAAAATACACTTGGAAAGAAGTTATTTCGCATGGTCCGAAAAAGAGATGATCGAAAATATTTTTTTTCAGAATCAAAATCGGACTTTGATGCGTGAGTTTCTGGGTGTATTTCGACCCGCTGAATCCGAAAATCCAACCTTTGATGACCAAAAATATGCTTCGAAAAAAGTTATTTCGCATGGTACGGAAAAGCGATGATCGAACATATCTGTCTCCAGAATCGAAATCGAACTTTGATGGGTGGGTTTATAGGTGTATTTTGACCCGCTGAATCCGACAATCCAAGCTTTGATGACCAAAAATATGCTTGGAAAAAAGTTATTTCGCATGGTACGACAAAGAGATGATCGGAAATATCTTTCTCCAGAATCGAAATCGAACTTTGATGGGTGGGTTCATAGGTGTATTTTGACCCGCTGAATCGAAAAATCCAACCTTTGTTACACGAAAATACACCTGGAAAGAAGTTATTTCGCATGGTCCGAAAAAGAGATGATCGAAAATATTTTTTTCCAGAATCAAAATCGGACTATAATGGGTGAGTTTCTGGGTTTATTCCGACCCGCTGAATCCGAAAATCCAACCTTTGATGACCAAAAATTTGCTTGGAAAAAAGTTATTTCGCATGGTACGAAAAAGAGATGATCGGAAATATTTTTTTTCAGAATCAAAATCGGACTTTGATGGGTGAGTTTCTGGGTGTATTCCGACCCGCTGAATCCGGAAATCCAACCTTTGATGACCAAAAATATGCTTGGAAAAAAGTTAATTCGCATGGTACGAAAAAGAGATGATCGAAAATATCTGTCTCCAGAATCAAAATCGAACTTTGATGGGTGGGTTCATAGGTGTATTTTGACCCGCTGAATCCAAAAATCCAACCTTTGTTACTCAAAAATACACCTGGAAAGAAGTTATTTCGCATGGTCCGAAAAAGAGATGATCGAAAATATTTTTTTTCAGAATCAAAATCGGACTTTAATGGGTGAGTTTCTAGGTGTATTCCGACCCGCTGAATCCGAAAATCTAACCTTTGATGACCAAAAATATGCTCGGAAAAAAGTTATTCCGCATCGTACGAAAAAGAGATGATCGAAAATATCTGTCTCCAGAATCAAAATCGAACTTTGATGGGTGGCTTCATAGGTGTACTTTGACCCGCTGAATCCAAAAATCCAACCTTTGTTACACGAAAATACACCTGGAAAGAAGTTATTCCGCATGGTACGAAAAAGAGATGATCGAAAATATTTTTTTTCAGAATCGGAATCGGACTTTGATGGGTGAGTTTCTGGGTGTATTTCGACTCGCTGAATCCGAAAATCCAACCTTTGATGACCAAAGATATGCTTGGAAAATAGTTATTTCGCATCGTACGAAAAAGAGATGATCGAAAATATCTGTCTCCAGAATCAAAATCGAACTTTGACGGGTGGGTTCATAGGTGTAATTTGACCCGCTGGATCCAAAAATCCAACCTTTGTTACACGAAAATACACCTGGAAAGAAGTTATTTCGCATGGTCCGAAAAAGAGATGATCGAAAATATTTTTTTTCAGAATCAAAATCGGACTTTAATGGGTGAGTTTCTAGGTTTATTTCGACCCGCTGAATCCGAAAATCCAAACTTTGATAACCAAAAATTTGCTTGGAAAAAAGTTATTTCGCATGGTACGAAAAAGAGATGATCGGAAATATTTTTTTTCAGAATCAAAATCGGACTTTGATGGGTGAGTTTCTGGGTGTATTCCGACCCGCTGAATCCGGAAATCCAACCTTTGATGACCAAAAATATGCTTGGAAAAAAGTTATTTCGCATGGTACGAAAAAGAGATGATCGAAAATATCTGTCTCCAGAATCAAAATCGAACTTTGATGGGTGGGTTCATAGGTGTATTTTGACCCGCTGAATCCAAAAATCCAACCTTTGTTACCCAAAAATACACCTGGAAAGAAGTTATTTCGCATGGTCCGAAAAAGAGATGATCGAAAATATTTTTTTTCAGAATCAAAATCGGACTTTGATGCGTGAGTTTCTGGGTGTATTCCGACCCGCTGAATCCGAAAATCCAACCTTTGATGACCAAAAATATGCTTCGAAAAAAGTTATTTCGCATGGTACGAAAAAGCGATGATCGAACATATCTGTCTCCAGAATCGAAATCGAACTTTGATGGGTGGGTTTATAGGTGTATTTTGACCCGCTGAATCCGACAATCCAAGCTTTGATGACCAAAAATATGCTTGGAAAAAAGTTATTTCGCATGGTACGACAAAGAGATGATCGGAAATATCTTTCTCCAGAATCGAAATCGAACTTTGATGGGTGGGTTCATAGGTGTATTTTGACCCGCTGAATCGAAAAATCCAACCTTTGTTACACGAAAATACACCTGGAAAGAAGTTATATCGCATGGTCCGAAAAAGAGATGATCGAAAATATTTTTTTTCAGAATCAAAATCGGACTATAATGGGTGAGTTTCTAGGTTTATTCCGACCCGCTGAATCCGAAAATCCAACCATTGATGACCAAAAATTTGCTTGGAAAAAAGTTATTTCGCATGGTACGAAAAAGAGATGATCGGAAATATTTTTTTTCAGAATCAAAATCGGACTTTGATGGGTGAGTTTCTGGGTGTATTCCGACCCGCTGAATCCGGAAATCCAACCTTTGATGACCAAAAATATGCTTGGAAAAAAGTTAATTCGCATGGTACGAAAAAGAGATGATCGAAAATATCTGTCTCCAGAATCAAAATCGAACTTTGATGGGTGGGTTCATAGGTGTATTTTGACCCGCTGAATCCAAAAATCCAACCTTTGTTACTCAAAAATACACCTGGAAAGAAGTTATTTCGCATGGTCCGAAAAAGAGATGATCGAAAATATTTTTTTTCAGAATCAAAATCGGACTTTAATGGGTGAGTTTCTAGGTGTATTCCGACCCGCTGAATCCGAAAATCTAACCTTTGATGACCAAAAATATGCTCGGAACAAAGTTATTTCGCATCGTACGAAAAAGAGATGATCGAAAATATCTGTCTCCAGAATCAAAATCGAACTTTGATGGGTGGCTTCATAGGTGTACTTTGACCCGCTGAATCCAAAAATCCAACCTTTGTTACACGAAAATACACCTGGAAAGAAGTTATTCCGCATGGTACGAAAAAGAGATGATCGAAAATATTTTTTTTCAGAATCGGAATCGGACTTTGATGGGTGAGTTTCTGGGTGTATTTCGACTCGCTGAATCCGAAAATCCAACCTTTGATGACCAAAGATATGCTTGGAAAATAGTTATTTCGCATCGTACGAAAAAGAGATGATCGAAAATATCTGTCTCCAGAATCAAAATCGAACTTTGACGGGTGGGTTCATAGGTGTAATTTGACCCGCTGGATCCAAAAATCCAACCTTTGTTACACGAAAATACACCTGGAAAGAAGTTATTTCGCATGGTCCGAAAAAGAGATGATCGAAAATATTTTTTTTCAGAATCAAAATCGGACTTTAATGGGTGAGTTTCTAGGTTTATTCCGACCCGCTGAATCCGAAAATCCAAACTTTGATAACCAAAAATTTGCTTGGAAAAAAGTTATTTCGCATGGTACGAAAAAGAGATGATCGGAAATATTTTTTTTCAGAATCAAAATCGGACTTTGATGGGTGAGTTTCTGGGTGTATTCCGACCCGCTGAATCCGGAAATCCAACCTTTGATGACCAAAAATATGCTTGGAAAAAAGTTATTTCGCATGGTACGAAAAAGAGATGATCGAAAATATCTGTCTCCAGAATCAAAATCGAACTTTGATGGGTGGGTTCATAGGTGTATTTTGACCCGCTGAATCCAAAAATCCAACCTTTGTTACCCAAAAATACACCTGGAAAGAAGTTATTTCGCATGGTCCGAAAAAGAGATGATCGAAAATATTTTTTTTCAGAATCAAAATCGGACTTTGATGCGTGAGTTTCTGGGTGTATTCCGACCCGCTGAATCCGAAAATCCAACCTTTGATGACCAAAAATATGCTTCGAAAAAAGTTATTTCGCATGGTACGAAAAAGCGATGATCGAACATATCTGTCTCCAGAATCGAAATCGAACTTTGATGGGTGGGTTTATAGGTGTATTTTGACCCGCTGAATCCGACAATCCAAGCTTTGATGACCAAAAATATGCTTGGAAAAAAGTTATTTCGCATGGTACGACAAAGAGATGATCGGAAATATCTTTCTCCAGAATCGAAATCGAACTTTGATGGGTGGGTTCATAGGTGTATTTTGACCCGCTGAATCGAAAAATCCAACCTTTGTTACACGAAAATACACCTGGAAAGAAGTTATTTCGCATGGTCCGAAAAAGAGATGATCGAAAATATTTTTTTCCAGAATCAAAATCGGACTATAATGGGTGAGTTTCTAGGTTTATTCCGACCCGCTGAATCCGAAAATCCAACCTTTGATGACCAAAAATTTGCTTGGAAAAAAGTTATTTCGCATGGTACGAAAAAGAGATGATCGAAAATATTTTTTTTCAGAATCGGAATCGGACTTTGATGGGTGAGTTTCTGGGTGTATTTCGACTCGCTGAATCCGAAAATCCAACCTTTGATGACCAAAGATATGCTTGGAAAATAGTTATTTCGCATCGTACGAAAAAGAGATGATCGAAAATATCTGTCTCCAGAATCAAAATCGAACTTTGACGGGTGGGTTCATAGGTGTAATTTGACCCGCTGGATCCAAAAATCCAACCTTTGTTACACGAAAATACACCTGGAAAGAAGTTATTTCGCATGGTCCGAAAAAGAGATGATCGAAAATATTTTTTTTCAGAATCAAAATCGGACTTTAATGGGTGAGTTTCTAGGTGTATTCCAACCCGCTGAATCCGAAAATCCGAACTTTGATATCCAAAAATATGCTTGGAAAAAAGTTATTTCGCATGGTACGAAAAAGAGATGATCGAAAATATCTGTCTCCAGAATCGAAATCGAACTTTGATGGGTGGGTTTATAGGTGTATTTTGACCCGCTGAATCCAAAAATCCAACCTTTGTTACACGAAAATACACCTGGAAAGAAGTTATTCCGCATGGTACGAAAAAGAGATGATCGAAAATATTTTTTTTCAGAATCAAAATCGGACTTTGATGGGTGAGTTTCTGGGTGTATTTCGACCCGCTGAATCCGAAAATCCAACCTCTGATGACCAAAAATATGCTTGGAAAAGAGTTATTTCGCACGGTACGAAAAAAAAATGATCGAAAATATTTTTGTTCAGAATCAAAATCGGACTTTGATGCGTGAGTTTCTAGGTGTATTTCGACCCGCTGAATCCGAAAATCCATTCTTTGATAACCAAAAATATGTTCGGAAAAAAGTTATTTCGCATGGTACGAAAAAGGGATGATCGAGAATATCTGTCTCCAGAATCGAAATCGAACTTTGATGGGTGGGTTTATAGGTGTATTTTGACCCGCTGAATCCGACAATCCAAGCTTTGATGGCCAAAAATATCCTTGGAAAAAAGTTATTTCGCATGGTACGAAAAAGAGATGATCGGAAATATCTTTCGCCAGAATCGAAAGCGAACTTTGATGGGTGGGTTCATAGGTGTATTTTGACCCGCTGAATCCAAAAATCGAATACCTTTGTTACACGAAAATATACCTGGAAAGAAGTTATTTCGCATGGTCCGAAAAAGAGATGATCGAAAATATTTTTTTTCAGAATCAAAATCGGACTTTAATGGGTGAGTTTCTAGGTTTATTCCGACCCGCTGAATTCGAAAATCCAAACTTTGATAACCAAAAATTTGCTTGGAAAAAAGTTATTTCGCATGGTACGAAAAAGAGATGATCGGAAATATTTTTTTTCAGAATCAAAATCGGACTTTGATGGGTGAGTTTCTGGGTGTATTTCGACTCGCTGAATCCGGAAATCCAACCTTTGATGACCAAAAATATGCTTGGAAAAAAGTTATTTCGCATGGTACGAAAAAGAGATGATCGAAAATATCTGTCTCCAGAATCGAAATCGAACTTTGATGGGTGGGTTTATAGGTGTATTTTGACCCGCTGAATCCGACAATCCAAGCTTTGATGACCAAAAATATGCTTGGAAAAAAGTTATTTCGCATGGTACGAAAAAGAGATGATCGGAAATATCTTTCGCCAGAATCGAAAGCGAACTTTGATGGGTGGGTTCATAGGTGTATTTTGACCCGCTGAATCCAAAAATCGAACCTTTGTTACACGAAAATACACCTGGAAAGAAGTTATTTCGCATGGTCCGAAAAAGAGATGATCGAAAATATTTTTTTTCAGAATCAAAATCGGACTTTAATGGGTGAGTTTCTAGGTTTATTCCGACCCGCTGAATTCGAAAATCCAAACTTTGATAGCCAAAAATTTGCTTGGAAAAAAGTTATTTCGCATGGTACGAAAAAGAGATGATCGGAAATATTTCTTTTCAGAATCAAAATCGGACTTTAATGGGTGAGTTTCTAGGTTTATTTCGACCCGCTGAATTCGAAAATCCAAACTTTGATAACCAAAAATTTGCTTGGAAAAAAGTTATTTCGCATGGTACGAAAAAGAGATGATCGGAAATATTTTCTTTCAGAATCAAAATCGGACTTTGATGGGTGAGTTTCTGGGTGTATTTCGACTCGCTGAATCCGGAAATCCAACCTTTGATGACCGAAAATATGCTTGGAAAAAAGTTATTTCGCATGGTACGAAAAAGAGATGATCGAAAATATCTGTCTCCAGAATCAAAATCGAACTTTGATGGGTGGGTTCATAGGTGTATTTTGACCCGCTGAATCCAAAAATCCAACCTTTGTTACCCAAAAATACACCTGGAAAGAAGTTATTTCGCATGGTCCGAAAAAGAGATGATCGAAAATATTTTTTTTCAGAATCAAAATCGGACTTTAATGGGTGAGTTTCCAGGTGTATTTCGAATCCGAAAATCCAACCTCTGATGACCAAAAATATGCTTGGAAAAAAGTTATTTCGCACGGTACGAAAAAGAGATGATCGAAAATATTTTTGTTCAGAATCAAAATCGGACTTTGATGCGTGAGTTTCTAGGTGTATTTCGACCCGCTGAATCCGAAAATCCAACCTTCGATGACCAAAAATATGCTTGAAAAAAGTTATTTCGCATCGTACGAAAAAGAGATGATCGAAAATATCTGTCTCCAGAATCAAAATCGAACTTTGACGGGTGGGTTCATAGGTGTATTTTGACAAGCTGAATCCAAAAATCCAACCTTTGTTACACGAAAATACACCTGGAAAGAAGTTATTCCGCATGGTACGAAAAAGAGATGATCGAAAATATTTTTTTTCAGAATCGGAATCGGACTTTGATGGGTGAGTTTCTGGGTGTATTTCGACTCGCTGAATCCGAAAATCCAACCTTTGATGACCAAAGATATGCTTGGAAAAAAGTTATTTCGCATCGTACGAAAAAGATATGATCGAAAATATCTGTCCCCAGAATCAAAATCGAACTTTGACGGGTGGGTTCATAGGTGTAATTTGACCCGCTGGATCCAAAAATCCAACCTTTGTTACACGAAAATACACCTGGTAAGAAGTTATTTCGCATGGTACGAAAAAGAGATGATCGAAAATATTCTTTTTCAGAATTGAAATCGGACTTTAATGGGTGAGTTTCTAGGTGTATTTCGACCCGCTGAATCCCGAAATCCAACCTCTGATGACCAAAAATATGCTTGGAAAAAAGTTATTTCGCACGGTACGAAAAAGAGATGATCGAAAATATTTTTTTTCAGAATCAAAATCGGACTTTGATGGGTGAGTTTCTAGGTGTATTTCGACCCGCTGAATCCGAAAATCCAACCTTTGATGACCAGAAATATGCTTGAAAAAAAGTTATTTCGCATCGTACGAAAAAGAGATGATCGAAAATATTTTTTTTCAGAATCAAAATCGGACTTTGATGGGGGAGTTTCTAGGTGTATTTCGACCCGCTGAATCCGAAAATCCATTCTTTGATGACCAAAAATATGCTTGGAAAAAAGTTATTTCGCATGGTACGAAAAAGGGATGATCGAGAATATCTGTCTCCAGAATCGAAATCGAACTTTGATGGGTGGGTTTATAGGTGTATTTTGACCCGCTGAATCCGACAATCCAAGCTTTGATGGCCAAAAATATCCTTGGAAAAAAGTTATTTCGCATGGTACGAAAAAGAGATGATCGGAAATATCTTTCGCCAGAATCGAAAGCGAACTTTGATGGGTGGGTTCATAGGTGTATTTTGACCCGCTGAATCCAAAAATCGAACCTTTGTTACACGAA
The DNA here is from genome assembly GCA_963170745.1 of Phymatocera aterrima. NCBI lineage: Eukaryota > Metazoa > Arthropoda > Insecta > Hymenoptera > Tenthredinidae > Phymatocera > Phymatocera aterrima. Next base: position 97,440 of record CAUJGY010000082.1, read on the forward strand.
AATATACCTGGAAAGAAGTTATTTCGCATGGTCCGAAAAAGAGATGATCGAAAATATCTGTCTCCAGAATCGAAATCGAACTTTGATGGGTGGGTTTATAGGTGTATTTTGACCCGCTGGATCCAAAAATCCAACCTTTGATGACCAAAAATATGCTTGAAAAAAAGTTATTTCGCATCGTACGAAAAAGAGATGATCGAGAATATCTGTCTCCAGAATCGAAATCGAACTTTGATGGGTGGGTTTATAGGTGTATTTTGACCCGCTGGATCCGACAATCCAAGCTTTGATGGCCAAAAATATCCTTGGAAAAAAGTTATTTCGCATGGTACGAAAAAGAGATGATCGGAAATATCTTTCGCCAGAATCGAAAGCGAACTTTGATGGGTGGGTTCATAGGTGTATTTTGACCCGCTGAATCCAAAAATCGAACCTTTGTTACACGAAAATATACCTGGAAAGAAGTTATTTCGCATGGTCCGAAAAAGAGATGATCGAAAATATCTGTCTCCAGAATCGAAATCGAACTTTGATGTGTGAGTTTCTAGGTGTATTTCGACCCGCTGAATCCGAAAATCCATCCTTTGATGACCAAAAATATGCTTGGAAAAAAGTTATTTCGCACGGTACGAAAAAGAGATGATCGAAAATATTTTTGTTCAGAATCAAAATCGGACTTTGATGCGTGAGTTTCTAGGTGTATTTCGACCCGCTGAATCCGAAAATCCAACCTTTGATGACCAAAAATATGCTTGAAAAAAAGTTATTTCGCATCGTACGAAAAAGAGATGATCGAAAATATCTGTCTCCAGAATCAAAATCGAACTTTGACGGGTGGGTTCATAGGTGTAATTTGACCCGCTGGATCCAAAAATCCAACCTTTGTTACACGAAAATACACCTGGAAAGAAGTTATTCCGCATGGTACGAAAAAGAGATGATCGAAAATATTTTTTTTCAGAATCGGAATCGGACTTTGATGGGTGAGTTTCTGGGTGTATTTCGACTCGCTGAATCCGAAAATCCAACCTTTGATGACCAAAGATATGCTTGGAAAATAGTTATTTCGCATCGTACGAAAAAGAGATGATCGAAAATATCTGTCTCCAGAATCAAAATCGAACTTTGACGGGTGGGTTCATAGGTGTAATTTGACCCACTGGATCCAAAAATCCAACCTTTGTTACACGAAAATACACCTGGAAAGAAGTTATTTCGCATGGTCCGAAAAAGAGATGATCGAAAATATTTTTTTTCAGAATCAAAATCGGACTTTAATGGGTGAGTTTCTAGGTTTATTCCGACCCGCTGAATCCGAAAATCCAAACTTTGATAACCAAAAATTTGCTTGGAAAAAAGTTATTTCGCATGGTACGAAAAAGAGATGATCGGAAATATTTTTTTTCAGAATCAAAATCGGACTTTGATGGGTGAGTTTCTGGGTGTATTCCGACCCGCTGAATCCGGAAATCCAACCTTTGATGACCAAAAATATGCTTGGAAAAAAGTTATTTCGCATGGTACGAAAAAGAGATGATCGAAAATATCTGTCTCCAGAATCAAAATCGAACTTTGATGGGTGGGTTCATAGGTGTATTTTGACCCGCTGAATCCAAAAATCCAACCTTTGTTACCCAAAAATACACCTGGAAAGAAGTTATTTCGCATGGTCCGAAAAAGAGATGATCGAAAATATTTTTTTTCAGAATCAAAATCGGACTTTGATGCGTGAGTTTCTGGGTGTATTCCGACCCGCTGAATCCGAAAATCCAACCTTTGATGACCAAAAATATGCTTCGAAAAAAGTTATTTCGCATGGTACGAAAAAGCGATGATCGAACATATCTGTCTCCAGAATCGAAATCGAACTTTGATGGGTGGGTTTATAGGTGTATTTTGACCCGCTGAATCCGACAATCCAAGCTTTGATGACCAAAAATATGCTTGGAAAAAAGTTATTTCGCATGGTACGACAAAGAGATGATCGGAAATATCTTTCTCCAGAATCGAAATCGAACTTTGATGGGTGGGTTCATAGGTGTATTTTGACCCGCTGAATCGAAAAATCCAACCTTTGTTACACGAAAATACACCTGGAAAGAAGTTATTTCGCATGGTCCGAAAAAGAGATGATCGAAAATATTTTTTTCCAGAATCAAAATCGGACTATAATGGGTGAGTTTCTAGGTTTATTCCGACCCGCTGAATCCGAAAATCCAACCTTTGATGACCAAAAATTTGCTTGGAAAAAAGTTATTTCGCATGGTACGAAAAAGAGATGATCGGAAATATTTTTTTTCAGAATCAAAATCGGACTTTGATGGGTGAGTTTCTGGGTGTATTCCGACCCGCTGAATCCGGAAATCCAACCTTTGATGACCAAAAATATGCTTGGAAAAAAGTTAATTCGCATGGTACGAAAAAGAGATGATCGAAAATATCTGTCTCCAGAATCAAAATCGAACTTTGATGGGTGGGTTCATAGGTGTATTTTGACCCGCTGAATCCAAAAATCCAACCTTTGTTACTCAAAAATACACCTGGAAAGAAGTTATTTCGCATGGTCCGAAAAAGAGATGATCGAAAATATTTTTTTTCAGAATCAAATTCGGACTTTAATGGGTGAGTTTCTCGGTGTATTCCGACCCGCTGAATTCGAAAATCTAACCTTTGATGACCAAAAATATGCTCGGAAAAAAGTTATTTCGCATCGTACGAAAAAGAGATGATCGAAAATATCTGTCTCCAGAATCAAAATCGAACTTTGATGGGTGGCTTCATAGGTGTACTTTGACCCGCTGAATCCAAAAATCCAACCTTTGTTACACGAAAATACACCTGGAAAGAAGTTATTCCGCATGGTACGAAAAAGAGATGATCGAAAATATTTTTTTTCAGAATCGGAATCGGACTTTGATGGGTGAGTTTCTGGGTGTATTTCGACTCGCTGAATCCGAAAATCCAACCTTTGATGACCAAAGATATGCTTGGAAAATAGTTATTTCGCATCGTACGAAAAAGAGATGATCGAAAATATCTGTCTCCAGAATCAAAATCGAACTTTGACGGGTGGGTTCATAGGTGTAATTTGACCCGCTGGATCCAAAAATCCAACCTTTGTTACACGAAAATACACCTGGAAAGAAGTTATTTCGCATGGTCCGAAAAAGAGATGATCGAAAATATTTTTTTTCAGAATCAAAATCGGACTTTAATGGGTGAGTTTCTAGGTTTATTTCGACCCGCTGAATCCGAAAATCCAAACTTTGATAACCAAAAATTTGCTTGGAAAAAAGTTATTTCGCATGGTACGAAAAAGAGATGATCGGAAATATTTTTTTTCAGAATCAAAATCGGACTTTGATGGGTGAGTTTCTGGGTGTATTCCGACCCGCTGAATCCGGAAATCCAACCTTTGATGACCAAAAATATGCTTGGAAAAAAGTTATTTCGCATGGTACGAAAAAGAGATGATCGAAAATATCTGTCTCCAGAATCAAAATCGAACTTTGATGGGTGGGTTCATAGGTGTATTTTGACCCGCTGAATCCAAAAATCCAACCTTTGTTACCCAAAAATACACCTGGAAAGAAGTTATTTCGCATGGTCCGAAAAAGAGATGATCGAAAATATTTTTTTTCAGAATCAAAATCGGACTTTGATGCGTGAGTTTCTGGGTGTATTCCGACCCGCTGAATCCGAAAATCCAACCTTTGATGACCAAAAATATGCTTCGAAAAAAGTTATTTCGCATGGTACGAAAAAGCGATGATCGAACATATCTGTCTCCAGAATCGAAATCGAACTTTGATGGGTGGGTTTATAGGTGTATTTTGACCCGCTGAATCCGACAATCCAAGCTTTGATGACCAAAAATATGCTTGGAAAAAAGTGATTTCGCATGGTACGACAAAGAGATGATCGGAAATATCTTTCTCCAGAATCGAAATCGAACTTTGATGGGTGGGTTCATAGGTGTATTTTGACCCGCTGAATCGAAAAATCCAACCTTTGTTACACGAAAATACACCTGGAAAGAAGTTATATCGCATGGTCCGAAAAAGAGATGATCGAAAATATTTTTTTTCAGAATCAAAATCGGACTATAATGGGTGAGTTTCTAGGTTTATTCCGACCCGCTGAATCCGAAAATCCAACCTTTGATGACCAAAAATTTGCTTGGAAAAAAGTTATTTCGCATGGTACGAAAAAGAGATGATCGGAAATATTTTTTTTCAGAATCAAAATCGGACTTTGATGGGTGAGTTTCTGGGTGTATTCCGACCCGCTGAATCCGGAAATCCAACCTTTGATGACCAAAAATATGCTTGGAAAAAAGTTAATTCGCATGGTACGAAAAAGAGATGATCGAAAATATCTGTCTCCAGAATCAAAATCGAACTTTGATGGGTGGGTTCATAGGTGTATTTTGACCCGCTGAATCCAAAAATCCAACCTTTGTTACTCAAAAATACACCTGGAAAGAAGTTATTTCGCATGGTCCGAAAAAGAGATGATCGAAAATATTTTTTTTCAGAATCAAAATCGGACTTTAATGGGTGAGTTTCTAGGTGTATTCCGACCCGCTGAATCCGAAAATCTAACCTTTGATGACCAAAAATATGCTCGGAAAAAAGTTATTTCGCATCGTACGAAAAAGAGATGATCGAAAATATCTGTCTCCAGAATCAAAATCGAACTTTGATGGGTGGCTTCATAGGTGTACTTTGACCCGCTGAATCCAAAAATCCAACCTTTGTTACACGAAAATACACCTGGAAAGAAGTTATTCCGCATGGTACGAAAAAGAGATGATCGAAAATATTTTTTTTCAGAATCGGAATCGGACTTTGATGGGTGAGTTTCTGGGTGTATTTCGACTCGCTGAATCCGAAAATCCAAACTTTGATAACCAAAAATTTGCTTGGAAAAAAGTTATTTCGCATGGTACGAAAAAGAGATGATCGGAAATATTTTTTTTCAGAATCAAAATCGGACTTTGATGGGTGAGTTTCTGGGTGTATTCCGACCCGCTGAATCCGGAAATCCAACCTTTGATGACCATAAATATGCTTGGAAAAAAGTTATTTCGCATCGTACGAAAAAGAGATGATCGAAAATATCTGTCTCCAGAATCAAAATCGAACTTTGACGGGTGGGTTCATAGGTTTAATTTGACCCGCTGGATCCAAAAATCCAACCTTTGTTACACGAAAATACACCTGGAACGAAGTTATTTCGCATGGTACGAAAAAGAGATGATCGAAAATATTTTTTTTCAGAATTGAAATCGGACTTTAATGGGTGAGTTTCTAGGTGTATTTCGACCCGCTGAATCCCAAAATCCAACCTCTGATGACCAAAAATATGCTTGGAAAAAAGTTATTTCGCACGGTACGAAAAAGAGATGATCGAAAATATTTTTTTTCAGAATCAAAATCGGACTTTGATGGGTGAGTTTCTAGGTGTATTTCGACCCGCTGAATCCGAAAATCCATTCTTTGATGACCAAAAATATGCTTGGAAAAAAGATATTTCGCATGGTACGAAAAAGGGATGATCGAGAATATCTGTCCCCAGAATCGAAATCGAACTTTGATGGGTGGGTTTATAGGTGTATTTTGACCCGCTGAATCCGACAATCCAAGCTTTGATGACCAAAAATATGCTTGGAAAAAAGTTATTTCGCATGGTACGAAAAAGAGATGATCGGAAATATCTTTCGCCAGAATCGAAAGCGAACTCTGATGGGTGGGTTCATAGGTGTATTTTGACCCGCTGAATCCAAAAATCGAACCTTTGTTACACGAAAATACACCTGGAAAGAAGTTATTTCGCATGGTCCGAAAAAGAGATGATCGAAAATATTTTTTTTCAGAATCAAAATCGGACTTCAATGGTTGAGTTTCTAGGTTTATTCCGACCCGCTGAATTCGAAAATCCAAACTTTGATAGCCAAAAATTTGCTTGGAAAAAAGTTATTTCGCATGGTACGAAAAAGAGATGATCGGAAATATTTTTTTTCAGAATCAAAATCGGACTTTGATGGGTGAGTTTCTGGGTGTATTCCGACTCGCTGAATCCGGAAATCCAACCTTTGATGACCAAAAATATGCTTGGAAAAAAGTTATTTCGCATGGTACGAAAAAGAGATGATCGAAAATATCTGTCTCCAGAATCAAAATCGAACTTTGATGGGTGGGTTCATAGGTGTATTTTGACCCGCTGAATCCAAAAATCCAACCTTTGTTACCCAAAAATACACCTGGAAAGAAGTTATTTCGCATGGTCCGAAAAAGAGATGATCGAAAATATTTTTTTTCAGAATCAAAATCGGACTTTAATGGGTGAGTTTCTAGGTGTATTCCAACCCGCTGAATCCGAAAATCCGAACTTTGATATCCAAAAATATGCTTGGAAAAAAGTTATTTCGCATGGTACGAAAAAGAGATGATCGAAAATATCTGTCTCCAGAATCGAAATCGAACTTTGATGGGTGGGTTTATAGGTGTATTTTGACCCGCTGAATCCAAAAATCCAACCTTTGTTACACGAAAATACACCTGGAAAGAAGTTATTTCGCATGGTACGAAAAAGAGATGATCGAAAATATTTTTTTTCAGAATCAAAATCGGACTTTAATGGGTGAGTTTCTAGGTGTATTTCGACCCGCTGAATCCGAAAATCCAACCTCTGATGACCAAAAATATGCTTGGAAAAAAGTTATTTCCTACGGTACGAAAAAAAAATGATCGAAAATATTTTTGTTCAGAATCAAAATCGGACTTTGATGCGTGAGTTTCTAGGTGTATTTCGACCCGCTGAATCCGAAAATCCAACCTTTGATGACCAAAAATATGCTTGAAAAAAAGTTATTTCGCATCGTACGAAAAAGAGATGATCGAAAATATTTTTTTTCAGAATTAAAATCGGACTTTGATGGGTGAGTTTCTAGGTGTATTTCGACCCGCTGAATCCGAAAATCCATTCTTTGATGACCAAAAATATGCTTGGAAAAAAGTTATTTCGCATGGTACGAAAAAGGGATGATCGAGAATATCTGTCTCCAGAATCGAAATCGAACTTTGATGGGTGGGTTTATAGGTGTATTTTGACCCGCTGAATCCGACAATCCAAGCTTTGATGACCAAAAATATGCTTGGAAAAAAGTTATTTCGCATGGTACGAAAAAGAGATGATCGAAAATATCTGTCTCCAGAATCAAAATCGAACTTTGATGGGTGGGTTCATAGGTGTATTTTGACCCGCTGAATCCAAAAATCCAACCTTTGTTACTCAAAAATACACCTGGAAAGAAGTTATTTCGCATGGTCCGAAAAAGAGATGATCGAAAATATTTTTTTTCAGAATCAAATTCGGACTTTAATGGGTGAGTTTCTCGGTGTATTCCGACCCGCTGAATTCGAAAATCTAACCTTTGATGACCAAAAATATGCTCGGAAAAAAGTTATTTCGCATCGTACGAAAAAGAGATGATCGAAAATATCTGTCTCCAGAATCAAAATCGAACTTTGATGGGTGGCTTCATAGGTGTACTTTGACCCGCTGAATCCAAAAATCCAACCTTTGTTACACGAAAATACACCTGGAAAGAAGTTATTCCGCATGGTACGAAAAAGAGATGATCGAAAATATTTTTTTTCAGAATCGGAATCGGACTTTGATGGGTGAGTTTCTGGGTGTATTTCGACTCGCTGAATCCGAAAATCCAACCTTTGATGACCAAAGATATGCTTGGAAAATAGTTATTTCGCATCGTACGAAAAAGAGATGATCGAAAATATCTGTCTCCAGAATCAAAATCGAACTTTGACGGGTGGGTTCATAGGTGTAATTTGACCCGCTGGATCCAAAAATCCAACCTTTGTTACACGAAAATACACCTGGAAAGAAGTTATTTCGCATGGTCCGAAAAAGAGATGATCGAAAATATTTTTTTTCAGAATCAAAATCGGACTTTAATGGGTGAGTTTCTAGGTTTATTTCGACCCGCTGAATCCGAAAATCCAAACTTTGATAACCAAAAATTTGCTTGGAAAAAAGTTATTTCGCATGGTACGAAAAAGAGATGATCGGAAATATTTTTTTTCAGAATCAAAATCGGACTTTGATGGGTGAGTTTCTGGGTGTATTCCGACCCGCTGAATCCGGAAATCCAACCTTTGATGACCAAAAATATGCTTGGAAAAAAGTTATTTCGCATGGTACGAAAAAGAGATGATCGAAAATATCTGTCTCCAGAATCAAAATCGAACTTTGATGGGTGGGTTCATAGGTGTATTTTGACCCGCTGAATCCAAAAATCCAACCTTTGTTACCCAAAAATACACCTGGAAAGAAGTTATTTCGCATGGTCCGAAAAAGAGATGATCGAAAATATTTTTTTTCAGAATCAAAATCGGACTTTGATGCGTGAGTTTCTGGGTGTATTCCGACCCGCTGAATCCGAAAATCCAACCTTTGATGACCAAAAATATGCTTCGAAAAAAGTTATTTCGCATGGTACGAAAAAGCGATGATCGAACATATCTGTCTCCAGAATCGAAATCGAACTTTGATGGGTGGGTTTATAGGTGTATTTTGACCCGCTGAATCCGACAATCCAAGCTTTGATGACCAAAAATATGCTTGGAAAAAAGTGATTTCGCATGGTACGACAAAGAGATGATCGGAAATATCTTTCTCCAGAATCGAAATCGAACTTTGATGGGTGGGTTCATAGGTGTATTTTGACCCGCTGAATCGAAAAATCCAACCTTTGTTACACGAAAATACACCTGGAAAGAAGTTATATCGCATGGTCCGAAAAAGAGATGATCGAAAATATTTTTTTTCAGAATCAAAATCGGACTATAATGGGTGAGTTTCTAGGTTTATTCCGACCCGCTGAATCCGAAAATCCAACCTTTGATGACCAAAAATTTGCTTGGAAAAAAGTTATTTCGCATGGTACGAAAAAGAGATGATCGGAAATATTTTTTTTCAGAATCAAAATCGGACTTTGATGGGTGAGTTTCTGGGTGTATTCCGACCCGCTGAATCCGGAAATCCAACCTTTGATGACCAAAAATATGCTTGGAAAAAAGTTAATTCGCATGGTACGAAAAAGAGATGATCGAAAATATCTGTCTCCAGAATCAAAATCGAACTTTGATGGGTGGGTTCATAGGTGTATTTTGACCCGCTGAATCCAAAAATCCAACCTTTGTTACTCAAAAATACACCTGGAAAGAAGTTATTTCGCATGGTCCGAAAAAGAGATGATCGAAAATATTTTTTTTCAGAATCAAAATCGGACTTTAATGGGTGAGTTTCTAGGTGTATTCCGACCCGCTGAATCCGAAAATCTAACCTTTGATGACCAAAAATATGCTCGGAAAAAAGTTATTTCGCATCGTACGAAAAAGAGATGATCGAAAATATCTGTCTCCAGAATCAAAATCGAACTTTGATGGGTGGCTTCATAGGTGTACTTTGACCCGCTGAATCCAAAAATCCAACCTTTGTTACACGAAAATACACCTGGAAAGAAGTTATTCCGCATGGTACGAAAAAGAGATGATCGAAAATATTTTTTTTCAGAATCGGAATCGGACTTTGATGGGTGAGTTTCTGGGTGTATTTCGACTCGCTGAATCCGAAAATCCAAACTTTGATAACCAAAAATTTGCTTGGAAAAAAGTTATTTCGCATGGTACGAAAAAGAGATGATCGGAAATATTTTTTTTCAGAATCAAAATCGGACTTTGATGGGTGAGTTTCTGGGTGTATTCCGACCCGCTGAATCCGGAAATCCAACCTTTGATGACCATAAATATGCTTGGAAAAAAGTTATTTCGCATCGTACGAAAAAGAGATGATCGAAAATATCTGTCTCCAGAATCAAAATCGAACTTTGACGGGTGGGTTCATAGGTTTAATTTGACCCGCTGGATCCAAAAATCCAACCTTTGTTACACGAAAATACACCTGGAACGAAGTTATTTCGCATGGTACGAAAAAGAGATGATCGAAAATATTTTTTTTCAGAATTGAAATCGGACTTTAATGGGTGAGTTTCTAGGTGTATTTCGACCCGCTGAATCCCAAAATCCAACCTCTGATGACCAAAAATATGCTTGGAAAAAAGTTATTTCGCACGGTACGAAAAAGAGATGATCGAAAATATTTTTTTTCAGAATCAAAATCGGACTTTGATGGGTGAGTTTCTAGGTGTATTTCGACCCGCTGAATCCGGAAATCCATTCTTTGATGACCAAAAATATGCTTGGAAAAAAGATATTTCGCATGGTACGAAAAAGGGATGATCGAGAATATCTGTCCCCAGAATCGAAATCGAACTTTGATGGGTGGGTTTATAGGTGTATTTTGACCCGCTGAATCCGACAATCCAAGCTTTGATGACCAAAAATATGCTTGGAAAAAAGTTATTTCGCATGGTACGAAAAAGAGATGATCGGAAATATCTTTCGCCAGAATCGAAAGCGAACTCTGATGGGTGGGTTCATAGGTGTATTTTGACCCGCTGAATCCAAAAATCGAACCTTTGTTACACGAAAATACACCTGGAAAGAAGTTATTTCGCATGGTCCGAAAAAGAGATGATCGAAAATATTTTTTTTCAGAATCAAAATCGGACTTCAATGGTTGAGTTTCTAGGTTTATTCCGACCCGCTGAATTCGAAAATCCAAACTTTGATAGCCAAAAATTTGCTTGGAAAAAAGTTATTTCGCATGGTACGAAAAAGAGATGATCGGAAATATTTTTTTTCAGAATCAAAATCGGACTTTGATGGGTGAGTTTCTGGGTGTATTCCGACTCGCTGAATCCGGAAATCCAACCTTTGATGACCAAAAATATGCTTGGAAAAAAGTTATTTCGCATGGTACGAAAAAGAGATGATCGAAAATATCTGTCTCCAGAATCAAAATCGAACTTTGATGGGTGGGTTCATAGGTGTATTTTGACCCGCTGAATCCAAAAATCCAACCTTTGTTACCCAAAAATACACCTGGAAAGAAGTTATTTCGCATGGTCCGAAAAAGAGATGATCGAAAATATTTTTTTTCAGAATCAAAATCGGACTTTAATGGGTGAGTTTCTAGGTGTATTCCAACCCGCTGAATCCGAAAATCCGAACTTTGATATCCAAAAATATGCTTGGAAAAAAGTTATTTCGCATGGTACGAAAAAGAGATGATCGAAAATATCTGTCTCCAGAATCGAAATCGAACTTTGATGGGTGGGTTTATAGGTGTATTTTGACCCGCTGAATCCAAAAATCCAACCTTTGTTACACGAAAATACACCTGGAAAGAAGTTATTTCGCATGGTACGAAAAAGAGATGATCGAAAATATTTTTTTTCAGAATCAAAATCGGACTTTAATGGGTGAGTTTCTAGGTGTATTTCGACCCGCTGAATCCGAAAATCCAACCTCTGATGACCAAAAATATGCTTGGAAAAAAGTTATTTCGCACGGTACGAAAAAAAAATGATCGAAAATATTTTTGTTCAGAATCAAAATCGGACTTTGATGCGTGAGTTTCTAGGTGTATTTCGACCCGCTGAATCCGAAAATCCAACCTTTGATGACCAAAAATATGCTTGAAAAAAAGTTATTTCGCATCGTACGAAAAAGAGATGATCGAAAATATTTTTTTTCAGAATTAAAATCGGACTTTGATGGGTGAGTTTCTAGGTGTATTTCGACCCGCTGAATCCGAAAATCCATTCTTTGATGACCAAAAATATGCTTGGAAAAAAGTTATTTCGCATGGTACGAAAAAGGGATGATCGAGAATATCTGTCTCCAGAATCGAAATCGAACTTTGATGGGTGGGTTTATAGGTGTATTTTGACCCGCTGAATCCGACAATCCAAGCTTTGATGACCAAAAATATGCTTGGAAAAAAGTTATTTCGCATGGTACGAAAAAGAGATGATCGGAAATATCTTTCGCCAGAATCGAAAGCGAACTTTGATGAGTGGGTTCATAGGTGTATTTTGACCCGCTGGATCCAAAAATCCAACCTTTGTTACACGAAAATACACCTGGAAAGAAGTTATTCCGCATAGTACGAAAAAGAGATGATCGGAAATATTTTTTTTCAGAATCAAAATCGGACTTTGATGGGTGAGTTTCTGGGTGTATTCCGACCCGCTGAATCCGGAAATCCAACCTTTGATGACCAAAAATATGCTTGGAAAAAAGTTATTTCGCATGGTACGAAAAAGAGATGATCGAAAATATCTGTCTCCAGAATCAAAATCGAACTGTGATGGGTGGGTTCATAGGTGTATTTTGACCCGCTGAATCCAAAAATCCAACCTTTGTTACCCAAAAATACACCTGGAAAGAAGTTATTTCGCATGGTCCGAAAAAGAGATGATCGAAAATATTTTTTTTCAGAATCAAAATCGGACTTCAATGGGTCAGTTTCTAGGTGTATTCCGACCCGCTGAATCTGAAAATCCGAACTTTGATATCCAAAAATATGCTTGGAAAAAGGTTATTTCGCATGGTACGAAAAAGAGATGATCGAAAATATCTGTCTCCAGAATCGAAATCGAACTTTGATGGGTGGGTTTATAGGTGTATTTTGACCCGCTGAATCCGAAATCCCAACTTTGTTACACGAAAAAAACCTGGAAAGAAGTTATTCCGCATGGTACGAAAAAGAGATGATCGAAAATATTTTTTTTCAGAATCGAAATCGGACTTCAATGGGTGAGTTTCTGGGTGTATTCCGACCCGCTGAATCCGGAAATCCAACCTTTGATGACCAAAAATATGCTTGGAAAAAAGTTATTTCGCATGGGACGAAAAAGAGATGATCGAAAATATCTGTCTCCAGAATCAAAATCGAACTTTGATGGGTGGGTTCATAGGTGTATTTTGACCCGCTGAATACAAAAATCCAACCTTTGTTACCCAAAAATACACCTGGAAAGAAGTTATTTCGCATGGTCCGAAAAAGAGATGATCGAAAATATTTTTTTTCAGAATTGAAATCGGACTTTAATGGGTGAGTTTCTAGGTGTATTCCGACCCGCTGAATCCCAAAATCCAACCTCTGATGACCAAAAATATGCTTCGAAAAAAGTTATTTCGCATGGTACGAAAAAGCGATGATCGAACATATCTGTCTCCAGAATCGAAATCGAACTTTGATGGGTGGGTTTATAGGTGTATTTTGACCCGCTGAATCCGACAATCCAAGCTTTGATGACCAAAAATATGCTTGGAAAAAAGTTATTTCGCATGGTACGACAAAGAGATGATCGGAAATATCTTTCTCCAGAATCGAAATCGAACTTTGATGGGTGGGTTCATAGGTGTATTTTGACCCGCTGAATCGAAAAATCCAACCTTTGTTACACGAAAATACACCTGGAAAGAAGTTATTTCGCATGGTCCGAAAAAGAGATGATCGAAAATATTTTTTTTCAGAATCAAAATCGGACTATAATGGGTGAGTTTCTAGGTTTATTCCGACCCGCTGAATCCGAAAATCCAACCTTTGATGACCAAAAATTTGCTTGGAAAAAAGTTAATTCGCATGGTACGAAAAAGAGATGATCGAAAATATCTGTCTCCAGAATCAAAATCGAACTTTGATGGGTGGGTTCATAGGTGTATTTTGACCCGCTGAATCCAAAAATCCAACCTTTGTTACTCAAAAATACACCTGGAAAGAAGTTATTTCGCATGGTCCGAAAAAGAGATGATCGAAAATATTTTTTTTCAGAATCAAAATCGGACTTTAATGGGTGAGTTTCTAGGTGTATTCCGACCCGCTGAATCCGAAAATCTAACCTTTGATGACCAAAAATATGCTCGGAAAAAAGTTATTTCGCATCGTACGAAAAAGAGATGATCGAAAATATCTGTCTCCAGAATCAAAATCGAACTTTGATGGGTGGCTTCATAGGTGTACTTTGACCCGCTGAATCCAAAAATCCAACCTTTGTTACACGAAAATACACCTGGAAAGAAGTTATTCCGCATGGTACGAAAAAGAGATGATCGAAAATATTTTTTTTCAGAATCGGAATCGGACTTTGATGGGTGAGTTTCTGGGTGTATTTCGACTCGCTGAATCCGAAAATCCAACCTTTGATGACCGAAGATATGCTTGGAAAATAGTTATTTCGCATCGTACGAAAAAGAGATGATCGAAAATATCTGTCTCCAGAATCAAAATCGAACTTTGACGGGTGGGTTCATAGGTGTAATTTGACCCGCTGGATCCAAAAATCCAACCTTTGTTACACGAAAATACACCTGGAAAGAAGTTATTTCGCATGGTCCGATAAAGAGATGATCGAAAATATTTTTTTTCAGAATCAAAATCGGACTTTAATGGGTGAGTTTCTAGGTTTATTCCGACCCGCTGAATCCGAAAATCCAAACTTTGATAGCCAAAAATTTGCTTGGAAAAAAGTTATTTCGCATGGTACGAAAAAGAGATGATCGGAAATATTTTTTTTCAGAATCAAAATCGGACTTTGATGGGTGAGTTTCTGGGTGTATTCCGACCCGCTGAATCCGGAAATCCAACCTTTGATGACCAAAAATATGCTTGGAAAAAAGTTATTTCGCATCGTACGAAAAAGAGATGATCGAAAATATCTGTCTCCAGAATCAAAATCGAACTTTGACGGGTGGGTTCATAGGTGTAATTTGACCCGCTGGATCCAAAAATCCAACCTTTGTTACACGAAAATACACCTGGAACGAAGTTATTTCGCATGGTACGAAAAAGAGATGATCGAAAATATTTTTTTTCAGAATTGAAATCTGACTTTAATGGGTGAGTTTCTAGGTGTATTTCGACCCGCTGAATCCCAAAATCCAACCTCTGATGACCAAAAATATGCTTGGAAAAAAGTTATTTCGCACGGTACGAAAAAGAGATGATCGAAAATATTTTTTTTCAGAATCAAAATCGGACTTTGATGGGTGAGTTTCTAGGTGTATTTCGACCCGCTGAATCCGAAAATCCATTCTTTGATGACCAAAAATATGCTTGGAAAAAAGTTATTTCGCATGGTACGAAAAAGGGATGATCGAGAATATCTGTCTCCAGAATCGAAATCGAACTTTGATGGGTGGGTTTATAGGTGTATTTTGACCCGCTGAATCCGACAATCCAAGCTTTGATGACCAAAAATATGCTTGGAAAAAAGTTATTTCGCATGGTACGAAAAAGAGATGATCGGAAATATCTTTCGCCAGAATCGAAAGCGAACTTTGATGGGTGGGTTCATAGGTGTATTTTGACCCGCTGAATCCAAAAATCGAACCTTTGTTACACGAAAATACACCTGGAAAGAAGTTATTTCGCATGGTCCGAAAAAGAGATGATCGAAAATATTTTTTTTCAGAATCAAAATCGGACTTTAATGGGTGAGTTTCTAGGTTTATTCCGACCCGCTGAATTCGAAAATCCAAACTTTGATAACCAAAAATTTGCTTGGAAAAAAGTTATTTCGCATGGTACGAAAAAGAGATGATCGGAAATTTTTTTTTTCAGAATCAAAATCGGACTTTGATGGGTGAGTTTCTGGGTGTATTTCGACCCGCTGAATCCGGAAATCCAACCTTTGATGACCAAAAATATGCTTGGAAAAAAGTTATTTCGCATGGTACGAAAAAGAGATGATCGAAAATATCTGTCTCCAGAATCAAAATCGAACTTTGATGGGTGGGTTCATAGGTGTATTTTGACCCGCTGAATACAAAAATCCAACCTTTGTTACCCAAAAATACACCTGGAAAGAAGTTATTTCGCATGGTCCGAAAAAGAGATGATCGAAAATATTTTTTTTCAGAATCAAAATCGGACTTTAATGGGTGAGTTTCTAGGTGTATTCCGACCCGCTGAATCCGAAAATCCGAACTTTGATGACCAAAAATATGCTTGGAAAAAAGTTATTTCGCATCGTACGAAAAAGAGATGATCGAAAATATCTGTCTCCAGAATCAAAATCGAACTTTGACGGGTGGGTTCATAGGTGTAATTTGACCCGCTGGATCCAAAAATCCAACCTTTGTTACACGAAAATACACCTGGAAAGAAGTTATTCCGCATGGTACGAAAAAGAGATGATCGAAAATATTTTTTTTCAGAATCAAAATCGGACTTTGATGGGTGAGTTTCTAGGTGTATTTCGACCCGCTGAATCCGAAAATCCGAACTTTGATGACCAAAAATATGCTTGGAAAAAAGTTATTTCGCATGGTACGAAAAAGAGATGATCGAAAATATCTGTCTCCAGAATCGAAATCGAACTTTGATGGGTGGGTTTAAAGGTGTATTTTGACCCGCTGGATCCAAAAATCCAACCTTTGTTACACGAAAATACACCTGGAAAGAAGTTATTTTGCATGGTACGAAAAAGAGATGATCGAAAATATTTTTTTTCAGAATTGAAATCGGACTTTAATGGGTGAGTTTCTAGGTGTATTCCGACCCGCTGAATCCCAAAATCCAACCTCTGATGACCAAAAATATGCTTCGAAAAAAGTTATTTCGCATGGTACGAAAAAGCGATGATCGAACATATCTGTCTCCAGAATCGAAATCGAACTTTGATGGGTGGGTTTATAGGTGTATTTTGACCCGCTGAATCCGACAATCCAAGCTTTGATGACCAAAAATATGCTTGGAAAAAAGTTATTTCGCATGGTACGACAAAGAGATGATCGGAAATATCTTTCTCCAGAATCGAAATCGAACTTTGATGGGTGGGTTCATAGGTGTATTTTGACCCGCTGAATCGAAAAATCCAACCTTTGTTACACGAAAATACACCTGGAAAGAAGTTATTTCGCATGGTCCGAAAAAGAGATGATCGAAAATATTTTTTTTCAGAATCAAAATCGGACTATAATGGGTGAGTTTCTAGGTTTATTCCGACCCGCTGAATCCGAAAATCCAACCTTTGATGACCAAAAATTTGCTTGGAAAAAAGTTATTTCGCATGGTACGAAAAAGAGATGATCGGAAATATTTTTTTTCAGAATCAAAATCGGACTTTGATGGGTGAGTTTCTGGGTGTATTCCGACCCGCTGAATCCGGAAATCCAACCTTTGATGACCAAAAATATGCTTGGAAAAAAGTTAATTCGCATGGTACGAAAAAGAGATGATCGAAAATATCTGTCTCCAGAATCAAAATCGAACTTTGATGGGTGGGTTCATAGGTGTATTTTGACCCGCTGAATCCAAAAATCCAACCTTTGTTACTCAAAAATACACCTGGAAAGAAGTTATTTCGCATGGTCCGAAAAAGAGATGATCGAAAATATTTTTTTTCAGAATCAAAATCGGACTTTAATGGGTGAGTTTCTAGGTGTATTCCGAACCGCTGAATCTGAAAATCTAACCTTTGATGACCAAAAATATGCTCGGAAAAAAGTTATTTCGCATCGTACGAAAAAGAGATGATCGAAAATATCTGTCTCCAGAATCGAAATCGAACTTTGATGGGTGGCTTCATAGGTGTACTTTGACCCGCTGAATCCAAAAATCCAACCTTTGTTACACGAAAATACACCTGGAAAGAAGTTATTCCGCATGGTACGAAAAAGAGATGATCGAAAATATTTTTTTTCAGAATCGGAATCGGACTTTGATGGGTGAGTTTCTGGGTGTATTTCGACTCGCTGAATCCGAAAATCCAACCTTTGATGACCAAAAATATGCTTGGAAAAAAGTTATTTCGCATGGTACGAAAAAGAGATGATCGGAAATATCTTTCGCCAGAATCGAAAGCGAACTTTGATGGGTGGGTTCATAGGTGTATTTTGACCCGCTGAATCCAAAAATCGAACCTTTGTTACACGAAAATACACCTGGAAAGAAGTTATTTCGCATGGTCCGAAAAAGAGATGATCGAAGATATTTTTTTTCAGAATCAAAATCGGACTTTAATGGGTGAGTTTCTAGGTTTATTCCGACCCGCTGAATTCGAAAATCCAAACTTTGATAACCAAAAATTTGCTTGGAAAAAAGTTATTTCGCATGGTACGAAAAAGAGATGATCGGAAATTTTTTTTTTCAGAATCAAAATCGGACTTTGATGGGTGAGTTTCTGGGTGTATTTCGACCCGCTGAATCCGGAAATCCAACCTTTGATGACCAAAAATATGCTTGGAAAAAAGTTATTTCGCATGGTACGAAAAAGAGATGATCGAAAATATCTGTCTCCAGAATCAAAATCGAACTTTGATGGGTGGGTTCATAGGTGTATTTTGACCCGCTGAATACAAAAATCCAACCTTTGTTACCCAAAAATACACCTGGAAAGAAGTTATTTCGCATGGTCCGAAAAAGAGATGATCGAAAATATTTTTTTTCAGAATCAAAATCGGACTTTAATGGGTGAGTTTCTAGGTGTATTCCGACCCGCTGAATCCGAAAATCCGAACTTTGATGACCAAAAATATGCTTGGAAAAAAGTTATTTCGCATCGTACGAAAAAGAGATGATCGAAAATATCTGTCTCCAGAATCAAAATCGAACTTTGACGGGTGGGTTCATAGGTGTAATTTGACCCGCTGGATCCAAAAATCCAACCTTTGTTACACGAAAATACACCTGGAAAGAAGTTATTCCGCATGGTACGAAAAAGAGATGATCGAAAATATTTTTTTTCAGAATCAAAATCGGACTTTGATGGGTGAGTTTCTAGGTGTATTTCGACCCGCTGAATCCGAAAATCCGAACTTTGATGACCAAAAATATGCTTGGAAAAAAGTTATTTCGCATGGTACGAAAAAGAGATGATCGAAAATATCTGTCTCCAGAATCGAAATCGAACTTTGATGGGTGGGTTTAAAGGTGTATTTTGACCCGCTGGATCCAAAAATCCAACCTTTGTTACACGAAAATACACCTGGAAAGAAGTTATTTTGCATGGTACGAAAAAGAGATGATCGAAAATATCTGTCTCCAGAATCGAAATCGAACTTTGATGGGTGGGTTGAAAGGTGTATTTTGACCCGCTAGATCCAAAAATCCAACCTTTGTTACACGAAAATACACCTGGAAAGAAGTTATTTCGCATGGTCCGAAAAAGAGATGATCGAAAATATTTTTTTTCAGAATCAAAATCGGACTTTAATGGGTGAGTTTCTAGGTTTATTCCGACCCGCTGAATTCGAAAATCCAAACTTTGATAACCAAAAATTTGCTTGGAAAAAAGTTATTTCGCATGGTACGAAAAAGAGATGATCGGAAATTTTTTTTTTCAGAATCAAAATCGGACTTTGATGGGTGAGTTTCTGGGTGTATTTCGACCCGCTGAATCCGGAAATCCAACCTTTGATGACCAAAAATATGCTTGGAAAAAAGTTATTTCGCATGGTACGAAAAAGAGATGATCGAAAATATCTGTCTCCAGAATCAAAATCGAACTTTGATGGGTGGGTTCATAGGTGTATTTTGACCCGCTGAATACAAAAATCCAACCTTTGTTACCCAAAAATACACCTGGAAAGAAGTTATTTCGCATGGTCCGAAAAAGAGATGATCGAAAATATTTTTTTTCAGAATCAAAATCGGACTTTAATGGGTGAGTTTCTAGGTGTATTCCGACCCGCTGAATCCGAAAATCCGAACTTTGATGACCAAAAATATGCTTGGAAAAAAGTTATTTCGCATCGTACGAAAAAGAGATGATCGAAAATATCTGTCTCCAGAATCAAAATCGAACTTTGACGGGTGGGTTCATAGGTGTAATTTGACCCGCTGGATCCAAAAATCCAACCTTTGTTACACGAAAATACACCTGGAAAGAAGTTATTCCGCATGGTACGAAAAAGAGATGATCGAAAATATTTTTTTTCAGAATCAAAATCGGACTTTGATGGGTGAGTTTCTAGGTTTATTCCGACCCGCTGAATTCGAAAATCCAAACTTTGATAACCAAAAATTTGCTTGGAAAAAAGTTATTTCGCATGGTACGAAAAAGAGATGATCCCAAATTTTTTTTTTCAGAATCAAAATCGGACTTTGATGGGTGAGTTTCTGGGTGTATTTCGACCCGCTGAATCCGGAAATCCAACCTTTGATGACCAAAAATATGCTTGGAAAAAAGTTATTTCGCATGGTACGAAAAAGAGATGATCGAAAATATCTGTCTCCAGAATCAAAATCGAACTTTGATGGGTGGGTTCATAGGTGTATTTTGACCCGCTGAATACAAAAATCCAACCTTTGTTACCCAAAAATACACCTGGAAAGAAGTTATTTCGCATGGTCCGAAAAAGAGATGATCGAAAATATTTTTTTTCAGAATCAAAATCGGACTTTAATGGGTGAGTTTCTAGGTGTATTCAGACCCGCTGAATCCGAAAATCCGAACTTTGATGACCAAAAATATGCTTGGAAAAAAGTTATTTCGCATCGTACGAAAAAGAGATGATCGAAAATATCTGTCTCCAGAATCAAAATCGAACTTTGACGGGTGGGTTCATAGGTGTAATTTGACCCGCTGGATCCAAAAATCCAACCTTTGTTACACGAAAATACACCTGGAAAGAAGTTATTCCGCATGGTACGAAAAAGAGATGATCGAAAATATTTTTTTTCAGAATCAAAATCGGACTTTGATGGGTGAGTTTCTAGGTGTATTTCGACCCGCTGAATCCGAAAATCCGAACTTTGATGACCAAAAATATGCTTGGAAAAAAGTTATTTCGCATGGTACGAAAAAGAGATGATCGAAAATATCTGTCTCCAGAATCGAAATCGAACTTTGATGGGTGGGTTTAAAGGTGTATTTTGACCCGCTGGATCCAAAAATCCAACCTTTGTTACACGAAAATACACCTGGAAAGAAGTTATTTTGCATGGTACGAAAAAGAGATGATCGAAAATATTTTTTTTCAGAATTGAAATCGGACTTTAATGGGTGAGTTTCTAGGTGTATTCCGACCCGCTGAATCCCAAAATCCAACCTCTGATGACCAAAAATATGCTTCGAAAAAAGTTATTTCGCATGGTACGAAAAAGCGATGATCGAACATATCTGTCTCCAGAATCGAAATCAAACTTTGATGGGTGGGTTTATAGGTGTATTTTGACCCGCTGAATCCGACAATCCAAGCTTTGATGACCAAAAATATGCTTGGAAAAAAGTTATTTCGCATGGTACGACAAAGAGATGATCGGAAATATCTTTCTCCAGAATCGAAATCGAACTTTGATGGGTGGGTTCATAGGTGTATTTTGACCCGCTGAATCGAAAAATCCAACCTTTGTTACACGAAAATACACCTGGAAAGAAGTTATTTCGCATGGTCCGAAAAAGAGATGATCGAAAATATTTTTTTTCAGAATCAAAATCGGACTATAATGGGTGAGTTTCTAGGTTTATTCCGACCCGCTGAATCCGAAAATCCAACCTTTGATGACCAAAAATTTGCTTGGAAAAAAGTTATTTCGCATGGTACGAAAAAGAGATGATCGGAAATATTTTTTTTCAGAATCAAAATCGGACTTTGATGGGTGAGTTTCTGGGTGTATTCCGACCCGCTGAATCCGGAAATCCAACCTTTGATGACCAAAAATATGCTTGGAAAAAAGTTAATTCGCATGGTACGAAAAAGAGATGATCGAAAATATCTGTCTCCAGAATCGAAATCGAACTTTGATGGGTGGGTTCATAGGTGTATTTTGACCCGCTGAATCGAAAAATCCAACCTTTGTTACACGAAAATACACCTGGAAAGAAGTTATTTCGCATGGTCCGAAAAAGAGATGATCGAAAATATTTTTTTTCAGAATCAAAATCGGACTATAATGGGTGAGTTTCTAGGTTTATTCCGACCCGCTGAATCCGAAAATCCAACCTTTGATGACCAAAAATTTGCTTGGAAAAAAGTTATTTCGCATGGTACGAAAAAGAGATGATCGGAAATATTTTTTTTCAGAATCAAAATCGGACTTTGATGGGTGAGTTTCTGGGTGTATTCCGACCCGCTGAATCCGGAAATCCAACCTTTGATGACCAAAAATATGCTTGGAAAAAAGTTAATTCGCATGGTACGAAAAAGAGATGATCGAAAATATCTGTCTCCAGAATCAAAATCGAACTTTGATGGGTGGGTTCATAGGTGTATTTTGACCCGCTGAATCCAAAAATCCAACCTTTGTTACTCAAAAATACACCTGGAAAGAAGTTATTTCGCATGGTCCGAAAAAGAGATGATCGAAAATATTTTTTTTCAGAATCAAAATCGGACTTTAATGGGTGAGTTTCTAGGTGTATTCCGACCCGCTGAATCCGAAAATCTAACCTTTGATGACCAAAAATATGCTCGGAAAAAAGTTATTTCGCATCGTACGAAAAAGAGATGATCGAAAATATCTGTCTCCAGAATCAAAATCGAACTTTGATGGGTGGCTTCATAGGTGTACTTTGACCCGCTGAATCCAAAAATCCAACCTTTGTTACACGAAAATACACCTGGAAAGAAGTTATTCCGCATGGTACGAAAAAGAGATGATCGAAAATATTTTTTTTCAGAATCGGAATCGGACTTTGATGGGTGAGTTTCTGGGTGTATTTCGACTCGCTGAATCCGAAAATCCAACCTTTGATGACCAAAAATATGCTTGGAAAAAAGTTATTTCGCATGGTACGAAAAAGAGATGATCGGAAATATCTTTCGCCAGAATCGAAAGCGAACTTTGATGGGTGGGTTCATAGGTGTATTTTGACCCGCTGAATCCAAAAATCGAACCTTTGTTACACGAAAATACACCTGGAAAGAAGTTATTTCGCATGGTCCGAAAAAGAGATGATCGAAGATATTTTTTTTCAGAATCAAAATCGGACTTTAATGGGTGAGTTTCTAGGTTTATTCCGACCCGCTGAATTCGAAAATCCAAACTTTGATAACCAAAAATTTGCTTGGAAAAAAGTTATTTCGCATGGTACGAAAAAGAGATGATCGGAAATTTTTTTTTTCAGAATCAAAATCGGACTTTGATGGGTGAGTTTCTGGGTGTATTTCGACCCGCTGAATCCGGAAATCCAACCTTTGATGACCAAAAATATGCTTGGAAAAAAGTTATTTCGCATGGTACGAAAAAGAGATGATCGAAAATATCTGTCTCCAGAATCAAAATCGAACTTTGATGGGTGGGTTCATAGGTGTATTTTGACCCGCTGAATACAAAAATCCAACCTTTGTTACCCAAAAATACACCTGGAAAGAAGTTATTTCGCATGGTCCGAAAAAGAGATGATCGAAAATATTTTTTTTCAGAATCAAAATCGGACTTTAATGGGTGAGTTTCTAGGTGTATTCCGACCCGCTGAATCCGAAAATCCGAACTTTGATGACCAAAAATATGCTTGGAAAAAAGTTATTTCGCATCGTACGAAAAAGAGATGATCGAAAATATCTGTCTCCAGAATCAAAATCGAACTTTGACGGGTGGGTTCATAGGTGTAATTTGACCCGCTGGATCCAAAAATCCAACCTTTGTTACACGAAAATACACCTGGAAAGAAGTTATTCCGCATGGTACGAAAAAGAGATGATCGAAAATATTTTTTTTCAGAATCAAAATCGGACTTTGATGGGTGAGTTTCTAGGTGTATTTCGACCCGCTGAATCCGAAAATCCGAACTTTGATGACCAAAAATATGCTTGGAAAAAAGTTATTTCGCATGGTACGAAAAAGAGATGATCGAAAATATCTGTCTCCAGAATCGAAATCGAACTTTGATGGGTGGGTTTAAAGGTGTATTTTGACCCGCTGGATCCAAAAATCCGACCTTTGTTACACGAAAATACACCTGGAAAGAAGTTATTTTGCATGGTACGAAAAAGAGATGATCGAAAATATTTTTTTTCAGAATTGAAATCGGACTTTAATGGGTGAGTTTCTAGGTGTATTCCGACCCGCTGAATCCCAAAATCCAACCTCTGATGACCAAAAATATGCTTCGAAAAAAGTTATTTCGCATGGTACGAAAAAGCGATGATCGAACATATCTGTCTCCAGAATCGAAATCGAACTTTGATGGGTGGGTTTATAGGTGTATTTTGACCCGCTGAATCCGACAATCCAAGCTTTGATGACCAAAAATATGCTTGGAAAAAAGTTATTTCGCATGGTACGACAAAGAGATGATCGGAAATATCTTTCTCCAGAATCGAAATCGAACTTTGATGGGTGGGTTCATAGGTGTATTTTGACCCGCTGAATCGAAAAATCCAACCTTTGTTACACGAAAATACACCTGGAAAGAAGTTATTTCGCATGGTCCGAAAAAGAGATGATCGAAAATATTTTTTTTCAGAATCAAAATCGGACTATAATGGGTGAGTTTCTAGGTTTATTCCGACCCGCTGAATCCGAAAATCCAACCTTTGATGACCAAAAATTTGCTTGGAAAAAAGTTATTTCGCATGGTACGAAAAAGAGATGATCGGAAATATTTTTTTTCAGAATCAAAATCGGACTTTGATGGGTGAGTTTCTGGGTGTATTCCGACCCGCTGAATCCGGAAATCCAACCTTTGATGACCAAAAATATGCTTGGAAAAAAGTTAATTCGCATGGTACGAAAAAGAGATGATCGAAAATATCTGTCTCCAGAATCAAAATCGAACTTTGATGGGTGGGTTCATAGGTGTATTTTGACCCGCTGAATCCAAAAATCCAACCTTTGTTACTCAAAAATACACCTGGAAAGAAGTTATTTCGCATGGTCCGAAAAAGAGATGATCGAAAATATTTTTTTTCAGAATCAAAATCGGACTTTAATGGGTGAGTTTCTAGGTGTATTCCGACCCGCTGAATCCGAAAATCCGAACTTTGATGACCAAAAATATGCTTGGAAAAAAGTTATTTCGCATCGTACGAAAAAGAGATGATCGAAAATATCTGTCTCCAGAATCAAAATCGAACTTTGACGGGTGGGTTCATAGGTGTAATTTGACCCGCTGGATCCAAAAATCCAACCTTTGTTACACGAAAATACACCTGGAAAGAAGTTATTCCGCATGGTACGAAAAAGAGATGATCGAAAATATTTTTTTTCAGAATCAAAATCGGACTTTGATGGGTGAGTTTCTAGGTGTATTTCGACCCGCTGAATCCGAAAATCCGAACTTTGATGACCAAAAATATGCTTGGAAAAAAGTTATTTCGCATGGTACGAAAAAGAGATGATCGAAAATATCTGTCTCCAGAATCGAAATCGAACTTTGATGGGTGGGTTTAAAGGTGTATTTTGACCCGCTGGATCCAAAAATCCGACCTTTGTTACACGAAAATACACCTGGAAAGAAGTTATTTTGCATGGTACGAAAAAGAGATGATCGAAAATATTTTTTTTCAGAATTGAAATCGGACTTTAATGGGTGAGTTTCTAGGTGTATTCCGACCCGCTGAATCCCAAAATCCAACCTCTGATGACCAAAAATATGCTTCGAAAAAAGTTATTTCGCATGGTACGAAAAAGCGATGATCGAACATATCTGTCTCCAGAATCGAAATCGAACTTTGATGGGTGGGTTTATAGGTGTATTTTGACCCGCTGAATCCGACAATCCAAGCTTTGATGACCAAAAATATGCTTGGAAAAAAGTTATTTCGCATGGTACGACAAAGAGATGATCGGAAATATCTTTCTCCAGAATCGAAATCGAACTTTGATGGGTGGGTTCATAGGTGTATTTTGACCCGCTGAATCGAAAAATCCAACCTTTGTTACACGAAAATACACCTGGAAAGAAGTTATTTCGCATGGTCCGAAAAAGAGATGATCGAAAATATTTTTTTTCAGAATCAAAATCGGACTATAATGGGTGAGTTTCTAGGTTTATTCCGACCCGCTGAATCCGAAAATCCAACCTTTGATGACCAAAAATTTGCTTGGAAAAAAGTTATTTCGCATGGTACGAAAAAGAGATGATCGGAAATATTTTTTTTCAGAATCAAAATCGGACTTTGATGGGTGAGTTTCTGGGTGTATTCCGACCCGCTGAATCCGGAAATCCAACCTTTGATGACCAAAAATATGCTTGGAAAAAAGTTAATTCGCATGGTACGAAAAAGAGATGATCGAAAATATCTGTCTCCAGAATCAAAATCGAACTTTGATGGGTGGGTTCATAGGTGTATTTTGACCCGCTGAATCCAAAAATCCAACCTTTGTTACTCAAAAATACACCTGGAAAGAAGTTATTTCGCATGGTCCGAAAAAGAGATGATCGAAAATATTTTTTTTCAGAATCAAAATCGGACTTTAATGGGTGAGTTTCTAGGTGTATTCCGACCCGCTGAATCCGAAAATCTAACCTTTGATGACCAAAAATATGCTCGGAAAAAAGTTATTTCGCATCGTACGAAAAAGAGATGATCGAAAATATCTGTCTCCAGAATCAAAATCGAACTTTGATGGGTGGCTTCATAGGTGTACTTTGACCCGCTGAATCCAAAAATCCAACCTTTGTTACACGAAAATACACCTGGAAAGAAGTTATTCCGCATGGTACGAAAAAGAGATGATCGAAAATATTTTTTTTCAGAATCGGAATCGGACTTTGATGGGTGAGTTTCTGGGTGTATTTCGACTCGCTGAATCCGAAAATCCAACCTTTGATGACCAAAGATATGCTTGGAAAATAGTTATTTCGCATCGTACGAAAAAGAGATGATCGAAAATATCTGTCTCCAGAATCAAAATCGAACTTTGACGGGTGGGTTCATAGGTGTAATTTGACCCGCTGGATCCAAAAATCCAACCTTTGTTACACGAAAATACACCTGGAAAGAAGTTATTTCGCATGGTCCGAAAAAGAGATGATCGAAAATATTTTTTTTCAGAATCAAAATCGGACTTTAATGGGTGAGTTTCTAGGTTTATTCCGACCCGCTGAATCCGAAAATCCAAACTTTGATAACCAAAAATTTGCTTGGAAAAAAGTTATTTCGCATGGTACGAAAAAGAGATGATCGGAAATATTTTTTTTCAGAATCAAAATCGGACTTTGATGGGTGAGTTTCTGGGTGTATTCCGACCCGCTGAATCCGGAAATCCAACCTTTGATGACCAAAAATATGCTTGGAAAAAAGTTATTTCGCATCGTACGAAAAAGAGATGATCGAAAATATCTGTCTCCAGAATCAAAATCGAACTTTGACGGGTGGGTTCATAGGTGTAATTTGACCCGCTGGATCCAAAAATCCAACCTTTGTTACACGAAAATACACCTGGAACGAAGTTATTTCGCATGGTACGAAAAAGAGATGATCGAAAATATTTTTTTTCAGAATTGAAATCTGACTTTAATGGGTGAGTTTCTAGGTGTATTTCGACCCGCTGAATCCCAAAATCCAACCTCTGATGACCAAAAATATGCTTGGAAAAAAGTTATTTCGCACGGTACGAAAAAGAGATGATCGAAAATATTTTTTTTCAGAATCAAAATCGGACTTTGATGGGTGAGTTTCTAGGTGTATTTCGACCCGCTGAATCCGAAAATCCATTCTTTGATGACCAAAAATATGCTTGGAAAAAAGTTATTTCGCATGGTACGAAAAAGGGATGATCGAGAATATCTGTCTCCAGAATCGAAATCGAACTTTGATGGGTGGGTTTATAGGTGTATTTTGACCCGCTGAATCCGACAATCCAAGCTTTGATGACCAAAAATATGCTTGGAAAAAAGTTATTTCGCATGGTACGAAAAAGAGATGATCGGAAATATCTTTCGCCAGAATCGAAAGCGAACTTTGATGGGTGGGTTCATAGGTGTATTTTGACCCGCTGAATCGAAAAATCCAACCTTTGTTACACGAAAATACACCTGGAAAGAAGTTATTTCGCATGGTCCGAAAAAGAGATGATCGAAAATATTTTTTTTCAGAATCAAAATCGGACTATAATGGGTGAGTTTCTAGGTTTATTCCGACCCGCTGAATCCGAAAATCCAACCTTTGATGACCAAAAATTTGCTTGGAAAAAAGTTATTTCGCATGGTACGAAAAAGAGATGATCGGAAATATTTTTTTTCAGAATCAAAATCGGACTTTGATGGGTGAGTTTCTGGGTGTATTCCGACCCGCTGAATCCGGAAATCCAACCTTTGATGACCAAAAATATGCTTGGAAAAAAGTTAATTCGCATGGTACGAAAA
Organism: Phymatocera aterrima; assembly: GCA_963170745.1. NCBI lineage: Eukaryota > Metazoa > Arthropoda > Insecta > Hymenoptera > Tenthredinidae > Phymatocera > Phymatocera aterrima. The sequence goes on from CAUJGY010000082.1 coordinate 125,638, forward strand.
AGAGATGATCGAAAATATCTGTCTCCAGAATCAAAATCGAACTTTGATGGGTGGGTTCATAGGTGTATTTTGACCCGCTGAATCCAAAAATCCAACCTTTGTTACTCAAAAATACACCTGGAAAGAAGTTATTTCGCATGGTCCGAAAAAGAGATGATCGAAAATATTTTTTTTCAGAATCAAAATCGGACTTTAATGGGTGAGTTTCTAGGTTTATTCCGACCCGCTGAATCCGAAAATCCAAACTTTGATAACCAAAAATTTGCTTGGAAAAAAGTTATTTCGCATGGTACGAAAAAGAGATGATCGGAAATATTTTTTTTCAGAATCAAAATCGGACTTTGATGGGTGAGTTTCTGGGTGTATTCCGACCCGCTGAATCCGGAAATCCAACCTTTGATGACCAAAAATATGCTTGGAAAAAAGTTATTTCGCATCGTACGAAAAAGAGATGATCGAAAATATCTGTCTCCAGAATCAAAATCGAACTTTGACGGGTGGGTTCATAGGTGTAATTTGACCCGCTGGATCCAAAAATCCAACCTTTGTTACACGAAAATACACCTGGAACGAAGTTATTTCGCATGGTACGAAAAAGAGATGATCGAAAATATTTTTTTTCAGAATTGAAATCTGACTTTAATGGGTGAGTTTCTAGGTGTATTTCGACCCGCTGAATCCCAAAATCCAACCTCTGATGACCAAAAATATGCTTGGAAAAAAGTTATTTCGCACGGTACGAAAAAGAGATGATCGAAAATATTTTTTTTCAGAATCAAAATCGGACTTTGATGGGTGAGTTTCTAGGTGTATTTCGACCCGCTGAATCCGAAAATCCATTCTTTGATGACCAAAAATATGCTTGGAAAAAAGTTATTTCGCATGGTACGAAAAAGGGATGATCGAGAATATCTGTCTCCAGAATCGAAATCGAACTTTGATGGGTGGGTTTATAGGTGTATTTTGACCCGCTGAATCCGACAATCCAAGCTTTGATGACCAAAAATATGCTTGGAAAAAAGTTATTTCGCATGGTACGAAAAAGAGATGATCGGAAATATCTTTCGCCAGAATCGAAAGCGAACTTTGATGGGTGGGTTCATAGGTGTATTTTGACCCGCTGAATCCAAAAATCGAACCTTTGTTACACGAAAATACACCTGGAAAGAAGTTATTTCGCATGGTCCGAAAAACAGATGATCGAAAATATTTTTTTTCAGAATCAAAATCGGACTTTAATGGGTGAGTTTCTAGGTTTATTCCGACCCGCTGAATTTGAAAATCCAAACTTTGATACCCAAAAATTTGCTTGGAAAAAAGTTATTTCGCATGGTACGAAAAAGAGATGATCGGAAATATTTTTTTTCAGAATCAAAATCGGACTTTGATGGGTGAGTTTCTGGGTGTATTCCGACTCGCTGAATCCGGAAATCCAACCTTTGATGACCAAAAATATGCTTGGAAAAAAGTTATTTCGCATGGTACGAAAAAGAGATGATCGAAAATATCTGTCTCCAGAATCAAAATCGAACTTTGATGGGTGGGTTCATAGGTGTATTTTGACCCGCTGAATCCAAAAATCCAACCTTTGTTACTCAAAAATACACCTGGAAAGAAGTTATTTCGCATGGTCCGAAAAAGAGATGATCGAAAATATTTTTTTTCAGAATCAAAATCGGACTTTAATGGGTGAGTTTCTAGGTGTATTCCGACCCGCTGAATCCGAAAATCTAACCTTTGATGACCAAAAATATGCTCGGAAAAAAGTTATTTCGCATCGTACGAAAAAGAGATGATCGAAAATATCTGTCTCCAGAATCAAAATCGAACTTTGATGGGTGGCTTCATAGGTGTACTTTGACCCGCTGAATCCAAAAATCCAACCTTTGTTACACGAAAATACACCTGGAAAGAAGTTATTCCGCATGGTACGAAAAAGAGATGATCGAAAATATTTTTTTTCAGAATCGGAATCGGACTTTGATGGGTGAGTTTCTGGGTGTATTTCGACTCGCTGAATCCGAAAATCCAACCTTTGATGACCAAAGATATGCTTGGAAAATAGTTATTTCGCATCGTACGAAAAAGAGATGATCGAAAATATCTGTCTCCAGAATCAAAATCGAACTTTGACGGGTGGGTTCATAGGTGTAATTTGACCCGCTGGATCCAAAAATCCAACCTTTGTTACACGAAAATACACCTGGAAAGAAGTTATTTCGCATGGTCCGAAAAAGAGATGATCGAAAATATTTTTTTTCAGAATCAAAATCGGACTTTAATGGGTGAGTTTCTAGGTTTATTCCGACCCGCTGAATCCGAAAATCCAAACTTTGATAACCAAAAATTTGCTTGGAAAAAAGTTATTTCGCATGGTACGAAAAAGAGATGATCGGAAATATTTTTTTTCAGAATCAAAATCGGACTTTGATGGGTGAGTTTCTGGGTGTATTCCGACCCGCTGAATCCGGAAATCCAACCTTTGATGACCAAAAATATGCTTGGAAAAAAGTTATTTCGCATCGTACGAAAAAGAGATGATCGAAAATATCTGTCTCCAGAATCAAAATCGAACTTTGACGGGTGGGTTCATAGGTGTAATTTGACCCGCTGGATCCAAAAATCCAACCTTTGTTACACGAAAATACACCTGGAACGAAGTTATTTCGCATGGTACGAAAAAGAGATGATCGAAAATATTTTTTTTCAGAATTGAAATCTGACTTTAATGGGTGAGTTTCTAGGTGTATTTCGACCCGCTGAATCCCAAAATCCAACCTCTGATGACCAAAAATATGCTTGGAAAAAAGTTATTTCGCACGGTACGAAAAAGAGATGATCGAAAATATTTTTTTTCAGAATCAAAATCGGACTTTGATGGGTGAGTTTCTAGGTGTATTTCGACCCGCTGAATCCGAAAATCCATTCTTTGATGACCAAAAATATGCTTGGAAAAAAGTTATTTCGCATGGTACGAAAAAGGGATGATCGAGAATATCTGTCTCCAGAATCGAAATCGAACTTTGATGGGTGGGTTTATAGGTGTATTTTGACCCGCTGAATCCGACAATCCAAGCTTTGATGACCAAAAATATGCTTGGAAAAAAGTTATTTCGCATGGTACGAAAAAGAGATGATCGGAAATATCTTTCGCCAGAATCGAAAGCGAACTTTGATGGGTGGGTTCATAGGTGTATTTTGACCCGCTGAATCGAAAAATCCAACCTTTGTTACACGAAAATACACCTGGAAAGAAGTTATTTCGCATGGTCCGAAAAAGAGATGATCGAAAATATTTTTTTTCAGAATCAAAATCGGACTATAATGGGTGAGTTTCTAGGTTTATTCCGACCCGCTGAATCCGAAAATCCAACCTTTGATGACCAAAAATTTGCTTGGAAAAAAGTTATTTCGCATGGTACGAAAAAGAGATGATCGGAAATATTTTTTTTCAGAATCAAAATCGGACTTTGATGGGTGAGTTTCTGGGTGTATTCCGACCCGCTGAATCCGGAAATCCAACCTTTGATGACCAAAAATATGCTTGGAAAAAAGTTAATTCGCATGGTACGAAAAAGAGATGATCGAAAATATCTGTCTCCAGAATCAAAATCGAACTTTGATGGGTGGGTTCATAGGTGTATTTTGACCCGCTGAATCCAAAAATCCAACCTTTGTTACTCAAAAATACACCTGGAAAGAAGTTATTTCGCATGGTCCGAAAAAGAGATGATCGAAAATATTTTTTTTCAGAATCAAAATCGGACTTTAATGGGTGAGTTTCTAGGTTTATTCCGACCCGCTGAATCCGAAAATCCAAACTTTGATAACCAAAAATTTGCTTGGAAAAAAGTTATTTCGCATGGTACGAAAAAGAGATGATCGGAAATATTTTTTTTCAGAATCAAAATCGGACTTTGATGGGTGAGTTTCTGGGTGTATTCCGACCCGCTGAATCCGGAAATCCAACCTTTGATGACCAAAAATATGCTTGGAAAAAAGTTATTTCGCATCGTACGAAAAAGAGATGATCGAAAATATCTGTCTCCAGAATCAAAATCGAACTTTGACGGGTGGGTTCATAGGTGTAATTTGACCCGCTGGATCCAAAAATCCAACCTTTGTTACACGAAAATACACCTGGAACGAAGTTATTTCGCATGGTACGAAAAAGAGATGATCGAAAATATTTTTTTTCAGAATTGAAATCTGACTTTAATGGGTGAGTTTCTAGGTGTATTTCGACCCGCTGAATCCCAAAATCCAACCTCTGATGACCAAAAATATGCTTGGAAAAAAGTTATTTCGCACGGTACGAAAAAGAGATGATCGAAAATATTTTTTTTCAGAATCAAAATCGGACTTTGATGGGTGAGTTTCTAGGTGTATTTCGACCCGCTGAATCCGAAAATCCATTCTTTGATGACCAAAAATATGCTTGGAAAAAAGTTATTTCGCATGGTACGAAAAAGGGATGATCGAGAATATCTGTCTCCAGAATCGAAATCGAACTTTGATGGGTGGGTTTATAGGTGTATTTTGACCCGCTGAATCCGACAATCCAAGCTTTGATGACCAAAAATATGCTTGGAAAAAAGTTATTTCGCATGGTACGAAAAAGAGATGATCGGAAATATCTTTCGCCAGAATCGAAAGCGAACTTTGATGGGTGGGTTCATAGGTGTATTTTGACCCGCTGAATCCAAAAATCGAACCTTTGTTACACGAAAATACACCTGGAAAGAAGTTATTTCGCATGGTCCGAAAAACAGATGATCGAAAATATTTTTTTTCAGAATCAAAATCGGACTTTAATGGGTGAGTTTCTAGGTTTATTCCGACCCGCTGAATTTGAAAATCCAAACTTTGATACCCAAAAATTTGCTTGGAAAGAAGTTATTTCGCATGGTACGAAAAAGAGATGATCGGAAATATTTTTTTTCAGAATCAAAATCGGACTTTGATGGGTGAGTTTCTGGGTGTATTCCGACTCGCTGAATCCGGAAATCCAACCTTTGATGACCAAAAATATGCTTGGAAAAAAGTTATTTCGCATGGTACGAAAAAGAGATGATCGAAAATATCTGTCTCCAGAATCAAAATCGAACTTTGATGGGTGGGTTCATAGGTGTATTTTGACCCGCTGAATCCAAAAATCCAACCTTTGTTACTCAAAAATACACCTGGAAAGAAGTTATTTCGCATGGTCCGAAAAAGAGATGATCGAAAATATTTTTTTTCAGAATCAAAATCGGACTTTAATGGGTGAGTTTCTAGAAGTATTCCGACCCGCTGAATCCGAAAATCTAACCTTTGATGACCAAAAATATGCTCGGAAAAAAGTTATTTCGCATCGTACGAAAAAGAGATGATCGAAAATATCTGTCTCCAGAATCAAAATCGAACTTTGATGGGTGGCTTCATAGGTGTACTTTGACCCGCTGAATCCAAAAATCCAACCTTTGTTACACGAAAATACACCTGGAAAGAAGTAATTCCGCATGGTACGAAAAAGAGATGATCGAAAATATTTTTTTTCAGAATCGGAATCGGACTTTGATGGGTGAGTTTCTGGGTGTATTTCGACTCGCTGAATCCGAAAATCCAACCTTTGATGACCAAAGATATGCTTGGAAAATAGTTATTTCGCATCGTACGAAAAAGAGATGATCGAAAATATCTGTCTCCAGAATCAAAATCGAACTTTGACGGGTGGGTTCATAGGTGTAATTTGACCCGCTGGATCCAAAAATCCAACCTTTGTTACACGAAAATACACCTGGAAAGAAGTTATTTCGCATGGTCCGAAAAAGAGATGATCGAAAATATTTTTTTTCAGAATCAAAATCGGACTTTAATGGGTGAGTTTCTAGGTTTATTCCGACCCGCTGAATCCGAAAATCCAAACTTTGATAACCAAAAATTTGCTTGGAAAAAAGTTATTTCGCATGGTACGAAAAAGAGATGATCGGAAATATTTTTTTTCAGAATCAAAATCGGACTTTGATGGGTGAGTTTCTGGGTGTATTCCGACCCGCTGAATCCGGAAATCCAACCTTTGATGACCAAAAATATGCTTGGAAAAAAGTTATTTCGCATCGTACGAAAAAGAGATGATCGAAAATATCTGTCTCCAGAATCAAAATCGAACTTTGACGGGTGGGTTCATAGGTGTAATTTGACCCGCTGGATCCAAAAATCCAACCCTTGTTACACGAAAATACACCTGGAACGAAGTTATTTCGCATGGTACGAAAAAGAGATGATCGAAAATATTTTTTTTCAGAATTGAAATCTGACTTTAATGGGTGAGTTTCTAGGTGTATTTCGACCCGCTGAATCCCAAAATCCAACCTCTGATGACCAAAAATATGCTTGGAAAAAAGTTATTTCGCACGGTACGAAAAAGAGATGATCGAAAATATTTTTTTTCAGAATCAAAATCGGACTTTGATGGGTGAGTTTCTAGGTGTATTTCGACCCGCTGAATCCGAAAATCCATTCTTTGATGACCAAAAATATGCTTGGAAAAAAGTTATTTCGCATGGTACGAAAAAGGGATGATCGAGAATATCTGTCTCCAGAATCGAAATCGAACTTTGATGGGTGGGTTTATAGGTGTATTTTGACCCGCTGAATCCGACAATCCAAGCTTTGATGACCAAAAATATGCTTGGAAAAAAGTTATTTCGCATGGTACGAAAAAGAGATGATCGGAAATATCTTTCGCCAGAATCGAAAGCGAACTTTGATGGGTGGGTTCATAGGTGTATTTTGACCCGCTGAATCGAAAAATCCAACCTTTGTTACACGAAAATACACCTGGAAAGAAGTTATTTCGCATGGTCCGAAAAAGAGATGATCGAAAATATTTTTTTTCAGAATCAAAATCGGACTATAATGGGTGAGTTTCTAGGTTTATTCCGACCCGCTGAATCCGAAAATCCAACCTTTGATGACCAAAAATTTGCTTGGAAAAAAGTTATTTCGCATGGTACGAAAAAGAGATGATCGGAAATATTTTTTTTCAGAATCAAAATCGGACTTTGATGGGTGAGTTTCTGGGTGTATTCCGACCCGCTGAATCCGGAAATCCAACCTTTGATGACCAAAAATATGCTTGGAAAAAAGTTAATTCGCATGGTACGAAAAAGAGATGATCGAAAATATCTGTCTCCAGAATCAAAATCGAACTTTGATGGGTGGGTTCATAGGTGTATTTTGACCCGCTGAATCCAAAAATCCAACCTTTGTTACTCAAAAATACACCTGGAAAGAAGTTATTTCGCATGGTCCGAAAAAGAGATGATCGAAAATATTTTTTTTCAGAATCAAAATCGGACTTTAATGGGTGAGTTTCTAGGTTTATTCCGACCCGCTGAATCCGAAAATCCAAACTTTGATAACCAAAAATTTGCTTGGAAAAAAGTTATTTCGCATGGTACGAAAAAGAGATGATCGGAAATATTTTTTTTCAGAATCAAAATCGGACTTTGATGGGTGAGTTTCTGGGTGTATTCCGACCCGCTGAATCCGGAAATCCAACCTTTGATGACCAAAAATATGCTTGGAAAAAAGTTATTTCGCATCGTACGAAAAAGAGATGATCGAAAATATCTGTCTCCAGAATCAAAATCGAACTTTGACGGGTGGGTTCATAGGTGTAATTTGACCCGCTGGATCCAAAAATCCAACCTTTGTTACACGAAAATACACCTGGAACGAAGTTATTTCGCATGGTACGAAAAAGAGATGATCGAAAATATTTTTTTTCAGAATTGAAATCTGACTTTAATGGGTGAGTTTCTAGGTGTATTTCGACCCGCTGAATCCCAAAATCCAACCTCTGATGACCAAAAATATGCTTGGAAAAAAGTTATTTCGCACGGTACGAAAAAGAGATGATCGAAAATATTTTTTTTCAGAATCAAAATCGGACTTTGATGGGTGAGTTTCTAGGTGTATTTCGACCCGCTGAATCCGAAAATCCATTCTTTGATGACCAAAAATATGCTTGGAAAAAAGTTATTTCGCATGGTACGAAAAAGGGATGATCGAGAATATCTGTCTCCAGAATCGAAATCGAACTTTGATGGGTGGGTTTATAGGTGTATTTTGACCCGCTGAATCCGACAATCCAAGCTTTGATGACCAAAAATATGCTTGGAAAAAAGTTATTTCGCATGGTACGAAAAAGAGATGATCGGAAATATCTTTCGCCAGAATCGAAAGCGAACTTTGATGGGTGGGTTCATAGGTGTATTTTGACCCGCTGAATCAAAAATCGAACCTTTGTTACACGAAAATACACCTGGAAAGAAGTTATTTCGCATGGTCCGAAAAACAGATGATCGAAAATATTTTTTTTCAGAATCAAAATCGGACTTTAATGGGTGAGTTTCTAGGTTTATTCCGACCCGCTGAATTTGAAAATCCAAACTTTGATACCCAAAAATTTGCTTGGAAAAAAGTTATTTCGCATGGTACGAAAAAGAGATGATCGGAAATATTTTTTTTCAGAATCAAAATCGGACTTTGATGGGTGAGTTTCTGGGTGTATTCCGACTCGCTGAATCCGGAAATCCAACCTTTGATGACCAAAAATATGCTTGGAAAAAAGTTATTTCGCATGGTACGAAAAAGAGATGATCGAAAATATCTGTCTCCAGAATCAAAATCGAACTTTGATGGGTGGGTTCATAGGTGTATTTTGACCCGCTGAATCCAAAAATCCAACCTTTGTTACTCAAAAATACACCTGGAAAGAAGTTATTTCGCATGGTCCGAAAAAGAGATGATCGAAAATATTTTTTTTCAGAATCAAAATCGGACTTTAATGGGTGAGTTTCTAGGTGTATTCCGACCCGCTGAATCCGAAAATCTAACCTTTGATGACCAAAAATATGCTCGGAAAAAAGTTATTTCGCATCGTACGAAAAAGAGATGATCGAAAATATCTGTCTCCAGAATCAAAATCGAACTTTGATGGGTGGCTTCATAGGTGTACTTTGACCCGCTGAATCCAAAAATCCAACCTTTGTTACACGAAAATACACCTGGAAAGAAGTTATTCCGCATGGTACGAAAAAGAGATGATCGAAAATATTTTTTTTCAGAATCGGAATCGGACTTTGATGGGTGAGTTTCTGGGTGTATTTCGACTCGCTGAATCCGAAAATCCAACCTTTGATGACCAAAGATATGCTTGGAAAATAGTTATTTCGCATCGTACGAAAAAGAGATGATCGAAAATATCTGTCTCCAGAATCAAAATCGAACTTTGACGGGTGGGTTCATAGGTGTAATTTGACCCGCTGGATCCAAAAATCCAACCTTTGTTACACGAAAATACACCTGGAAAGAAGTTATTTCGCATGGTCCGAAAAAGAGATGATCGAAAATATTTTTTTTCAGAATCAAAATCGGACTTTAATGGGTGAGTTTCTAGGTTTATTCCGACCCGCTGAATCCGAAAATCCAAACTTTGATAACCAAAAATTTGCTTGGAAAAAAGTTATTTCGCATGGTACGAAAAAGAGATGATCGGAAATATTTTTTTTCAGAATCAAAATCGGACTTTGATGGGTGAGTTTCTGGGTGTATTCCGACCCGCTGAATCCGGAAATCCAACCTTTGATGACCAAAAATATGCTTGGAAAAAAGTTATTTCGCATCGTACGAAAAAGAGATGATCGAAAATATCTGTCTCCAGAATCAAAATCGAACTTTGACGGGTGGGTTCATAGGTGTAATTTGACCCGCTGGATCCAAAAATCCAACCTTTGTTACACGAAAATACACCTGGAACGAAGTTATTTCGCATGGTACGAAAAAGAGATGATCGAAAATATTTTTTTTCAGAATTGAAATCTGACTTTAATGGGTGAGTTTCTAGGTGTATTTCGACCCGCTGAATCCCAAAATCCAACCTCTGATGACCAAAAATATGCTTGGAAAAAAGTTATTTCGCACGGTACGAAAAAGAGATGATCGAAAATATTTTTTTTCAGAATCAAAATCGGACTTTGATGGGTGAGTTTCTAGGTGTATTTCGACCCGCTGAATCCGAAAATCCATTCTTTGATGACCAAAAATATGCTTGGAAAAAAGTTATTTCGCATGGTACGAAAAAGGGATGATCGAGAATATCTGTCTCCAGAATCGAAATCGAACTTTGATGGGTGGGTTTATAGGTGTATTTTGACCCGCTGAATCCGACAATCCAAGCTTTGATGACCAAAAATATGCTTGGAAAAAAGTTATTTCGCATGGTACGAAAAAGAGATGATCGGAAATATCTTTCGCCAGAATCGAAAGCGAACTTTGATGGGTGGGTTCATAGGTGTATTTTGACCCGCTGAATCCAAAAATCGAACCTTTGTTACACGAAAATACACCTGGAAAGAAGTTATTTCGCATGGTCCGAAAAACAGATGATCGAAAATATTTTTTTTCAGAATCAAAATCGGACTTTAATGGGTGAGTTTCTAGGTTTATTCCGACCCGCTGAATTTGAAAATCCAAACTTTGATACCCAAAAATTTGCTTGGAAAAAAGTTATTTCGCATGGTACGAAAAAGAGATGATCGGAAATATTTTTTTTCAGAATCAAAATCGGACTTTGATGGGTGAGTTTCTGGGTGTATTCCGACTCGCTGAATCCGGAAATCCAACCTTTGATGACCAAAAATATGCTTGGAAAAAAGTTATTTCGCATGGTACGAAAAAGAGATGATCGAAAATATCTGTCTCCAGAATCAAAATCGAACTTTGATGGGTGGGTTCATAGGTGTATTTTGACCCGCTGAATCCAAAAATCCAACCTTTGTTACTCAAAAATACACCTGGAAAGAAGTTATTTCGCATGGTCCGAAAAAGAGATGATCGAAAATATTTTTTTTCAGAATCAAAATCGGACTTTAATGGGTGAGTTTCTAGAAGTATTCCGACCCGCTGAATCCGAAAATCTAACCTTTGATGACCAAAAATATGCTCGGAAAAAAGTTATTTCGCATCGTACGAAAAAGAGATGATCGAAAATATCTGTCTCCAGAATCAAAATCGAACTTTGATGGGTGGCTTCATAGGTGTACTTTGACCCGCTGAATCCAAAAATCCAACCTTTGTTACACGAAAATACACCTGGAAAGAAGTTATTCCGCATGGTACGAAAAAGAGATGATCGAAAATATTTTTTTTCAGAATCGGAATCGGACTTTGATGGGTGAGTTTCTGGGTGTATTTCGACTCGCTGAATCCGAAAATCCAACCTTTGATGACCAAAGATATGCTTGGAAAATAGTTATTTCGCATCGTACGAAAAAGAGATGATCGAAAATATCTGTCTCCAGAATCAAAATCGAACTTTGACGGGTGGGTTCATAGGTGTAATTTGACCCGCTGGATCCAAAAATCCAACCTTTGTTACACGAAAATACACCTGGAAAGAAGTTATTTCGCATGGTCCGAAAAAGAGATGATCGAAAATATTTTTTTTCAGAATCAAAATCGGACTTTAATGGGTGAGTTTCTAGGTTTATTCCGACCCGCTGAATCCGAAAATCCAAACTTTGATAACCAAAAATTTGCTTGGAAAAAAGTTATTTCGCATGGTACGAAAAAGAGATGATCGGAAATATTTTTTTTCAGAATCAAAATCGGACTTTGATGGGTGAGTTTCTGGGTGTATTCCGACCCGCTGAATCCGGAAATCCAACCTTTGATGACCAAAAATATGCTTGGAAAAAAGTTATTTCGCATCGTACGAAAAAGAGATGATCGAAAATATCTGTCTCCAGAATCAAAATCGAACTTTGACGGGTGGGTTCATAGGTGTAATTTGACCCGCTGGATCCAAAAATCCAACCTTTGTTACACGAAAATACACCTGGAACGAAGTTATTTCGCATGGTACGAAAAAGAGATGATCGAAAATATTTTTTTTCAGAATTGAAATCTGACTTTAATGGGTGAGTTTCTAGGTGTATTTCGACCCGCTGAATCCCAAAATCCAACCTCTGATGACCAAAAATATGCTTGGAAAAAAGTTATTTCGCACGGTACGAAAAAGAGATGATCGAAAATATTTTTTTTCAGAATCAAAATCGGACTTTGATGGGTGAGTTTCTAGGTGTATTTCGACCCGCTGAATCCGAAAATCCATTCTTTGATGACCAAAAATATGCTTGGAAAAAAGTTATTTCGCATGGTACGAAAAAGGGATGATCGAGAATATCTGTCTCCAGAATCGAAATCGAACTTTGATGGGTGGGTTTATAGGTGTATTTTGACCCGCTGAATCCGACAATCCAAGCTTTGATGACCAAAAATATGCTTGGAAAAAAGTTATTTCGCATGGTACGAAAAAGAGATGATCGGAAATATTTTTTTTCAGAATCAAAATCGGACTTTGATGGGTGAGTTTCTGGGTGTATTCCGACTCGCTGAATCCGGAAATCCAACCTTTGATGACCAAAAATATGCTTGGAAAAAAGTTATTTCGCATGGTACGAAAAAGAGATGATCGAAAATATCTGTCTCCAGAATCAAAATCGAACTTTGATGGGTGGGTTCATAGGTGTATTTTGACCCGCTGAATCCAAAAATCCAACCTTTGTTACTCAAAAATACACCTGGAAAGAAGTTATTTCGCATGGTCCGAAAAAGAGATGATCGAAAATATTTTTTTTCAGAATCAAAATCGGACTTTAATGGGTGAGTTTCTAGAAGTATTCCGACCCGCTGAATCCGAAAATCTAACCTTTGATGACCAAAAATATGCTCGGAAAAAAGTTATTTCGCATCGTACGAAAAAGAGATGATCGAAAATATCTGTCTCCAGAATCAAAATCGAACTTTGATGGGTGGCTTCATAGGTGTACTTTGACCCGCTGAATCCAAAAATCCAACCTTTGTTACACGAAAATACACCTGGAAAGAAGTTATTCCGCATGGTACGAAAAAGAGATGATCGAAAATATTTTTTTTCAGAATCGGAATCGGACTTTGATGGGTGAGTTTCTGGGTGTATTTCGACTCGCTGAATCCGAAAATCCAACCTTTGATGACCAAAGATATGCTTGGAAAATAGTTATTTCGCATCGTACGAAAAAGAGATGATCGAAAATATCTGTCTCCAGAATCAAAATCGAACTTTGACGGGTGGGTTCATAGGTGTAATTTGACCCGCTGGATCCAAAAATCCAACCTTTGTTACACGAAAATACACCTGGAAAGAAGTTATTTCGCATGGTCCGAAAAAGAGATGATCGAAAATATTTTTTTTCAGAATCAAAATCGGACTTTAATGGGTGAGTTTCTAGGTTTATTCCGACCCGCTGAATCCGAAAATCCAAACTTTGATAACCAAAAATTTGCTTGGAAAAAAGTTATTTCGCATGGTACGAAAAAGAGATGAGCGGAAATATTTTTTTTCAGAATCAAAATCGGACTTTGATGGGTGAGTTTCTGGGTGTATTCCGACCCGCTGAATCCGGAAATCCAACCTTTGATGACCAAAAATATGCTTGGAAAAAAGTTATTTCGCATCGTACGAAAAAGAGATGATCGAAAATATCTGTCTCCAGAATCAAAATCGAACTTTGACGGGTGGGTTCATAGGTGTAATTTGACCCGCTGGATCCAAAAATCCAACCTTTGTTACACGAAAATACACCTGGAACGAAGTTATTTCGCATGGTACGAAAAAGAGATGATCGAAAATATTTTTTTTCAGAATTGAAATCTGACTTTAATGGGTGAGTTTCTAGGTGTATTTCGACCCGCTGAATCCCAAAATCCAACCTCTGATGACCAAAAATATGCTTGGAAAAAAGTTATTTCGCACGGTACGAAAAAGAGATGATCGAAAATATTTTTTTTCAGAATCAAAATCGGACTTTGATGGGTGAGTTTCTAGGTGTATTTCGACCCGCTGAATCCGAAAATCCATTCTTTGATGACCAAAAATATGCTTGGAAAAAAGTTATTTCGCATGGTACGAAAAAGGGATGATCGAGAATATCTGTCTCCAGAATCGAAATCGAACTTTGATGGGTGGGTTTATAGGTGTATTTTGACCCGCTGAATCCGACAATCCAAGCTTTGATGACCAAAAATATGCTTGGAAAAAAGTTATTTCGCATGGTACGAAAAAGAGATGATCGGAAATATCTTTCGCCAGAATCGAAAGCGAACTTTGATGGGTGGGTTCATAGGTGTATTTTGACCCGCTGAATCGAAAAATCCAACCTTTGTTACACGAAAATACACCTGGAAAGAAGTTATTTCGCATGGTCCGAAAAAGAGATGATCGAAAATATTTTTTTTCAGAATCAAAATCGGACTATAATGGGTGAGTTTCTAGGTTTATTCCGACCCGCTGAATCCGAAAATCCAACCTTTGATGACCAAAAATTTGCTTGGAAAAAAGTTATTTCGCATGGTACGAAAAAGAGATGATCGGAAATATTTTTTTTCAGAATCAAAATCGGACTTTGATGGGTGAGTTTCTGGGTGTATTCCGACCCGCTGAATCCGGAAATCCAACCTTTGATGACCAAAAATATGCTTGGAAAAAAGTTAATTCGCATGGTACGAAAAAGAGATGATCGAAAATATCTGTCTCCAGAATCAAAATCGAACTTTGATGGGTGGGTTCATAGGTGTATTTTGACCCGCTGAATCCAAAAATCCAACCTTTGTTACTCAAAAATACACCTGGAAAGAAGTTATTTCGCATGGTCCGAAAAAGAGATGATCGAAAATATTTTTTTTCAGAATCAAAATCGGACTTTAATGGGTGAGTTTCTAGGTTTATTCCGACCCGCTGAATCCGAAAATCCAAACTTTGATAACCAAAAATTTGCTTGGAAAAAAGTTATTTCGCATGGTACGAAAAAGAGATGATCGGAAATATTTTTTTTCAGAATCAAAATCGGACTTTGATGGGTGAGTTTCTGGGTGTATTCCGACCCGCTGAATCCGGAAATCCAACCTTTGATGACCAAAAATATGCTTGGAAAAAAGTTATTTCGCATCGTACGAAAAAGAGATGATCGAAAATATCTGTCTCCAGAATCAAAATCGAACTTTGACGGGTGGGTTCATAGGTGTAATTTGACCCGCTGGATCCAAAAATCCAACCTTTGTTACACGAAAATACACCTGGAACGAAGTTATTTCGCATGGTACGAAAAAGAGATGATCGAAAATATTTTTTTTCAGAATTGAAATCTGACTTTAATGGGTGAGTTTCTAGGTGTATTTCGACCCGCTGAATCCCAAAATCCAACCTCTGATGACCAAAAATATGCTTGGAAAAAAGTTATTTCGCACGGTACGAAAAAGAGATGATCGAAAATATTTTTTTTCAGAATCAAAATCGGACTTTGATGGGTGAGTTTCTAGGTGTATTTCGACCCGCTGAATCCGAAAATCCATTCTTTGATGACCAAAAATATGCTTGGAAAAAAGTTATTTCGCATGGTACGAAAAAGGGATGATCGAGAATATCTGTCTCCAGAATCGAAATCGAACTTTGATGGGTGGGTTTATAGGTGTATTTTGACCCGCTGAATCCGACAATCCAAGCTTTGATGACCAAAAATATGCTTGGAAAAAAGTTATTTCGCATGGTACGAAAAAGAGATGATCGGAAATATCTTTCGCCAGAATCGAAAGCGAACTTTGATGGGTGGGTTCATAGGTGTATTTTGACCCGCTGAATCCAAAAATCGAACCTTTGTTACACGAAAATACACCTGGAAAGAAGTTATTTCGCATGGTCCGAAAAAGAGATGATCGAAAATATTTTTTTTCAGAATCAAAATCGGACTTTAATGGGTGAGTTTCTAGGTTTATTCCGACCCGCTGAATTTGAAAATCCAAACTTTGATACCCAAAAATTTGCTTGGAAAAAAGTTATTTCGCATGGTACGAAAAAGAGATGATCGGAAATATTTTTTTTCAGAATCAAAATCGGACTTTGATGGGTGAGTTTCTGGGTGTATTCCGACTCGCTGAATCCGGAAATCCAACCTTTGATGACCAAAAATATGCTTGGAAAAAAGTTATTTCGCATGGTACGAAAAAGAGATGATCGAAAATATCTGTCTCCAGAATCAAAATCGAACTTTGATGGGTGGGTTCATAGGTGTATTTTGACCCGCTGAATCCAAAAATCCAACCTTTGTTACCCAAAAATACACCTGGAAAGAAGTTATTTCGCATGGTCCGAAAAAGAGATGATCGAAAATATTTTTTTTCAGAATCAAAATCGGACTTTAATGGGTGAGTTTCTAGGTGTATTCCAACCCGCTGAATCCGAAAATCCGAACTTTGATATCCAAAAATATGCTCGGAAAAAAGTTATTTCGCATGGTACGAAAAAGAGATGATCGAAAATATCTGTCTCCAGAATCGAAATCGAACTTTGATGGGTGGGTTTATAGGTGTATTTTGACCCGCTGAATCCAAAAATCCAACCTTTGTTACACGAAAATACACCTGGAAAGAAGTTATTCCGCATGGTACGAAAAAGAGATGATCGAAAATATTTTTTTTCAGAATCAAAATCGGACTTTAATGGATGAGTTTCTAGGTGTATTTCGACCCGCTGAATCCGAAAATCCAACCTCTGATGACCAAAAATATGCTTGGAAAAAAGTTATTTCGCACGGTACGAAAAAAAAATGATCGAAAATATTTTTGTTCAGAATCAAAATCGGACTTTGATGCGTGAGTTTCTAGGTGTATTTCGACCCGCTGAATCCGAAAATCCAACCTTTGATGACCAAAAATATGCTTGAAAAAAAGTTATTTCGCATCGTACGAAAAAGAGATGATCGAAAATATTTTTTTTCAGAATTAAAATCGGACTTTGATGGGTGAGTTTCTAGGTGTATTTCGACCCGCTGAATCCGAAAATCCATTCGTTGATGACCAAAAATATGCTTGGAAAAAAGTTATTTCGCATGGTACGAAAAATGGATGATCGAGAATATCTGTCTCCAGAATCGAAATCGAACTTTGACGGGTGGGTTTATAGGTGTATTTTGACCCGCTGAATCCGACAATCCAAGCTTTGATGACCAAAAATATGCTTGGAAAGAAGTTATTTCGCATGGTACGAAAAAGAGATGATCGGAAATATCTTTCGCCAGAATCGAAAGCGAACTTTGATGGGTGGGTTCATAGGTGTATTTTGACCCGCTGGATCCAAAAATCCAACCTTTGTTACACGAAAATACACCTGGAAAGAAGTTATTCCGCATGGTACGAAAAAGAGATGATCGGAAATATTTTTCTTCAGAATCAAAATCGGACTTCGATGGGTGAGTTTCTGGGTGTATTCCGACCCGCTGAATCCGGAAATCCAACCTTTGATGGCCAAAAATATGCTTGGAAAAAAGTTATTTCGCATGGTACGAAAAAGAGATGATCGAAAATATCTGTCTCCAGAATCAAAATCGAACTGTGATGGGTGGGTTCATAGGTGTATTTTGACCCGCTGAATCCAAAAATCCAACCTTTGTTACCCAAAAATACACCTGGAAAGAAGTTATTTCGCATGGTCCGAAAAAGAGATGATCGAAAATATTTTTTTTCAGAATCAAAATCGGACTTCAATGGGTGAGTTTCTAGGTGTATTCCGACCCGCTGAATCCGAAAATCCGAACTTTGATATCCAAAAATATGCTTGGAAAAAGGTTATTTCGCATGGTACGAAAAAAAAATGATCGAAAATATCTGTCTCCAGAATCGAAATCGAACTTTGATGGGTGGGTTTATAGGTGTATTTTGACCCGCTGAATCCGAAATCCCAACCTTTGTTACACGAAAAAAACCTGCAAAGAAGTTATTCCGCATGGTACGAAAAAGAGATGATCGAAAATATTTTTTTTCAGAATCGAAATCGGACTTCAATGGGTGAGTTTCTGGGTGTATTCCGACCCGCTGAATCCGGAAATCCAACCTTCGATGACCAAAAATATGCTTGGAAAAAAGTTATTTCGCATGGTACGAAAAAGAGATGATCGAAAATATTTTTTTTCAGAATCAAAATCGGACTTTGATGCGTGAGTTTCTGGGTGTATTCCGACCCGCTGAATCCGAAAATCCAACCTTTGATGACCAAAAATATGCTTCGAAAAAAGTTATTTCGCATGGTACGAAAAAGCGATGATCGAACATATCTGTCTCCAGAATCGAAATCGAACTTTGATGGGTGGGTTTATAGGTGTATTTTGACCCGCTGAATCCGACAATCCAAGCTTTGATGACCAAAAATATGCTTGGAAAAAAGTTATTTCGCATGGTACGACAAAGAGATGATCGGAAATATCTTTCTCCAGAATCGAAATCGAACTTTGATGTTTGGGTTCATAGGTGTATTTTGACCCGCTGTATCGAAAAATCCAACCTTTGTTACACGAAAATACACCTGGAAAGAAGTTATTTCGCATGGTCCGAAAAAGAGATAATCGAAAATATTTTTTTTCAGAATCAAAATCGGACTATAATGGGTGAGTTTCTAGGTTTATTCCGACCCGCTGAATCCGAAAATCCAACCTTTGATGACCAAAAATTTGCTTGGAAAAAAGTTATTTCGCATGGTACGAAAAAGAGATGATCGGAAATATTTTTTTTCAGAATCAAAATCGGACTTTGATGGGTGAGTTTCTGGGTGTATTCCGACCCGCTGAATCCGGAAATCCAACCTTTGATGACCAAAAATATGCTTGGAAAAAAGTTAATTCGCATGGTACGAAAAAGAGATGATCGAAAATATCTGTCTCGAGAATCAAAATCGAACTTTGATGGGTGGGTTCATAGGTGTATTTTGACCCGCTGAATCCAAAAATCCAACCTTTGTTACTCAAAAATACACCTGGAAAGAAGTTATTTCGCATGGTCCGAAAAAGAGATGATCGAAAATATTTTTTTTCAGAATCAAAATCGGACTTTAATGGGTGAGTTTCTAGGTTTATTCCGACCCGCTGAATCCGAAAATCCAAACTTTGATAACCAAAAATTTGCTTGGAAAAAAGTTATTTCGCATGGTACGAAAAAGAGATGATCGGAAATATTTTTTTTCAGAATCAAAATCGGACTTTGATGGGTGAGTTTCTGGGTGTATTCCGACCCGCTGAATCCGGAAATCCAACCTTTGATGACCAAAAATATGCTTGGAAAAAAGTTATTTCGCATCGTACGAAAAAGAGATGATCGAAAATATCTGTCTCCAGAATCAAAATCGAACTTTGACGGGTGGGTTCATAGGTGTAATTTGACCCGCTGGATCCAAAAATCCAACCTTTGTTACACGAAAATACACCTGGAACGAAGTTATTTCGCATGGTACGAAAAAGAGATGATCGAAAATATTTTTTTTCAGAATTGAAATCTGACTTTAATGGGTGAGTTTCTAGGTGTATTTCGACCCGCTGAATCCCAAAATCCAACCTCTGATGACCAAAAATATGCTTGGAAAAAAGTTATTTCGCACGGGACGAAAAAGAGATGATCGAAAATATTTTTTTTCAGAATCAAAATCGGACTTTGATGGGTGAGTTTCTAGGTGTATTTCGACCCGCTGAATCCGAAAATCCATTCTTTGATGACCAAAAATATGCTTGGAAAAAAGTTATTTCGCATGGTACGAAAAAGGGATGATCGAGAATATCTGTCTCCAGAATCGAAATCGAACTTTGATGGGTGGGTTTATAGGTGTATTTTGACCCGCTGAATCCGACAATCCAAGCTTTGATGACCAAAAATATGCTTGGAAAAAAGTTATTTCGCATGGTACGAAAAAGAGATGATCGGAAATATCTTTCGCCAGAATCGAAAGCGAACTTTGATGGGTGGGTTCATAGGTGTATTTTGACCCGCTGAATCCAAAAATCGAACCTTTGTTACCCAAAAATACACCTGGAAAGAAGTTATTTCGCACGGGACGAAAAAGAGATGATCGAAAATATTTTTTTTCAGAATCAAAATCGGACTTTGATGGGTGAGTTTCTAGGTGTATTTCGACCCGCTGAATCCGAAAATCCATTCTTTGATGACCAAAAATATGCTTGGAAAAAAGTTATTTCGCATGGTCCGAAAAAGAGATGATCGAAAATATTTTTTTTCAGAATCAAAATCGGACTTTAATGGGTGAGTTTCTAGGTTTATTCCGACCCGCTGAATTTGAAAATCCAAACTTTGATAGCCAAAAATTTGCTTGGAAAAAAGTTATTTCGCATGGTACGAAAAAGAGATGATCGGAAATATTTTTTTTCAGAATCAAAATCGGACTTTGATGGGTGAGTTTCTGGGTGTATTCCGACTCGCTGAATCCGGAAATCCAACCTTTGATGACCAAAAATATGCTTGGAAAAAAGTTATTTCGCATGGTACGAAAAAGAGATGATCGAAAATATCTGTCTCCAGAATCAAAATCGAACTTTGATGGGTGGGTTCATAGGTGTATTTTGACCCGCTGAATCCAAAAATCCAACCTTTGTTACCCAAAAATACACCTGGAAAGAAGTTATTTCGCATGGTCCGAAAAAGAGATGATCGAAAATATTTTTTTTCAGAATCAAAATCGGACTTTAATGGGTGAGTTTCTAGGTGTATTCCAACCCGCTGAATCCGAAAATCCGAACTTTGATGTCCAAAAATATGCTTGGAAAAAAGTTATTTCGCATGGTACGAAAAAGAGATGATCGAAGATATCTGTCTCCAGAATCGAAATCGAACTTTGATGGGTGGGTTTATAGGTGTATTTTGACCCGCTGAATCCAAAAATCCAACCTTTGTTACACGAAAATACACCTGGAAAGAAGTTATTCCGCATGGTACGAAAAAGAGATGATCGAAAATATTTTTTTTCAGAATCAAAATCGGACTTTAATGGATGAGTTTCTAGGTGTATTTCGACCCGCTGGATCCGAAAATCCAACCTCTGATGACCAAAAATATGCTTGGAAAAAAGTTATTTCGCACGGTACGAAAAAAAAATGATCGAAAATATTTTTGTTCAGAATCAAAATCGGACTTTGATGCGTGAGTTTCTAGGTGTATTTCGACCCGCTGAATCCGAAAATCCAACCTTTGATGACCAAAAATATGCTTGAAAAAAAGTTATTTCGCATCGTACGAAAAAGAGATGATCGAAAATATTTTTTTTCAGAATTAAAATCGGACTTTGATGGGTGAGTTTCTAGGTGTATTTCGACCCGCTGAATCCGAAAATCCATTCTTTGATGACCAAAAATATGCTTGGAAAAAAGTTATTTCGCATGGTACGAAAAATGGATGATCGAGAATATCTGTCTCCAGAATCGAAATCGAACTTTGACGGGTGGGTTTATAGGTGTATTTTGACCCGCTGAATCCGACAATCCAAGCTTTGATGACCAAAAATATGCTTGGAAAGAAGTTATTTCGCATGGTACGAAAAAGAGATGATCGGAAATATCTTTCGCCAGAATCGAAAGCGAACTTTGATGGGTGGGTTCATAGGTGTATTTTGACCCGCTGGATCCAAAAATCCAACCTTTGTTACACGAAAATACACCTGGAAAGAAGTTATTCCGCATGGTACGAAAAAGAGATGATCGGAAATATTTTTCTTCAGAATCAAAATCGGACTTCGATGGGTGAGTTTCTGGGTGTATTCCGACCCGCTGAATCCGGAAATCCAACCTTTGATGGCCAAAAATATGCTTGGAAAAAAGTTATTTCGCATGGTACGAAAAAGAGATGATCGAAAATATCTGTCTCCAGAATCAAAATCGAACTGTGATGGGTGGGTTCATAGGTGTATTTTGACCCGCTGAATCCAAAAATCCAACCTTTGTTACCCAAAAATACACCTGGAAAGAAGTTATTTCGCATGGTCCGAAAAAGAGATGATCGAAAATATTTTTTTTCAGAATCAAAATCGGACTTCAATGGGTGAGTTTCTAGGTGTATTCCGACCCGCTGAATCCGAAAATCCGAACTTTGATATCCAAAAATATGCTTGGAAAAAGGTTATTTCGCATGGTACGAAAAAGAGATGATCGAAAATATCTGTCTCCAGAATCGAAATCGAACTTTGATGGGTGGGTTTATAGGTGTATTTTGACCCGCTGAATCCGAAATCCCAACCTTTGTTACACGAAAAAAACCTGGAAAGAAGTTATTCCGCATGGTACGAAAAAGAGATGATCGAAAATATTTTTTTTCAGAATCGAAATCGGACTTCAATGGGTGAGTTTCTGGGTGTATTCCGACCCGCTGAATCCGGAAATCCAACCTTTGATGACCAAAAATATGCTTGGAAAAAAGTTATTTCGCATGGTACGAAAAAGAGATGATCGAAAATATTTTTTTTCAGAATCAAAATCGGACTTTGATGCGTGAGTTTCTGGGTGTATTCCGACCCGCTGAATCCGAAAATCCAACCTTTGATGACCAAAAATATGCTTCGAAAAAAGTTATTTCGCATGGTACGAAAAAGCGATGATCGAACATATCTGTCTCCAGAATCGAAATCGAACTTTGATGGGTGGGTTTATAGGTGTATTTTGACCCGCTGAATCCGACAATCCAAGCTTTGATGACCAAAAATATGCTTGGAAAAAAGTTATTTCGCATGGTACGACAAAGAGATGATCGGAAATATCTTTCTCCAGAATCGAAATCGAACTTTGATGGGTGGGTTCATAGGTGTATTTTGACCCGCTGAATCGAAAAATCCAACCTTTGTTACACGAAAATACACCTGGAAAGAAGTTATTTCGCATGGTCCGAAAAAGAGATGATCGAAAATATTTTTTTTCAGAATCAAAATCGGACTTTAATGGGTGAGTTTCTAGGTGTATTCCGACCCGCTGAATCCGAAAATCTAACCTTTGATGACCAAAAATATGCTCGGAAAAAAGTTATTTCGCATCGTACGAAAAAGAGATGATCGAAAATATCTGTCTCCAGAATCAAAATCGAACTTTGATGGGTGGCTTCATAGGTGTACTTTGACCCGCTGAATCCAAAAATCCAACCTTTGTTACACGAAAATACACCTGGAAAGAAGTTATTCCGCATGGTACGAAAAAGAGATGATCGAAAATATTTTTTTTCAGAATCGGAATCGGACTTTGATGGGTGAGTTTCTGGGTGTATTTCGACTCGCTGAATCCGAAAATCCAACCTTTGATGACCAAAGATATGCTTGGAAAAAAGTTATTTCGCATCGTACGAAAAAGAGATGATCGAAAATATCTGTCTCCAGAATCAAAATCGAACTTTGACGGGTGGGTTCATAGGTGTAATTTGACCCGCTGGATCCAAAAATCCAACCTTTGTTACACGAAAATACACCTGGAAAGAAGTTATTTCGCATGGTCCGAAAAAGAGATGATCGAAAATATTTTTTTTCAGAATCAAAATCGGACTTTAATGGGTGAGTTTCTAGGTTTATTCCGACCCGCTGAATCCGAAAATCCAAACTTTGATGACCAAAAATTTGCTTGGAAAAAAGTTATTTCGCATGGTACGAAAAAGAGATGATCGGAAATATTTTTTTTCAGAATCAAAATCGGACTTTGATGGGTGAGTTTCTGGGTGTATTCCGACCCGCTGAATCCGGAAATCCAACCTTTGATGACCAAAAATATGCTTGGAAAAAAGTTATTTCGCATCGTACGAAAAAGAGATGATCGAAAATATCTGTCTCCAGAATCAAAATCGAACTTTGACGGGTGGGTTCATAGGTGTAATTTGACCCGCTGGATCCAAAAATCCAACCTTTGTTACACGAAAATACACCTGGAACGAAGTTATTTCGCATGGTACGAAAAAGAGATGATCGAAAATATTTTTTTTCAGAATTGAAATCGGACTTTAATGGGTGAGTTTCTAGGTGTATTTCGACCCGCTGAATCCCAAAATCCAACCTCTGATGACCAAAAATATGCTTGGAAAAAAGTTATTTCGCACGGTACGAAAAAGAGATGATCGAAAATATTTTTTTTCAGAATCAAAATCGGACTTTGATGGGTGAGTTTCTAGGTGTATTTCGACCCGCTGAATCCGAAAATCCAAGCTTTGATGACCAAAAATATGCTTGGAAAAAAGTTATTTCGCATGGTACGAAAAAGAGATGATCGGAAATATCTTTCGCCAGAATCGAAAGCGAACTTTGATGGGTGGGTTCATAGGTGTATTTTGACCCGCTGAATCCAAAAATCGAACCTTTGTTACACGAAAATACACCTGGAAAGAAGTTATTTCGCATGGTCCGAAAAAGAGATGATCGAAAATATTTTTTTTCAGAATCAAAATCGGACTTTAATGGGTGAGTTTCTAGGTTTATTCCGACCCGCTGAATTCGAAAATCCAAACTTTGATAGCCAAAAATTTGCTTGGAAAAAAGTTATTTCGCATGGTACGAAAAAGAGATGATCGGAAATATTTTTTTTCAGAATCAAAATCGGACTTTGATGGGTGAGTTTCTGGGTGTATTTCGACTCGCTGAATCCGGAAATCCAACCTTTGATGACCAAAAATATGCTTGGAAAAAAGTTATTTCGCATGGTACGAAAAAGAGATGATCGAAAATATCTGTCTCCAGAATCAAAATCGAACTTTGATGGGTGGGTTCATAGGTGTATTTTGACCCGCTGAATCCAAAAATCCAACCTTTGTTACCCAAAAATACACCTGGAAAGAAGTTATTTCGCATGGTCCGAAAAAGAGATGATCGAAAATATTTTTTTTCAGAATCAAAATCGGACTTTAATGGGTGAGTTTCTAGGTGTATTCCAACCCGATGAATCCGAAAATCCGAACTTTGATATCCAAAAATATGCTTGGAAAAAAGTTATTTCGCATGGTACGAAAAAGAGATGATCGAAAATATCTGTCTCCAGAATCGAAATCGAACTTTGATGGGTGGGTTTATAGGTGTATTTTGACCCGCTGAATCCAAAAATCCAACCTTTGTTAAACGAAAATACACCTGGAAAGAAGTTATTCCGCATGGTACGAAAAAGAGATGATCGAAAATATTTTTTTTCAGAATCAAAATCGGACTTTAATGGGTGAGTTTCTAGGTGTATTTCGACCCGCTGAATCCGAAAATCCAACCTCTGATGACCAAAAATATGCTTGGAAAAAAGTTATTTCGCACGGTACGAAAAAAAAATGATCGAAAATATTTTTGTTCAGAATCAAAATCGGACTTTGATGCGTGAGTTTCTAGGTGTATTTCGACCCTCTGAATCCGAAAATCCAACCTTTGATGAGCAAAAATATGCTTGAAAAAAAGTTATTTCGCATCGTACGAAAAAGAGATGATCGAAAATATTTTTTTTCAGAATTAAAATCGGACTTTGATGGGTGAGTTTCTAGGTGTATTTCGACCCGCTGAATCCGAAAATCCATTCTTTGATGACCAAAAATATGCTTGGAAAAAAGTTATTTCGCATGGTACGAAAAAGGGATGATCGAGAATATCTGTCTCCAGAATCGAAATCGAACTTTGATGGGTGGGTTTATAGGTGTATTTTGACCCGCTGAATCCGACAATCCAAGCTTTGATGACCAAAAATATGCTTGGAAAAAAGTTATTTCGCATGGTACGAAAAAGAGATGATCGGAAATATCTTTCGCCAGAATCGAAAGCGAACTTTGATGAGTGGGTTCATAGGTGTATTTCGACCCGCTGGATCCAAAAATCCAACCTTTGTTACACGAAAATACACCTGGAAAGAAGTTATTCCGCATAGTACGAAAAAGAGATGATCGGAAATATTTTTTTTCAGAATCAAAATCGGACTTTGATGGGTGAGTTTCTGGGTGTATTCCGACCCGCTGAATCCGGAAATCCAACCTTTGATGACCAAAAATATGCTTGGAAAAAAGTTATTTCGCATGGTACGAAAAAGAGATGATCGAAAATATCTGTCTCCAGATTCAAAATCGAACTGTGATGGGTGGGTTCATAGGTGTATTTTGACCCGCTGAATCCAAAAATCCAACCTTTGTTACCCAAAAATACACCTGGAAAGAAGTTATTTCGCATGGTCCGAAAAAGAGATGATCGAAAATATTTTTTTTCAGAATCAAAATCGGACTTCAATGGGTGAGTTTCTAGGTGTATTCCGACCCGCTGAATCCGAAAATCCGAACTTTGATATCCAAAAATATGCTTGGAAAAAGGTTATTTCGCATGGTACGAAAAAGAGATGATCGAAAATATCTGTCTCCAGAATCGAAATCGAACTTTGATGGGTGGGTTTATAGGTGTATTTTGACCCGCTGAATCCGAAATCCCAACCTTTGTTACACGAAAAAAACCTGGAAAGAAGTTATTCCGCATGGTACGAAAAAGAGATGATCGAAAATATTTTTTTTCAGAATCGAAATCGGACTTCAATGGGTGAGTTTCTGGGTGTATTCCGACCCGCTGAATCCGGAAATCCAACCTTTGATGACCAAAAATATGCTTGGAAAAAAGTTATTTCGCATGGTACGAAAAAGAGATGATCGAAAATATTTTTTTTCAGAATCAAAATCGGACTTTGATGCGTGAGTTTCTGGGTGTATTCCGACCCGCTGAATCCGAAAATCCAACCTTTGATGACCAAAAATATGCTTCGAAAAAAGTTATTTCGCATGGTACGAAAAAGCGATGATCGAACATATCTGTCTCCAGAATCGAAATCGAACTTTGATGGGTGGGTTTATAGGTGTATTTTGACCCGCTGAATCCGACAATCCAAGCTTTGATGACCAAAAATATGCTTGGAAAAAAGTTATTTCGCATGGTACGACAAAGAGATGATCGGAAATATCTTTCTCCAGAATCGAAATCGAACTTTGATGGGTGGGTTCATAGGTGTATTTTGACCCGCTGAATCGAAAAATCCAACCTTTGTTACACGAAAATACACCTGGAAAGAAGTTATTTCGCATGGTCCGAAAAAGAGATGATCGAAAATATTTTTTTTCAGAATCAAAATCGGACTATAATGGGTGAGTTTCTAGGTTTATTCCGACCCGCTGAATCCGAAAATCCAACCTTTGATGACCAAAAATTTGCTTGGAAAAAAGTTATTTCGCATGGTACGAAAAAGAGATGATCGGAAATATTTTTTTTCAGAATCAAAATCGGACTTTGATGGGTGAGTTTCTGGGTGTATTCCGACCCGCTGAATCCGGAAATCCAACCTTTGATGACCAAAAATATGCTTGGAAAAAAGTTAATTCGCATGGTACGAAAAAGAGATGATCGAAAATATCTGTCTCCAGAATCAAAATCGAACTTTGATGGGTGGGTTCATAGGTGTATTTTGACCCGCTGAATCCAAAAATCCAACCTTTGTTACTCAAAAATACACCTGGAAAGAAGTTATTTCGCATGGTCCGAAAAAGAGATGATCGAAAATATTTTTTTTCAGAATCAAAATCGGACTTTAATGGGTGAGTTTCTAGGTGTATTCCGACCCGCTGAATCCGAAAATCTAACCTTTGATGACCAAAAATATGCTCGGAAAAAAGTTATTTCGCATCGTACGAAAAAGAGATGATCGAAAATATCTGTCTCCAGAATCAAAATCGAACTTTGATGGGTGGCTTCATAGGTGTACTTTGACCCGCTGAATCCAAAAATCCAACCTTTGTTACACGAAAATACACCTGGAAAGAAGTTATTCCGCATGGTACGAAAAAGAGATGATCGAAAATATTTTTTTTCAGAATCGGAATCGGACTTTGATGGGTGAGTTTCTGGGTGTATTTCGACTCGCTGAATCCGAAAATCCAACCTTTGATGACCAAAGATATGCTTGGAAAAAAGTTATTTCGCATCGTACGAAAAAGAGATGATCGAAAATATCTGTCTCCAGAATCAAAATCGAACTTTGACGGGTGGGTTCATAGGTGTAATTTGACCCGCTGGATCCAAAAATCCAACCTTTGTTACACGAAAATACACCTGGAAAGAAGTTATTTCGCATGGTCCGAAAAAGAGATGATCGAAAATATTTTTTTTCAGAATCAAAATCGGACTTTAATGGGTGAGTTTCTAGGTTTATTCCGACCCGCTGAATCCGAAAATCCAAACTTTGATGACCAAAAATTTGCTTGGAAAAAAGTTATTTCGCATGGTACGAAAAAGAGATGATCGGAAATATTTTTTTTCAGAATCAAAATCGGACTTTGATGGGTGAGTTTCTGGGTGTATTCCGACCCGCTGAATCCGGAAATCCAACCTTTGATGACCAAAAATATGCTTGGAAAAAAGTTATTTCGCATCGTACGAAAAAGAGATGATCGAAAATATCTGTCTCCAGAATCAAAATCGAACTTTGACGGGTGGGTTCATAGGTGTAATTTGACCCGCTGGATCCAAAAATCCAACCTTTGTTACACGAAAATACACCTGGAACGAAGTTATTTCGCATGGTACGAAAAAGAGATGATCGAAAATATTTTTTTTCAGAATTGAAATCGGACTTTAATGGGTGAGTTTCTAGGTGTATTTCGACCCGCTGAATCCCAAAATCCAACCTCTGATGACCAAAAATATGCTTGGAAAAAAGTTATTTCGCACGGTACGAAAAAGAGATGATCGAAAATATTTTTTTTCAGAATCAAAATCGGACTTTGATGGGTGAGTTTCTAGGTGTATTTCGACCCGCTGAATCCGAAAATCCAAGCTTTGATGACCAAAAATATGCTTGGAAAAAAGTTATTTCGCATGGTACGAAAAAGAGATGATCGGAAATATCTTTCGCCAGAATCGAAAGCGAACTTTGATGGGTGGGTTCATAGGTGTATTTTGACCCGCTGAATCCAAAAATCGAACCTTTGTTACACGAAAATACACCTGGAAAGAAGTTATTTCGCATGGTCCGAAAAAGAGATGATCGAAAATATTTTTTTTCAGAATCAAAATCGGACTTTAATGGGTGAGTTTCTAGGTTTATTCCGACCCGCTGAATTCGAAAATCCAAACTTTGATAGCCAAAAATTTGCTTGGAAAAAAGTTATTTCGCATGGTACGAAAAAGAGATGATCGGAAATATTTTTTTTCAGAATCAAAATCGGACTTTGATGGGTGAGTTTCTGGGTGTATTTCGACTCGCTGAATCCGGAAATCCAACCTTTGATGACCAAAAATATGCTTGGAAAAAAGTTATTTCGCATGGTACGAAAAAGAGATGATCGAAAATATCTTTCTCCAGAATCAAAATCGAACTTTGATGGGTGGGTTCATAGGTGTATTTTGACCCGCTGAATCCAAAAATCCAACCTTTGTTACCCAAAAATACACCTGGAAAGAAGTTATTTCGCATGGTCCGAAAAAGAGATGATCGAAAATATTTTTTTTCAGAATCAAAATCGGACTTTAATGGGTGAGTTTCTAGGTGTATTCCAACCCGATGAATCCGAAAATCCGAACTTTGATATCCAAAAATATGCTTGGAAAAAAGTTATTTCGCATGGTACGAAAAAGAGATGATCGAAAATATCTGTCTCCAGAATCGAAATCGAACTTTGATGGGTGGGTTTATAGGTGTATTTTGACCCGCTGAATCCAAAAATCCAACCTTTGTTACACGAAAATACACCTGGAAAGAAGTTATTCCGCATGGTACGAAAAAGAGATGATCGAAAATATTTTTTTTCAGAATCAAAATCGGACTTTAATGGGTGAGTTTCTAGGTGTATTTCGACCCGCTGAATCCGAAAATCCAACCTCTGATGACCAAAAATATGCTTGGAAAAAAGTTATTTCGCACGGTACGAAAAAAAAATGATCGAAAATATTTTTGTTCAGAATCAAAATCGGACTTTGATGCGTGAGTTTCTAGGTGTATTTCGACCCTCTGAATCCGAAAATCCAACCTTTGATGAGCAAAAATATGCTTGAAAAAAAGTTATTTCGCATCGTACGAAAAAGAGATGATCGAAAATATTTTTTTTCAGAATTAAAATCGGACTTTGATGGGTGAGTTTCTAGGTGTATTTCGACCCGCTGAATCCGAAAATCCATTCTTTGATGACCAAAAATATGCTTGGAAAAAAGTTATTTCGCATGGTACGAAAAAGGGATGATCGAGAATATCTGTCTCCAGAATCGAAATCGAACTTTGATGGGTGGGTTTATAGGTGTATTTTGACCCGCTGAATCCGACAATCCAAGCTTTGATGACCAAAAATATGCTTGGAAAAAAGTTATTTCGCATGGTACGGAAAAGAGATGATCGGAAATATCTTTCGCCAGAATCGAAAGCGAACTTTGATGAGTGGGTTCATAGGTGTATTTTGACCCGCTGGATCCAAAAATCCAACCTTTGTTACACGAAAATACACCTGGAAAGAAGTTATTCCGCATAGTACGAAAAAGAGATGATCGGAAATATTTTTTTTCAGAATCAAAATCGGACTTTGATGGGTGAGTTTCTGGGTGTATTCCGACCCGCTGAATCCGGAAATCCAACCTTTGATGACCAAAAATATGCTTGGAAAAAAGTTATTTCGCATGGTACGAAAAAGAGATGATCGAAAATATCTGTCTCCAGATTCAAAATCGAACTGTGATGGGTGGGTTCATAGGTGTATTTTGACCCGCTGAATCCAAAAATCCAACCTTTGTTACCCAAAAATACACCTGGAAAGAAGTTATTTCGCATGGTCCGAAAAAGAGATGATCGAAAATATTTTTTTTCAGAATCAAAATCGGACTTCAATGGGTGAGTTTCTAGGTGTATTCCGACCCGCTGAATCCGAAAATCCGAACTTTGATATCCAAAAATATGCTTGGAAAAAGGTTATTTCGCATGGTACGAAAAAGAGATGATCGAAAATATCTGTCTCCAGAATCGAAATCGAACTTTGATGGGTGGGTTTATAGGTGTATTTTGACCCGCTGAATCCGAAATCCCAACCTTTGTTACACGAAAAAAACCTGGAAAGAAGTTATTCCGCATGGTACGAAAAAGAGATGATCGAAAATATTTTTTTTCAGAATCGAAATCGGACTTCAATGGGTGAGTTTCTGGGTGTATTCCGACCCGCTGAATCCGGAAATCCAACCTTTGATGACCAAAAATATGCTTGGAAAAAAGTTATTTCGCATGGTACGAAAAAGAGATGATCGAAAATATCTGTCTCCAGAATCAAAATCGAACTTTGATGGGTGGGTTCATAGGTGTATTTTGACCCGCTGAATACAAAAATCCAACCTTTGTTACCCAAAAATACACCTGGAAAGAAGTTATTTCGCATGGTCCGAAAAAGAGATGATCGAAAATATTTTTTTTCAGAATCAAAATCGGACTTTAATGGGTGAGTTTCTAGGTGTATTCCGACCCGCTGAATCCGAAAATCCGAACTTTGATGACCAAAAATATGCTTGGAAAAAAGTTATTTCGCATCGTACGAAAAAGAGATGATCGAAAATATCTGTCTCCAGAATCAAAATCGAACTTTGACGGGTGGGTTCATAGGTGTAATTTGACCCGCTGGATCCAAAAATCCAACCTTTGTTACACGAAAATACACCTGGAAAGAAGTTATTCCGCATGGTACGAAAAAGAGATGATCGAAAATATTTTTTTTCAGAATCAAAATCGGACTTTGATGGGTGAGTCTCTAGGTGTATTTCGACCCGCTGAATCCGAAAATCCGAACTTTGATGACCAAAAATATGCTTGGAAAAAAGTTATTTCGCATGGTACGAAAAAGAGATGATCGAAAATATCTGTCTCCAGAATCGAAATCGAACTTTGATGGGTGGGTTTAAAGGTGTATTTTGACCCGCTGGATCCAAAAATCCAACCTTTGTTACACGAAAATACACCTGGAAAGAAGTTATTTTGCATGGTACGAAAAAGAGATGATCGAAAATATTTTTTTTCAGAATTGAAATCGGACTTTAATGGGTGAGTTTCTAGGTGTATTCCGACCCGCTGAATCCCAAAATCCAACCTCTGATGACCAAAAATATGCTTCGAAAAAAGTTATTTCGCATGGTACGAAAAAGCGATGATCGAACATATCTGTCTCCAGAATCGAAATCGAACTTTGATGGGTGGGTTTATAGGTGTATTTTGACCCGCTGAATCCGACAATCCAAGCTTTGATGACCAAAAATATGCTTGGAAAAAAGTTATTTCGCATGGTACGACAAAGAGATGATCGGAAATATCTTTCTCCAGAATCGAAATCGAACTTTGATGGGTGGGTTCATAGGTGTATTTTGACCCGCTGAATCGAAAAATCCAACCTTTGTTACACGAAAATACACCTGGAAAGAAGTTATTTCGCATGGTCCGAAAAAGAGATGATCGAAAATATTTTTTTTCAGAATCAAAATCGGACTATAATGGGTGAGTTTCTAGGTTTATTCCGACCCGCTGAATCCGAAAATCCAACCTTTGATGACCAAAAATTTGCTTGGAAAAAAGTTATTTCGCATGGTACGAAAAAGAGATGATCGGAAATATTTTTTTTCAGAATCAAAATCGGACTTTGATGGGTGAGTTTCTGGGTGTATTCCGACCCGCTGAATCCGGAAATCCAACCTTTGATGACCAAAAATATGCTTGGAAAAAAGTTAATTCGCATGGTACGAAAAAGAGATGATCGAAAATATCTGTCTCCAGAATCAAAATCGAACTTTGATGGGTGGGTTCATAGGTGTATTTTGACCCGCTGAATCCAAAAATCCAACCTTTGTTACTCAAAAATACACCTGGAAAGAAGTTATTTCGCATGGTCCGAAAAAGAGATGATCGAAAATATTTTTTTTCAGAATCAAAATCGGACTTTAATGGGTGAGTTTCTAGGTGTATTCCGACCCGCTGAATCCGAAAATCTAACCTTTGATGACCAAAAATATGCTCGGAAAAAAGTTATTTCGCATCGTACGAAAAAGAGATGATCGAAAATATCTGTCTCCAGAATCAAAATCGAACTTTGATGGGTGGCTTCATAGGTGTACTTTGACCCGCTGAATCCAAAAATCCAACCTTTGTTACACGAAAATACACCTGGAAAGAAGTTATTCCGCATGGTACGAAAAAGAGATGATCGAAAATATTTTTTTTCAGAATCGGAATCGGACTTTGATGGGTGAGTTTCTGGGTGTATTTCGACTCGCTGAATCCGAAAATCCAACCTTTGATGACCAAAGATATGCTTGGAAAATAGTTATTTCGCATCGTACGAAAAAGAGATGATCGAAAATATCTGTCTCCAGAATCAAAATCGAACTTTGACGGGTGGGTTCATAGGTGTAATTTGACCCGCTGGATCCAAAAATCCAACCTTTGTTACACGAAAATACACGTGGAAAGAAGTTATTTCGCATGGTCCGAAAAAGAGATGATCGAAAATATTTTTTTTCAGAATCAAAATCGGACTTTAATGGGTGAGTTTCTAGGTTTATTCCGACCCGCTGAATCCGAAAATCCAAACTTTGATAACCAAAAATTTGCTTGAAAAAAAGTTATTTCGCATGGTACGAAAAAGAGATGATCGGAAATATTTTTTTTCAGAATCAAAATCGGACTTTGATGGGTGAGTTTCTGGGTGTATTCCGACCCGCTGAATCCGGAAATCCAACCTTTGATGACCAAAAATATGCTTGGAAAAAAGTTATTTCGCATGGTACGAAAAAGAGATGATCGAAAATATCTGTCTCCAGAATCAAAATCGAACTTTGATGGGTGGGTTCATAGGTGTATTTTGACCCGCTGAATCCAAAAATCCAACCTTTGTTACCCAAAAATACACCTGGAAAGAAGTTATTTCGCATGGTCCGAAAAAGAGATGATCGAAAATATTTTTTTTCAGAATCAAAATCGGACTTTGATGCGTGAGTTTCTGGGTGTATTCCGACCCGCTGAATCCGAAAATCCAACCTTTGATGACCAAAAATATGCTTCGAAAAAAGTTATTTCGCATGGTACGAAAAAGCGATGATCGAACATATCTGTCTCCAGAATCGAAATCGAACTTTGATGGGTGGGTTTATAGGTGTATTTTGACCCGCTGAATCCGACAATCCAAGCTTTGATGACCAAAAATATGCTTGGAAAAAAGTTATTTCGCATGGTACGACAAAGAGATGATCGGAAATATCTTTCTCCAGAATCGAAATCGAACTTTGATGGGTGGGTTCATAGGTGTATTTTGACCCGCTGAATCGAAAAATCCAACCTTTGTTACACGAAAATACACCTGGAAAGAAGTTATTTCGCATGGTCCGAAAAAGAGATGATCGAAAATATTTTTTTCCAGAATCAAAATCGGACTATAATGGGTGAGTTTCTAGGTTTATTCCGACCCGCTGAATCCGAAAATCCAACCTTTGATGACCAAAAATTTGCTTGGAAAAAAGTTATTTCGCATGGTACGAAAAAGAGATGATCGGAAATATTTTTTTTCAGAATCAAAATCGGACTTTGATGGGTGAGTTTCTGGGCGTATTCCGACCCACTGAATCCGGAAATCCAACCTTTGATGACCAAAAATATGCTTGGAAAAAAGTTAATTCGCATGGTACGAAAAAGAGATGATCGAAAATATCTGTCTCCAGAATCAAAATCGAACTTTGATGGGTGGGTTCATAGGTGTATTTTGACCCGCTGAATCCAAAAATCCAACCTTTGTTACTCAAAAATACACCTGGAAAGAAGTTATTTCGCATGGTCCGAAAAAGAGATGATCGAAAATATTTTTTTTCAGAATCAAAATCGGACTTTAATGGGTGAGTTTCTAGGTGTATTCCGACCCGCTGAATCCGAAAATCTAACCTTTGATGACCAAAAATATGCTCGGAAAAAAGTTATTTCGCATCGTACGAAAAAGAGATGATCGAAAATATCTGTCTCCAGAATCAAAATCGAACTTTGATGGGTGGCTTCATAGGTGTACTTTGACCCGCTGAATCCAAAAATCCAACCTTTGTTACACGAAAATACACCTGGAAAGAAGTTATTCCGCATGGTACGAAAAAGAGATGATCGAAAATATTTTTTTTCAGAATCGGAATCGGACTTTGATGGGTGAGTTTCTGGGTGTATTTCGACTCGCTGAATCCGAAAATCCAACCTTTGATGACCAAAGATATGCTTGGAAAATAGTTATTTCGCATCGTACGAAAAAGAGATGATCGAAAATATCTGTCTCCAGAATCAAAATCGAACTTTGACGGGTGGGTTCATAGGTGTAATTTGACCCGCTGGATCCAAAAATCCAACCTTTGTTACACGAAAATACACCTGGAAAGAAGTTATTTCGCATGGTCCGAAAAAGAGATGATCGAAAATATTTTTTTTCAGAATCAAAATCGGACTTTAATGGGTGAGTTTCTAGGTTTATTCCGACCCGCTGAATCCGAAAATCCAAACTTTGATAACCAAAAATTTGCTTGGAAAAAAGTTATTTCGCATGGTACGAAAAAGAGATGATCGGAAATATTTTTTTTCAGAATCAAAATCGGACTTTGATGGGTGAGTTTCTGGGTGTATTCCGACCCGCTGAATCCGGAAATCCAACCTTTGATGACCAAAAATATGCTTGGAAAAAAGTTATTTCGCATGGTACGAAAAAGAGATGATCGAAAATATCTGTCTCCAGAATCAAAATCGAACTTTGATGGGTGGGTTCATAGGTGTATTTTGACCCGCTGAATCCAAAAATCCAACCTTTGTTACCCAAAAATACACCTGGAAAGAAGTTATTTCGCATGGTCCGAAAAAAAGATGATCGAAAATATTTTTTTTCAGAATCAAAATCGGACTTTGATGCGTGAGTTTCTGGGTGTATTCCGACCCGCTGAATCCGAAAATCCAACCTTTGATGACCAAAAATATGCTTCGAAAAAAGTTATTTCGCATGGTACGAAAAAGCGATGATCGAACATATCTGTCTCCAGAATCGAAATCGAACTTTGATGGGTGGGTTTATAGGTGTATTTTGACCCGCTGAATCCGACAATCCAAGCTTTGATGACCAAAAATATGCTTGGAAAAAAGTTATTTCGCATGGTACGACAAAGAGATGATCGGAAATATCTTTCTCCAGAATCGAAATCGAACTTTGATGGGTGGGTTCATAGGTGTATTTTGACCCGCTGAATCGAAAAATCCAACCTTTGTTACACGAAAATACACCTGGAAAGAAGTTATATCGCATGGTCCGAAAAAGAGATGATCGAAAATATTTTTTTTCGGAATCAAAATCGGACTATAATGGGTGAGTTTCTAGGTTTATTCCGACCCGCTGAATCCGAAAATCCAACCTTTGATGACCAAAAATTTGCTTGGAAAGAAGTTATTTCGCATGGTACGAAAAAGAGATGATCGGAAATATTTTTTTTCAGAATCAAAATCGGACTTTGATGGGTGAGTTTCTGGGTGTATTCCGACCCGCTGAATCCGGAAATCCAACCTTTGATGACCAAAAATATGCTTGGAAAAAAGTTAATTCGCATGGTACGAAAAAGAGATGATCGAAAATATCTGTCTCCAGAATCAAAATCGAACTTTGATGGGTGGGTTCATAGGTGTATTTTGACCCGCTGAATCCAAAAATCCAACCTTTGTTACTCAAAAATACACCTGGAAAGAAGTTATTTCGCATGGTCCGAAAAAGAGATGATCGAAAATATTTTTTTTCAGAATCAAAATCGGACTTTAATGGGTGAGTTTCTAGGTGTATTCCGACCCGCTGAATCCGAAAATCTAACCTTTGATGACCAAAAATATGCTCGGAAAAAAGTTATTTCGCATCGTACGAAAAAGAGATGATCGAAAATATCTGTCTCCAGAATCAAAATCGAACTTTGATGGGTGGCTTCATAGGTGTACTTTGACCCGCTGAATCCAAAAATCCAACCTTTGTTACACGAAAATACACCTGGAAAGAAGTTATTCCGCATGGTACGAAAAAGAGATGATCGAAAATATTTTTTTTCAGAATCGGAATCGGACTTTGATGGGTGAGTTTCTGGGTGTATTTCGACTCGCTGAATCCGAAAATCCAAACTTTGATAGCCAAAAATTTGCTTGGAAAAAAGTTATTTCGCATGGTACGAAAAAGAGATGATCGGAAATATTTTTTTTCAGAATCAAAATCGGACTTTGATGGGTGAGTTTCTGGGTGTATTCCGACCCGCTGAATCCGGAAATCCAACCTTTGATGACCAAAAATATGCTTGGACAAAAGTTATTTCGCATCGTACGAAAAAGAGATGATCGAAAATATCTGTCTCCAGAATCAAAATCGAACTTTGACGGGTGGGTTCATAGGTGTAATTTGACCCGCTGGATCCAAAAATCCAACCTTTGTTACACGAAAATACACCTGGAACGAAGTTATTTCGCATGGTACGAAAAAGAGATGATCGAAAATATTTTTTTTCAGAATTGAAATCGGACTTTAATGGGTGAGTTTCTAGGTGTATTTCGACCCGCTGAATCCCAAAATCCAACCTCTGATGACCAAAAATATGCTTGGAAAAAAGTTATTTCGCACGGTACGAAAAAGAGATGATCGAAAATATTTTTTTTCAGAATCAAAATCGGACTTTGATGGGTGAGTTTCTAGGTGTATTTCGACCCGCTGAATCCGAAAATCCATTCTTTGATGACCAAAAATATGCTTGGAAAAAAGATATTTCGCATGGTACGAAAAAGGGATGATCGAGAATATCTGTCCCCAGAATCGAAATCGAACTTTGATGGGTGGGTTTATAGGTGTATTTTGACCCGCTGAATCCGACAATCCAAGCTTTGATGACCAAAAATATGCTTGGAAAAAAGTTATTTCGCATGGTACGAAAAAGAGATGATCGGAAATATCTTTCGCCAGAATCGAAAGCGAACTTTGATGGGTGGGTTCATAGGTGTATTTTGACCCGCTGAATCCAAAAATCGAACCTTTGTTACACGAAAATACACCTGGAAAGAAGTTATTTCGCATGGTCCGAAAAAGAGATGATCGAAAATATTTTTTTTCAGAATCAAAATCGGACTTTAATGGGTGAGTTTCTAGGTTTATTCCGACCCGCTGAATTCGAAAATCCAAACTTTGATAGCCAAAAATTTGCTTGGAAAAAAGTTATTTCGCATGGTACGAAAAAGAGATGATCGGAAATATTTTTTTTCAGAATCAAAATCGGACTTTGATGGGTGAGTTTCTGGGTGTATTTCGACTCGCTGAATCCGGAAATCCAACCTTTGATGACCAAAAATATGCTTGGAAAAAAGTTATTTCGCATGGTACGAAAAAGAGATGATCGAAAATATCTGTCTCCAGAATCAAAATCGAACTTTGATGGGTGGGTTCATAGGTGTATTCTGACCCGCTGAATCCAAAAATCCAACCTTTGTTACCCAAAAATACACCTGGAAAGAAGTTATATCGCATGGTCCGAAAAAGAGATGATCGAAAATATTTTTTTTCGGAATCAAAATCGGACTATAATGGGTGAGTTTCTAGGTTTATTCCGACCCGCTGAATCCGAAAATCCAACCTTTGATGACCAAAAATTTGCTTGGAAAAAAGTTATTTCGCATGGTACGAAAAAGAGATGATCGGAAATATTTTTTTTCAGAATCAAAATCGGACTTTGATGGGTGAGTTTCTGGGTGTATTCCGACCCGCTGAATCCGGAAATCCAACCTTTGATGACCAAAAATATGCTTGGAAAAAAGTTAATTCGCATGGTACGAAAAAGAGATGATCGAAAATATCTGTCTCCAGAATCAAAATCGAACTTTGATGGGTGGGTTCATAGGTGTATTTTGACCCGCTGAATCCAAAAATCCAACCTTTGTTACTCAAAAATACACCTGGAAAGAAGTTATTTCGCATGGTCCGAAAAAGAGATGATCGAAAATATTTTTTTTCAGAATCAAAATCGGACTTTAATGGGTGAGTTTCTAGGTGTATTCCGACCCGCTGAATCCGAAAATCTAACCTTTGATGACCAAAAATATGCTCGGAAAAAAGTTATTTCGCATCGTACGAAAAAGAGATGATCGAAAATATCTGTCTCCAGAATCAAAATCGAACTTTGATGGGTGGCTTCATAGGTGTACTTTGACCCGCTGAATCCAAAAATCCAACCTTTGTTACACGAAAATACACCTGGAAAGAAGTTATTCCGCATGGTACGAAAAAGAGATGATCGAAAATATTTTTTTTCAGAATCGGAATCGGACTTTGATGGGTGAGTTTCTGGGTGTATTTCGACTCGCTGAATCCGAAAATCCAAACTTTGATAACCAAAAATTTGCTTGGAAAAAAGTTATTTCGCATGGTACGAAAAAGAGATGATCGGAAATATTTTTTTTCAGAATCAAAATCGGACTTTGATGGGTGAGTTTCTGGGTGTATTCCGACCCGCTGAATCCGGAAATCCAACCTTTGATGACCAAAAATATGCTTGGAAAAAAGTTATTTCGCATCGTACGAAAAAGAGATGATCGAAAATATCTGTCTCCAGAATCAAAATCGAACTTTGACGGGTGGGTTCATAGGTGTAATTTGACCCGCTGGATCCAAAAATCCAACCTTTGTTACACGAAAATACACCTGGAACGAAGTTATTTCGCATGGTACGAAAAAGAGATGATCGAAAATATTTTTTTTCAGAATTGAAATCGGACTTTAATGGGTGAGTTTCTAGGTGTATTTCGACCCGCTGAATCCCAAAATCCAACCTCTGATGACCAAAAATATGCTTGGAAAAAAGTTATTTCGCACGGTACGAAAAAGAGATGATCGAAAATATTTTTTTTCAGAATCAAAATCGGACTTTGATGGGTGAGTTTCTAGGTGTATTTCGACCCGCTGAATCCGAAAATCCATTCTTTGATGACCAAAAATATGCTTGGAAAAAAGATATTTCGCATGGTACGAAAAAGGGATGATCGAGAATATCTGTCCCCAGAATCGAAATCGAACTTTGATGGGTGGGTTTATAGGTGTATTTTGACCCGCTGAATCCGACAATCCAAGCTTTGATGACCAAAAATATGCTTGGAAAAAAGTTATTTCGCATGGTACGAAAAAGAGATGATCGGAAATATCTTTCGCCAGAATCGAAAGCGAACTTTGATGGGTGGGTTCATAGGTGTATTTTGACCCGCTGAATCCAAAAATCGAACCTTTGTTACACGAAAATACACCTGGAAAGAAGTTATTTCGCATGGTCCGAAAAAGAGATAATCGAAAATATTTTTTTTCAGAATCAAAATCGGACTTTAATGGGTGAGTTTCTAGGTTTATTCCGACCCGCTGAATTCGAAAATCCAAACTTTGATAGCCAAAAATTTGCTTGGAAAAAAGTTATTTCGCATGGTACGAAAAAGAGATGATCGGAAATATTTTTTTTCAGAATCAAAATCGGACTTTGATGGGTGAGTTTCTGGGTGTATTTCGACTCGCTGAATCCGGAAATCCAACCTTTGATGACCAAAAATATGCTTGGAAAAAAGTTATTTCGCATGGTACGAAAAAGAGATGATCGAAAATATCTGTCTCCAGAATCAAAATCGAACTTTGATGGGTGGGTTCATAGGTGTATTTTGACCCGCTGAATCCAAAAATCCAACCTTTGTTACCCAAAAATACACCTGGAAAGAAGTTATTTCGCATGGTCCGAAAAAGAGATGATCGAAAATATTTTTTTTCAGAATCAAAATCGGACTTGAATGGGTGAGTTTCTAGGTGTATTCCAACCCGCTGAATCCGAAAATCCGAACTTTGATATCCAAAAATATGCTTGGAAAAAAGTTATTTCGCATGGTACGAAAAAGAGATGATCGAAAATATCTGTCTCCAGAATCGAAATCGAACTTTGATGGGTGGGTTTATAGGTGTATTTTGACCCGCTGAATCCAAAAATCCAACCTTTGTTACACGAAAATACACCTGGAAAGAAGTTATTCCGCATGGTACGAAAAAGGGATGATCGAGAATATCTGTCTCCAGAATCGAAATCGAACTTTGATGGGTGGGTTTATAGGTGTATTTTGACCCGCTGAATCCGACAATCCAAGCTTTGATGACCAAAAATATGCTTGGAAAAAAGTTATTTCGCATGGTACGAAAAAGAGATGATCGGAAATATCTTTCGCCAGAATCGAAAGCGAACTTTGATGAGTGGGTTCATAGGTGTATTTTGACCCGCTGGATCCAAAAATCTAACCTTTGTTACACGAAAATACACCTGGAAAGAAGTTATTCCGCATAGTACGAAAAAGAGATGATCGGAAATATTTTTTTTCAGAATCAAAATCGGACTTTGATGGGTGAGTTTCTGGGTGTATTCCGACCCGCTGAATCCGGAAATCCAACCTTTGATGACCAAAAATATGCTTGGAAAAAAGTTATTTCGCATGGTACGAAAAAGAGATGATCGCAAATATCTGTCTCCAGAATCAAAATCGAACTGTGATGGGTGGGTTCATAGGTGTATTTTGACCCGCTGAATCCAAAAATCCAACCTTTGTTACCCAAAAATACACCTGGAAAGAAGTTATTTCGCATGGTCCGAAAAAGAGATGATCGAAAATATTTTTTTTCAGAATCAAAATCGGACTTCAATGGGTGAGTTTCTAGGTGTATTCCGACCCGCTGAATCCGAAAATCCGGACTTTGATATCCAAAAATATGCTTGGAAAAAGGTTATTTCGCATGGTACGAAAAAGAGATGATCGAAAATATCTGTCTCCAGAATCGAAATCGAACTTTGATGGGTGGGTTTATAGGTGTATTTTGACCCGCTGAATCCGAAATCCCAACCTTTGTTACACGAAAAAAACCTGGAAAGAAGTTATTCCGCATGGTACGAAAAAGAGATGATCGAAAATATTTTTTTTCAGAATCGAAATCGGACTTCAATGGGTGAGTTTCTGGGTGTATTCCGACCCGCTGAATCCGGAAATCCAACCTTTGATGGCCAAAAATATGCTTGGAAAAAAGTTATTTCGCATGGTACGAAAAAGAGATGATCGAAAATATCTGTCTCCAGAATCAAAATCGAACTTTGATGGGTGGGTTCATAGGTGTATTTTGACCCGCTGAATACAAAAATCCAACCTTTGTTACCCAAAAATACACCTGGAAAGAAGTTATTTCGCATGGTCCGAAAAAGAGATGATCGAAAATATTTTTTTTCAGAATCAAAATCGGACTTTAATGGGTGAGTTTCTAGGTGTATTCCGACCCGCTGAATCCGAAAATCCGAACTTTGATGACCAAAAATATGCTTGGAAAAAAGTTATTTCGCATCGTACGAAAAAGAGATGATCGAAAATATCTGTCTCCAGAATCAAAATCGAACTTTGACGGGTGGGTTCATAGGTGTAATTTGACCCGCTGGATCCAAAAATCCAACCTTTGTTACACGAAAATACACCTGGAAAGAAGTTATTCCGCATGGTACGAAAAAGAGATGATCGAAAATATTTTTTTTCAGAATCAAAATCGGACTTTGATGGGTGAGTTTCTAGGTGTATTTCGACCCGCTGAATCCGAAAATCCGAACTTTGATGACCAAAAATATGCTTGGAAAAAAGTTATTTCGCATGGTACGAAAAAGAGATGATCGAAAATATCTGTCTCCAGAATCGAAATCGAACTTTGATGGGTGGGTTTAAAGGTGTATTTTGACCCGCTGGATCCAAAAATCCAACCTTTGTTACACGAAAATACACCTGGAAAAAAGTTATTTTGCATGGTACGAAAAAGAGATGATCGGAAATATTTTTTTTCAGAATTGAAATCGGACTTTAATGGGTGAGTTTCTAGGTGTATTCCGACCCGCTGAATCCCAAAATCCAACCTCTGATGACCAAAAATATGCTTCGAAAAAAGTTATTTCGCATGGTACGAAAAAGCGATGATCGAACATATCTGTCTCCAGAATCGAAATCGAACTTTGATGGGTGGGTTTATAGGTGTATTTTGACCCGCTGAATCCGACAATCCAAGCTTTGATGACCAAAAATATGCTTGGAAAAAAGTTATTTCGCATGGTACGACAAAGAGATGATCGGAAATATCTTTCTCCAGAATCGAAATCGAACTTTGATGGGTGGGTTCATAGGTGTATTTTGACCCGCTGAATCGAAAAATCCAACCTTTGTTACACGAAAATACACCTGGAAAGAAGTTATTTCGCATGGTCCGAAAAAGAGATGATCGAAAATATTTTTTTTCAGAATCAAAATCGGACTATAATGGGTGAGTTTCTAGGTTTATTCCGACCCGCTGAATCCGAAAATCCAACCTTTGATGACCAAAAATTTGCTTGGAAAAAAGTTATTTCGCATGGTACGAAAAAGAGATGATCGGAAATATTTTTTTTCAGAATCAAAATCGGACTTTGATGGGTGAGTTTCTGGGTGTATTCCGACCCGCTGAATCCGGAAATCCAACCTTTGATGACCAAAAATATGCTTGGAAAAAAGTTAATTCGCATGGTACGAAAAAGAGATGATCGAAAATATCTGTCTCCAGAATCAAAATCGAACTTTGATGGGTGGGTTCATAGGTGTATTTTGACCCGCTGAATCCAAAAATCCAACCTTTGTTACTCAAAAATACACCTGGAAAGAAGTTATTTCGCATGGTCCGAAAAAGAGATGATCGAAAATATTTTTTTTCAGAATCAAAATCGGACTTTAATGGGTGAGTTTCTAGGTGTATTCCGACCCGCTAAATCCGAAAATCTAACCTTTGATGACCAAAAATATGCTCGGAAAAAAGTTATTTCGCATCGTACGAAAAAGAGATGATCGAAAATATCTGTCTCCAGAATCAAAATCGAACTTTGATGGGTGGCTTCATAGGTGTACTTTGACCCGCTGAA
Organism: Phymatocera aterrima; assembly: GCA_963170745.1. Classification (NCBI taxonomy): domain Eukaryota; kingdom Metazoa; phylum Arthropoda; class Insecta; order Hymenoptera; family Tenthredinidae; genus Phymatocera; species Phymatocera aterrima. The sequence goes on from CAUJGY010000082.1 coordinate 169,520, forward strand.
TCCAAAAATCCAACCTTTGTTACACGAAAATACACCTGGAAAGAAGTTATTCCGCATGGTACGAAAAAGAGATGATCGAAAATATTTTTTTTCAGAATCGGAATCGGACTTTGATGGGTGAGTTTCTGGGTGTATTTCGACTTGCTGAATCCGAAAATCCAACCTTTGATGACCAAAGATATGCTTGGAAAATAGTTATTTCGCATCGTACGAAAAAGAGATGATCGAAAATATCTGTCTCCAGAATCAAAATCGAACTTTGACGGGTGGGTTCATAGGTGTAATTTGACCCGCTGGATCCAAAAATCCAACCTTTGTTACACGAAAATACACCTGGAAAGAAGTTATTTCGCATGGTCCGAAAAAGAGATGATCGAAAATATTTTTTTTCAGAATCAAAATCGGACTTTAATGGGTGAGTTTCTAGGTTTATTCCGACCCGCTGAATCCGAAAATCCAAACTTTGATAACCAAAAATTTGCTTGGAAAAAAGTTATTTCGCATGGTACGAAAAAGAGATGATCGGAAATATTTTTTTTCAGAATCAAAATCGGACTTTGATGGGTGAGTTTCTGGGTGTATTCCGACCCGCTGAATCCGGAAATCCAACCTTTGATGACCAAAAATATGCTTGGAAAAAAGTTATTTCGCATCGTACGAAAAAGAGATGATCGAAAATATCTGTCTCCAGAATCAAAATCGAACTTTGACGGGTGGGTTCATAGGTGTAATTTGACCCGCTGGATCCAAAAATCCAACCTTTGTTACACGAAAATACACCTGGAACGAAGTTATTTCGCATGGTACGAAAAAGAGATGATCGAAAATATTTTTTTTCAGAATTGAAATCTGACTTTAATGGGTGAGTTTCTAGGTGTATTTCGACCCGCTGAATCCCAAAATCCAACCTCTGATGACCAAAAATATGCTTGGAAAAAAGTTATTTCGCACGGTACGAAAAAGAGATGATCGAAAATATTTTTTCTCAGAATCAAAATCGGACTTTGATGGGTGAGTTTCTAGGTGTATTTCGACCCGCTGAATCCGAAAATCCATCCTTTGATGACCAAAAATATGCTTGGAAAAAAGTTATTTCGCATGGTACGAAAAAGGGATGATCGAGAATATCTGTCTCCAGAATCGAAATCGAACTTTGATGGGTGGGTTTATAGGTGTATTTTGACCCGCTGAATCCGACAATCCAAGCTTTGATGACCAAAAATATGCTTGGAAAAAAGTTATTTCGCATGGTACGAAAAAGAGATGATCGGAAATATCTTTCGCCAGAATCGAAAGCGAACTTTGATGGGTGGGTTCATAGGTGTATTTTGACCCGCTGAATCCAAAAATCGAACCTTTGTTACACGAAAATACACCTGGAAAGAAGTTATTTCGCATGGTCCGAAAAAGAGATGATCGAAAATATTTTTTTTCAGAATCAAAATCGGACTTTAATGGGTGAGTTTCTAGGTTTATTCCGACCCGCTGAATTCGAAAATCCAAACTTTGATAGCCAAAAATTTGCTTGGAAAAAAGTTATTTCGCATGGTACGAAAAAGAGATGATCGGAAATATTTTTTTTCAGAATCAAAATCGGACTTTGATGGGTGAGTTTCTGGGTGTATTTCGACTCGCTGAATCCGGAAATCCAACCTTTGATGACCAAAAATATGCTTGGAAAAAAGTTATTTCGCATGGTACGAAAAAGAGATGATCGAAAATATCTGTCTCCAGAATCAAAATCGAACTTTGATCGGTGGGTTCATAGGTGTATTCTGACCCGCTGAATCCAAAAATCCAACCTTTGTTACCCAAAAATACACCTGGAAAGAAGTTATATCGCATGGTCCGAAAAAGAGATGATCGAAAATATTTTTTTTCGGAATCAAAATCGGACTATAATGGGTGAGTTTCTAGGTTTATTCCGACCCGCTGAATCCGAAAATCCAACCTTTGATGACCAAAAATTTGCTTGGAAAAAAGTTATTTCGCATGGTACGAAAAAGAGATGATCGGAAATATTTTTTTTCAGAATCAAAATCGGACTTTGATGGGTGAGTTTCTGGGTGTATTCCGACCCGCTGAATCCGGAAATCCAACCTTTGATGACCAAAAATATGCTTGGAAAAAAGTTAATTCGCATGGTACGAAAAAGAGATGATCGAAAATATCTGTCTCCAGAATCAAAATCGAACTTTGATGGGTGGGTTCATAGGTGTATTTTGACCCGCTGAATCCAAAAATCCAACCTTTGTTACTCAAAAATACACCTGGAAAGAAGTTATTTCGCATGGTCCGAAAAAGAGATGATCGAAAATATTTTTTTTCAGAATCAAAATCGGACTTTAATGGGTGAGTTTCTAGGTGTATTCCGACCCGCTGAATCCGAAAATCTAACCTTTGATGACCAAAAATATGCTCGGAAAAAAGTTATTTCGCATCGTACGAAAAAGAGATGATCGAAAATATCTGTCTCCAGAATCAAAATCGAACTTTGATGGGTGGCTTCATAGGTGTACTTTGACCCGCTGAATCCAAAAATCCAACCTTTGTTACACGAAAATACACCTGGAAAGAAGTTATTCCGCATGGTACGAAAAAGAGATGATCGAAAATATTTTTTTTCAGAATCGGAATCGGACTTTGATGGGTGAGTTTCTGGGTGTATTTCGACTCGCTGAATCCGAAAATCCAAACTTTGATAACCAAAAATTTGCTTGGAAAAAAGTTATTTCGCATGGTACGAAAAAGAGATGATCGGAAATATTTTTTTTCAGAATCAAAATCGGACTTTGATGGGTGAGTTTCTGGGTGTATTCCGACCCGCTGAATCCGGAAATCCAACCTTTGATGACCAAAAATATGCTTGGAAAAAAGTTATTTCGCATCGTACGAAAAAGAGATGATCGAAAATATCTGTCTCCAGAATCAAAATCGAACTTTGACGGGTGGGTTCATAGGTGTAATTTGACCCGCTGGATCCAAAAATCCAACCTTTGTTACACGAAAATACACCTGGAACGAAGTTATTTCGCATGGTACGAAAAAGAGATGATCGAAAATATTTTTTTTCAGAATTGAAATCGGACTTTAATGGGTGAGTTTCTAGGTGTATTTCGACCCGCTGAATCCCAAAATCCAACCTCTGATGACCAAAAATATGCTTGGAAAAAAGTTATTTCGCACGGTACGAAAAAGAGATGATCGAAAATATTTTTTTTCAGAATCAAAATCGGACTTTGATGGGTGAGTTTCTAGGTGTATTTCGACCCGCTGAATCCGAAAATCCATTCTTTGATGACCAAAAATATGCTTGGAAAAAAGATATTTCGCATGGTACGAAAAAGGGATGATCGAGAATATCTGTCCCCAGAATCGAAATCGAACTTTGATGGGTGGGTTTATAGGTGTATTTTGACCCGCTGAATCCGACAATCCAAGCTTTGATGACCAAAAATATGCTTGGAAAAAAGTTATTTCGCATGGTACGAAAAAGAGATGATCGGAAATATCTTTCGCCAGAATCGAAAGCGAACTTTGATGGGTGGGTTCATAGGTGTATTTTGACCCGCTGAATCCAAAAATCGAACCTTTGTTACACGAAAATACACCTGGAAAGAAGTTATTTCGCATGGTCCGAAAAAGAGATGATCGAAAATATTTTTTTTCAGAATCAAAATCGGACTTTAATGGGTGAGTTTCTAGGTTTATTCCGACCCGCTGAATTCGAAAATCCAAACTTTGATAGCCAAAAATTTGCTTGGAAAAAAGTTATTTCGCATGGTACGAAAAAGAGATGATCGGAAATATTTTTTTTCAGAATCAAAATCGGACTTTGATGGGTGAGTTTCTGGGTGTATTTCGACTCGCTGAATCCGGAAATCCAACCTTTGATGACCAAAAATATGCTTGGAAAAAAGTTATTTCGCATGGTACGAAAAAGAGATGATCGAAAATATCTGTCTCCAGAATCAAAATCGAACTTTGATGGGTGGGTTCATAGGTGTATTTTGACCCGCTGAATCCAAAAATCCAACCTTTGTTACCCAAAAATACACCTGGAAAGAAGTTATTTCGCATGGTCCGAAAAAGAGATGATCGAAAATATTTTTTTTCAGAATCAAAATCGGACTTGAATGGGTGAGTTTCTAGGTGTATTCCAACCCGCTGAATCCGAAAATCCGAACTTTGATATCCAAAAATATGCTTGGAAAAAAGTTATTTCGCATGGTACGAAAAAGAGATGATCGAAAATATCTGTCTCCAGAATCGAAATCGAACTTTGATGGGTGGGTTTATAGGTGTATTTTGACCCGCTGAATCCAAAAATCCAACCTTTGTTACACGAAAATACACCTGGAAAGAAGTTATTCCGCATGGTACGAAAAAGGGATGATCGAGAATATCTGTCTCCAGAATCGAAATCGAACTTTGATGGGTGGGTTTATAGGTGTATTTTGACCCGCTGAATCCGACAATCCAAGCTTTGATGACCAAAAATATGCTTGGAAAAAAGTTATTTCGCATGGTACGAAAAAGAGATGATCGGAAATATCTTTCGCCAGAATCGAAAGCGAACTTTGATGAGTGGGTTCATAGGTGTATTTTGACCCGCTGGATCCAAAAATCTAACCTTTGTTACACGAAAATACACCTGGAAAGAAGTTATTCCGCATAGTACGAAAAAGAGATGATCGGAAATATTTTTTTTCAGAATCAAAATCGGACTTTGATGGGTGAGTTTCTGGGTGTATTCCGACCCGCTGAATCCGGAAATCCAACCTTTGATGACCAAAAATATGCTTGGAAAAAAGTTATTTCGCATGGTACGAAAAAGAGATGATCGCAAATATCTGTCTCCAGAATCAAAATCGAACTGTGATGGGTGGGTTCATAGGTGTATTTTGACCCGCTGAATCCAAAAATCCAACCTTTGTTACCCAAAAATACACCTGGAAAGAAGTTATTTCGCATGGTCCGAAAAAGAGATGATCGAAAATATTTTTTTTCAGAATCAAAATCGGACTTCAATGGGTGAGTTTCTAGGTGTATTCCGACCCGCTGAATCCGAAAATCCGAACTTTGATATCCAAAAATATGCTTGGAAAAAGGTTATTTCGCATGGTACGAAAAAGAGATGATCGAAAATATCTGTCTCCAGAATCGAAATCGAACTTTGATGGGTGGGTTTATAGGTGTATTTTGACCCGCTGAATCCGAAATCCCAACCTTTGTTACACGAAAAAAACCTGGAAAGAAGTTATTCCGCATGGTACGAAAAAGAGATGATCGAAAATATTTTTTTTCAGAATCGAAATCGGACTTCAATGGGTGAGTTTCTGGGTGTATTCCGACCCGCTGAATCCGGAAATCCAACCTTTGATGGCCAAAAATATGCTTGGAAAAAAGTTATTTCGCATGGTACGAAAAAGAGATGATCGAAAATATCTGTCTCCAGAATCAAAATCGAACTTTGATGGGTGGGTTCATAGGTGTATTTTGACCCGCTGAATACAAAAATCCAACCTTTGTTACCCAAAAATACACCTGGAAAGAAGTTATTTCGCATGGTCCGAAAAAGAGATGATCGAAAATATTTTTTTTCAGAATCAAAATCGGACTTTAATGGGTGAGTTTCTAGGTGTATTCCGACCCGCTGAATCCGAAAATCCGAACTTTGATGACCAAAAATATGCTTGGAAAAAAGTTATTTCGCATCGTACGAAAAAGAGATGATCGAAAATATCTGTCTCCAGAATCAAAATCGAACTTTGACGGGTGGGTTCATAGGTGTAATTTGACCCGCTGGATCCAAAAATCCAACCTTTGTTACACGAAAATACACCTGGAAAGAAGTTATTCCGCATGGTACGAAAAAGAGATGATCGAAAATATTTTTTTTCAGAATCAAAATCGGACTTTGATGGGTGAGTTTCTAGGTGTATTTCGACCCGCTGAATCCGAAAATCCGAACTTTGATGACCAAAAATATGCTTGGAAAAAAGTTATTTCGCATGGTACGAAAAAGAGATGATCGAAAATATCTGTCTCCAGAATCGAAATCGAACTTTGATGGGTGGGTTTAAAGGTGTATTTTGACCCGCTGGATCCAAAAATCCAACCTTTGTTACACGAAAATACACCTGGAAAAAAGTTATTTTGCATGGTACGAAAAAGAGATGATCGGAAATATTTTTTTTCAGAATTGAAATCGGACTTTAATGGGTGAGTTTCTAGGTGTATTCCGACCCGCTGAATCCCAAAATCCAACCTCTGATGACCAAAAATATGCTTCGAAAAAAGTTATTTCGCATGGTACGAAAAAGCGATGATCGAACATATCTGTCTCCAGAATCGAAATCGAACTTTGATGGGTGGGTTTATAGGTGTATTTTGACCCGCTGAATCCGACAATCCAAGCTTTGATGACCAAAAATATGCTTGGAAAAAAGTTATTTCGCATGGTACGACAAAGAGATGATCGGAAATATCTTTCTCCAGAATCGAAATCGAACTTTGATGGGTGGGTTCATAGGTGTATTTTGACCCGCTGAATCGAAAAATCCAACCTTTGTTACACGAAAATACACCTGGAAAGAAGTTATTTCGCATGGTCCGAAAAAGAGATGATCGAAAATATTTTTTTTCAGAATCAAAATCGGACTATAATGGGTGAGTTTCTAGGTTTATTCCGACCCGCTGAATCCGAAAATCCAACCTTTGATGACCAAAAATTTGCTTGGAAAAAAGTTATTTCGCATGGTACGAAAAAGAGATGATCGGAAATATTTTTTTTCAGAATCAAAATCGGACTTTGATGGGTGAGTTTCTGGGTGTATTCCGACCCGCTGAATCCGGAAATCCAACCTTTGATGACCAAAAATATGCTTGGAAAAAAGTTAATTCGCATGGTACGAAAAAGAGATGATCGAAAATATCTGTCTCCAGAATCAAAATCGAACTTTGATGGGTGGGTTCATAGGTGTATTTTGACCCGCTGAATCCAAAAATCCAACCTTTGTTACTCAAAAATACACCTGGAAAGAAGTTATTTCGCATGGTCCGAAAAAGAGATGATCGAAAATATTTTTTTTCAGAATCAAAATCGGACTTTAATGGGTGAGTTTCTAGGTGTATTCCGACCCGCTAAATCCGAAAATCTAACCTTTGATGACCAAAAATATGCTCGGAAAAAAGTTATTTCGCATCGTACGAAAAAGAGATGATCGAAAATATCTGTCTCCAGAATCAAAATCGAACTTTGATGGGTGGCTTCATAGGTGTACTTTGACCCGCTGAATCCAAAAATCCAACCTTTGTTACACGAAAATACACCTGGAAAGAAGTTATTCCGCATGGTACGAAAAAGAGATGATCGAAAATATTTTTTTTCAGAATCGGAATCGGACTTTGATGGGTGAGTTTCTGGGTGTATTTCGACTCGCTGAATCCGAAAATCCAACCTTTGATGACCAAAGATATGCTTGGAAAATAGTTATTTCGCATCGTACGAAAAAGAGATGATCGAAAATATCTGTCTCCAGAATCAAAATCGAACTTTGACGGGTGGGTTCATAGGTGTAATTTGACCCGCTGGATCCAAAAATCCAACCTTTGTTACACGAAAATACACCTGGAAAGAAGTTATTTCGCATGGTCCGAAAAAGAGATGATCGAAAATATTTTTTTTCAGAATCAAAATCGGACTTTAATGGGTGAGTTTCTAGGTTTATTCCGACCCGCTGAATCCGAAAATCCAAACTTTGATAACCAAAAATTTGCTTGGAAAAAAGTTATTTCGCATGGTACGAAAAAGAGATGATCGGAAATATTTTTTTTCAGAATCAAAATCGGACTTTGATGGGTGAGTTTCTGGGTGTATTCCGACCCGCTGAATCCGGAAATCCAACCTTTGATGACCAAAAATATGCTTGGAAAAAAGTTATTTCGCATCGTACGAAAAAGAGATGATCGAAAATATCTGTCTCCAGAATCAAAATCGAACTTTGACGGGTGGGTTCATAGGTGTAATTTGACCCGCTGGATCCAAAAATCCAACCTTTGTTACACGAAAATACACCTGGAACGAAGTTATTTCGCATGGTACGAAAAAGAGATGATCGAAAATATTTTTTTTCAGAATTGAAATCTGACTTTAATGGGTGAGTTTCTAGGTGTATTTCGACCCGCTGAATCCCAAAATCCAACCTCTGATGACCAAAAATATGCTTGGAAAAAAGTTATTTCGCACGGTACGAAAAAGAGATGATCGAAAATATTTTTTCTCAGAATCAAAATCGGACTTTGATGGGTGAGTTTCTAGGTGTATTTCGACCCGCTGAATCCGAAAATCCATCCTTTGATGACCAAAAATATGCTTGGAAAAAAGTTATTTCGCATGGTACGAAAAAGGGATGATCGAGAATATCTGTCTCCAGAATCGAAATCGAACTTTGATGGGTGGGTTTATAGGTGTATTTTGACCCGCTGAATCCGACAATCCAAGCTTTGATGACCAAAAATATGCTTGGAAAAAAGTTATTTCGCATGGTACGAAAAAGAGATGATCGGAAATATCTTTCGCCAGAATCGAAAGCGAACTTTGATGGGTGGGTTCATAGGTGTATTTTGACCCGCTGAATCCAAAAATCGAACCTTTGTTACACGAAAATACACCTGGAAAGAAGTTATTTCGCATGGTCCGAAAAAGAGATGATCGAAAATATTTTTTTTCAGAATCAAAATCGGACTTTAATGGGTGAGTTTCTAGGTTTATTCCGACCCGCTGAATTCGAAAATCCAAACTTTGATAACCAAAAATTTGCTTGGAAAAAAGTTATTTCGCATGGTACGAAAAAGAGATGATCGGAAATTTTTTTTTTCAGAATCAAAATCGGACTTTGATGGGTGAGTTTCTGGGTGTATTTCGACTCGCTGAATCCGGAAATCCAACCTTTGATGACCAAAAATATGCTTGGAAAAAAGTTATTTCGCATGGTACGAAAAAGAGATGATCGAAAATATCTGTCTCCAGAATCAAAATCGAACTTTGATGGGTGGGTTCATAGGTGTATTTTGACCCGCTGAATCCAAAAATCCAACCTTTGTTACCCAAAAATACACCTGGAAAGAAGTTATTTCGCATGGTCCGAAAAAGAGATGATCGAAAATATTTTTTTTCAGAATCAAAATCGGACTTTAATGGGTGAGTTTCTAGGTGTATTCCAACCCGCTGAATCCGAAAATCCGAACTTTGATATCAAAAAATATGCTTGGAAAAAAGTTATTTCGCATGGTACGAAAAAGAGATGATCGAAAATATCTGTCTCCAGAATCGAAATCGAACTTTGATGGGTGGGTTTATAGGTGTATTTTGACCCGCTGAATCCAAAAATCCAACCTTCGTTACACGAAAATACACCTGGAAAGAAGTTATTCCGCATGGTACGAAAAAGAGATGATCGAAAATATTTTTTTTCAGAATCAAAATCGGACTTTAATGGATGAGTTTCTAGGTGTATTTCGACCCGCTGAATCCGAAAATCCAACCTCTGATGACCAAAAATATGCTCGGAAAAAAGTTATTTCGCACGGTACGAAAAAAAAATGATCGAAAATATTCTTGTTCAGAATCAAAATCGGACTTTGATGCGTGAGTTTCTAGGTGTATTTCGACCCGCTGAATCCGAAAATCCAACCTTTGATGACCAAAAATATGCTTGAAAAAAAGTTATTTCGCATCGTACGAAAAAGAGATGATCGAAAATATTTTTTTTCAGAATTAAAATCGGACTTTGATGGGTGAGTTTCTAGGTGTATTTCGACCCGCTGAATCCGAAAATCCATTCTTTGATGACCAAAAATATGCTTGGAAAAAAGTTATTTCGCATGGTACGAAAAATGGATGATCGAGAATATCTGTCTCCAGAATCGAAATCGAACTTTGACGGGTGGGTTTATAGGTGTATTTTGACCCGCTGAATCCGACAATCCAAGCTTTGATGACCAAAAATATGCTTGGAAAGAAGTTATTTCGCATGGTACGAAAAAGAGATGATCGGAAATATCTTTCGCCAGAATCGAAAGCGAACTTTGATGGGTGGGTTCATAGGTGTATTTTGACCCGCTGGATCCAAAAATCCAACCTTTGTTACACGAAAATACACCTGGAAAGAAGTTATTCCGCATAGTACGAAAAAGAGATGATCGGAAATATTTTTTTTCAGAATCAAAATCGGACTTTAATGGGTGAGTTTCTGGGTGTATTTCGACTCGCTGATTCCGGAAATCCAACCTTTGATGACCAAAAATTTGCTTGGAAAACAGGTATTTCGCATGGTACGAAAAAGAGATGATCGGAAATATTTTTTTTCAGAATCAAAATCGGACTTTGATGGGTGAGTTTCTGGGTGTATTTCGACTCGCTGAATCCGTAAATCCAACCTTTGATGACCAAAAATTTGCTTGGAAAAAAGTTATTTCGCATGGTACGAAAAAGAGATGATCGAAAATATCTGTCTCCAGAATCGAAATCGAACTTTGATGGGTGGGTTTATAGGTGTATTTTGACCCGCTGAATCCGAAATCCCAACCTTTGTTACACGAAAATACAGCTGGAAAGAAGTTATTCCGCATGGTTCGAAAAAGAGATGATCGAAAATATTTTTTTTCAGAATCAAAATCGGACTTTAATGGGTGAGTTTCTAGGTGTATTTCGACCCGCTGAATCCGAAAATCCAACCTCTGATGACCAAAAATATGCTTGGAAAAAAGTTATTTCGCACGGTACGAAAAAGAGATGATCGGAAATATTTTTTTTCAGAATCAAAATCGGACTTTGATGCGTGAGTTTCTAGGTGTATTTCGACCCGCTGAATCCGAAAATCCAACCTTTGATGACCAAAAATACGCTTGGAAAAAAGTTATTTCGCATCGTACGAAAAAGAGATGATCGAAAATATCTGTCTCCAGAATCAAAATCGAACTTTGACGGGTGGTTTCATAGGTGTAATTTGACCCGCTGGATCCAAAAATCCAACCTTTGTTACACGAAAATACACCTGGAAAGAAGTTATTCCGCATGGTACGAAAAAGAGATGATCGAAAATATTTTTTTTCAGAATCAAAATCGGACTTTGATGGCCGAGTTTCTAGGTGTATTCCGACCCGCTGAATCCGAAAATCCGAACTTTGATGACCAAAAATATGCTTGGAAAAAAGTTATTTCGCATGGTACGAAAAAGAGATGATCGAAAATATCTGTCTCCAGAATCGAAATCGAACTTTGATGGGTGGGTTTATAGGTGTATTTTGACCCGCTGGATCCAAAAATCCAACCTTTGTTACACGAAAATACACCTGGAAAGAAGTTATTTCGCATGGTACGAAAAAGAGATGATCGAAAATATTTTTTCTCAGAATTGAAATCGGACTTTAATGGGTGAGTTTCTAGGTGTATTTCGACCCGCTGAATCCCAAAATCCAACCTCTGATGACCAAAAATATGCTTGGAAAAAAGTTATTTCGCACGGTACGAAAAAGAGATGATCGAAAATATTTTTTTTTCAGAATCAAAATCGGACTTTGATGGGTGAGTTTCTAGGTGTATTTCGACCCGCTGAATCCGAAAATCCATCCTTTGATGACCAAAAATATGCTTGGAAAAAAGTTATTTCGCATGGTACGAAAAAGGGATGATCGAGAATATCTGTCTCCAGAATCGAAATCGAACTTTGATGGGTGGGTTTATAGGTGTATTTTGACCCGCTGAATCCGACAATCCAAGCTTTGATGACCAAAAATATGCTTGGAAGAAAGTTATTTCGCATGGTACGAAAAAGAGATGATCGGAAATATCTTTCGCCAGAATTGAAAGCGAACTTTGATGGGTGGGTTCATAGGTGTATTTTGACCCGCTGAATCCGACAATCCAAGCTTTGATGACCAAAAATATGCTTGGAAGAAAGTTATTTCGCATGGTACGAAAAAGAGATGATCGGAAATATCTTTCGCCAGAATTGAAAGCGAACTTTGATGGGTGGGTTCATAGGTGTATTTTGACCCGCTGAATCCAAAAATCCAACCTTTGTTACACGAAAATACACCTGGAAAGAAGTTATTTCGCATGGTCCGAAAAAGAGATGATCGCAAATATTTTTTTTCAGAATCAAAATCGGACTTTAATGGGTGAGCTTCTGGGTGTATTTCGACTCGCTGAATCCGGAAATTCAACCTTTGATGACCAAAAATTTGCTTGGAAAAAAGTTATTTCGCATGGTACGAAAAAGAGATGATCGGAAATATTTTTTTTCAGAATCAAAATCGGACTTTGATGGGTGAGTTTCTGGGTGTATTTCGACTCGCTGAATCCGGAAATCCAACCTTTGATGACCAAAAATATGCTTGGAAAAAAGTTATTTCGCATGGTACGAAAAAGAGATGATCGAAAATATCTGTCTCCAGAATCAAAATCGAACTTTGATGGTTGGGTTCATAGGTGTATTTTGACCAGCTGGATCCAAAAATCCAACCTTTCTTACACGAAAATACACCTGGAAAGAAGTTATTTCGCATGGTACGAAAAAGGGATGATCGAAAATATTTTTTTCCAGAATTGAAATCGGACTTTAATGGGTGAGTTTCTAGGTGTATTTCGACCCGCTGAATCCCAGAATCCAACCTCTGATGACCAAAAATATGCTTGGGAAAAAGTTATTTCGCACGGTACGAAAAAGAGATGATCGAAAACATTTTTTTTCAGAATCAAAATCGGACTTTGATGGGTGAGTTTCTAGGTGTATTTCGACCCGCTGAATCCGGAAATCCATCCTTTGATGACCAAAAATATGCTTGGAAAAAAGTTATTTCGCATGGTACGAAAAAGAGATGATCGTTAATATCTGTCTCCAGAATCGAAATCGAACTTTGATGGGTGGGTTTATAGGTGTATTTTGACCCGCTGAATCCGACAATCCAAGCTTTGATGACCAAAAATATGCTTGGAAAAAAGTTATTTCGCATGGTACGAAAAAGAGATGATCGAAAATATTTTTTTTCAGAATCAAAATCGGACTTTAATGGGTGAGTTTCTAGGTTTATTCCGACCCGCTGAATCCGAAAATTCAAACTTTGATAGCCAAAAATTTGCTTGGAAAAAAGTTATTTCGCATGGTACGAAAAAGAGATGATCGGAAATATTTTTTTTCAGAATCAAAATCGGACTTTGATGGGTGAGTTTCTGGGTGTATTTCGACTCGCTGAATCCGGAAATCCAACCTTTGATGACCACAAATATGCTTGGAAAAAAGTTATTTCGCATGGTACGAAAAAGAGATGATCGAAAATATCTGTCTCCAGAATCAAAATCGAACTTTGATGGGTCGGTTCATAGGTGTATTCTGACCCGCTGAATCCAAAAATCCAACCTTTGTTACCCAAAAATACACCTGGAAAGAAGTTATTTCGCATGGTCCGAAAAAGAGATGATCGAAAATATTTTTTTTCAGAATCAAAATCGGACTTTAATGGGTGAGTTTCTAGGTGTATTCCGACCCGCTGGATCCGAAAATCCGAACTTTGATATCCAAAAATATGCTTGGAAAAAGTTATTTCGCATTGTACGAAAAAGAGATGATCGAAAATATCTGTCTCCAGAATCGAAATCGAACTTTGATGGGTGGGTTTATAGGTGTATTTTGACCCGCTGAATCCAAAAATCCAACCTTTGTTACACGAAAATACACCTGGAACGAAGTTATTCCGCATGGTACGAAAAAGAAATGATCGAAAATATTTTTTTTCAGAATCGAAATCGGACTTTAATGGGTGAGTTTCTAGGTGTATTTCGACCCGCTGAATCCGAAAATCCAACCTCTGATGACCAAAAATTTGCTTGGAAAAAAGTTATTTCGCATGGTACGAAAAAGAGATGATCGGAAATATTTTTCTTCAGAATCAAAATCGGACTTTTATGGGTGAGTTTCTGGGTGTATTCCGACCCGCTGAATCCGGAAATCCAACCTTTGATGACCAAAAATATGCTTGGAAAAAAGTTATTTCGCATGGTACGAAAAAGAGATGATCGAAAATATCTGTCTCCAGAATCAAAATCGAACTTTGATGGGTGGGTTCATAGGTGTATTTTGACCCGCTGAATCCAAAAATCCAACCTTTGTTACCCAAAAATACACCTGGAAAGAAGTTATTTCGCATGGTCCGAAAAAGAGATGATCGAAAATATTTTTTTTCAGAATCAAAATCGGACTTTAATGGGTGAGTTTCTAGGTTTATTCCGACCCGCTGAATCCGAAAATCCGAACTTTGATATCCAAAAATATGCTTGGAAAAAAGTTATTTCGCATGGTACGAAAAAGAGATGATCGAAAATATCTGTCTCCAGAATCGAAATCGAACTTTGATGGGTGGGTTTATAGGTGTATTTTGACCCGCTGAATCCGAAATCCCAACCTTTGTTACACGAAAATACACCTGGAAAGAAGTTATTCCGCATGGTTCGAAAAAGAGATGATCGAAAATATTTTTTTTCAGAATCAAAATCGGACTTTAATGGGTGAGTTTCTAGGTGTATTTCGACCCGCTGAATCCGAAAATCCAACCTCTGATGACCAAAAATATGCTTGGAAAAAAGTTATTTCGCACGGTACGAAAAAGAGATGATCGGAAACATTTTTTTTCAGAATCAAAATCGGACTTTGATGCGTGAGTTTCTAGGTGTATTTCGACCCGCTGAATCCGAAAATCCAACCTTTGATGACCAAAAATACGCTTGGGAAAAAGTTATTTCGCATCGTACGAAAAAGAGATGATCGAAAATATCTGTCTCCAGAATCAAAATCGAACTTTGACGGGTGGTTTCATAGGTGTAATTTGACCCGCTGGATCCAAAAATCCAACCTTTGTTACACGAAAATACACCTGGAAAGGAGTTATTCCGCATGGTACGAAAAAGAGATGATCGAAAATATTTTTTTCAGAATCAAAATCGGACTTTGATGGCCGAGTTTCTAGGTGTATTCCGACCCGCTGAATCCGAAAATCCGAACTTTGATGACCAAAAATATGCTTGGAAAAAAGTTATTTCGCATGGTACGAAAAAGAGATGATCGAAAATATCTGTCTCCAGAATCGAAATCGAACTTTGATGGGTGGGTTTATAGGTGTATTTTGACCCGCTGGATCCAAAAATCCAACCTTTGTTACACGAAAATACACCTGGAAAGAAGTTATTTCGCATGGTACGAAAAAGAGATGATCGAAAATATTTTTTCTCAGAATTGAAATCGGACTTTAATGGGTGAGTTTCTAGGTGTATTTCGACCCGCTGAATCCCAAAATCCAACCTCTGATGACCAAAAATATGCTTGGAAAAAAGTTATTTCGCACGGTACGAAAAAGAGATGATCGAAAATATTTTTTTTTCAGAATCAAAATCGGACTTTGATGGGTGAGTTTCTAGGTGTATTTCGACCCGCTGAATCCGAAAATCCATCCTTTGATGACCAAAAATATGCTTGGAAAAAAGTTATTTCGCATGGTACGAAAAAGGGATGATCGAGAATATCTGTCTCCAGAATCGAAATCGAACTTTGATGGGTGGGTTTATAGGTGTATTTTGACCCGCTGAATCCGACAATCCAAGCTTTGATGACCAAAAACATGCTTGGAAGAAAGTTATTTCGCATGGTACGAAAAAGAGATGATCGGAAATATCTTTCGCCAGAATTGAAAGCGAACTTTGATGGGTGGGTTCATGGGTGTATTTTGACCCGCTGAATCTAAAAATCCAACCTTTGTTACACGAAAATACACCTGGAAAGAAGTTATTTCGCATGGTCCGAAAAAGAGATGATCGAAAATATTTTTTTTCAGAATCAAAATCGGACTTTAATGGGTGAGTTTCTGGGTGTATTTCGACTCGCTGATTCCGGAAATCCAACCTTTGATGACCAAAAATTTGCTTGGAAAAAAGGTATTTCGCATGGTACGAAAAAGAGATGATCGGACATATTTTTTTTCAGAATCAAAATCGGACTTTGATGGGTGAGTTTCTGGGTGTATTTCGACTCGCTGAATCCGTAAATCCAACCTTTGATGACCAAAAATTTGCTTGGAAAAAAGTTATTTCGCATGGTACGAAAAAGAGATGATCGAAAATATCTGTCTCCAGAATCGAAATCGAACTTTGATGGGTGGGTTTATAGGTGTATTTTGACCCGCTGAATCCGAAATCCCAACCTTTGTTACACGAAAATACAGCTGGAAAGAAGTTATTCCGCATGGTTCGAAAAAGAGATGATCGAAAATATTTTTTTCAGAATCAAAATCGGACTTTAATGGTGAGTTTCTAGGTGTATTTCGACCCGCTGAATCCGAAAATCCAACCTCTGATGACCAAAAATATGCTTGGAAAAAAGTTATTTCGCACGGTACGAAAAAGAGATGATCGGAAATATTTTTTTTCAGAATCAAAATCGGACTTTGATGCGTGAGTTTCTAGGTGTATTTCGACCCGCTGAATCCGAAAATCCAACCTTTGATGACCAAAAATACGCTTGGAAAAAAGTTATTTCGCATCGTACGAAAAAGAGATGATCGAAAATATCTGTCTCCAGAATCAAAATCGAACTTTGACGGGTGGTTTCATAGGTGTAATTTGACCCGCTGGATCCAAAAATCCAACCTTTGTTACACGAAAATACACCTGGAAAGAAGTTATTCCGCATGGTACGAAAAAGAGATGATCGAAAATATTTTTTTTCAGAATCAAAATCGGACTTTGATGGCCGAGTTTCTAGGTGTATTCCGACCCGCTGAATCCGAAAATCCGAACTTTGATGACCAAAAATATGCTTGGAAAAAAGTTATTTCGCATGGTACGAAAAAGAGATGATCGAAAATATCTGTCTCCAGAATCGAAATCGAACTTTGATGGGTGGGTTTATAGGTGTATTTTGACCCGCTGGATCCAAAAATCCAACCTTTGTTACACGAAAATACACCTGGAAAGAAGTTATTTCGCATGGTACGAAAAAGAGATGATCGAAAATATTTTTTCTCAGAATTGAAATCGGACTTTAATGGGTGAGTTTCTAGGTGTATTTCGACCCGCTGAATCCCAAAATCCAACCTCTGATGACCAAAAATATGCTTGGAAAAAAGTTATTTCGCACGGTACGAAAAAGAGATGATCGAAAATATTTTTTTTTCAGAATCAAAATCGGACTTTGATGGGTGAGTTTCTAGGTGTATTTCGACCCGCTGAATCCGGAAATCCATCCTTTGATGACCAAAAATATGCTTGGAAAAAAGTTATTTCGCATGGTACGAAAAAGGGATGATCGAGAATATCTGTCTCCAGAATCGAAATCGAACTTTGATGGGTGGGTTTATAGGTGTATTTTGACCCGCTGAATCCGACAATCCAAGCTTTGATGACCAAAAATATGCTTGGAAGAAAGTTATTTCGCATGGTACGAAAAAGAGATGATCGGAAATATCTTTCGCCAGAATTGAACGCGAACTTTGATGGGTGGGTTCATAGGTGTATTTTGACCCGCTGAATCCAAAAATCCAACCTTTGTTACACGAAAATACACCTGGAAAGAAGTTATTTCGCATGGTCCGAAAAAGAGATGATCGAAAATATTTTTTTTCAGTATCAAAATCGGACTTTAATGGGTGAGTGTCTAGGTTTATTCCGACCCGCTGAATCCGAAAATCCAAACTTTGATAACCAAAAATTTGCTTGGAAAAAAGTTATTTCGCATGGTACGAAAAAGAGATGATCGGAAATATTTTTTTTCAGAATCAAAATCGGACTTTGATGGGTGAGTTTCTGGGTGTATTTCGACTCGCTGAATCCGGAAATCCAACCTTTGATGACCAAAAATATGCTTGGAAAAAAGTTATTCCGCATGGTACGAAAAAGGGATGATCGAGAATATCTGTCTCCAGAATCGAAATCGAACTTTGATGGTTGGGTTCATAGGTGTATTTTGACCCGCTGAATCCAAAAATCCAACCTTTGTTACCCGAAAATACACCTGGAAAGAAGTTATTTCGCATGGTCCGAAAAAGAGATGATCGAAAATATTTTTTTTCAGAATCAAAATCGGACTTTAATGGGTGAGTTTCTAGGTGTATTCCGACCCGCTGAATCCGAAAATCCGAACTTTGATATCCAAAAATATGCTTGGAAAAAATTTATTTCGCATGGTACGAAAAAGAGATGATCGAAAATATCTGTCTCCAGAATCGGAATCGAACTTTGATGGGTGGGTTTATAGGTGTATTTTGACCCGCTGAATCCGAAATCCCAACCTTTGTTACTCGAAAATACACCTGGAAAGAAGTTATTCCGCATGGTTCGAAAAAGAGATGATCGAAAATATTTTTTTTCAGAATCAAAATCGGACTTTAATGGGTGAGTTTCTAGGTGTATTTCGACCCGCTGAATCCGAAAATCCAACCTCTGATGACCAAAAATATGCTTGGAAAAAAGTTATTTCGCACGGTACGAAAAAGAGATGATCGGAAATATTTTTTTTTCAGAATCAAAATCGGACTTTGATGGGTGAGTTTCTAGGTGTATTTCGACCCGCTGAATCCGAAAATCCAACCTCTGATGACCAAAAATATGCTTGGAAAAAAGTTATTTCGCACGGTACGAAAAAGAGATGATCGGAAATATTTTTTTTCAGAATCAAAATCGGACTTTGATGCGTGAGTTTCTAGGTGTATTTCGACCCGCTGAATCCGAAAATCCAACCTTTGATGACCAAAAATACGCTTGGAAAAAAGTTATTTCGCATCGTACGAAAAAGAGATGATCGAAAATATCTGTCTCCAGAATCAAAATCGAACTTTGACGGGTGGTTTCATAGGTGTAATTTGACCCGCTGGATCCAAAAATCCAACCTTTGTTACACGAAAATACACCTGGAAAGAAGTTATTCCGCATGGTACGAAAAAGAGATGATCGAAAATATTTTTTTTCAGAATCGGAATCGGACTTTGATGGGTGAGTTTCTGGGTGTATTTCGACTCGCTGAATCCGAAAATCCAACCTTTGATGACCAAAAATATGCTTCGAAAAAAGTTATTTCGCATCGTACGAAAAAGAGATGATCGAAAATATCTGTCTCCAGAATCAAAATCGAACTTTGACGGGTGGTTTCATAGGTGTAATTTGACCCGCTGGATCCAAAAATCCAACCTTTGTTACACGAAAATACACCTGGAAAGAAGTTATTCCGCATGGTACGAAAAAGAGATGATCGAAAATATTTTTTTTCAGAATCAAAATCGGACTTTGATGGGTGAGTTTCTAGGTGTATTCCGACCCGCTGAATCCGAAAATCCGAACTTTGATGACCAAAAATATGCTTGGAAAAAAGTTATTTCGCATGGTACGAAAAAGAGATGATCGAAAATATCTGTCTCCAGAATCGAAATCGAACTTTGATGGGTGGGTTTATAGGTGTATTTTGACCCGCTGGATCCAAAAATCCAACCTTTGTTACACGAAAATACACCTGGAGAGAAGTTATTTCGCATGGTACGAAAAAGAGATGATCGAAAATATTTTTTCTCAGAATTGAAATCGGACTTTAATGGGTGAGTTTCTAGGTGTATTTCGACCCGCTGAATCCGAAAATCCAACCTCTGATGACCAAAAATATGCTTGGAAAAAAGTTATTTCGCACGGTACGAAAAAGAGATGATCGGAAATATTTTTTTTTCAGAATCAAAATCGGACTTTGATGTGTGAGTTTCTAGGTGTATTTCGACCCGCTGAATCCGAAAATCCAACCTCTGATGACCAAAAATATGCTTGGAAAAAAGTTATTTCGCACGGTACGAAAAAGAGATGATCGGAAATATTTTTTTTCAGAATCAAAATCGGACTTTGATGCGTGAGTTTCTAGGTGTATTTCGACCCGCTGAATCCGAAAATCCAACCTTTGATGACCAAAAATACGCTTGGAAAAAAGTTATTTCGCATCGTACGAAAAAGAGATGATCGAAAATATCTGTCTCCAGAATCAAAATCGAACTTTGACGGGTGGTTTCATAGGTGTAATTTGACCCGCTGGATCCAAAAATCCAACCTTTGTTACACGAAAATACACCTGGAAAGAAGTTATTCCGCATGGTACGAAAAAGAGATGATCGAAAATATTTTTTTTCAGAATCGGAATCGGACTTTGATGGGTGAGTTTCTGGGTGTATTTCGACTCGCTGAATCCGAAAATCCAACCTTTGATGACCAAAAATATGCTTCGAAAAAAGTTATTTCGCATCGTACGAAAAAGAGATGATCGAAAATATCTGTCTCCAGAATCAAAATCGAACTTTGACGGGTGGTTTCATAGGTGTAATTTGACCCGCTGGATCCAAAAATCCAACCTTTGTTACACGAAAATACACCTGGAAAGAAGTTATTCCGCATGGTACGAAAAAGAGATGATCGAAAATATTTTTTTTCAGAATCAAAATCGGACTTTGATGGGTGAGTTTCTAGGTGTATTCCGACCCGCTGAATCCGAAAATCCGAACTTTGATGACCAAAAATATGCTTGGAAAAAAGTTATTTCGCATGGTACGAAAAAGAGATGATCGAAAATATCTGTCTCCAGAATCGAAATCGAACTTTGATGGGTGGGTTTATAGGTGTATTTTGACCCGCTGGATCCAAAAATCCAACCTTTGTTACACGAAAATACACCTGGAGAGAAGTTATTTCGCATGGTACGAAAAAGAGATGATCGAAAATATTTTTTCTCAGAATTGGAATCGGACTTTAATGGGTGAGTTTCTAGGTGTATTTCGACCCGCTGAATCCCAAAATCCAACCTCTGATGACCAAAAATATGCTTGGAAAAAAGTTATTTCGCACGGTACGAAAAAGAGATGATCGAAAATATTTTTTTTTCAGAATCAAAATCGGACTTTGATGGGTGAGTTTCTAGGTGTATTTCGACCCGCTGAATCCGAAAATCCATCCTTTGATGACCAAAAATATGCTTGGAAAAAAGTTATTTCGCATGGTACGAAAAAGGGATGATCGAGAATATCTGTCTCCAGAATCGAAATCGAACTTTGATGGGTGGGTTTATAGGTGTATTTTGACCCGCTGAATCCGACAATCCAAGCTTTGATGACCAAAAATATGCTTGGAAGAAAGTTATTTCGCATGGTACGAAAAAGAGATGATCGGAAATATCTTTCGCCAGAATTGAAAGCGAACTTTGATGGGTGGGTTCATTGGTGTATTTTGACCCGCTGAATCCGACAATCCAAGCTTTGATGACCAAAAATATGCTTGGAAGAAAGTTATTTCGCATGGTACGAAAAAGAGATGATCGGAAATATCTTTCGCCAGAATTGAAAGCGAACTTTGATGGGTGGGTTCATAGGTGTATTTTGACCCGCTGAATCCAAAAATCCAACCTTTGTTACACGAAAATACACCTGGAAAGAAGTTATTTCGCATGGTCCGAAAAAGAGATGATCGAAAATATTTTTTTTCAGAATCAAAATCGGACTTTAATGGGTGAGCTTCTGGGTGTATTTCGACTCGCTGAATCCGGAAATCCAACCTTTGATGACCAAAAATTTGCTTGGAAAAAAGTTATTTCGCATGGTACGAAAAAGAGATGATCGGAAATATTTTTTTTCAGAATCAAAATCGGACTTTGATGGGTGAGTTTCTGGGTGTATTTCGACTCGCTGAATCCGGAAATCCAACCTTTGATGACCAAAAATATGCTTGGAAAAAAGTTATTTCGCATGGTACGAAAAAGAGATGATCGAAAATATCTGTCTCCAGAATCAAAATCGAACTTTGATGGTTGGGTTCATAGGTGTATTTTGACCAGCTGGATCCAAAAATCCAACCTTTCTTACACGAAAATACACCTGGAAAGAAGTTATTTCGCATGGTACGAAAAAGGGATGATCGAAAATATTTTTTTCCAGAATTGAAATCGGACTTTAATGGGTGAGTTTCTAGGTGTATTTCGACCCGCTGAATCCCAAAGTCCAACCTCTGATGACCAAAAATATGCTTGGGAAACAGTTATTTCGCACGGTACGAAAAAGAGATGATCGAAAACATTTTTTTTCAGAATCAAAATCGGACTTTGATGGGTGAGTTTCTAGGTGTATTTCGACCCGCTGAATCCGGAAATCCATCCTTTGATGACCAAAAATATGCTTGGAAAAAAGTTATTTCGCATGGTACGAAAAAGAGATGATCGTTAATATCTGTCTCCAGAATCGAAATCGAACTTTGATGGGTGGGTTTATAGGTGTATTTTGACCCGCTGAATCCGACAATCCAAGCTTTGATGACCAAAAATATGCTTGGAAAAAAGTTATTTCGCATGGTACGAAAAAGAGATGATCGAAAATATTTTTGTTCAGAATCAAAATCGGACTTTAATGGGTGAGTTTCTAGGTTTATTCCGACCCGCTGAATCCGAAAATTCAAACTTTGATAGCCAAAAATTTGCTTGGAAAAAAGTTATTTCGCATGGTACGAAAAAGAGATGATCGGAAATATTTTTTTTCAGAATCAAAATCGGACTTTGATGGGTGAGTTCCTGGGTGTATTTCGACTCGCTGAATCCGGAAATCCAACCTTTGATGACCACAAATATGCTTGGAAAAAAGTTATTTCGCATGGTACGAAAAACAGATGATCGAAAATATCTGTCTCCAGAATCAAAATCGAACTTTGATGGGTCGGTTCATAGGTGTATTCTGACCCGCTGAATCCAAAAATCCAACCTTTGTTACCCAAAAATACACCTGGAAAGAAGTTATTTCGCATGGTCCGAAAAAGAGATGATCGAAAATATTTTTTTTCAGAATCAAAATCGGACTTTAATGGGTGAGTTTCTAGGTGTATTCCGACCCGCTGAATCCGAAAATCCGAACTTTGATATCCAAAAATATGCTTGGAAAAAGTTATTTCGCATGGTACGAAAAAGAGATGATCGAAAATATCTGTCTCCAGAATCGAAATCGAACTTTGATGGGTGGGTTTATAGGTGTATTTTGACCCGCTGAATCCAAAAATCCAACCTTTGTTACACGAAAATACACCTGGAACGAAGTTATTCCGCATGGTACGAAAAAGAGATGATCGAAAATATTTTTTTTCAGAATCGGAATCGGACTTTGATGGGTGAGTTTCTGGGTGTATTTCGACTCGCTGAATCCGAAAATCCAACCTTTGATGACCAAAAATATGCTTCGAAAAAAGTTATTTCGCATCGTACGAAAAAGAGATGATCGAAAATATCTGTCTCCAGAATCAAAATCGAACTTTGACGGGTGGTTTCATAGGTGTAATTTGACCCGCTGGATCCAAAAATCCAACCTTTGTTACACGAAAATACACCTGGAAAGAAGTTATTCCGCATGGTACGAAAAAGAGATGATCGAAAATATTTTTTTTCAGAATCAAAATCGGACTTTGATGGGTGAGTTTCTAGGTGTATTCCGACCCGCTGAATCCGAAAATCCGAACTTTGATGACCAAAAATATGCTTGGAAAAAAGTTATTTCGCATGGTACGAAAAAGAGATGATCGAAAATATCTGTCTCCAGAATCGAAATCGAACTTTGATGGGTGGGTTTATAGGTGTATTTTGACCAGCTGGATCCAAAAATCCAACCTTTCTTACACGAAAATACACCTGGAAAGAAGTTATTTCGCATGGTACGAAAAAGGGATGATCGAAAATATTTTTTTCCAGAATTGAAATCGGACTTTAATAGGTGAGTTTCTAGGTGTATTTCGACCCGCTGAATCCCAAAATCCAACCTCTGATGACCAAAAATATGCTTGGGAAAAAGTTATTTCGCACGGTACGAAAAAGAGATGATCGAAAACATTTTTTTTCAGAATCAAAATCGGACTTTGATGGGTGAGTTTCTAGGTGTATTTCGACCCGCTGAATCCGGAAATCCATCCTTTGATGACCAAAAATATGCTTGGAAAAAAGTTATTTCGCATGGTACGAAAAAGAGATGATCGTTAATATCTGTCTCCAGAATCGAAATCGAACTTTGATGGGTGGGTTTATAGGTGTATTTTGACCCGCTGAATCCGACAATCCAAGCTTTGATGACCAAAAATATGCTTGGAAAAAAGTTATTTCGCATGGTACGAAAAAGAGATGATCGAAAATATTTTTGTTCAGAATCAAAATCGGACTTTAATGGGTGAGTTTCTAGGTTTATTCCGACCCGCTGAATCCGAAAATTCAAACTTTGATAGCCAAAAATTTGCTTGGAAAAAAGTTATTTCGCATGGTACGAAAAAGAGATGATCGGAAATATTTTTTTTCAGAATCAAAATCGGACTTTGATGGGTGAGTTCCTGGGTGTATTTCGACTCGCTGAATCCGGAAATCCAACCTTTGATGACCACAAATATGCTTGGAAAAAAGTTATTTCGCATGGTACGAAAAAGAGATGATCGAAAATATCTGTCTCCGGAATCAAAATCGAACTTTGATGGGTCGGTTCATAGGTGTATTCTGACCCGCTGAATCCAAAAATCCAACCTTTGTTACCCAAAAATACACCTGGAAAGAAGTTATTTCGCATGGTCCGAAAAAGAGATGATCGAAAATATTTTTTTTCAGAATCAAAATCGGACTTTAATGGGTGAGTTTCTAGGTGTATTCCGACCCGCTGAATCCGAAAATCCGAACTTTGATATCCAAAAATATGCTTGGAAAAAGTTATTTCGCATAGTACGAAAAAGAGATGATCGAAAATATCTGTCTCCAGAATCGAAATCGAACTTTGATGGGTGGGTTTATAGGTGTATTTTGACCCGCTGAATCCAAAAATCCAACCTTTGTTACACGAAAATACACCTGGAACGAAGTTATTCCGCATGGTACGAAAAAGAAATGATCGAAAATATTTTTTTTCAGAATCGAAATCGGACTTTAATGGGTGAGTTTCTAGGTGTATTTCGACCCGCTGAATCCGAAAATCCAACCTCTGATGACCAAAAATTTGCTTGGAAAAAAGTTATTTCGCATGGTACGAAAAAGAGATGATCGGAAATATTTTTCTTCAGAATCAAAATCGGACTTTGATGGGTGAGTTTCTGGGTGTATTCCGACCCGCTGAATCCGGAAATCCAACCTTTGATGACCAAAAATATGCTTGGAAAAAAGTTATTTCGCATGGTACGAAAAAGAGATGATCGAAAATATCTGTCTCCAGAATCAAAATCGAACTTTGATGGGTGGGTTCATAGGTGTATTTTGACCCGCTGAATCCAAAAATCCAACCTCTGTTACCCGAAAATACACCTGGAAAGAAGTTATTTCGCATGGTCCGAAAAAGAGATGATCGAAAATATTTTTTTTCAGAATCAAAATCGGACTTTAATGGGTGAGTTTCTAGGTGTATTCCGACCCGCTGAATCCGAAAATCCGAACTTTGATATCCAAAAATATGCTTGGAAAAAAGTTATTTCGCATGGTACGAAAAAGAGATGATCGAAAATATCTGTCTCCAGAATCGAAATCGAACTTTGATGGGTGGGTTTATAGGTGTATTTTGACCCGCTGAATCCGAAATCCCAACCTTTGTTACACGAAAATTTACCTGGAAAGAAGTTATTCCGCATGGTTCGAAAAAGAGATGATCGAAAATATTTTTTTTCAGAATCAAAATCGGACTTTAATGGGTGAGTTTCTAGGTGTATTTCGACCCGCTGAATCCGAAAATCCAACCTCTGATGACCAAAAATATGCTTGGAAAAAAGTTATTTCGCACGGTACGAAAAAGAGATGATCGGAAATATTTTTTTTCAGAATCAAAATCGGACTTTGATGCGTGAGTTTCTAGGTGTATTTCGACCCGCTGAATCCGAAAATCCAACCTTTGATGACCAAAAATACGCTTGGAAAAAAGTTATTTCGCATCGTACGAAAAAGAGATGATCGAAAATATCTGTCTCCAGAATCAAAATCGAACTTTGATGGGTGGGTTTATAGGTGTATTTTGACCCGCTGAATCCGACAATCCAAGCTTTGATGACCAAAAATATGCTTGGAAGAAAGTTATTTCGCATGGTACGAAAAAGAGATGATCGGAAATATCTTTCGCCAGAATTGAACGCGAACTTTGATGGGTGGGTTCATAGGTGTATTTTGACCCGCTGAATCCAAAAATCCAACCTTTGTTACACGAAAATACACCTGGAAAGAAGTTATTTCGCATGGTCCGAAAAAGAGATGATCGAAAATATTTTTTTTCAGAATCAAAATCGGACTTTAATGGGTGAGTGTCTAGGTTTATTCCGACCCGCTGAATCCGAAAATCCAAACTTTGATAACCAAAAATTTGCTTGGAAAAAAGTTATTTCGCATGGTACGAAAAAGAGATGATCGGAAATATTTTTTTTCAGAATCAAAATCGGACTTTGATGGGTGAGTTTCTGGGTGTATTTCGACTCGCTGAATCCGGAAATCCAACCTTTGATGACCAAAAATATGCTTGGAAAAAAGTTAATCCGCATGGTACGAAAAAGGGATGATCGAGAATATCTGTCTCCAGAATCGAAATCGAACTTTGATGGTTGGGTTCATAGGTGTATTTTGACCCGCTGAATCCGACAATCCAAGCTTTGATGACCAAAAATATGCTTGGAAGAAAGTTATTTCGCATGGTACGAAAAAGAGATGATCGGAAATATCTTTCGCCAGAATTGAAAGCGAACTTTGATGGGTGGGTTCATGGGTGTATTTTGACCCGCTGAATCCAAAAATCCAACCTTTGTTACACGAAAATACACCTGGAAAGAAGTTATTTCGCATGGTCCGAAAAAGAGATGATCGAAAATATTTTTTTTCAGAATCAAAATCGGACTTTAATGGGTGAGTTTCTGGGTGTATTTCGACTCGCTGATTCCGGAAATCCAACCTTTGATGACCAAAAATTTGCTTGGAAAAAAGTTATTTCGCATGGTACGAAAAAGAGATGATCGGAAATATTTTTTTTCAGAATCAAAATCGGACTTTGATGGGTGAGTTTCTGGGTGTATTTCGACTCGCTGAATCCGTAAATCCAACCTTTGATGACCAAAAATTTGCTTGGAAAAAAGTTATTTCGCATGGTACGAAAAAGAGATGATCGAAAATATCTGTCTCCAGAATCAAAATCGAACTTTGATGGTTGGGTTCATAAGTGTATTTTGACCCGCTGGATCCAAAAATCCAACCTTTCTTAAACGAAAATACACCTGGAAAGAAGTTATTTCGCATGGTACGAAAAAGGGATGATCGAAAATATTTTTTTCCAGAATTGAAATCGGACTTTAATGGGTGAGTTTCTAGGTGTATTTCGACCCGCTGAATCCCAAAATCCAACCTCTGATGACCAAAAATATGCTTGGGAAAAAGTTATTTCGCACGGTACGAAAAAGAGATGATCGAAAACATTTTTTTTCAGAATCAAAATCGGACTTTGATGGGTGAGTTTCTAGGTGTATTTCGACCCGCTGAATCCGGAAATCCATCCTTTGATGACCAAAAATATGCTTGGAAAAAAGTTATTTCGCATGGTACGAAAAAGAGATGATCGTTAATATCTGTCTCCAGAATCGAAATCGAACTTTGATGGGTGGGTTTATAGGTGTATTTTGACCCGCTGAATCCGACAATCCAACCTCTGATGACCAAAAATTTGCTTGGAAAAAAGTTATTTCGCATGGTACGAAAAAGAGATGATCGGAAATATTTTTTTTCAGAATCAAAATCGGACTTTGATGGGTGAGTTTCTGGGTGTATTTCGACCCGCTGAATCCGGAAATCCAACCTTTGATGACCAAAAATATGCTTGGAAAAAAGTTATTTCGCATGGTACGAAAAAGAGATGATCGAAAATATCTGTCTCCAAAATCGAAATCGAACTTTGATGGGTGGGTTCATAGGTGTATTTTGACCCGCTGAATCCAAAAATCCAACCTTTGTTACCCGAAAATACACCTGGAAAGAAGTTATTTCGCATGGTCCGAAAAAGAGATGATCGAAAATATTTTTTTTCAGAATCAAAATCGGACTTTAATGGGTGAGTTTCTAGGTGTATTTCGACCCGCTGAATCCGAAAATCCGAACTTTGATATCCAAAAATATGCTTGGAAGAAAGTTATTTCGCATGGTACGAAAAAGAGATGATCGAAAATATCTGTCTCCAGAATCGAAATCGAACTTTGATGGGTGGGTTTATAGGTGTATTTTGACCCGCTGAATCCGAAATCCCAACCTTTGTTACACGAAAATACACCTGGAAAGAAGTTATTCCGCATGGTTCGAAAAAGAGATGATCGAAAATATTTTTTTTCAGAATCAAAATCGGACTTTAATGGGTGAGTTTCTAGGTGTATTTCGACCCGCTTAATCCGAAAATCCAACCTCTGATGACCAAAAATATGCTTGGAAAAAAGTTATTTCGCACGGTACGAAAAAGAGATGATCGGAAATATTTTTTTTTCAGAATCAAAATCGGACTTTGATGGGTGAGTTTCTAGGTGTATTTCGACCCGCTGAATCCGAAAATCCAACCTCTGATGACCAAAAATATGCTTGGAAAAAAGTTATTTCGCACGGTACGAAAAAGAGATGATCGAAAACATTTTTTTTCAGAATCAAAATCGGACTTTGATGGGTGAGTTTCTAGGTGTATTTCGACCCGCTGAATCCGGAAATCCATCCTTTGATGACCAAAAATATGCTTGGAAAAAAGTTATTTCGCATGGTACGAAAAAGAGATGATCGTTAATATCTGTCTCCAGAATCGAAATCGAACTTTGATGGGTGGGTTTATAGGTGTATTTTGACCCGCTGAATCCGACAATCCAACCTCTGATGACCAAAAATTTGCTTGGAAAAAAGTTATTTCGCATGGTACGAAAAAGAGATGATCGGAAATATTTTTTTTCAGAATCAAAATCGGACTTTGATGGGTGAGTTTCTGGGTGTATTTCGACCCGCTGAATCCGGAAATCCAACCTTTGATGACCAAAAATATGCTTGGAAAAAAGTTATTTCGCATGGTACGAAAAAGAGATGATCGAAAATATCTGTCTCCAAAATCGAAATCGAACTTTGATGGGTGGGTTCATAGGTGTATTTTGACCCGCTGAATCCAAAAATCCAACCTTTGTTACCCGAAAATACACCTGGAAAGAAGTTATTTCGCATGGTCCGAAAAAGAGATGATCGAAAATATTTTTTTTCAGAATCAAAATCGGACTTTAATGGGTGAGTTTCTAGGTGTATTTCGACCCGCTGAATCCGAAAATCCGAACTTTGATATCCAAAAATATGCTTGGAAGAAAGTTATTTCGCATGGTACGAAAAAGAGATGATCGAAAATATCTGTCTCCAGAATCGAAATCGAACTTTGATGGGTGGGTTTATAGGTGTATTTTGACCCGCTGAATCCGAAATCCCAACCTTTGTTACACGAAAATACACCTGGAAAGAAGTTATTCCGCATGGTTCGAAAAAGAGATGATCGAAAATATTTTTTTTCAGAATCAAAATCGGACTTTAATGGGTGAGTTTCTAGGTGTATTTCGACCCGCTTAATCCGAAAATCCAACCTCTGATGACCAAAAATATGCTTGGAAAAAAGTTATTTCGCACGGTACGAAAAAGAGATGATCGGAAATATTTTTTTTTCAGAATCAAAATCGGACTTTGATGGGTGAGTTTCTAGGTGTATTTCGACCCGCTGAATCCGAAAATCCAACCTCTGATGACCAAAAATATGCTTGGAAAAAAGTTATTTCGCACGGTACGAAAAAGAGATGATCGGAAATATTTTTTTTCAGAATCAAAATCGGACTTTGATGCGTGAGTTTCTAGGTGCATTTCGACCCGCTGAATCCGAAAATCCAACCTTTGATGACCAAAAATACGCTTGGAAAAAAGTTATTTCGCATCGTACGAAAAAGAGATGATCGAAAATATCTGTCTCTAGAATCAAAATCGAACTTTGACGGGTGGTTTCATAGGTGTAATTTGACCCGCTGGATCCAAAAATCCAACCTTTGTTACACGAAAATACACCTGGAAAGAAGTTATTCCGCATGGTACGAAAAAGAGATGATCGAAAATATTTTTTTTCAGAATCGGAATCGGACTTTGATGGGTGAGTTTCTGGGTGTATTTCGACTCGCTGAATCCGAAAATCCAACCTTTGATGACCAAAAATATGCTTCGAAAAAAGTTATTTCGCATCGTACGAAAAAGAGATGATCGAAAATATCTGTCTCCAGAATCAAAATCGAACTTTGACGGGTGGTTTCATAGGTGTAATTTGACCCGCTGGATCCAAAAATCCAACCTTTGTTACACGAAAATACACCTGGAAAGAAGTTATTCCGCATGGTACGAAAAAGAGATGATCGAAAATATTTTTTTTCAGAATCAAAATCGGACTTTGATGGGTGAGTTTCTGGGTGTATTTCGACTCGCTGAATCCGAAAATCCAACCTTTGATGACCAAAAATATGCTTCGAAAAAAGTTATTTCGCATCGTACGAAAAAGAGATGATCGAAAATATCTGTCTCCAGAATCAAAATCGAACTTTGACGGGTGGTTTCATAGGTGTAATTTGACCCGCTGGATCCAAAAATCCAACCTTTGTTACACGAAAATACACCTGGAAAGAAGTTATTTCGCATGGTCCGAAAAAGAGATGATCGAAAATATTTTTTTTCAGAATCAAAATCGGACTTTAATGGGTGAGTTTCTGGGTGTATTTCGACTCGCTGATTCCGGAAATCCAACCTTTGATGACCAAAAATTTGCTTGGAAAAAAGTTATTTCGCATGGTACGAAAAAGAGATGATCGGAAATATTTTTTTTCAGAATCAAAATCGGACTTTGATGGGTGAGTTTCTGGGTGTATTTCGACTCGCTGAATCCGTAAATCCAACCTTTGATGACCAAAAATTTGCTTGGAAAAAAGTTATTTCGCATGGTACGAAAAAGAGATGATCGAAAATATCTGTCTCCAGAATCAAAATCGAACTTTGATGGTTGGGTTCATAAGTGTATTTTGACCCGCTGGATCCAAAAATCCAACCTTTCTTAAACGAAAATACACCTGGAAAGAAGTTATTTCGCATGGTACGAAAAAGGGATGATCGAAAATATTTTTTTCCAGAATTGAAATCGGACTTTAATGGGTGAGTTTCTAGGTGTATTTCGACCCGCTGAATCCCAAAATCCAACCTCTGATGACCAAAAATATGCTTGGGAAAAAGTTATTTCGCACGGTACGAAAAAGAGATGATCGAAAACATTTTTTTTCAGAATCAAAATCGGACTTTGATGGGTGAGTTTCTAGGTGTATTTCGACCCGCTGAATCCGGAAATCCATCCTTTGATGACCAAAAATATGCTTGGAAAAAAGTTATTTCGCATGGTACGAAAAAGAGATGATCGTTAATATCTGTCTCCAGAATCGAAATCGAACTTTGATGGGTGGGTTTATAGGTGTATTTTGACCCGCTGAATCCGACAATCCAACCTCTGATGACCAAAAATTTGCTTGGAAAAAAGTTATTTCGCATGGTACGAAAAAGAGATGATCGGAAATATTTTTTTTCAGAATCAAAATCGGACTTTGATGGGTGAGTTTCTGGGTGTATTTTCACCCGCTGAATCCGGAAATCCAACCTTTGATGACCAAAAATATGCTTGGAAAAAAGTTATTTCGCATGGTACGAAAAAGAGATGATCGAAAATATCTGTCTCCAGAATCGAAATCGAACTTTGATGGGTGGGTTCATAGGTGTATTTTGACCCGCTGAATCCAAAAATCCAACCTTTGTTACCCGAAAATACACCTGGAAAGAAGTTATTTCGCATGGTCCGAAAAAGAGATGATCGAAAATATTTTTTTTCAGAATCAAAATCGGACTTTAATGGGTGAGTTTCTAGGTGTATTCCGACCCGCTGAATCCGAAAATCCGAACTTTGATATCCAAAAATATGCTTGGAAGAAAGTTATTTCGCATGGTACGAAAAAGAGATGATCGAAAATATCTGTCTCCAGAATCGAAATCGAACTTTGATGGGTGGGTTTATAGGTGTATTTTGACCCGCTGAATCCGAAATCCCAACCTTTGTTACACGAAAATACACCTGGAAAGAAGTTATTCCGCATGGTTCGAAAAAGAGATGATCGAAAATATTTTTTTTCAGAATCAAAATCGGACTTTAATGGGTGAGTTTATAGGTGTATTTTGACCCGCTGGATCCAAAAATCCAACCTTTGTTACACGAAAATACACCTGGAGAGAAGTTATTTCGCATGGTACGAAAAAGAGATGATCGAAAATATTTTTTCTCAGAATTGAAATCGGACTTTAATGGGTGAGTTTCTAGGTGTATTTCGACCCGCTGAATCCCAAAATCCAACCTCTGATGACCAAAAATATGCTTGAAAAAAAGTTATTCCGCACGGTACGAAAAAGAGATGATCGAAAATATTTTTTTTTCAGAATCAAAATCGGACTTTGATGGGTGAGTTTCTAGGTGTATTTCGACCCGCTGAATCCGAAAATCCATCCTTTGATGACCAAAAATATGCTTGGAAAAAAGTTATTTCGCATGGTACGAAAAAGGGATGATCGAGAATATCTGTCTCCAGAATCGAAATCGAACTTTGATGGGTGGGTTTATAGGTGTATTTTGACCCGCTGAATCCGACAATCCAAGCTTTGATGACAAAAAATATGCTTGGAAGAAAGTTATTTCGCATGGTACGAAAAAGAGATGATCGGAAATATCTTTCGCCAGAATTGAAAGCGAACTTTGATGGGTGGGTTCATAGGTGTATTTTGACCCGCTGAATCCGACAATCCAAGCTTTGATGACCAAAAATATGCTTGGAAGAAAGTTATTTCGCATGGTACGAAAAAGAGATGATCGGAAATATCTTTCGCCAGAATTGAAAGCGAACTTTGATGGGTGGGTTCATAGGTGTATTTTGACCCGCTGAATCCAAAAATCCAACCTTTGTTACACGAAAATACACCTGGAAAGAAGTTATTTCGCATGGTCCGAAAAAGAGATGATCGAAAATATTTTTTTTCAGAATCAAAATCGGACTTTAATGGGTGAGCTTCTGGGTGTATTTCGACTCGCTGAATCCGGAAATCCAACCTTTGATGACCAAAAATTTGCTTGGAAAAAAGTTATTTCGCATGGTACGAAAAAGAGATGATCGGAAATATTTTTTTTCAGAATCAAAATCGGACTTTGATGGGTGAGTTTCTGGGTGTATTTCGACTCGCTGAATCCGGAAATCCAACCTTTGATGGCCAAAAATATGCTTGGAAAAAAGTTATTTCGCATGGTACGAAAAAGAGATGATCGAAAATATCTGTCTCCAGAATCAAAATCGAACTTTGATGGTTGGGTTCATAGGTGTATTTTGACCAGCTGGATCCAAAAATCCAACCTTTCTCACACGAAAATACACCTGGAAAGAAGTTATTTCGCATGGTACGAAAAAGGGATGATCGAAAATATTTTTTTCCAGAATTGAAATCGGACTTTAATGGGTGAGTTTCTAGGTGTATTTCGACCCGCTGAATCCCAAAATCCAACCTCTGATGACCAAAAATATGCTTGGGAAAAAGTTATTTCGCACGGTACGAAAAAGAGATGATCGAAAACATTTTTTTTCAGAATCAAAATCGGACTTTGATGGGTGAGTTTCTAGGTGTATTCCGACCCGCTGAATCCGGAAATCCATCCTTTGATGACCAAAAATATGCTTGGAAAAAAGTTATTTCGCATGGTACGAAAAAGAGATGATCGTTAATATCTGTCTCCAGAATCGAAATCGAACTTTGATGGGTGGGTTTATAGGTGTATTTTGACCCGCTGAATCCGACAATCCAAGCTTTGATGACCAAAAATATGCTTGGAAAAAAGTTATTTCGCATGGTACGAAAAAGAGATGATCGAAAATATTTTTTTTCAGAATCAAAATCGGACTTTAATGGGTGAGTTTCTAGGTTTATTCCGACCCGCTGAATCCGAAAATTCAAACTTTGATAGCCAAAAATATGCTTGGGAAAAAGTTATTTCGCACGGTACGAAAAAGAGATGATCGAAAACATTTTTTTTCAGAATCAAAATCGGACTTTGATGGGTGAGTTTCTAGGTGTATTTCGACCCGCTGAATCCGGAAATCCATCCTTTGATGACCAAAAATATGCTTGGAAAAAAGTTATTTCGCATGGTACGAAAAAGAGATGATCGTTAATATCTGTCTCCAGAATCGAAATCGAACTTTGATGGGTGGGTTTATAGGTGTATTTTGACCCGCTGAATCCGACAATCCAACCTCTGATGACCAAAAATTTGCTTGGAAAAAAGTTATTTCGCATGGTACGAAAAAGAGATGATCGGAAATATTTTTTTTCAGAATCAAAATCGGACTTTGATGGGTGAGTTTCTGGGTGTATTTCGACCCGCTGAATCCGGAAATCCAACCTTTGATGACCAAAAATATGCTTGGAAAAAAGTTATTTCGCATGGTACGAAAAAGAGATGATCGAAAATATCTGTCTCCAAAATCGAAATCGAACTTTGATGGGTGGGTTCATAGGTGTATTTTGACCCGCTGAATCCAAAAATCCAACCTTTGTTACCCGAAAATACACCTGGAAAGAAGTTATTTCGCATGGTCCGAAAAAGAGATGATCGAAAATATTTTTTTTCAGAATCAAAATCGGACTTTAATGGGTGAGTTTCTAGGTGTATTTCGACCCGCTGAATCCGAAAATCCGAACTTTGATATCCAAAAATATGCTTGGAAGAAAGTTATTTCGCATGGTACGAAAAAGAGATGATCGAAAATATCTGTCTCCAGAATCGAAATCGAACTTTGATGGGTGGGTTTATAGGTGTATTTTGACCCGCTGAATCCGAAATCCCAACCTTTGTTACACGAAAATACACCTGGAAAGAAGTTATTCCGCATGGTTCGAAAAAGAGATGATCGAAAATATTTTTTTTCAGAATCAAAATCGGACTTTAATGGGTGAGTTTCTAGGTGTATTTCGACCCGCTTAATCCGAAAATCCAACCTCTGATGACCAAAAATATGCTTGGAAAAAAGTTATTTCGCACGGTACGAAAAAGAGATGATCGGAAATATTTTTTTTTCAGAATCAAAATCGGACTTTGATGGGTGAGTTTCTAGGTGTATTTCGACCCGCTGAATCCGAAAATCCAACCTCTGATGACCAAAAATATGCTTGGAAAAAAGTTATTTCGCACGGTACGAAAAAGAGATGATCGGAAATATTTTTTTTCAGAATCAAAATCGGACTTTGATGCGTGAGTTTCTAGGTGCATTTCGACCCGCTGAATCCGAAAATCCAACCTTTGATGACCAAAAATACGCTTGGAAAAAAGTTATTTCGCATCGTACGAAAAAGAGATGATCGAAAATATCTGTCTCTAGAATCAAAATCGAACTTTGACGGGTGGTTTCATAGGTGTAATTTGACCCGCTGGATCCAAAAATCCAACCTTTGTTACACGAAAATACACCTGGAAAGAAGTTATTCCGCATGGTACGAAAAAGAGATGATCGAAAATATTTTTTTTCAGAATCGGAATCGGACTTTGATGGGTGAGTTTCTGGGTGTATTTCGACTCGCTGAATCCGAAAATCCAACCTTTGATGACCAAAAATATGCTTCGAAAAAAGTTATTTCGCATCGTACGAAAAAGAGATGATCGAAAATATCTGTCTCCAGAATCAAAATCGAACTTTGACGGGTGGTTTCATAGGTGTAATTTGACCCGCTGGATCCAAAAATCCAACCTTTGTTACACGAAAATACACCTGGAAAGAAGTTATTCCGCATGGTACGAAAAAGAGATGATCGGAAATATTTTTTTTCAGAATCAAAATCGGACTTTGATGGGTGAGTTTCTGGGTGTATTTCGACTCGCTGAATCCGTAAATCCAACCTTTGATGACCAAAAATTTGCTTGGAAAAAAGTTATTTCGCATGGTACGAAAAAGAGATGATCGGAAATATTTTTTTTCAGAATCAAAATCGGACTTTGATGGGTGAGTTTCTGGGTGTATTTCGACTCGCTGAATCCGTAAATCCAACCTTTGATGACCAAAAATTTGCTTGGAAAAAAGTTATTTCGCATGGTACGAAAAAGAGATGATCGAAAATATCTGTCTCCAGAATCAAAATCGAACTTTGATGGTTGGGTTCATAAGTGTATTTTGACCCGCTGGATCCAAAAATCCAACCTTTCTTAAACGAAAATACACCTGGAAAGAAGTTATTTCGCATGGTACGAAAAAGGGATGATCGAAAATATTTTTTTCCAGAATTGAAATCGGACTTTAATGGGTGAGTTTCTAGGTGTATTTCGACCCGCTGAATCCCAAAATCCAACCTCTGATGACCAAAAATATGCTTGGGAAAAAGTTATTTCGCACGGTACGAAAAAGAGATGATCGAAAACATTTTTTTTCAGAATCAAAATCGGACTTTGATGGGTGAGTTTCTAGGTGTATTTCGACCCGCTGAATCCGGAAATCCATCCTTTGATGACCAAAAATATGCTTGGAAAAAAGTTATTTCGCATGGTACGAAAAAGAGATGATCGTTAATATCTGTCTCCAGAATCGAAATCGAACTTTGATGGGTGGGTTTATAGGTGTATTTTGACCCGCTGAATCCGACAATCCAACCTTTGATGACCAAAAATATGCTTGGAAAAAAGTTATTTCGCATGGTACGAAAAAGAGATGATCGAAAATATCTGTCTCCAGAATCGAAATCGAACTTTGATGGGTGGGTTCATAGGTGTATTTTGACCCGCTGAATCCAAAAATCCAACCTTTGTTACCCGAAAATACACCTGGAAAGAAGTTATTTCGCATGGTCCGAAAAAGAGATGATCGAAAATATTTTTTTTCAGAATCAAAATCGGACTTTAATGGGTGAGTTTCTAGGTGTATTCCGACCCGCTGAATCCGAAAATCCGAACTTTGATATCCAAAAATATGCTTGGAAGAAAGTTATTTCGCATGGTACGAAAAAGAGATGATCGAAAATATCTGTCTCCAGAATCGAAATCGAACTTTGATGGGTGGGTTTATAGGTGTATTTTGACCCGCTGAATCCGAAATCCCAACCTTTGTTACACGAAAATACACCTGGAAAGAAGTTATTCCGCATGGTTCGAAAAAGAGATGATCGAAAATATTTTTTTTCAGAATCAAAATCGGACTTTAATGGGTGAGTTTATAGGTGTATTTTGACCCGCTGGATCCAAAAATCCAACCTTTGTTACACGAAAATACACCTGGAGAGAAGTTATTTCGCATGGTACGAAAAAGAGATGATCGAAAATATTTTTTCTCAGAATTGAAATCGGACTTTAATGGGTGAGTTTCTAGGTGTATATCGACCCGCTGAATCCCAAAATCCAACCTCTGATGACCAAAAATATGCTTGAAAAAAAGTTATTCCGCACGGTACGAAAAAGAGATGATCGAAAATATTTTTTTTTCAGAATCAAAATCGGACTTTGATGGGTGAGTTTCTAGGTGTATTTCGACCCGCTGAATCCGAAAATCCATCCTTTGATGACCAAAAATATGCTTGGAAAAAAGTTATTTCGCATGGTACGAAAAAGGGATGATCGAGAATATCTGTCTCCAGAATCGAAATCGAACTTTGATGGGTGGGTTTATAGGTGTATTTTGACCCGCTGAATCCGACAATCCAAGCTTTGATGACAAAAAATATGCTTGGAAGAAAGTTATTTCGCATGGTACGAAAAAGAGATGATCGGAAATATCTTTCGCCAGAATTGAAAGCGAACTTTGATGGGTGGGTTCATAGGTGTATTTTGACCCGCTGAATCCGACAATCCAAGCTTTGATGACCAAAAATATGCTTGGAAGAAAGTTATTTCGCATGGTACGAAAAAGAGATGATCGGAAATATCTTTCGCCAGAATTGAAAGCGAACTTTGATGGGTGGGTTCATAGGTGTATTTTGACCCGCTGAATCCAAAAATCCAACCTTTGTTACACGAAAATACACCTGGAAAGAAGTTATTTCGCATGGTCCGAAAAAGAGATGATCGAAAATATTTTTTTTCAGAATCAAAATCGGACTTTAATGGGTGAGCTTCTGGGTGTATTTCGACTCGCTGAATCCGGAAATCCAACCTTTGATGACCAAAAATTTGCTTGGAAAAAAGTTATTTCGCATGGTACGAAAAAGAGATGATCGGAAATATTTTTTTTCAGAATCAAAATCGGACTTTGATGGGTGAGTTTCTGGGTGTATTTCGACTCGCTGAATCCGGAAATCCAACCTTTGATGGCCAAAAATATGCTTGGAAAAAAGTTATTTCGCATGGTACGAAAAAGAGATGATCGAAAATATCTGTCTCCAGAATCAAAATCGAACTTTGATGGTTGGGTTCATAGGTGTATTTTGACCAGCTGGATCCAAAAATCCAACCTTTCTCACACGAAAATACACCTGGAAAGAAGTTATTTCGCATGGTACGAAAAAGGGATGATCGAAAATATTTTTTTCCAGAATTGAAATCGGACTTTAATGGGTGAGTTTCTAGGTGTATTTCGACCCGCTGAATCCCAAAATCCAACCTCTGATGACCAAAAATATGCTTGGGAAAAAGTTATTTCGCACGGTACGAAAAAGAGATGATCGAAAACATTTTTTTTCAGAATCAAAATCGGACTTTGATGGGTGAGTTTCTAGGTGTATTCCGACCCGCTGAATCCGGAAATCCATCCTTTGATGACCAAAAATATGCTTGGAAAAAAGTTATTTCGCATGGTACGAAA
Organism: Phymatocera aterrima; assembly: GCA_963170745.1. Lineage (NCBI taxonomy): Eukaryota > Metazoa > Arthropoda > Insecta > Hymenoptera > Tenthredinidae > Phymatocera > Phymatocera aterrima. The sequence continues at coordinate 208,479 of CAUJGY010000082.1, forward strand.
AAGAGATGATCGTTAATATCTGTCTCCAGAATCGAAATCGAACTTTGATGGGTGGGTTTATAGGTGTATTTTGACCCGCTGAATCCGACAATCCAAGCTTTGATGACCAAAAATATGCTTGGAAAAAAGTTATTTCGCATGGTACGAAAAAGAGATGATCGAAAATATTTTTTTTCAGAATCAAAATCGGACTTTAATGGGTGAGTTTCTAGGTTTATTCCGACCCGCTGAATCCGAAAATTCAAACTTTGATGGCCAAAAATTTGCTTGGAAAAAAGTTATTTCGCATGGTACGAAAAAGAGATGATCGAAAATATCTGTCTCCAGAATCGAAATCGAACTTTGATGGGTGGGTTCATAGGTGTATTTTGACCCGCTGAATCCAAAAATCCAACCTTTGTTACCCGAAAATACACCTGGAAAGAAGTTATTTCGCATGGTCCGAAAAAGAGATGATCGAAAATATTTTTTTTCAGAATCAAAATCGGACTTTAATGGGTGAGTTTCTAGGTGTATTCCGACCCGCTGAATCCGAAAATCCGAACTTTGATATCCAAAAATATGCTTGGAAGAAAGTTATTTCGCATGGTACGAAAAAGAGATGATCGAAAATATCTGTCTCCAGAATCGAAATCGAACTTTGATGGGTGGGTTTATAGGTGTATTTTGACCCGCTGAATCCGAAATCCCAACCTTTGTTACACGAAAATACACCTGGAAAGAAGTTATTCCGCATGGTTCGAAAAAGAGATGATCGAAAATATTTTTTTTCAGAATCAAAATCGGACTTTAATGGGTGAGTTTCTAGGTGTATTTCGACCCGCTTAATCCGAAAATCCAACCTCTGATGACCAAAAATATGCTTGGAAAAAAGTTATTTCGCACGGTACGAAAAAGAGATGATCGGAAATATTTTTTTTTCAGAATCAAAATCGGACTTTGATGGGTGAGTTTCTAGGTGTATTTCGACCCGCTGAATCCGAAAATCCAACCTCTGATGACCAAAAATATGCTTGGAAAAAAGTTATTTCGCACGGTACGAAAAAGAGATGATCGGAAATATTTTTTTTCAGAATCAAAATCGGACTTTGATGCGTGAGTTTCTAGGTGCATTTCGACCCGCTGAATCCGAAAATCCAACCTTTGATGACCAAAAATACGCTTGGAAAAAAGTTATTTCGCATCGTACGAAAAAGAGATGATCGAAAATATCTGTCTCTAGAATCAAAATCGAACTTTGACGGGTGGTTTCATAGGTGTAATTTGACCCGCTGGATCCAAAAATCCAACCTTTGTTACACGAAAATACACCTGGAAAGAAGTTATTCCGCATGGTACGAAAAAGAGATGATCGAAAATATTTTTTTTCAGAATCGGAATCGGACTTTGATGGGTGAGTTTCTGGGTGTATTTCGACTCGCTGAATCCGAAAATCCAACCTTTGATGACCAAAAATATGCTTCGAAAAAAGTTATTTCGCATCGTACGAAAAAGAGATGATCGAAAATATCTGTCTCCAGAATCAAAATCGAACTTTGACGGGTGGTTTCATAGGTGTAATTTGACCCGCTGGATCCAAAAATCCAACCTTTGTTACACGAAAATACACCTGGAAAGAAGTTATTCCGCATGGTACGAAAAAGAGATGATCGAAAATATTTTTTTTCAGAATCAAAATCGGACTTTGATGGGTGAGTTTCTAGGTGTATTCCGACCCGCTGAATCCGAAAATCCGAACTTTGATGACCAAAACTATGCTTGGAAAAAAGTTATTTCGCATGGTACGAAAAAGAGATGATCGAAAATATCTGTCTCCAGAATCGAAATCGAACTTTGATGGGTGGGTTTATAGGTGTATTTTGACCCGCTGGATCCAAAAATCCAACCTTTGTTACACGAAAATACACCTGGAGAGAAGTTATTTCGCATGGTACGAAAAAGAGATGATCGAAAATATTTTTTCTCAGAATTGAAATCGGACTTTAATGGGTGAGTTTCTAGGTGTATTTCGACCCGCTGAATCCCAAAATCCAACCTCTGATGACCAAAAATATGCTTGAAAAAAAGTTATTCCGCACGGTACGAAAAAGAGATGATCGAAAATATTTTTTTTTCAGAATCAAAATCGGACTTTGATGGGTGAGTTTCTAGGTGTATTTCGACCCGCTGAATCCGAAAATCCATCCTTTGATGACCAAAAATATGCTTGGAAAAAAGTTATTTCGCATGGTACGAAAAAGGGATGATCGAGAATATCTGTCTCCAGAATCGAAATCGAACTTTGATGGGTGGGTTTATAGGTGTATTTTGACCCGCTGAATCCGACAATCCAAGCTTTGATGACAAAAAATATGCTTGGAAGAAAGTTATTTCGCATGGTACGAAAAAGAGATGATCGGAAATATCTTTCGCCAGAATTGAAAGCGAACTTTGATGGGTGGGTTCATAGGTGTATTTTGACCCGCTGAATCCGACAATCCAAGCTTTGATGACCAAAAATATGCTTGGAAGAAAGTTATTTCGCATGGTACGAAAAAGAGATGATCGGAAATATCTTTCGCCAGAATTGAAAGCGAACTTTGATGGGTGGGTTCATAGGTGTATTTTGACCCGCTGAATCCAAAAATCCAACCTTTGTTACACGAAAATACACCTGGAAAGAAGTTATTTCGCATGGTCCGAAAAAGAGATGATCGAAAATATTTTTTTTCAGAATCAAAATCGGACTTTAATGGGTGAGCTTCTGGGTGTATTTCGACTCGCTGAATCCGGAAATCCAACCTTTGATGACCAAAAATTTGCTTGGAAAAAAGTTATTTCGCATGGTACGAAAAAGAGATGATCGGAAATATTTTTTTTCAGAATCAAAATCGGACTTTGATGGGTGAGTTTCTGGGTGTATTTCGACTCGCTGAATCCGGAAATCCAACCTTTGATGGCCAAAAATATGCTTGGAAAAAAGTTATTTCGCATGGTACGAAAAAGAGATGATCGAAAATATCTGTCTCCAGAATCAAAATCGAACTTTGATGGTTGGGTTCATAGGTGTATTTTGACCAGCTGGATCCAAAAATCCAACCTTTCTCACACGAAAATACACCTGGAAAGAAGTTATTTCGCATGGTACGAAAAAGGGATGATCGAAAATATTTTTTTCCAGAATTGAAATCGGACTTTAATGGGTGAGTTTCTAGGTGTATTTCGACCCGCTGAATCCCAAAATCCAACCTCTGATGACCAAAAATATGCTTGGGAAAAAGTTATTTCGCACGGTACGAAAAAGAGATGATCGAAAACATTTTTTTTCAGAATCAAAATCGGACTTTGATGGGTGAGTTTCTAGGTGTATTCCGACCCGCTGAATCCGGAAATCCATCCTTTGATGACCAAAAATATGCTTGGAAAAAAGTTATTTCGCATGGTACGAAAAAGAGATGATCGTTAATATCTGTCTCCAGAATCGAAATCGAACTTTGATGGGTGGGTTTATAGGTGTATTTTGACCCGCTGAATCCGACAATCCAAGCTTTGATGACCAAAAATATGCTTGGAAAAAAGTTATTTCGCATGGTACGAAAAAGAGATGATCGAAAATATTTTTTTTCAGAATCAAAATCGGACTTTAATGGGTGAGTTTCTAGGTTTATTCCGACCCGCTGAATCCGAAAATTCAAACTTTGATAGCCAAAAATTTGCTTGGAAAAAAGTTATTTCGCATGGTACGAAAAAGAGATGATCGGAAATATTTTTTTTCAGAATCAAAATCGGACTTTGATGGGTGAGTTCCTGGGTGTATTTCGACTCGCTGAATCCAGAAATCCAACCTTTGATGACCACAAATATGCTTGGAAAAAAGTTATTTCGCATGGTACGAAAAAGAGATGATCGAAAATATCTGTCTCCAGAATCAAAATCGAACTTTGATGGGTCGGTTCATAGGTGTATTCTGACCCGCTGAATCCAAAAATCCAACCTTTGTTACCCAAAAATACACCTGGAAAGAAGTTATTTCGCATGGTCCGAAAAAGAGATGATCGAAAATATTTTTTTTCAGAATCAAAATCGGACTTTAATGGGTGAGTTTCTAGGTGTATTCCGACCCGCTGAATCCGAAAATCCGAACTTTGATATCCAAAAATATGCTTGGAAAAAGTTATTTCGCATGGTACGAAAAAGAGATGATCGAAAATATCTGTCTCCAGAATCGAAATCGAACTTTGATGGGTGGGTTTATAGGTGTATTTTGACCCGCTGAATCCAAAAATCCAACCTTTGTTACACGAAAATACACCTGGAACGAAGTTATTCCGCATGGTACGAAAAAGAAATGATCGAAAATATTTTTTGTCAGAATCGAAATCGGACTTTAATGGGTGAGTTTCTAGGTGTATTTCGACCCGCTGAATCCGAAAATCCAACCTCTGATGACCAAAAATTTGCTTGGAAAAAAGTTATTTCGCATGGTACGAAAAAGAGATGATCGGAAATATTTTTCTTCAGAATCAAAATCGGACTTTGATGGGTGAGTTTCTGGGTGTATTCCGACCCGCTGAATCCGGAAATCCAACCTTTGATGACCAAAAATATGCTTGGAAAAAAGTTATTTCGCATGGTACGAAAAAGAGATGATCGAAAATATCTGTCTCCAGAATCAAAATCGAACTTTGATGGGTGGGTTCATAGGTGTATTTTGACCCGCTGAATCCAAAAATCCAACCTTTGTTACCCGAAAATACACCTGGAAAGAAGTTATTTCGCATGGTCCGAAAAAGAGATGATCGAAAATATTTTTTTTCAGAATCAAAATCGGACTTTAATGGGTGAGTTTCTAGGTGTATTCCGACCCGCTGAATCCGAAAATCCGAACTTTGATATCCAAAAATATGCTTGGAAAAAAGTTATTTCGCATGGTACGAAAAAGAGATGATCGAAAATATCTGTCTCCAGAATCGAAATCGAACTTTGATGGGTGGGTTTATAGGTGTATTTTGACCCGCTGAATCCGAAATCCCAACCCTTGTTACACGAAAATACACCTGGAAAGAAGTTATTTCGCATGGTACGAAAAAGAGATGATCGAAAATATTTTTTCTCAGAATTGAAATCGGACTATAATGGGTGAGTTTCTAGGTGTATTTCGACCCGCTGAATCCCAAAATCCAACCTCTGATGACCAAAAATATGCTTGGAAAAAAGTTATTTCGCACGGTACGAAAAAGAGATGATCGAAAATATTTTTTTTTCAGAATCAAAATCGGACTTTGATGGGTGAGTTTCTAGGTGTATTTCGACCCGCTGAATCCGAAAATCCATCCTTTGATGACCAAAAATATGCTTGGAAAAAAGTTATTTCGCATGGTACGAAAAAGGGATGATCGAGAATATCTGTCTCCAGAATCGAAATCGAACTTTGATGGGTGGGTTTATAGGTGTATTTTGACCCGCTGAATCCGACAATCCAAGCTTTGATGACCAAAAATATGCTTGGAAGAAAGTTATTTCGCATGGTACGAAAAAGAGATGATCGGAAATATCTTTCGCCAGAATTGAAAGCGAACTTTGATGGGTGGGTTCATGGGTGTATTTTGACCCGCTGAATCCAAAAATCCAACCTTTGTTACACGAAAATACACCTGGAAAGAAGTTATTTCGCATGGTCCGAAAAAGAGATGATCGAAAATATTTTTTTTCAGAATCAAAATCGGACTTTAATGGGTGAGTTTCTGGGTGTATTTCGACTCGCTGATTCCGGAAATCCAACCTTTGATGACCAAAAATTTGCTTGGAAAAAAGTTATTTCGCATGGTACGAAAAAGAGATGATCGGAAATATTTTTGTTCAGAATCAAAATCGGACTTTGATGGGTGAGTTTCTGGGTGTATTTCGACTCGCTGAATCCGTAAATCCAACCTTTGATGACCAAAAATTTGCTTGGAAAAAAGTTATTTCGCATGGTACGAAAAAGAGATGATCGCAAATATCTGTCTCCAGAATCGAAATCGAACTTTGATGGGTGGGTTTATAGGTGTATTTTGACCCGCTGAATCCGAAATCCCAACCTTTGTTACACGAAAATACAGCTGGAAAGAAGTTATTCCGCATGGTTCGAAAAAGAGATGATCGAAAATATTTTTTTTCAGAATCAAAATCGGACTTTAATGGGTGAGTTTCTAGGTGTATTTCGACCCGCTGAATCGGAAAATCCAACCTCTGATGACCAAAAATATGCTTGGAAAAAAGTTATTTCGAACGGTACGAAAAAGAGATGATCGGAAATATTTTTTTTCAGAATCAAAATCGGACTTTGATGCGTGAGTTTCTAGGTGTATTTCGACCCGCTGAATCCGAAAATCCAACCTTTGATGACCAAAAATACGCTTGGAAAAAAGTTATTTCGCATCGTACGAAAAAGAGATGATCGAAAATATCTGTCTCCAGAATCAAAATCGAACTTTGACGGGTGGTTTCATAGGTGTAATTTGACCCGCTGGATCCAAAAATCCAACCTTTGTTACACGAAAATACACCTGGAAAGAAGTTATTCCGCATGGTACGAAAAAGAGATGATCGAAAATATTTTTTTTCAGAATCAAAATCGGACTTTAATGGGTGAGTTTCTAGGTGTATTCCGACCCGCTGAATCCGAAAATCCGAACTTTGATATCCAAAAATATGCTTGGAAAAAAGTTATTTCGCATGGTACGAAAAAGAGATGATCGAAAATATCTGTCTCCAGAATCGAAATCGAACTTTGATGGGTGGGTTTATAGGTGTATTTTGACCCGCTGAATCCGAAATCCCAACCCTTGTTACACGAAAATACACCTGGAAAGAAGTTATTTCGCATGGTACGAAAAAGAGATGATCGAAAATATTTTTTCTCAGAATTGAAATCGGACTATAATGGGTGAGTTTCTAGGTGTATTTCGACCCGCTGAATCCCAAAATCCAACCTCTGATGACCAAAAATATGCTTGGAAAAAAGTTATTTCGCACGGTACGAAAAAGAGATGATCGAAAATATTTTTTTTTCAGAATCAAAATCGGACTTTGATGGGTGAGTTTCTAGGTGTATTTCGACCCGCTGAATCCGAAAATCCATCCTTTGATGACCAAAAATATGCTTGGAAAAAAGTTATTTCGCATGGTACGAAAAAGGGATGATCGAGAATATCTGTCTCCAGAATCGAAATCGAACTTTGATGGGTGGGTTTATAGGTGTATTTTGACCCGCTGAATCCGAAATCCCAACCTTTGTTACACGAAAATACACCTGGAAAGAAGTTATTCCGCATGGTTCGAAAAAGAGATGATCGAAAATATTTTTTTTCAGAATCAAAATCGGACTTTAATGGGTGAGTTTCTAGGTGTATTTCGACCCGCTTAATCCGAAAATCCAACCTCTGATGACCAAAAATATGCTTGGAAAAAAGTTATTTCGCACGGTACGAAAAAGAGATGATCGGAAATATTTTTTTTTCAGAATCAAAATCGGACTTTGATGGGTGAGTTTCTAGGTGTATTTCGACCCGCTGAATCCGAAAATCCAACCTCTGATGACCAAAAATATGCTTGGAAAAAAGTTATTTCGCACGGTACGAAAAAGAGATGATCGGAAATATTTTTTTTCAGAATCAAAATCGGACTTTGATGCGTGAGTTTCTAGGTGCATTTCGACCCGCTGAATCCGAAAATCCAACCTTTGATGACCAAAAATACGCTTGGAAAAAAGTTATTTCGCATCGTACGAAAAAGAGATGATCGAAAATATCTGTCTCTAGAATCAAAATCGAACTTTGACGGGTGGTTTCATAGGTGTAATTTGACCCGCTGGATCCAAAAATCCAACCTTTGTTACACGAAAATACACCTGGAAAGAAGTTATTCCGCATGGTACGAAAAAGAGATGATCGAAAATATTTTTTTTCAGAATCGGAATCGGACTTTGATGGGTGAGTTTCTGGGTGTATTTCGACTCGCTGAATCCGAAAATCCAACCTTTGATGACCAAAAATATGCTTCGAAAAAAGTTATTTCGCATCGTACGAAAAAGAGATGATCGAAAATATCTGTCTCCAGAATCAAAATCGAACTTTGACGGGTGGTTTCATAGGTGTAATTTGACCCGCTGGATCCAAAAATCCAACCTTTGTTACACGAAAATACACCTGGAAAGAAGTTATTCCGCATGGTACGAAAAAGAGATGATCGAAAATATTTTTTTTCAGAATCAAAATCGGACTTTGATGGGTGAGTTTCTGGGTGTATTTCGACTCGCTGAATCCGAAAATCCAACCTTTGATGACCAAAAATATGCTTCGAAAAAAGTTATTTCGCATCGTACGAAAAAGAGATGATCGAAAATATCTGTCTCCAGAATCAAAATCGAACTTTGACGGGTGGTTTCATAGGTGTAATTTGACCCGCTGGATCCAAAAATCCAACCTTTGTTACACGAAAATACACCTGGAAAGAAGTTATTTCGCATGGTCCGAAAAAGAGATGATCGAAAATATTTTTTTTCAGAATCAAAATCGGACTTTAATGGGTGAGTTTCTGGGTGTATTTCGACTCGCTGATTCCGGAAATCCAACCTTTGATGACCAAAAATTTGCTTGGAAAAAAGTTATTTCGCATGGTACGAAAAAGAGATGATCGGAAATATTTTTTTTCAGAATCAAAATCGGACTTTGATGGGTGAGTTTCTGGGTGTATTTCGACTCGCTGAATCCGTAAATCCAACCTTTGATGACCAAAAATTTGCTTGGAAAAAAGTTATTTCGCATGGTACGAAAAAGAGATGATCGAAAATATCTGTCTCCAGAATCAAAATCGAACTTTGATGGTTGGGTTCATAAGTGTATTTTGACCCGCTGGATCCAAAAATCCAACCTTTCTTAAACGAAAATACACCTGGAAAGAAGTTATTTCGCATGGTACGAAAAAGGGATGATCGAAAATATTTTTTTCCAGAATTGAAATCGGACTTTAATGGGTGAGTTTCTAGGTGTATTTCGACCCGCTGAATCCCAAAATCCAACCTCTGATGACCAAAAATATGCTTGGGAAAAAGTTATTTCGCACGGTACGAAAAAGAGATGATCGAAAACATTTTTTTTCAGAATCAAAATCGGACTTTGATGGGTGAGTTTCTAGGTGTATTTCGACCCGCTGAATCCGGAAATCCATCCTTTGATGACCAAAAATATGCTTGGAAAAAAGTTATTTCGCATGGTACGAAAAAGAGATGATCGTTAATATCTGTCTCCAGAATCGAAATCGAACTTTGATGGGTGGGTTTATAGGTGTATTTTGACCCGCTGAATCCGACAATCCAACCTTTGATGACCAAAAATATGCTTGGAAAAAAGTTATTTCGCATGGTACGAAAAAGAGATGATCGAAAATATCTGTCTCCAGAATCGAAATCGAACTTTGATGGGTGGGTTCATAGGTGTATTTTGACCCGCTGAATCCAAAAATCCAACCTTTGTTACCCGAAAATACACCTGGAAAGAAGTTATTTCGCATGGTCCGAAAAAGAGATGATCGAAAATATTTTTTTTCAGAATCAAAATCGGACTTTAATGGGTGAGTTTCTAGGTGTATTCCGACCCGCTGAATCCGAAAATCCGAACTTTGATATCCAAAAATATGCTTGGAAGAAAGTTATTTCGCATGGTACGAAAAAGAGATGATCGAAAATATCTGTCTCCAGAATCGAAATCGAACTTTGATGGGTGGGTTTATAGGTGTATTTTGACCCGCTGAATCCGAAATCCCAACCTTTGTTACACGAAAATACACCTGGAAAGAAGTTATTCCGCATGGTTCGAAAAAGAGATGATCGAAAATATTTTTTTTCAGAATCAAAATCGGACTTTAATGGGTGAGTTTATAGGTGTATTTTGACCCGCTGGATCCAAAAATCCAACCTTTGTTACACGAAAATACACCTGGAGAGAAGTTATTTCGCATGGTACGAAAAAGAGATGATCGAAAATATTTTTTCTCAGAATTGAAATCGGACTTTAATGGGTGAGTTTCTAGGTGTATTTCGACCCGCTGAATCCCAAAATCCAACCTCTGATGACCAAAAATATGCTTGAAAAAAAGTTATTCCGCACGGTACGAAAAAGAGATGATCGAAAATATTTTTTTTTCAGAATCAAAATCGGACTTTGATGGGTGAGTTTCTAGGTGTATTTCGACCCGCTGAATCCGAAAATCCATCCTTTGATGACCAAAAATATGCTTGGAAAAAAGTTATTTCGCATGGTACGAAAAAGGGATGATCGAGAATATCTGTCTCCAGAATCGAAATCGAACTTTGATGGGTGGGTTTATAGGTGTATTTTGACCCGCTGAATCCGACAATCCAAGCTTTGATGACAAAAAATATGCTTGGAAGAAAGTTATTTCGCATGGTACGAAAAAGAGATGATCGGAAATATCTTTCGCCAGAATTGAAAGCGAACTTTGATGGGTGGGTTCATAGGTGTATTTTGACCCGCTGAATCCGACAATCCAAGCTTTGATGACCAAAAATATGCTTGGAAGAAAGTTATTTCGCATGGTACGAAAAAGAGATGATCGGAAATATCTTTCGCCAGAATTGAAAGCGAACTTTGATGGGTGGGTTCATAGGTGTATTTTGACCCGCTGAATCCAAAAATCCAACCTTTGTTACACGAAAATACACCTGGAAAGAAGTTATTTCGCATGGTCCGAAAAAGAGATGATCGAAAATATTTTTTTTCAGAATCAAAATCGGACTTTAATGGGTGAGCTTCTGGGTGTATTTCGACTCGCTGAATCCGGAAATCCAACCTTTGATGACCAAAAATTTGCTTGGAAAAAAGTTATTTCGCATGGTACGAAAAAGAGATGATCGGAAATATTTTTTTTCAGAATCAAAATCGGACTTTGATGGGTGAGTTTCTGGGTGTATTTCGACTCGCTGAATCCGGAAATCCAACCTTTGATGGCCAAAAATATGCTTGGAAAAAAGTTATTTCGCATGGTACGAAAAAGAGATGATCGAAAATATCTGTCTCCAGAATCAAAATCGAACTTTGATGGTTGGGTTCATAGGTGTATTTTGACCAGCTGGATCCAAAAATCCAACCTTTCTCACACGAAAATACACCTGGAAAGAAGTTATTTCGCATGGTACGAAAAAGGGATGATCGAAAATATTTTTTTCCAGAATTGAAATCGGACTTTAATGGGTGAGTTTCTAGGTGTATTTCGACCCGCTGAATCCCAAAATCCAACCTCTGATGACCAAAAATATGCTTGGGAAAAAGTTATTTCGCACGGTACGAAAAAGAGATGATCGAAAACATTTTTTTTCAGAATCAAAATCGGACTTTGATGGGTGAGTTTCTAGGTGTATTCCGACCCGCTGAATCCGGAAATCCATCCTTTGATGACCAAAAATATGCTTGGAAAAAAGTTATTTCGCATGGTACGAAAAAGAGATGATCGTTAATATCTGTCTCCAGAATCGAAATCGAACTTTGATGGGTGGGTTTATAGGTGTATTTTGACCCGCTGAATCCGACAATCCAAGCTTTGATGACCAAAAATATGCTTGGAAAAAAGTTATTTCGCATGGTACGAAAAAGAGATGATCGAAAATATTTTTTTTCAGAATCAAAATCGGACTTTAATGGGTGAGTTTCTAGGTTTATTCCGACCCGCTGAATCCGAAAATTCAAACTTTGATGGCCAAAAATTTGCTTGGAAAAAAGTTATTTCGCATGGTACGAAAAAGAGATGATCGAAAATATCTGTCTCCAGAATCGAAATCGAACTTTGATGGGTGGGTTCATAGGTGTATTTTGACCCGCTGAATCCAAAAATCCAACCTTTGTTACCCGAAAATACACCTGGAAAGAAGTTATTTCGCATGGTCCGAAAAAGAGATGATCGAAAATATTTTTTTTCAGAATCAAAATCGGACTTTAATGGGTGAGTTTCTAGGTGTATTCCGACCCGCTGAATCCGAAAATCCGAACTTTGATATCCAAAAATATGCTTGGAAGAAAGTTATTTCGCATGGTACGAAAAAGAGATGATCGAAAATATCTGTCTCCAGAATCGAAATCGAACTTTGATGGGTGGGTTTATAGGTGTATTTTGACCCGCTGAATCCGAAATCCCAACCTTTGTTACACGAAAATACACCTGGAAAGAAGTTATTCCGCATGGTTCGAAAAAGAGATGATCGAAAATATTTTTTTTCAGAATCAAAATCGGACTTTAATGGGTGAGTTTCTAGGTGTATTTCGACCCGCTTAATCCGAAAATCCAACCTCTGATGACCAAAAATATGCTTGGAAAAAAGTTATTTCGCACGGTACGAAAAAGAGATGATCGGAAATATTTTTTTTTCAGAATCAAAATCGGACTTTGATGGGTGAGTTTCTAGGTGTATTTCGACCCGCTGAATCCGAAAATCCAACCTCTGATGACCAAAAATATGCTTGGAAAAAAGTTATTTCGCACGGTACGAAAAAGAGATGATCGGAAATATTTTTTTTCAGAATCAAAATCGGACTTTGATGCGTGAGTTTCTAGGTGCATTTCGACCCGCTGAATCCGAAAATCCAACCTTTGATGACCAAAAATACGCTTGGAAAAAAGTTATTTCGCATCGTACGAAAAAGAGATGATCGAAAATATCTGTCTCTAGAATCAAAATCGAACTTTGACGGGTGGTTTCATAGGTGTAATTTGACCCGCTGGATCCAAAAATCCAACCTTTGTTACACGAAAATACACCTGGAAAGAAGTTATTCCGCATGGTACGAAAAAGAGATGATCGAAAATATTTTTTTTCAGAATCGGAATCGGACTTTGATGGGTGAGTTTCTGGGTGTATTTCGACTCGCTGAATCCGAAAATCCAACCTTTGATGACCAAAAATATGCTTCGAAAAAAGTTATTTCGCATCGTACGAAAAAGAGATGATCGAAAATATCTGTCTCCAGAATCAAAATCGAACTTTGACGGGTGGTTTCATAGGTGTAATTTGACCCGCTGGATCCAAAAATCCAACCTTTGTTACACGAAAATACACCTGGAAAGAAGTTATTCCGCATGGTACGAAAAAGAGATGATCGAAAATATTTTTTTTCAGAATCAAAATCGGACTTTGATGGGTGAGTTTCTAGGTGTATTCCGACCCGCTGAATCCGAAAATCCGAACTTTGATGACCAAAACTATGCTTGGAAAAAAGTTATTTCGCATGGTACGAAAAAGAGATGATCGAAAATATCTGTCTCCAGAATCGAAATCGAACTTTGATGGGTGGGTTTATAGGTGTATTTTGACCCGCTGGATCCAAAAATCCAACCTTTGTTACACGAAAATACACCTGGAGAGAAGTTATTTCGCATGGTACGAAAAAGAGATGATCGAAAATATTTTTTCTCAGAATTGAAATCGGACTTTAATGGGTGAGTTTCTAGGTGTATTTCGACCCGCTGAATCCCAAAATCCAACCTCTGATGACCAAAAATATGCTTGAAAAAAAGTTATTCCGCACGGTACGAAAAAGAGATGATCGAAAATATTTTTTTTTCAGAATCAAAATCGGACTTTGATGGGTGAGTTTCTAGGTGTATTTCGACCCGCTGAATCCGAAAATCCATCCTTTGATGACCAAAAATATGCTTGGAAAAAAGTTATTTCGCATGGTACGAAAAAGGGATGATCGAGAATATCTGTCTCCAGAATCGAAATCGAACTTTGATGGGTGGGTTTATAGGTGTATTTTGACCCGCTGAATCCGACAATCCAAGCTTTGATGACAAAAAATATGCTTGGAAGAAAGTTATTTCGCATGGTACGAAAAAGAGATGATCGGAAATATCTTTCGCCAGAATTGAAAGCGAACTTTGATGGGTGGGTTCATAGGTGTATTTTGACCCGCTGAATCCGACAATCCAAGCTTTGATGACCAAAAATATGCTTGGAAGAAAGTTATTTCGCATGGTACGAAAAAGAGATGATCGGAAATATCTTTCGCCAGAATTGAAAGCGAACTTTGATGGGTGGGTTCATAGGTGTATTTTGACCCGCTGAATCCAAAAATCCAACCTTTGTTACACGAAAATACACCTGGAAAGAAGTTATTTCGCATGGTCCGAAAAAGAGATGATCGAAAATATTTTTTTTCAGAATCAAAATCGGACTTTAATGGGTGAGCTTCTGGGTGTATTTCGACTCGCTGAATCCGGAAATCCAACCTTTGATGACCAAAAATTTGCTTGGAAAAAAGTTATTTCGCATGGTACGAAAAAGAGATGATCGGAAATATTTTTTTTCAGAATCAAAATCGGACTTTGATGGGTGAGTTTCTGGGTGTATTTCGACTCGCTGAATCCGGAAATCCAACCTTTGATGGCCAAAAATATGCTTGGAAAAAAGTTATTTCGCATGGTACGAAAAAGAGATGATCGAAAATATCTGTCTCCAGAATCAAAATCGAACTTTGATGGTTGGGTTCATAGGTGTATTTTGACCAGCTGGATCCAAAAATCCAACCTTTCTCACACGAAAATACACCTGGAAAGAAGTTATTTCGCATGGTACGAAAAAGGGATGATCGAAAATATTTTTTTCCAGAATTGAAATCGGACTTTAATGGGTGAGTTTCTAGGTGTATTTCGACCCGCTGAATCCCAAAATCCAACCTCTGATGACCAAAAATATGCTTGGGAAAAAGTTATTTCGCACGGTACGAAAAAGAGATGATCGAAAACATTTTTTTTCAGAATCAAAATCGGACTTTGATGGGTGAGTTTCTAGGTGTATTCCGACCCGCTGAATCCGGAAATCCATCCTTTGATGACCAAAAATATGCTTGGAAAAAAGTTATTTCGCATGGTACGAAAAAGAGATGATCGTTAATATCTGTCTCCAGAATCGAAATCGAACTTTGATGGGTGGGTTTATAGGTGTATTTTGACCCGCTGAATCCGACAATCCAAGCTTTGATGACCAAAAATATGCTTGGAAAAAAGTTATTTCGCATGGTACGAAAAAGAGATGATCGAAAATATTTTTTTTCAGAATCAAAATCGGACTTTAATGGGTGAGTTTCTAGGTTTATTCCGACCCGCTGAATCCGAAAATTCAAACTTTGATAGCCAAAAATTTGCTTGGAAAAAAGTTATTTCGCATGGTACGAAAAAGAGATGATCGGAAATATTTTTTTTCAGAATCAAAATCGGACTTTGATGGGTGAGTTCCTGGGTGTATTTCGACTCGCTGAATCCAGAAATCCAACCTTTGATGACCACAAATATGCTTGGAAAAAAGTTATTTCGCATGGTACGAAAAAGAGATGATCGAAAATATCTGTCTCCAGAATCAAAATCGAACTTTGATGGGTCGGTTCATAGGTGTATTCTGACCCGCTGAATCCAAAAATCCAACCTTTGTTACCCAAAAATACACCTGGAAAGAAGTTATTTCGCATGGTCCGAAAAAGAGATGATCGAAAATATTTTTTTTCAGAATCAAAATCGGACTTTAATGGGTGAGTTTCTAGGTGTATTCCGACCCGCTGAATCCGAAAATCCGAACTTTGATATCCAAAAATATGCTTGGAAAAAGTTATTTCGCATGGTACGAAAAAGAGATGATCGAAAATATCTGTCTCCAGAATCGAAATCGAACTTTGATGGGTGGGTTTATAGGTGTATTTTGACCCGCTGAATCCAAAAATCCAACCTTTGTTACACGAAAATACACCTGGAACGAAGTTATTCCGCATGGTACGAAAAAGAAATGATCGAAAATATTTTTTGTCAGAATCGAAATCGGACTTTAATGGGTGAGTTTCTAGGTGTATTTCGACCCGCTGAATCCGAAAATCCAACCTCTGATGACCAAAAATTTGCTTGGAAAAAAGTTATTTCGCATGGTACGAAAAAGAGATGATCGGAAATATTTTTCTTCAGAATCAAAATCGGACTTTGATGGGTGAGTTTCTGGGTGTATTCCGACCCGCTGAATCCGGAAATCCAACCTTTGATGACCAAAAATATGCTTGGAAAAAAGTTATTTCGCATGGTACGAAAAAGAGATGATCGAAAATATCTGTCTCCAGAATCAAAATCGAACTTTGATGGGTGGGTTCATAGGTGTATTTTGACCCGCTGAATCCAAAAATCCAACCTTTGTTACCCGAAAATACACCTGGAAAGAAGTTATTTCGCATGGTCCGAAAAAGAGATGATCGAAAATATTTTTTTTCAGAATCAAAATCGGACTTTAATGGGTGAGTTTCTAGGTGTATTCCGACCCGCTGAATCCGAAAATCCGAACTTTGATATCCAAAAATATGCTTGGAAAAAAGTTATTTCGCATGGTACGAAAAAGAGATGATCGAAAATATCTGTCTCCAGAATCGAAATCGAACTTTGATGGGTGGGTTTATAGGTGTATTTTGACCCGCTGAATCCGAAATCCCAACCCTTGTTACACGAAAATACACCTGGAAAGAAGTTATTTCGCATGGTACGAAAAAGAGATGATCGAAAATATTTTTTCTCAGAATTGAAATCGGACTATAATGGGTGAGTTTCTAGGTGTATTTCGACCCGCTGAATCCCAAAATCCAACCTCTGATGACCAAAAATATGCTTGGAAAAAAGTTATTTCGCACGGTACGAAAAAGAGATGATCGAAAATATTTTTTTTTCAGAATCAAAATCGGACTTTGATGGGTGAGTTTCTAGGTGTATTTCGACCCGCTGAATCCGAAAATCCATCCTTTGATGACCAAAAATATGCTTGGAAAAAAGTTATTTCGCATGGTACGAAAAAGGGATGATCGAGAATATCTGTCTCCAGAATCGAAATCGAACTTTGATGGGTGGGTTTATAGGTGTATTTTGACCCGCTGAATCCGACAATCCAAGCTTTGATGACCAAAAATATGCTTGGAAGAAAGTTATTTCGCATGGTACGAAAAAGAGATGATCGGAAATATCTTTCGCCAGAATTGAAAGCGAACTTTGATGGGTGGGTTCATGGGTGTATTTTGACCCGCTGAATCCAAAAATCCAACCTTTGTTACACGAAAATACACCTGGAAAGAAGTTATTTCGCATGGTCCGAAAAAGAGATGATCGAAAATATTTTTTTTCAGAATCAAAATCGGACTTTAATGGGTGAGTTTCTGGGTGTATTTCGACTCGCTGATTCCGGAAATCCAACCTTTGATGACCAAAAATTTGCTTGGAAAAAAGTTATTTCGCATGGTACGAAAAAGAGATGATCGGAAATATTTTTGTTCAGAATCAAAATCGGACTTTGATGGGTGAGTTTCTGGGTGTATTTCGACTCGCTGAATCCGTAAATCCAACCTTTGATGACCAAAAATTTGCTTGGAAAAAAGTTATTTCGCATGGTACGAAAAAGAGATGATCGCAAATATCTGTCTCCAGAATCGAAATCGAACTTTGATGGGTGGGTTTATAGGTGTATTTTGACCCGCTGAATCCGAAATCCCAACCTTTGTTACACGAAAATACAGCTGGAAAGAAGTTATTCCGCATGGTTCGAAAAAGAGATGATCGAAAATATTTTTTTTCAGAATCAAAATCGGACTTTAATGGGTGAGTTTCTAGGTGTATTTCGACCCGCTGAATCGGAAAATCCAACCTCTGATGACCAAAAATATGCTTGGAAAAAAGTTATTTCGAACGGTACGAAAAAGAGATGATCGGAAATATTTTTTTTCAGAATCAAAATCGGACTTTGATGCGTGAGTTTCTAGGTGTATTTCGACCCGCTGAATCCGAAAATCCAACCTTTGATGACCAAAAATACGCTTGGAAAAAAGTTATTTCGCATCGTACGAAAAAGAGATGATCGAAAATATCTGTCTCCAGAATCAAAATCGAACTTTGACGGGTGGTTTCATAGGTGTAATTTGACCCGCTGGATCCAAAAATCCAACCTTTGTTACACGAAAATACACCTGGAAAGAAGTTATTCCGCATGGTACGAAAAAGAGATGATCGAAAATATTTTTTTTCAGAATCAAAATCGGACTTTGATGGCCGAGTTTCTAGGTGTATTCCGACCCGCTGAATCCGAAAATCCGAACTTTGATGACCAAAAATATGCTTGGAAAAAAGTTATTTCGCATGGTACGAAAAAGAGATGATCGAAAATATCTGTCTCCAGAATCGAAATCGAACTTTGATGGGTGGGTTTATAGGTGTATTTTGACCCGCTGGATCCAAAAATCCAACCTTTGTTACACGAAAATACACCTGGAAAGAAGTTATTTCGCATGGTACGAAAAAGAGATGATCGAAAATATTTTTTCTCAGAATTGAAATCGGACTTTAATGGGTGAGTTTCTAGGTGTATTTCGACCCGCTGAATCCCAAAATCCAACCTCTGATGACCAAAAATATGCTTGGAAAAAAGTTATTTCGCACGGTACGAAAAAGAGATGATCGAAAATATTTTTTTTTCAGAATCAAAATCGGACTTTGATGGGTGAGTTTCTAGGTGTATTTCGACCCGCTGAATCCGAAAATCCATCCTTTGATGACCAAAAATATGCTTGGAAAAAAGTTATTTCGCATGGTACGAAAAAGGGATGATCGAGAATATCTGTCTCCAGAATCGAAATCGAACTTTGATGGGTGGGTTTATAGGTGTATTTTGACCCGCTGAATCCGACAATCCAAGCTTTGATGACCAAAAATATGCTTGGAAGAAAGTTATTTCGCATGGTACGAAAAAGAGATGATCGGAAATATCTTTCGCCAGAATTGAACGTGAACTTTGATGGGTGGGTTCATAGGTGTATTTTGACCCGCTGAATCCAAAAATCCAACCTTTGTTACACGAAAATACACCTGGAAAGAAGTTATTTCGCATGGTCCGAAAAAGAGATGATCGAAAATATTTTTTTTCAGAATCAAAATCGGACTTTAATGGGTGAGTGTCTAGGTTTATTCCGACCCGCTGAATCCGAAAATCCAAACTTTGATAACCAAAAATTTGCTTGGAAAAAAGTTATTTCGCATGGTACGAAAAAGAGATGATCGGAAAAATTTTTTTTCAGAATCAAAATCGGACTTTGATGGGTGAGTTTCTGGGTGTATTTCGACTCGCTGAATCCGGAAATCCAACCTTTGATGACCAAAAATATGCTTGGAAAAAAGTTATTCCGCATGGTACGAAAAAGGGATGATCGAGAATATCTGTCTCCAGAATCGAAATCGAACTTTGATGGTTGGGTTCATAGGTGTATTTTGACCCGCTGAATCCGACAATCCAAGCTTTGATGACCAAAAATATGCTTGGAAGAAAGTTATTTCGCATGGTACGAAAAAGAGATGATCGGAAATATCTTTCGCCAGAATTGAAAGCGAACTTTGATGGGTGGGTTCATGGGTGTATTTTGACCCGCTGAATCCAAAAATCCAACCTTTGTTACACGAAAATACACCTGGAAAGAAGTTATTTCGCATGGTCCGAAAAAGAGATGATCGAAAATATTTTTTTTCAGAATCAAAATCGGACTTTAATGGGTGAGTTTCTGGGTGTATTTCGACTCGCTGATTCCGGAAATCCAACCTTTGATGACCAAAAATTTGCTTGGAAAAAAGTTATTTCGCATGGTACGAAAAAGAGATGATCGGAAATATTTTTTTTCAGAATCAAAATCGGACTTTGATGGGTGAGTTTCTGGGTGTATTTCGACTCGCTGAATCCGTAAATCCAACCTTTGATGACCAAAAATTTGCTTGGAAAAAAGTTATTTCGCATGGTACGAAAAAGAGATGATCGAAAATATCTGTCTCCAGAATCAAAATCGAACTTTGATGGTTGGGTTCATAAGTGTATTTTGACCCGCTGGATCCAAAAATCCAACCTTTCTTACACGAAAATACACCTGGAAAGAAGTTATTTCGCATGGTACGAAAAAGGGATGATCGAAAATATTTTTTTCCAGAATTGAAATCGGACTTTAATGGGTGAGTTTCTAGGTGTATTTCGACCCGCTGAATCCCAAAATCCAACCTCTGATGACCAAAAATATGCTTGGGAAAAAGTTATTTCGCACGGTACGAAAAAGAGATGATCGAGAACATTTTTTTTCAGAATCAAAATCGGACTTTGATGGGTGAGTTTCTAGGTGTATTTCGACCCGCTGAATCCGGAAATCCATCCTTTGATGACCAAAAATATGCTTGGAAAAAAGTTATTTCGCATGGTACGAAAAAGAGATGATCGTTAATATCTGTCTCCAGAATCGAAATCGAACTTTGATGGGTGGGTTTATAGGTGTATTTTGACCCGCTGAATCCGACAATCCAACCTCTGATGACCAAAAATTTGCTTGGAAAAAAGTTATTTCGCATGGTACGAAAAAGAGATGATCGGAAATATTTTTTTTCAGAATCAAAATCGGACTTTGATGGGTGAGTTTCTGGGTGTATTTCGACCCGCTGAATCCGGAAATCCAACCTTTGATGACCAAAAATATGCTTGGAAAAAAGTTATTTCGCATGGTACGAAAAAGAGATGATCGAAAATATCTGTCTCCAGAATCAAAATCGAACTTTGATGGGTGGGTTCATAGGTGTATTTTGACCCGCTGAATCCAAAAATCCAACCTTTGTTACCCGAAAATACACCTGGAAAGAAGTTATTTCGCATGGTCCGAAAAAGAGATGATCGAAAATATTTTTTTTCAGAATCAAAATCGGACTTTAATGGGTGAGTTTCTAGGTGTATTCCGACCCGCTGAATCCGAAAATCCGAACTTTGATATCCAAAAATATGCTTGGAAAAAAGTTATTTCGCATGGTACGAAAAAGAGATGATCGAAAATATCTGTCTCCAGAATCGAAATCGAACTTTGATGGGTGGGTTTATAGGTGTATTTTGACCCGCTGAATCCGAAATCCCAACCTTTGTTACACGAAAATACACCTGGAAAGAAGTTATTCCGCATGGTTCGAAAAAGAGATGATCGAAAATATTTTTTTTCAGAATCAAAATCGGACTTTATCGGGTGAGTTTCTAGGTGTATTTCGACCCGCTGAATCCGAAAATCCAACCTCTGATGACAAAAAATATGCTTGGAAAAAAGTTATTTCGCACGGTACGAAAAAGAGATGATCGGAAATATTTTTTTTCAGAATCAAAATCGGACTTTGATGCGTGAGTTTCTAGGTGTATTTCGACCCGCTGAATCCGAAAATCCAACCTTTGATGACCAAAAATACGCTTGGAAAAAAGTTATTTCGCATCGTACGAAAAAGAGATGATCGAAAATATCTGTCTCCAGAATCAAAATCGAACTTTGACGGGTGGTTTCATAGGTGTAATTTGACCCGCTGGATCCAAAAATCCAACCTTTGTTACACGAAAATACACCTGGAAAGAAGTTATTCCGCATGGTACGAAAAAGAGATGATCGAAAATATTTTTTTTCAGAATCAAAATCGGACTTTGATGGCCGAGTTTCTAGGTGTATTCCGACCCGCTGAATCCGAAAATCCGAACTTTGATGACCAAAAATATGCTTGGAAGAAAGTTATTTCGCATGGTACGAAAAAGAGATGATCGGAAATATCTTTCGCCAGAATTGAAAGCGAACTTTGATGGGTGGGTTCATGGGTGTATTTTGACCCGCTGAATCCAAAAATCCAACCTTTGTTACACGAAAATACACCTGGAAAGAAGTTATTTCGCATGGTCCGAAAAAGAGATGATCGAAAATATTTTTTTTCAGAATCAAAATCGGACTTTAATGGGTGAGTTTCTGGGTGTATTTCGACTCGCTGATTCCGGAAATCCAACCTTTGATGACCAAAAATTTGCTTGGAAAAAAGTTATTTCGCATGGTACGAAAAAGAGATGATCGGAAATATTTTTTTTCAGAATCAAAATCGGACTTTGATGGGTGAGTTTCTGGGTGTATTTCGACTCGCTGAATCCGTAAATCCAACCTTTGATGACCAAAAATTTGCTTGGAAAAAAGTTATTTCGCATGGTACGAAAAAGAGATGATCGAAAATATCTGTCTCCAGAATCAAAATCGAACTTTGATGGTTGGGTTCATAAGTGTATTTTGACCCGCTGGATCCAAAAATCCAACCTTTCTTACACGAAAATACACCTGGAAAGAAGTTATTTCGCATGGTACGAAAAAGGGATGATCGAAAATATTTTTTTCCAGAATTGAAATCGGACTTTAATGGGTGAGTTTCTAGGTGTATTTCGACCCGCTGAATCCCAAAATCCAACCTCTGATGACCAAAAATATGCTTGGGAAAAAGTTATTTCGCACGGTACGAAAAAGAGATGATCGAGAACATTTTTTTTCAGAATCAAAATCGGACTTTGATGGGTGAGTTTCTAGGTGTATTTCGACCCGCTGAATCCGGAAATCCATCCTTTGATGACCAAAAATATGCTTGGAAAAAAGTTATTTCGCATGGTACGAAAAAGAGATGATCGTTAATATCTGTCTCCAGAATCGAAATCGAACTTTGATGGGTGGGTTTATAGGTGTATTTTGACCCGCTGAATCCGACAATCCAACCTCTGATGACCAAAAATTTGCTTGGAAAAAAGTTATTTCGCATGGTACGAAAAAGAGATGATCGGAAATATTTTTTTTCAGAATCAAAATCGGACTTTGATGGGTGAGTTTCTGGGTGTATTTCGACCCGCTGAATCCGGAAATCCAACCTTTGATGACCAAAAATATGCTTGGAAAAAAGTTATTTCGCATGGTACGAAAAAGAGATGATCGAAAATATCTGTCTCCAGAATCAAAATCGAACTTTGATGGGTGGGTTCATAGGTGTATTTTGACCCGCTGAATCCAAAAATCCAACCTTTGTTACCCGAAAATACACCTGGAAAGAAGTTATTTCGCATGGTCCGAAAAAGAGATGATCGAAAATATTTTTTTTCAGAATCAAAATCGGACTTTAATGGGTGAGTTTCTAGGTGTATTCCGACCCGCTGAATCCGAAAATCCGAACTTTGATATCCAAAAATATGCTTGGAAAAAAGTTATTTCGCATGGTACGAAAAAGAGATGATCGAAAATATCTGTCTCCAGAATCGAAATCGAACTTTGATGGGTGGGTTTATAGGTGTATTTTGACCCGCTGAATCCGAAATCCCAACCTTTGTTACACGAAAATACACCTGGAAAGAAGTTATTCCGCATGGTTCGAAAAAGAGATGATCGAAAATATTTTTTTTCAGAATCAAAATCGGACTTTATCGGGTGAGTTTCTAGGTGTATTTCGACCCGCTGAATCCGAAAATCCAACCTCTGATGACAAAAAATATGCTTGGAAAAAAGTTATTTCGCACGGTACGAAAAAGAGATGATCGGAAATATTTTTTTTCAGAATCAAAATCGGACTTTGATGCGTGAGTTTCTAGGTGTATTTCGACCCGCTGAATCCGAAAATCCAACCTTTGATGACCAAAAATACGCTTGGAAAAAAGTTATTTCGCATCGTACGAAAAAGAGATGATCGAAAATATCTGTCTCCAGAATCAAAATCGAACTTTGACGGGTGGTTTCATAGGTGTAATTTGACCCGCTGGATCCAAAAATCCAACCTTTGTTACACGAAAATACACCTGGAAAGAAGTTATTCCGCATGGTACGAAAAAGAGATGATCGAAAATATTTTTTTTCAGAATCAAAATCGGACTTTGATGGCCGAGTTTCTAGGTGTATTCCGACCCGCTGAATCCGAAAATCCGAACTTTGATGACCAAAAATATGCTTGGAAAAAAGTTATTTCGCATGGTACGAAAAAGAGATGATCGAAAATATCTGTCTCCAGAATCGAAATCGAACTTTGATGGGTGGGTTTATAGGTGTATTTTGACCCGCTGGATCCAAAAATCCAACCTTTGTTACACGAAAATACACCTGGAAAGAAGTTATTTCGCATGGTCCGAAAAAGAGATGATCGAAAATATTTTTTTTCAGAATCAAAATCGGACTTTAATGGGTGAGTTTCTGGGTGTATTTCGACTCGCTGATTCCGGAAATCCAACCTTTGATGACCAAAAATTTGCTTGGAAAAAAGTTATTTCGCATGGTACGAAAAAGAGATGATCGGAAATATTTTTTTTCAGAATCAAAATCGGACTTTGATGGGTGAGTTTCTGGGTGTATTTCGACTCGCTGAATCCGTAAATCCAACCTTTGATGACCAAAAATTTGCTTGGAAAAAAGTTATTTCGCATGGTACGAAAAAGAGATGATCGAAAATATCTGTCTCCAGAATCGAAATCGAACTTTGATGGGTGGGTTTATAGGTGTATTTTGACCCGCTGAATCCGAAATCCCAACCTTTGTTACACGAAAATACACCTGGAAAGAAGTTATTCCGCATGGTTCGAAAAAGAGATGATCGAAAATATTTTTTTTCAGAATCAAAATCGGACTTTAATGGGTGAGTTTCTAGGTGTATTTCGACCCGCTGAATCCGAAAATCCAACCTCTGATGACCAAAAATATGCTTGGAAAAAAGTTATTTCGCACGGTACGAAAAAGAGATGATCGGAAATATTTTTTTTCAGAATCAAAATCGGACTTTGATGCGTGAGTTTCTAGGTGTATTTCGACCCGCTGAATCCGAAAATCCAACCTTTGATGACCAAAAATACGCTTGGAAAAAAGTTATTTCGCATCGTACGAAAAAGAGATGATCGAAAATATCTGTCTCCAGAATCGAAATCGAACTTTGATGGGTGGGTTTATAGGTGTATTTTGACCCGCTGGATCCAAAAATCCAACCTTTGTTACACGAAAATACACCTGGAAAGAAGTTATTTCGCATGGTACGAAAAAGAGATGATCGAAAATATTTTTTCTCAGAATTGAAATCGGACTTCAATGGGTGAGTTTCTAGGTGTATTTCGACCCGCTGAATCCCAAAATCCAACCTCTGATGACCAAAAATATGCTTGGAAAAAAGTTATTTCGCACGGTACGAAAAAGAGATGATCGAAAATATTTTTTTTTCAGAATCAAAATCGGACTTTGATGGTTGAGTTTCTAGGTGTATTTCGACCCGCTGAATCCGAAAATCCATCCTTTGATGACCAAAAATATGCTTGGAAAAAAGTTATTTCGCATGGTACGAAAAAGGGATGATCGAGAATATCTGTCTCCAGAATCGAAATCGAACTTTGATGGGTGGGTTTATAGGTGTATTTTGACCCGCTGAATCCGACAATCCAAGCTTTGATGACCAAAAATATGCTTGGAAGAAAGTTATTTCGCATGGTACGAAAAAGAGATGATCGGAAATATCTTTCGCCAGAATTGAACGCGAACTTTGATGGGTGGGTTCATAGGTGTATTTTGACCCGCTGAATCCAAAAATCCAACCTTTGTTACACGAAAATACACCTGGAAAGAAGTTATTTCGCATGATCCGAAAAAGAGATGATCGAAAATATTTTTTTTCAGAATCAAAATCGGACTTTAATGGGTGAGTGTCTAGGTTTATTCCGACCCGCTGAATCCGAAAATCCAAACTTTGATAGCCAAAAATTTGCTTAGAAAAAAGTTATTTCGCATGGTACGAAAAAGAGATGATCGGAAATATTTTTTTTCAGAATCAAAATCGGACTTTGATGGGTGAGTTTCTGGGTGTATTTCGACTCGCTGAATCCGGAAATCCAACCTTTGATGACCAAAAATATGCTTGGAAAAAAGTTATTCCGCATGGTACGAAAAAGGGATGATCGAGAATATCTGTCTCCAGAATCGAAATCGAACTTTGATGGTTGGGTTTATAGGTGTATTTTGACCCGCTGAATCCGACAATCCAAGCTTTGATGACCAAAAATATGCTTGGAAGAAAGTTATTTCGCATGGTACGAAAAAGAGATGATCGGAAATATCTTTCGCCAGAATCGAAAGCGAACTTTGATGGGTGGGTTCATAGGTGTATTTTGACCCGCTGAATCCAAAAATCCAACTTTTGTTACACGAAAATACACCTGGAAAGAAGTTATTTCGCATGGTCCGAAAAAGAGATGATCGAAAATATCTGTCTCCAGAATCGAAATCGAACTTTGATGGGTGGGTTTATAGGTGTATTTTGACCCGCTGAATCCAAAAATCCAACCTTTGTTACACGAAAATACACCTGGAACGAAGTTATTCCGCATGGTACGAAAAAGAAATGATCGAAAATATTTTTTTTCAGAATCAAAATCGGACTTTAATGGGTGAGTTTCTAGGTGTATTTTGACCCGCTGAATCCGAAAATCCAACCTCTGATGACCAAAAATTTGCTTGGAAAAAAGTTATTTCGCATGGTACGAAAAAGAGATGATCGAAAATATTTTTTTTCAGAATCAAAATCGAACTTTGATGGGTGAGTTTCTGGGTGTATTTCGACCCGCTGAATCCGGAAATCCAACCTTTGATGACCAAAAATATGCTTGGAAAAAAGTTATTTCGCATGGTACGAAAAAGAGATGATCGAAAATATCTGTCTCCAGAATCAAAATCGAACTTTGATGGGTGGGTTCATAGGTGTATTTTGACACGCTGAATCCAAAAATCCAACCTTTGTTACCCGAAAAAACACCTGGAAAGAAGTTATTTCGCATGGTCCGAAAAAGAGATGATCGAAAATATTTTTTTTCAGAATCAAAATCGGACTTTGATGGGTGAGTTTCTGGGTGTATTTCGACCCGCTGAATCCGGAAATCCAACCTTTGATGACCAAAAATATGCTTGGAAAAAAGTTATTTCGCATGGTACGAAAAAGAGATGATCGAAAATATCTGTCTCCAGAATCAAAATCGAACTTTGATGGGTGGGTTCATAGGTGTATTTTGACCCGCTGAATCCAAAAATCCAACCTTTGTTACCCGAAAATACACCTGGAAAGAAGTTATTTCGCATGGTCCGAAAAAGAGATGATCGAAAATATTTTTTTTCAGAATCAAAATCGGACTTTAATGGGTGAGTTTCTAGGTGTATTCCGACCCGCTGAATCCGAAAATCCGAACTTTGATATCCAAAAATATGCTTGGAAAAAAGTTATTTCGCATGGTACGAAAAAGAGATGATCGAAAATATCTGTCTCCAGAATCGAAATCGAACTTTGATGGGTGGGTTTATAGGTGTATTTTGACCCGCTGAATCCGAAATCCCAACCTTTGTTACACGAAAATACACCTGGAAAGAAGTTATTCCGCATGGTTCGAAAAAGAGATGATCGAAAATATTTTTTTTCAGAATCAAAATCGGACTTTATCGGGTGAGTTTCTAGGTGTATTTCGACCCGCTGAATCCGAAAATCCAACCTCTGATGACAAAAAATATGCTTGGAAAAAAGTTATTTCGCACGGTACGAAAAAGAGATGATCGGAAATATTTTTTTTCAGAATCAAAATCGGACTTTGATGCGTGAGTTTCTAGGTGTATTTCGACCCGCTGAATCCGAAAATCCAACCTTTGATGACCAAAAATACGCTTGGAAAAAAGTTATTTCGCATCGTACGAAAAAGAGATGATCGAAAATATCTGTCTCCAGAATCAAAATCGAACTTTGACGGGTGGTTTCATAGGTGTAATTTGACCCGCTGGATCCAAAAATCCAACCTTTGTTACACGAAAATACACCTGGAAAGAAGTTATTCCGCATGGTACGAAAAAGAGATGATCGAAAATATTTTTTTTCAGAATCAAAATCGGACTTTGATGGCCGAGTTTCTAGGTGTATTCCGACCCGCTGAATCCGAAAATCCGAACTTTGATGACCAAAAATATGCTTGGAAAAAAGTTATTTCGCATGGTACGAAAAAGAGATGATCGAAAATATCTGTCTCCAGAATCGAAATCGAACTTTGATGGGTGGGTTTATAGGTGTATTTTGACCCGCTGGATCCAAAAATCCAACCTTTGTTACACGAAAATACACCTGGAAAGAAGTTATTTCGCATGGTCCGAAAAAGAGATGATCGAAAATATTTTTTTTCAGAATCAAAATCGGACTTTAATGGGTGAGTTTCTGGGTGTATTTCGACTCGCTGATTCCGGAAATCCAACCTTTGATGACCAAAAATTTGCTTGGAAAAAAGTTATTTCGCATGGTACGAAAAAGAGATGATCGGAAATATTTTTTTTCAGAATCAAAATCGGACTTTGATGGGTGAGTTTCTGGGTGTATTTCGACTCGCTGAATCCGTAAATCCAACCTTTGATGACCAAAAATTTGCTTGGAAAAAAGTTATTTCGCATGGTACGAAAAAGAGATGATCGAAAATATCTGTCTCCAGAATCGAAATCGAACTTTGATGGGTGGGTTTATAGGTGTATTTTGACCCGCTGAATCCGAAATCCCAACCTTTGTTACACGAAAATACACCTGGAAAGAAGTTATTCCGCATGGTTCGAAAAAGAGATGATCGAAAATATTTTTTTTCAGAATCAAAATCGGACTTTAATGGGTGAGTTTCTAGGTGTATTTCGACCCGCTGAATCCGAAAATCCAACCTCTGATGACCAAAAATATGCTTGGAAAAAAGTTATTTCGCACGGTACGAAAAAGAGATGATCGGAAATATTTTTTTTCAGAATCAAAATCGGACTTTGATGCGTGAGTTTCTAGGTGTATTTCGACCCGCTGAATCCGAAAATCCAACCTTTGATGACCAAAAATACGCTTGGAAAAAAGTTATTTCGCATCGTACGAAAAAGAGATGATCGAAAATATCTGTCTCCAGAATCGAAATCGAACTTTGATGGGTGGGTTTATAGGTGTATTTTGACCCGCTGGATCCAAAAATCCAACCTTTGTTACACGAAAATACACCTGGAAAGAAGTTATTTCGCATGGTACGAAAAAGAGATGATCGAAAATATTTTTTCTCAGAATTGAAATCGGACTTCAATGGGTGAGTTTCTAGGTGTATTTCGACCCGCTGAATCCCAAAATCCAACCTCTGATGACCAAAAATATGCTTGGAAAAAAGTTATTTCGCACGGTACGAAAAAGAGATGATCGAAAATATTTTTTTTTCAGAATCAAAATCGGACTTTGATGGTTGAGTTTCTAGGTGTATTTCGACCCGCTGAATCCGAAAATCCATCCTTTGATGACCAAAAATATGCTTGGAAAAAAGTTATTTCGCATGGTACGAAAAAGGGATGATCGAGAATATCTGTCTCCAGAATCGAAATCGAACTTTGATGGGTGGGTTTATAGGTGTATTTTGACCCGCTGAATCCGACAATCCAAGCTTTGATGACCAAAAATATGCTTGGAAGAAAGTTATTTCGCATGGTACGAAAAAGAGATGATCGGAAATATCTTTCGCCAGAATTGAACGCGAACTTTGATGGGTGGGTTCATAGGTGTATTTTGACCCGCTGAATCCAAAAATCCAACCTTTGTTACACGAAAATACACCTGGAAAGAAGTTATTTCGCATGATCCGAAAAAGAGATGATCGAAAATATTTTTTTTCAGAATCAAAATCGGACTTTAATGGGTGAGTGTCTAGGTTTATTCCGACCCGCTGAATCCGAAAATCCAAACTTTGATAGCCAAAAATTTGCTTAGAAAAAAGTTATTTCGCATGGTACGAAAAAGAGATGATCGGAAATATTTTTTTTCAGAATCAAAATCGGACTTTGATGGGTGAGTTTCTGGGTGTATTTCGACTCGCTGAATCCGGAAATCCAACCTTTGATGACCAAAAATATGCTTGGAAAAAAGTTATTCCGCATGGTACGAAAAAGGGATGATCGAGAATATCTGTCTCCAGAATCGAAATCGAACTTTGATGGTTGGGTTTATAGGTGTATTTTGACCCGCTGAATCCGACAATCCAAGCTTTGATGACCAAAAATATGCTTGGAAGAAAGTTATTTCGCATGGTACGAAAAAGAGATGATCGGAAATATCTTTCGCCAGAATCGAAAGCGAACTTTGATGGGTGGGTTCATAGGTGTATTTTGACCCGCTGAATCCAAAAATCCAACTTTTGTTACACGAAAATACACCTGGAAAGAAGTTATTTCGCATGGTCCGAAAAAGAGATGATCGAAAATATCTGTCTCCAGAATCGAAATCGAACTTTGATGGGTGGGTTTATAGGTGTATTTTGACCCGCTGAATCCAAAATCCAACCTTTGTTACACGAAAATACACCTGGAACGAAGTTATTCCGCATGGTACGAAAAAGAAATGATCGAAAATATTTTTTTTCAGAATCAAAATCGGACTTTAATGGGTGAGTTTCTAGGTGTATTTTGACCCGCTGAATCCGAAAATCCAACCTCTGATGACCAAAAATTTGCTTGGAAAAAAGTTATTTCGCATGGTACGAAAAAGAGATGATCGAAAATATTTTTTTTCAGAATCAAAATCGAACTTTGATGGGTGAGTTTCTGGGTGTATTTCGACCCGCTGAATCCGGAAATCCAACCTTTGATGACCAAAAATATGCTTGGAAAAAAGTTATTTCGCATGGTACGAAAAAGAGATGATCGAAAATATCTGTCTCCAGAATCAAAATCGAACTTTGATGGGTGGGTTCATAGGTGTATTTTGACACGCTGAATCCAAAAATCCAACCTTTGTTACCCGAAAAAACACCTGGAAAGAAGTTATTTCGCATGGTCCGAAAAAGAGATGATCGAAAATATTTTTATTCAGAATCAAAATCGGACTTTAATGGGTGAGTTTCTAGGTGTATTCCGACCCGCTGAATCCGAAAATCCGAACTTTGATATCCAAAAATATGCTTGGAAAAAAGTTATTTCGCATGGTACGAAAAAGAGATGATCGAAAATATCTGTCTCCAGAATCGAAATCGAACTTTGATGGGTGGGTTTATAGGTGTATTTTGACCCGCTGAATCCGAAATCCCAACCTTTGTTACACGAAAATACACCTGGAAAGAAGTTATTCCGCATGGTTCGAAAAAGAGATGATCGAAAATATTTTTTTTCAGAATCAAAATCGGACTTTAATGGGTGAGTTTCTAGGTGTATTTCGACCCGCTGAATCCGAAAATCCAGCCTCTGATGACCAAAAATATGCTTGGAAAAAAGTTATTTCGCACGGTACGAAAAAGAGATGATCGGAAATATTTGTTTTCAGAATCAAAATCGGACTTTGATGCGTGAGTTTCTAGGTGTATTTCGACCCGCTGAATCCGAAAATCCAACCTTTGATGACCAAAAATACGCTTGGAAAAAAGTTATTTCGCATCGTACGAAAAAGAGATGATCGAAAATATCTGTCTCCAGAATCAAAATCGAACTTTGATGGTTGGGTTCATAGGTGTATTTTGACCAGCTGGATCCAAAAATCCAACCTTTCTTACACGAAAATACACCTGGAAAGAAGTTATTTCGCATGGTACGAAAAAGGGATGATCGAAAATATTTTTTTCCAGAATTGAAATCGGACTTTGATGGGTGAGTTTCTATGTGTATTTCGACCCGCTGAATCCCAAAATCCAACCTCTGATGACCAAAAATATGCTTGGGAAAAAGTTATTTCGCACGGTACGAAAAAGAGATGATCGAAAACATTTTTTTTCAGAATCAAAATCGGACTTTGATGGGTGAGTTTCTAGGTGTATTTCGACCCGCTGAATCCGGAAATCCATCCTTTGATGACCAAAAATATGCTTGGAAAAAAGTTATTTCGCATGGTACGAAAAAGAGATGATCGTTAATATCTGTCTCCAGAATCGAAATCGAACTTTGATGGGTGGGTTTATAGGTGTATTTTGACCCGCTGAATCCGACAATCCAAGCTTTGATGACCAAAAATATGCTTGGAAAAAAGTTATTTCGCATGGTACGAAAAAGAGATGATCGAAAATATTTTTTTTCAGAATCAAAATCGGACTTTAATGGGTGAGTTTCTAGGTTTATTCCGACCCGCTGAATCCGAAAATTCAAACTTTGATAGCCAAAAATTTGCTTGGAAAAAAGTTATTTCGCATGGTACGACAAAGAGATGATCGGAAATATTTTTTTTCAGAATCAAAATCGGACTTTGATGGGTGAGTTCCTGGGTGTATTTCGACTCGCTGAATCCGGAAATCCAACCTTTGATGACCACAAATATGCTTGGAAAAAAGTTATTTCGCATGGTACGAAAAAGAGATGATCGAAAATATCTGTCTCCAGAATCAAAATCGAACTTTGATGGGTCGGTTCATAGGTGTATTCTGACCCGCTGAATCCAAAAATCCAACCTTTGTTACCCAAAAATACACCTGGAAAGAAGTTATTTCGCATGGTCCGAAAAAGAGATGATCGAAAATATTTTTTTTCAGAATCAAAATCGGACTTTAATGGGTGAGTTTCTAGGTGTATTCCGACCCGCTGAATCCGAAAATCCGAACTTTGATATCCAAAAATATGCTTGGAAAAAGTTATTTCGCATGGTACGAAAAAGAGATGATCGAAAATATCTGTCTCCAGAATCGGAATCGAACTTTGATGGGTGGGTTTATAGGTGTATTTTGACCCGCTGAATCCAAAAATCCAACCTTTGTTACACGAAAATACACCTGGAACGAAGTTATTCCGCATGGTACGAAAAAGAAATGATCGAAAATATTTTTTTTCAGAATCGAAATCGGACTTTAATGGGTGAGTTTCTAGGTGTATTTCGACCCGCTGAATCCGAAAATCCAACCTCTGATAACCAAAAATTTGCTTGGAAAAAAGTTATTTCGCATGGTACGAAAAAGAGATGATCGGAAATATTTTTCTTCAGAATCAAAATCGGACTTTGATGGGTGAGTTTCTGGGTGTATTCCGACCCGCTGAATCCGGAAATCCAACCTTTGATGACCAAAAATATGCTTGGAAAAAAGTTATTTCGCATGGTACGAAAAAGAGATGATCGAAAATATCTGTCTCCAGAATCAAAATCGAACTTTGATGGGTGGGTTCATAGGTGTATTTTGACCCGCTGAATCCAAAAATCCAACCTTTGTTACCCGAAAATACACCTGGAAAGAAGTTATTTCGCATGGTCCGAAAAAGAGATGATCGAAAATATTTTTTTTCAGAATCAAAATCGGACTTTAATGGGTGAGTTTCTAGGTGTATTCCGACCCGCTGAATCCGAAAATCCGAACTTTGATATCCAAAAATATGCTTGGAAAAAAGTTATTTCGCATGGTACGAAAAAGAGATGATCGAAAATATCTGTCTCCAGAATCGAAATCGAACTTTGATGGGTGGGTTTATAGGTGTATTTTGACCCGCTGAATCCGAAATCCCAACCTTTGTTACACGAAAATACACCTGGAAAGAAGTTATTCCGCATGGTTCGAAAAAGAGATGATCGAAAATATTTTTTTTCAGAATCAAAATCGGACTTTAATGGGTGAGTTTCTAGGTGTATTTCGACCCGCTGAATCCGAAAATCCAACCTCTGATGACCAAAAATATGCTTGGAAAAAAGTTATTTCGCACGGTACGACAAAGAGATGATCGGAAATATTTTTTTTCAGAATCAAAATCGGACTTTGATGCGTGAGTTTCTAGGTGTATTTCGACCCGCTGAATCCGAAAATCCAACCTTTGATGACCAAAAATACGCTTGGAAAAAAGTTATTTCGCATCGTACGAAAAAGAGATGATCGAAAATATCTGTCTCCAGAATCCAAATCGAACTTTGATGGGTGGGTTTATAGGTGTATTTTGACCCGCTGAATCCGACAATCCAAGCTTTGATGACCAAAAATATGCTTGGAAGAAAGTTATTTCGCATGGTACGAAAAAGAGATGATCGGAAATATCTTTCGCCAGAATTGAACGCGAACTTTGATGGGTGGGTTCATAGGTGTATTTTGACCCGCTGAATCCAAAAATCCAACCTTTGTTACACGAAAATACACCTGGAAAGAAGTTATTTCGCATGGTCCGAAAAAGAGATGATCGAAAATATTTTTTTTCAGAATCAAAATCGGACTTTAATGGGTGAGTGTCTAGGTTTATTCCGACCCGCTGAATCCGAAAATCCAAACTTTGATAACCAAAAATTTGCTTGGAAAAAAGTTATTTCGCATGGTACGAAAAAGAGATGATCGGAAATATTTTTTTTCAGAATCAAAATCGGACTTTGATGGGTGAGTTTCTGGGTGTATTTCGACTCGCTGAATCCGGAAATCCAACCTTTGATGACCAAAAATATGCTTGGAAAAAAGTTAATCCGCATGGTACGAAAAAGGGATGATCGAGAATATCTGTCTCCAGAATCGAAATCGAACTTTGATGGTTGGGTTCATAGGTGTATTTTGACCCGCTGAATCCGACAATCCAAGCTTTGATGACCAAAAATATGCTTGGAAGAAAGTTATTTCGCATGGTACGAAAAAGAGATGATCGGAAATATCTTTCGCCAGAATTGAAAGCGAACTTTGATGGGTGGGTTCATGGGTGTATTTTGACCCGCTGAATCCGAAATCCCAACCTTTGTTACACGAAAATACAACTGGAAAGAAGTTATTCCGCATGGTTCGAAAAAGAGATGATCGAAAATATTTTTTTTCAGAATCAAAATCGGACTTTAATGGGTGAGTTTCTAGGTGTATTTCGACCCGCTTAATCCGAAAATCCAACCTCTGATGACCAAAAATATGCTTGGAAAAAAGTTATTTCGCACGGTACGAAAAAGAGATGATCGGAAATATTTTTTTTTCAGAATCAAAATCGGACTTTGATGGGTGAGTTTCTAGGTGTATTTCGACCCGCTGAATCCGAAAATCCAACCTCTGATGACCAAAAATATGCTTGGAAAAAAGTTATTTCGCACGGTACGAAAAAGAGATGATCGGAAATATTTTTTTTCAGAATCAAAATCGGACTTTGATGCGTGAGTTTCTAGGTGTATTTCGACCCGCTGAATCCGAAAATCCAACCTTTGATGACCAAAAATACGCTTGGAAAAAAGTTATTTCGCATCGTACGAAAAAGAGATGATCGAAAATATCTGTCTCTAGAATCAAAATCGAACTTTGACGGGTGGTTTCATAGGTGTAATTTGACCCGCTGGATCCAAAAATCCAACCTTTGTTACACGAAAATACACCTGGAAAGAAGTTATTTCGCATGGTACGAAAAAGAGATGATCGGAAATATTTTTTTTCAGAATCAAAATCGGACTTTGATGGGTGAGTTTCTGGGTGTATTTCGACTCGCTGAATCCGGAAATCCAACCTTTGATGACCAAAAATATGCTTGGAAAAAAGTTAATCCGCATGGTACGAAAAAGGGATGATCGAGAATATCTGTCTCCAGAATCGAAATCGAACTTTGATGGTTGGGTTCATAGGTGTATTTTGACCCGCTGAATCCGACAATCCAAGCTTTGATGACCACAAATATGCTTGGAAGAAAGTTATTTCGCATGGTACGAAAAAGAGATGATCGGAAATATCTTTCGCCAGAATTGAAAGCGAACTTTGATGGGTGGGTTCATGGGTGTATTTTGACCCGCTGAATCCAAAAATCCAACCTTTGTTACACGAAAATACACCTGGAAAGAAGTTATTTCGCATGGTCCGAAAAAGAGATGATCGAAAATATTTTTTTTCAGAATCAAAATCGGACTTTAATGGGTGAGTTTCTGGGTGTATTTCGACTCGCTGATTCCGGAAATCCAACCTTTGATGACCAAAAATTTGCTTGGAAAAAAGTTATTTCGCATGGTACAAAAAAGAGATGATCGGAAATATTTTTTTTCAGAATCAAAATCGGACTTTGATGGGTGAGTTTCTGGGTGTATTTCGACTCGCTGAATCCGTAAATCCAACCTTTGATGGCCAAAAATTTGCTTGGAAAAAAGTTATTTCGCATGGTACGAAAAAGAGATGATCGAAAATATCTGTCTCCAGAATCAAAATCGAACTTTGATGGTTGGGTTCATAAGTGTATTTTGACCCGCTGGATCCAAAAATCCAACCTTTCTTAAACGAAAATACACCTGGAAAGAAGTTATTTCGCATGGTACGAAAAAGGGATGATCGAAAATATTTTTTTCCAGAATTGAAATCGGACTTTAATGGGTGAGTTTCTAGGTGTATTTCGACCCGCTGAATCCCAAAATCCAACCTCTGATGACCAAAAATATGCTTGGGAAAAAGTTATTTCGCACGGTACGAAAAAGAGATGATCGAAAACATTTTTTTTCAGAATCAAAATCGGACTTTGATGGGTGAGTTTCTAGGTGTATTTCGACCCGCTGAATCCGGAAATCCATCCTTTGATGACCAAAAATATGCTTGGAAAAAAGTTATTTCGCATGGTACGAAAAAGAGATGATCGTTAATATCTGTCTCCAGAATCGAAATCGAACTTTGATGGGTGGGTTTATAGGTGTATTTTGACCCGCTGAATCCGACAATCCAACCTCTGATGACCAAAAATTTGCTTGGAAAAAAGTTATTTCGCATGGTACGAGAAAGAGATGATCGGAAATATTTTTTTTCAGAATCAAAATCGGACTTTGATGGGTGAGTTTCTGGGTGTATTTCGACCCGCTGAATCCGGAAATCCAACCTTTGATGACCAAAAATATGCTTGGAAAAAAGTTATTTCGCATGGTACGAAAAAGAGATGATCGAAAATATCTGTCTCCAGAATCGAAATCGAACTTTGATGGGTGGGTTCATAGGTGTATTTTGACCCGCTGAATCCAAAAATCCAACCTTTGTTACCCGAAAATACACCTGGAAAGAAGTTATTTCGCATGGTCCGAAAAAGAGATGATCGAAAATATTTTTTTTCAGAATCAAAATCGGACTTTAATGGGTGAGTTTCTAGGTGTATTCCGACCCGCTGAATCCGAAAATCCGAACTTTGATATCCAAAAATATGCTTGGAAGAAAGTTATTTCGCATGGTACGAAAAAGAGATGATCGAAAATATCTGTCTCCAGAATCGAAATCGAACTTTGATGGGTGGGTTTATAGGTGTATTTTGACCCGCTGAATCCGAAATCCCAACCTTTGTTACACGAAAATACACCTGGAAAGAAGTTATTCCGCATGGTTCGAAAAAGAGATGATCGAAAATATTTTTTTTCAGAATCAAAATCGGACTTTAACGGGTGAGTTTCTAGGTGTATTTCGACCCGCTTAATCCGAAAATCCAACCTCTGATGACCAAAAATATGCTTGGAAAAAAGTTATTTCGCACGGTACGAAAAAGAGATGATCGGAAATATTTTTTTTTCAGAATCAAAATCGGACTTTGATGGGTGAGTTTCTAGGTGTATTTCGACCCGCTGAATCCGAAAATCCAACCTCTGATGACCAAAAATATGCTTGGAAAAAAGTTATTTCGCACGGTACGAAAAAGAGATGATCGGAAATATTTTTTCTCAGAATCAAAATCGGACTTTGATGCGTGAGTTTCTAGGTGTATTTCGACCCGCTGAATCCGAAAATCCAACCTTTGATGACCAAAAATACGCTTGGAAAAAAGTTATTTCGCATCGTACGAAAAAGAGATGATCGAAAATATCTGTCTCTAGAATCAAAATCGAACTTTGACGGGTGGTTTCATAGGTGTAATTTGACCCGCTGGATCCAAAAATCCAACCTTTGTTACACGAAAATACACCTGGAAAGAAGTTATTCCGCATGGTACGAAAAAGAGATGATCGAAAATATTTTTTTTCAGAATCGGAATCGGACTTTGATGGGTGAGTTTCTGGGTGTATTTCGACTCGCTGAATCCGAAAATCCAACCTTTGATGACCAAAAATATGCTTCGAAAAAAGTTATTTCGCATCGTACGAAAAAGAGATGATCGAAAATATCTGTCTCCAGAATCAAAATCGAACTTTGACGGGTGGTTTCATAGGTGTAATTTGACCCGCTGGATCCAAAAATCCAACCTTTGTTACACGAAAATACACCTGGAAAGAAGTTATTCCGCATGGTACGAAAAAGAGATGATCGAAAATATTTTTTTTCAGAATCAAAATCGGACTTTGATGGGTGAGTTTCTAGGTGTATTCCGACCCGCTGAATCCGAAAATCCGAACTTTGATGACCAAAAATATGCTTGGAAAAAAGTTATTTCGCATGGTACGAAAAAGAGATGATCGAAAATATCTGTCTCCAGAATCGAAATCGAACTTTGATGGGTGGGTTTATAGGTGTATTTTGACCCGCTGGATCCAAAAATCCAACCTTTGTTACACGAAAATACACCTGGAGAGAAGTTATTTCGCATGGTACGAAAAAGAGATGATCGAAAATATTTTTTCTCAGAATTGAAATCGGACTTTAATGGGTGAGTTTCTAGGTGTATTTCGACCCGCTGAATCCCAAAATCCAACCTCTGATGACCAAAAATATGCTTGAAAAAAAGTTATTTCGCACGGTACGAAAAAGAGATG
The DNA here is from genome assembly GCA_963170745.1 of Phymatocera aterrima. Classification (NCBI taxonomy): domain Eukaryota; kingdom Metazoa; phylum Arthropoda; class Insecta; order Hymenoptera; family Tenthredinidae; genus Phymatocera; species Phymatocera aterrima. Next base: position 246,939 of record CAUJGY010000082.1, read on the forward strand.
ATCGAAAATATTTTTTTTTCAGAATCAAAATCGGACTTTGATGGGTGAGTTTCTAGGTGTATTTCGACCCGCTGAATCCGAAAATCCATCCTTTGATGACCAAAAATATGCTTGGAAAAAAGTTATTTCGCATGGTACGAAAAAGGGATGATCGAGAATATCTGTCTCCAGAATCGAAATCGAACTTTGATGGGTGGGTTTATAGGTGTATTTTGACCCGCTGAATCCGACAATCCAAGCTTTGATGACAAAAAATATGCTTGGAAGAAAGTTATTTCGCATGGTACGAAAAAGAGATGATCGGAAATATCTTTCGCCAGAATTGAAAGCGAACTTTGATGGGTGGGTTCATAGGTGTATTTTGACCCGCTGAATCCGACAATCCAAGCTTTGATGACCAAAAATATGCTTGGAAGAAAGTTATTTCGCATGGTACGAAAAAGAGATGATCGGAAATATCTTTCGCCAGAATTGAAAGCGAACTTTGATGGGTGGGTTCATAGGTGTATTTTGACCCGCTGAATCCAAAAATCCAACCTTTGTTACACGAAAATACACCTGGAAAGAAGTTATTTCGCATGGTCCGAAAAAGAGATGATCGAAAATATTTTTTTTCAGAATCAAAATCGGACTTTAATGGGTGAGCTTCTGGGTGTATTTCGACTCGCTGAATCCGGAAATCCAACCTTTGATGACCAAAAATTTGCTTGGAAAAAAGTTATTTCGCATGGTACGAAAAAGAGATGATCGGAAATATTTTTTTTCAGAATCAAAATCGGACTTTGATGGGTGAGTTTCTGGGTGTATTTCGACTCGCTGAATCCGGAAATCCAACCTTTGATGACCAAAAATATGCTTGGAAAAAAGTTATTTCGCATGGTACGAAAAAGAGATGATCGAAAATATCTGTCTCCAGAATCAAAATCGAACTTTGATGGTTGGGTTCATAGGTGTATTTTGACCAGCTGGATCCAAAAATCCAACCTTTCTTACACGAAAATACACCTGGAAAGAAGTTATTTCGCATGGTACGAAAAAGGGATGATCGAAAATATTTTTTTCCAGAATTGAAATCGGACTTTAATGGGTGAGTTTCTAGGTGTATTTCGACCCGCTGAATCCCAAAATCCAACCTCTGATGACCAAAAATATGCTTGGGAAAAAGTTATTTCGCACGGTACGAAAAAGAGATGATCGAAAACATTTTTTTTCAGAATCAAAATCGGACTTTGATGGGTGAGTTTCTAGGTGTATTCCGACCCGCTGAATCCGGAAATCCATCCTTTGATGACCAAAAATATGCTTGGAAAAAAGTTATTTCGCATGGTACGAAAAAGAGATGATCGTTAATATCTGTCTCCAGAATCGAAATCGAACTTTGATGGGTGGGTTTATAGGTGTATTTTGACCCGCTGAATCCGACAATCCAAGCTTTGATGACCAAAAATATGCTTGGAAAAAAGTTATTTCGCATGGTACGAAAAAGAGATGATCGAAAATATTTTTTTTCAGAATCAAAATCGGACTTTAATGGGTGAGTTTCTAGGTTTATTCCGACCCGCTGAATCCGAAAATTCAAACTTTGATAGCCAAAAATTTGCTTGGAAAAAAGTTATTTCGCATGGTACGAAAAAGAGATGATCGGAAATATTTTTTTTCAGAATCAAAATCGGACTTTGATGGGTGAGTTCCTGGGTGTATTTCGACTCGCTGAATCCAGAAATCCAACCTTTGATGACCACAAATATGCTTGGAAAAAAGTTATTTCGCATGGTACGAAAAAGAGATGATCGAAAATATCTGTCTCCAGAATCAAAATCGAACTTTGATGGGTCGGTTCATAGGTGTATTCTGACCCGCTGAATCCAAAAATCCAACCTTTGTTACCCAAAAATACACCTGGAAAGAAGTTATTTCGCATGGTCCGAAAAAGAGATGATCGAAAATATTTTTTTTCAGAATCAAAATCGGACTTTAATGGGTGAGTTTCTAGGTGTATTCCGACCCGCTGAATCCGAAAATCCGAACTTTGATATCCAAAAATATGCTTGGAAAAAGTTATTTCGCATGGTACGAAAAAGAGATGATCGAAAATATCTGTCTCCAGAATCGAAATCGAACTTTGATGGGTGGGTTTATAGGTGTATTTTGACCCGCTGAATCCAAAAATCCAACCTTTGTTACACGAAAACACACCTGGAACGAAGTTATTCCGCATGGTACGAAAAAGAAATGATCGAAAATATTTTTTGTCAGAATCGAAATCGGACTTTAATGGGTGAGTTTCTAGGTGTATTTCGACCCGCTGAATCCGAAAATCCAACCTCTGATGACCAAAAATTTGCTTGGAAAAAAGTTATTTCGCATGGTACGAAAAAGAGATGATCGGAAATATTTTTCTTCAGAATCAAAATCGGACTTTGATGGGTGAGTTTCTGGGTGTTATCCGACCCGCTGAATCCGGAAATCCAACCTTTGATGACCAAAAATATGCTTGGAAAAAAGTTATTTCGCATGGTACGAAAAAGAGATGATCGAAAATATCTGTCTCCAGAATCAAAATCGAACTTTGATGGGTGGGTTCATAGGTGTATTTTGACCCGCTGAATCCAAAAATCCAACCTTTGTTACCCGAAAATACACCTGGAAAGAAGTTATTTCGCATGGTCCGAAAAAGAGATGATCGAAAATATTTTTTTTCAGAATCAAAATCGGACTTTAATGGGTGAGTTTCTAGGTGTATTCCGACCCGCTGAATCCGAAAATCCGAACTTTGATATCCAAAAATATGCTTGGAAAAAAGTTATTTCGCATGGTACGAAAAAGAGATGATCGAAAATATCTGTCTCCAGAATCGAAATCGAACTTTGATGGGTGGGTTTATAGGTGTATTTTGACCCGCTGAATCCGAAATCCCAACCCTTGTTACACGAAAATACACCTGGAAAGAAGTTATTTCGCATGGTACGAAAAAGAGATGATCGAAAATATTTTTTCTCAGAATTGAAATCGGACTATAATGGGTGAGTTTCTAGGTGTATTTCGACCCGCTGAATCCCAAAATCCAACCTCTGATGACCAAAAATATGCTTGGAAAAAAGTTATTTCGCACGGTACGAAAAAGAGATGATCGAAAATATTTTTTTTTCAGAATCAAAATCGGACTTTGATGGGTGAGTTTCTAGGTGTATTTCGACCCGCTGAATCCGAAAATCCATCCTTTGATGACCAAAAATATGCTTGGAAAAAAGTTATTTCGCATGGTACGAAAAAGGGATGATCGAGAATATCTGTCTCCAGAATCGAAATCGAACTTTGATGGGTGGGTTTATAGGTGTATTTTGACCCGCTGAATCCGACAATCCAAGCTTTGATGACCAAAAATATGCTTGTAAGAAAGTTATTTCGCATGGTACGAAAAAGAGATGATCGGAAATATCTTTCGCCAGAATTGAAAGCGAACTTTGATGGGTGGGTTCATGGGTGTATTTTGACCCGCTGAATCCAAAAATCCAACCTTTGTTACACGAAAATACACCTGGAAAGAAGTTATTTCGCATGGTCCGAAAAAGAGATGATCGAAAATATTTTTTTTCAGAATCAAAATCGGACTTTAATGGGTGAGTTTCTGGGTGTATTTCGACTCGCTGATTCCGGAAATCCAACCTTTGATGACCAAAAATTTGCTTGGAAAAAAGTTATTTCGCATGGTACGAAAAAGAGATGATCGGAAATATTTTTGTTCAGAATCAAAATCGGACTTTGATGGGTGAGTTTCTGGGTGTATTTCGACTCGCTGAATCCGTAAATCCAACCTTTGATGACCAAAAATTTGCTTGGAAAAAAGTTATTTCGCATGGTACGAAAAAGAGATGATCGAAAATATCTGTCTCCAGAATCGAAATCGAACTTTGATGGGTGGGTTTATAGGTGTATTTTGACCCGCTGAATCCGAAATCCCAACCTTTGTTACACGAAAATACAGCTGGAAAGAAGTTATTCCGCATGGTTCGAAAAAGAGATGATCGAAAATATTTTTTTTCAGAATCAAAATCGGACTTTAATGGGTGAGTTTCTAGGTGTATTTCGACCCGCTGAATCCGAAAATCCAACCTCTGATGACCAAAAATATGCTTGGAAAAAAGTTATTTCGCACGGTACGAAAAAGAGATGATCGGAAATATTTTTTTTCAGAATCAAAATCGGACTTTGATGCGTGAGTTTCTAGGTGTATTTCGACCCGCTGAATCCGAAAATCCAACCATTAATGACCAAAAATACGCTTGGAAAAAAGTTATTTCGCATCGTACGAAAAAGAGATGATCGAAAATATCTGTCTCCAGAATCAAAATCGAACTTTGACGGGTGGTTTCATAGGTGTAATTTGACCCGCTGGATCCAAAAATCCAACCTTTGTTACACGAAAATACACCTGGAAAGAAGTTATTCCGCATGGTACGAAAAAGAGATGATCGAAAATATTTTTTTTCAGAATCAAAATCGGACTTTGATGGCCGAGTTTCTAGGTGTATTCCGACCCGCTGAATCCGAAAATCCGAACTTTGATGACCAAAAATATGCTTGGAAAAAAGTTATTTCGCATGGTACGAAAAAGAGATGATCGAAAATATCTGTCTCCAGAATCGAAATCGAACTTTGATGGGTGGGTTTATAGGTGTATTTTGACCCGCTGGATCCAAAAATCCAACCTTTGTTACACGAAAATACACCTGGAAAGAAGTTATTTCGCATGGTACGAAAAAGAGATGATCGAAAATATTTTTTCTCAGAATTGAAATCGGACTTTAATGGGTGAGTTTCTAGGTGTATTTCGACCCGCTGAATCCCAAAATCCAACCTCTGATGACCAAAAATATGCTTGGAAAAAAGTTATTTCGCACGGTACGAAAAAGAGATGATCGAAAATATTTTTTTTTCAGAATCAAAATCGGACTTTGATGGGTGAGTTTCTAGGTGTATTTCGACCCGCTGAATCCGAAAATCCATCCTTTGATGACCAAAAATATGCTTGGAAAAAAGTTATTTCGCATGGTACGAAAAAGGGATGATCGAGAATATCTGTCTCCAGAATCGAAATCGAACTTTGATGGGTGGGTTTATAGGTGTATTTTGACCCGCTGAATCCGACAATCCAAGCTTTGATGACCAAAAATATGCTTGGAAGAAAGTTATTTCGCATGGTACGAAAAAGAGATGATCGGAAATATCTTTCGCCAGAATTGAACGTGAACTTTGATGGGTGGGTTCATAGGTGTATTTTGACCCGCTGAATCCAAAAATCCAACCTTTGTTACACGAAAATACACCTGGAAAGAAGTTATTTCGCATGGTCCGAAAAAGAGATGATCGAAAATATTTTTTTTCAGAATCAAAATCGGACTTTAATGGGTGAGTGTCTAGGTTTATTCCGACCCGCTGAATCCGAAAATCCAAACTTTGATAACCAAAAATTTGCTTGGAAAAAAGTTATTTCGCATGGTACGAAAAAGAGATGATCGGAAAAATTTTTTTTCAGAATCAAAATCGGACTTTGATGGGTGAGTTTCTGGGTGTATTTCGACTCGCTGAATCCGGAAATCCAATCTTTGATGACCAAAAATATGCTTGGAAAAAAGTTATTCCGCATGGTACGAAAAAGGGATGATCGAGAATATCTGTCTCCAGAATCGAAATCGAACTTTGATGGTTGGGTTCATAGGTGTATTTTGACCCGCTGAATCCGACAATCCAAGCTTTGATGACCAAAAATATGCTTGGAAGAAAGTTATTTCGCATGGTACGAAAAAGAGATGATCGGAAATATCTTTCGCCAGAATTGAAAGCGAACTTTGATGGGTGGGTTCATGGGTGTATTTTGACCCGCTGAATCCAAAAATCCAACCTTTGTTACACGAAAATACACCTGGAAAGAAGTTATTTCGCATGGTCCGAAAAATAGATGATCGAAAATATTTTTTTTCAGAATCAAAATCGGACTTTAATGGGTGAGTTTCTGGGTGTATTTCGACTCGCTGATTCCGGAAATCCAACCTTTGATGACCAAAAATTTGCTTGGAAAAAAGTTATTTCGCATGGTACGAAAAAGAGATGATCGGAAATATTTTTTTTCAGAATCAAAATCGGACTTTGATGGGTGAGTTTCTGGGTGTATTTCGACTCGCTGAATCCGTAAATCCAACCTTTGATGACCAAAAATTTGCTTGGAAAAAAGTTATTTCGCATGGTACGAAAAAGAGATGATCGAAAATATCTGTCTCCAGAATCAAAATCGAACTTTGATGGTTGGGTTCATAAGTGTATTTTGACCCGCTGGATCCAAAAATCCAACCTTTCTTACACGAAAATACACCTGGAAAGAAGTTATTGCGCATGGTACGAAAAAGGGATGATCGAAAATATTTTTTTCCAGAATTGAAATCGGACTTTAATGGGTGAGTTTCTAGGTGTATTTCGACCCGCTGAATCCCAAAATCCAACCTCTGATGACCAAAAATATGCTTGGGAAAAAGTTATTTCGCACGGTACGAAAAAGAGATGATCGAGAACATTTTTTTTCAGAATCAAAATCGGACTTTGATGGGTGAGTTTCTAGGTGTATTTCGACCCGCTGAATCCGGAAATCCATCCTTTGATGACCAAAAATATGCTTGGAAAAAAGTTATTTCGCATGGTACGAAAAAGAGATGATCGTTAATATCTGTCTCCAGAATCGAAATCGAACTTTGATGGGTGGGTTTATAGGTGTATTTTGACCCGCTGAATCCGACAATCCAACCTCTGATGACCAAAAATTTGCTTGGAAAAAAGTTATTTCGCATGGTACGAAAAAGAGATGATCGGAAATATTTTTTTTCAGAATCAAAATCGGACTTTGATGGGTGAGTTTCTGGGTGTATTTCGACCCGCTGAATCCGGAAATCCAACCTTTGATGACCAAAAATATGCTTGGAAAAAAGTTATTTCGCATGGTACGAAAAAGAGATGATCGAAAATATCTGTCTCCAGAATCAAAATCGAACTTTGATGGGTGGGTTCATAGGTGTATTTTGACCCGCTGAATCCAAAAATCCAACCTTTGTTACCCGAAAATACACCTGGAAAGAAGTTATTTCGCATGGTCCGAAAAAGAGATGATCGAAAATATTTTTTTTCAGAATCAAAATCGGACTTTAATGGGTGAGTTTCTAGGTGTATTCCGACCCGCTGAATCCGAAAATCCGAACTTTGATATCCAAAAAGCTGCTTGGAAAAAAGTTATTTCGCATGGTACGAAAAAGAGATGATCGGAAATATCTGTCTCCAGAATCGAAATCGAACTTTGATGGGTGGGTTTATAGGTGTATTTTGACCCGCTGAATCCGAAATCCCAACCTTTGTTACACGAAAATACACCTGGAAAGAAGTTATTCCGCATGGTTCGAAAAAGAGATGATCGAAAATATTTTTTTTCAGAATCAAAATCGGACTTTATCGGGTGAGTTTCTAGGTGTATTTCGACCCGCTGAATCCGAAAATCCAACCTCTGATGACCAAAAATATGCTTGGAAAAAAGTTATTTCGCACGGTACGAAAAAGAGATGATCGGAAATATTTTTTTTCAGAATCAAAATCGGACTTTGATGCGTGAGTTTCTAGGTGTATTTCGACCCGCTGAATCCGAAAATCCAACCTTTGATGACCAAAAATACGCTTGGAAAAAAGTTATTTCGCATCGTACGAAAAAGAGATGATCGAAAATATCTGTCTCCAGAATCAAAATCGAACTTTGACGGGTGGTTTCATAGGTGTAATTTGACCCGCTGGATCCAAAAATCCAACCTTTGTTACACGAAAATACACCTGGAAAGAAGTTATTCCGCATGGTACGAAAAAGAGATGATCGAAAATATTTTTTTTCAGAATCAAAATCGGACTTTGATGGCCGAGTTTCTAGGTGTATTCCGACCCGCTGAATCCGAAAATCCGAACTTTGATGACCAAAAATATGCTTGGAAAAAAGTTATTTCGCATGGTACGAAAAAGAGATGATCGAAAATATCTGTCTCCAGAATCGAAATCGAACTTTGATGGGTGGGTTTATAGGTGTATTTTGACCCGCTGGATCCAAAAATCCAACCTTTGTTACACGAAAATACACCTGGAAAGAAGTTATTTCGCATGGTCCGAAAAAGAGATGATCGAAAATATTTTTTTTCAGAATCAAAATCGGACTTTAATGGGTGAGTTTCTGGGTGTATTTCGACTCGCTGATTCCGGAAATCCAACCTTTGATGACCAAAAATTTGCTTGGAAAAAAGTTATTTCGCATGGTACGAAAAAGAGATGATCGGAAATATTTTTTTTCAGAATCAAAATCGGACTTTGATGGGTGAGTTTCTGGGTGTATTTCGACTCGCTGAATCCGTAAATCCAACCTTTGATGACCAAAAATTTGCTTGGAAAAAAGTTATTTCGCATGGTACGAAAAAGAGATGATCGAAAATATCTGTCTCCAGAATCGAAATCGAACTTTGATGGGTGGGTTTATAGGTGTATTTTGACCCGCTGAATCCGAAATCCCAACCTTTGTTACACGAAAATACACCTGGAAAGAAGTTATTCCGCATGGTTCGAAAAAGAGATGATCGAAAATATTTTTTTTCAGAATCAAAACTCGGACTTTAATGGGTGAGTTTCTAGGTGTATTTCGACCCGCTGAATCCGAAAATCCAACCTCTGATGACCAAAAATATGCTTGGAAAAAAGTTATTTCGCACGGTACGAAAAAGAGATGATCGGAAATATTTTTTTTCAGAATCAAAATCGGACTTTGATGCGTGAGTTTCTAGGTGTATTTCGACCCGCTGAATCCGAAAATCCAACCTTTGATGACCAAAAATACGCTTGGAAAAAAGTTATTTCGCATCGTACGAAAAAGAGATGATCGAAAATATCTGTCTCCAGAATCGAAATCGAACTTTGATGGGTGGGTTTATAGGTGTATTTTGACCCGCTGGATCCAAAAATCCAACCTTTGTTACACGAAAATACACCTGGAAAGAAGTTATTTCGCATGGTACGAAAAAGAGATGATCGAAAATATTTTTTCTCAGAATTGAAATCGGACTTCAATGGGTGAGTTTCTAGGTGTATTTCGACCCGCTGAATCCCAAAATCCAACCTCTGATGACCAAAAATATGCTTGGAAAAAAGTTATTTCGCACGGTACGAAAAAGAGATGATCGAAAATATTTTTTTTTCAGAATCAAAATCGGACTTTGATGGTTGAGTTTCTAGGTGTATTTCGACCCGCTGAATCCGAAAATCCATCCTTTGATGACCAAAAATATGCTTGGAAAAAAGTTATTTCGCATGGTACGAAAAAGGGATGATCGAGAATATCTGTCTCCAGAATCGAAATCGAACTTTGATGGGTGGGTTTATAGGTGTATTTTGACCCGCTGAATCCGACAATCCAAGCTTTGATGACCAAAAATATGCTTGGAAGAAAGTTATTTCGCATGGTACGAAAAAGAGATGATCGGAAATATCTTTCGCCAGAATTGAACGCGAACTTTGATGGGTGGGTTCATAGGTGTATTTTGACCCGCTGAATCCAAAAATCCAACCTTTGTTACACGAAAATACACCTGGAAAGAAGTTATTTCGCATGATCCGAAAAAGAGATGATCGAAAATATTTTTTTTCAGAATCAAAATCGGACTTTAATGGGTGAGTGTCTAGGTTTATTCCGACCCGCTGAATCCGAAAATCCAAACTTTGATAACCAAAAATTTGCTTGGAAAAAAGTTATTTCGCATGGTACGAAAAAGAGATGATCGGAAATATTTTTTTTCAGAATCAAAATCGGACTTTGATGGGTGAGTTTCTGGGTGTATTTCGACTCGCTGAATCCGGAAATCCAACCTTTGATGACCAAAAATATGCTTGGAAAAAAGTTATTCCGCATGGTACGAAAAAGGGATGATCGAGAATATCTGTCTCCAGAATCGAAATCGAACTTTGATGGTTGGGTTTATAGGTGTATTTTGACCCGCTGAATCCGACAATCCAAGCTTTGATGACCAAAAATATGCTTGGAAGAAAGTTATTTCGCATGGTACGAAAAAGAGATGATCGGAAATATCTTTCGCCAGAATTGAAAGCGAACTTTGATGGGTGGGTTCATGGGTGTATTTTGACCCGCCGAATCCAAAAATCCAACATTTGTTACACGAAAATACACCTGGAAAGAAGTTATTTCGCATGGTCCGAAAAAGAGATGATCGAAAATATTTTTTTTCAGAATCAAAATCGGACTTTAATGGGTGAGTTTCTGGGTGTATTTCGACTCGCTGATTCCGGAAATCCAACCTTTGATGACCAAAAATTTGCTTGGAAAAAAGTTATTTCGCATGGTACGAAAAAGAGATGATCGGAAATATTTTTTTTCAGAATCAAAATCGGACTTTGATGGGTGAGTTTCTGGGTGTATTTCGACTCGCTGAATCCGTAAATCCAACCTTTGATGACCAAAAATTTGCTTGGAAAAAAGTTATTTCGCATGGTACGAAAAAGAGATGATCGAAAATATCTGTCTCCAGAATCAAAATTGAACTTTGATGGTTGGGTTCATAAGTGTATTTTGACCCGCTGGATCCAAAAATCCAACCTTTCTTACACGAAAATACACCTGGAAAGAAGTTATTTCGCATGGTTCGAAAAAGGGATGATCGAAAATATTTTTTTCCAGAATTGAAATCGGACTTTAATGGGTGAGTTTCTAGGTGTATTTCGACCCGCTGAATCCCAAAATCCTACCTCTGATGACCAAAAATATGCTTGGGAAAAAGTTATTTCGCACGGTACGAAAAAGAGATGATCGAAAACATTTTTTTTCAGAATCAAAATCGGACTTTGATGGGTGAGTTTCTAGGTGTATTTCGACCCGCTGAATCCGGAAATCCATCCTTTGATGACCAAAAATATGCTTGGAAAAAAGTTATTTCGCATGGTACGAAAAAGAGATGATCGAAAATATCTGTCTCCAGAATCAAAATTGAACTTTGATGGTTGGGTTCATAAGTGTATTTTGACCCGCTGGATCCAAAAATCCAACCTTTCTTACACGAAAATACACCTGGAAAGAAGTTATTTCGCATGGTACGAAAAAGGGATGATCGAAAATATTTTTTTCCAGAATTGAAATCGGACTTTAATGGGTGAGTTTCTAGGTGTATTTCGACCCGCTGAATCCCAAAATCCTACCTCTGATGACCAAAAATATGCTTGGGAAAAAGTTATTTCGCACGGTACGAAAAAGAGATGATCGAAAACATTTTTTTTCAGAATCGAAATCGAACTTTGATGGGTGGGTTTATAGGTGTATTTCGACCCGCTGAATCCGGAAATCCAACCTTTGATGACCAAAAATATGCTTGGAAAAAAGTTATTTCGCATGGTACGAAAAAGAGATGATCGAAAATATCTGTCTCCAGAATCAAAATCGAACTTTGATGGGTGGGTTCATAGGTGTATTTTGACCCGCTGAATCCAAAAATCCAACCTTTGTTACACGAAAATACACCTGGAAAGAAGTTATTTCGCATGGTCCGAAAAAGAGATGATCGAAAATATTTTTTTTCAGAATCAAAATCGGACTTTAATGGGTGAGTGTCTAGGTTTATTCCGACCCGCTGAATCCGAAAATCCAAACTTTGATAACCAAAAATTTGCTTGGAAAAAAGTTATTTCGCATGGTACGAAAAAGAGATGATCGGAAAAATTTTTTTTCAGAATCAAAATCGGACTTTGATGGGTGAGTTTCTGGGTGTATTTCGACTCGCTGAATCCGGAAATCCAATCTTTGATGACCAAAAATATGCTTGGAAAAAAGTTATTCCGCATGGTACGAAAAAGGGATGATCGAGAATATCTGTCTCCAGAATCGAAATCGAACTTTGATGGTTGGGTTCATAGGTGTATTTTGACCCGCTGAATCCGACAATCCAAGCTTTGATGACCAAAAATATGCTTGGAAGAAAGTTATTTCGCATGGTACGAAAAAGAGATGATCGGAAATATCTTTCGCCAGAATTGAAAGCGAACTTTGATGGGTGGGTTCATGGGTGTATTTTGACCCGCTGAATCCAAAAATCCAACCTTTGTTACACGAAAATACACCTGGAAAGAAGTTATTTCGCATGGTCCGAAAAATAGATGATCGAAAATATTTTTTTTCAGAATCAAAATCGGACTTTAATGGGTGAGTTTCTGGGTGTATTTCGACTCGCTGATTCCGGAAATCCAACCTTTGATGACCAAAAATTTGCTTGGAAAAAAGTTATTTCGCATGGTACGAAAAAGAGATGATCGGAAATATTTTTGTTCAGAATCAAAATCGGACTTTGATGGGTGAGTTTCTGGGTGTATTTCGACTCGCTGAATCCGTAAATCCAACCTTTGATGACCAAAAATTTGCTTGGAAAAAAGTTATTTCGCATGGTACGAAAAAGAGATGATCGAAAATATCTGTCTCCAGAATCAAAATCGAACTTTGATGGTTGGGTTCATAAGTGTATTTTGACCCGCTGGATCCAAAAATCCAACCTTTCTTACACGAAAATACACCTGGAAAGAAGTTATTTCGCATGGTACGAAAAAGGGATGATCGAAAATATTTTTTTCCAGAATTGAAATCGGACTTTAATGGGTGAGTTTCTAGGTGTATTTCGATCCGCTGAATCCCAAAATCCAACCTCTGATGACCAAAAATATGCTTGGGAAAAAGTTATTTCGCACGGTACGAAAAAGAGATGATCGAGAACATTTTTTTTCAGAATCAAAATCGGACTTTGATGGGTGAGTTTCTAGGATATTTCGACCCGCTGAATCCGGAAATCCATCCTTTGATGACCAAAAATATGCTTGGAAAAAAGTTATTTCGCATGGTACGAAAAAGAGATGATCGTTAATATCTGTCTCCAGAATCGAAATCGAACTTTGATGGGTGGGTTTATAGGTGTATTTTGACCCGCTGAATCCGACAATCCAACCTCTGATGACCAAAAATTTGCTTGGAAAAAAGTTATTTCGCATGGTACGAAAAAGAGATGATCGGAAATATTTTTTTTCAGAATCAAAATCGGACTTTGATGGGTGAGTTTCTGGGTGTATTTCGACCCGCTGAATCCGGAAATCCAACCTTTGATGACCAAAAATATGCTTGGAAAAAAGTTATTTCGCATGGTACGAAAAAGAGATGATCGAAAATATCTGTCTCCAGAATCAAAATCGAACTTTGATGGGTGGGTTCATAGGTGTATTTTGACCCGCTGAATCCAAAAATCCAACCTTTGTTACCCGAAAATACACCTGGAAAGAAGTTATTTCGCATGGTCCGAAAAAGAGATGATCGAAAATATTTTTTTTCAGAATCAAAATCGGACTTTAATGGGTGAGTTTCTAGGTGTATTCCGACCCGCTGAATCCGAAAATCCGAACTTTGATATCCAAAAAGCTGCTTGGAAAAAAGTTATTTCGCATGGTACGAAAAAGAGATGATCGGAAATATCTGTCTCCAGAATCGAAATCGAACTTTGATGGGTGGGTTTATAGGTGTATTTTGACCCGCTGAATCCGAAATCCCAACCTTTGTTACACGAAAATACACCTGGAAAGAAGTTATTCCGCATGGTTCGAAAAAGAGATGATCGAAAATATTTTTTTTCAGAATCAAAATCGGACTTTATCGGGTGAGTTTCTAGGTGTATTTCGACCCGCTGAATCCGAAAATCCAACCTCTGATGACCAAAAATATGCTTGGAAAAAAGTTATTTCGCACGGTACGAAAAAGAGATGATCGGAAATATTTTTTTTCAGAATCAAAATCGGACTTTGATGCGTGAGTTTCTAGGTGTATTTCGACCCGCTGAATCCGAAAATCCAACCTTTGATGACCAAAAATACGCTTGGAAAAAAGTTATTTCGCATCGTACGAAAAAGAGATGATCGAAAATATCTGTCTCCAGAATCAAAATCGAACTTTGACGGGTGGTTTCATAGGTGTAATTTGACCCGCTGGATCCAAAAATCCAACCTTTGTTACACGAAAATACACCTGGAAAGAAGTTATTCCGCATGGTACGAAAAAGAGATGATCGAAAATATTTTTTTTCAGAATCAAAATCGGACTTTGATGGCCGAGTTTCTAGGTGTATTCCGACCCGCTGAATCCGAAAATCCGAACTTTGATGACCAAAAATATGCTTGGAAAAAAGTTATTTCGCATGGTACGAAAAAGAGATGATCGAAAATATCTGTCTCCAGAATCGAAATCGAACTTTGATGGGTGGGTTTATAGGTGTATTTTGACCCGCTGGATCCAAAAATCCAACCTTTGTTACACGAAAATACACCTGGAAAGAAGTTATTTCGCATGGTCCGAAAAAGAGATGATCGAAAATATTTTTTTTCAGAATCAAAATCGGACTTTAATGGGTGAGTTTCTGGGTGTATTTCGACTCGCTGATTCCGGAAATCCAACCTTTGATGACCAAAAATTTGCTTGGAAAAAAGTTATTTCGCATGGTACGAAAAAGAGATGATCGGAAATATTTTTTTTCAGAATCAAAATCGGACTTTGATGGGTGAGTTTCTGGGTGTATTTCGACTCGCTGAATCCGTAAATCCAACCTTTGATGACCAAAAATTTGCTTGGAAAAAAGTTATTTCGCATGGTACGAAAAAGAGATGATCGAAAATATCTGTCTCCAGAATCGAAATCGAACTTTGATGGGTGGGTTTATAGGTGTATTTTGACCCGCTGAATCCGAAATCCCAACCTTTGTTACACGAAAATACACCTGGAAAGAAGTTATTCCGCATGGTTCGAAAAAGAGATGATCGAAAATATTTTTTTTCAGAATCAAAACTCGGACTTTAATGGGTGAGTTTCTAGGTGTATTTCGACCCGCTGAATCCGAAAATCCAACCTCTGATGACCAAAAATATGCTTGGAAAAAAGTTATTTCGCACGGTACGAAAAAGAGATGATCGGAAATATTTTTTTTCAGAATCAAAATCGGACTTTGATGCGTGAGTTTCTAGGTGTATTTCGACCCGCTGAATCCGAAAATCCAACCTTTGATGACCAAAAATACGCTTGGAAAAAAGTTATTTCGCATCGTACGAAAAAGAGATGATCGAAAATATCTGTCTCCAGAATCGAAATCGAACTTTGATGGGTGGGTTTATAGGTGTATTTTGACCCGCTGGATCCAAAAATCCAACCTTTGTTACACGAAAATACACCTGGAAAGAAGTTATTTCGCATGGTACGAAAAAGAGATGATCGAAAATATTTTTTCTCAGAATTGAAATCGGACTTCAATGGGTGAGTTTCTAGGTGTATTTCGACCCGCTGAATCCCAAAATCCAACCTCTGATGACCAAAAATATGCTTGGAAAAAAGTTATTTCGCACGGTACGAAAAAGAGATGATCGAAAATATTTTTTTTTCAGAATCAAAATCGGACTTTGATGGTTGAGTTTCTAGGTGTATTTCGACCCGCTGAATCCGAAAATCCATCCTTTGATGACCAAAAATATGCTTGGAAAAAAGTTATTTCGCATGGTACGAAAAAGGGATGATCGAGAATATCTGTCTCCAGAATCGAAATCGAACTTTGATGGGTGGGTTTATAGGTGTATTTTGACCCGCTGAATCCGACAATCCAAGCTTTGATGACCAAAAATATGCTTGGAAGAAAGTTATTTCGCATGGTACGAAAAAGAGATGATCGGAAATATCTTTCGCCAGAATTGAACGCGAACTTTGATGGGTGGGTTCATAGGTGTATTTTGACCCGCTGAATCCAAAAATCCAACCTTTGTTACACGAAAATACACCTGGAAAGAAGTTATTTCGCATGATCCGAAAAAGAGATGATCGAAAATATTTTTTTTCAGAATCAAAATCGGACTTTAATGGGTGAGTGTCTAGGTTTATTCCGACCCGCTGAATCCGAAAATCCAAACTTTGATAACCAAAAATTTGCTTGGAAAAAAGTTATTTCGCATGGTACGAAAAAGAGATGATCGGAAATATTTTTTTTCAGAATCAAAATCGGACTTTGATGGGTGAGTTTCTGGGTGTATTTCGACTCGCTGAATCCGGAAATCCAACCTTTGATGACCAAAAATATGCTTGGAAAAAAGTTATTCCGCATGGTACGAAAAAGGGATGATCGAGAATATCTGTCTCCAGAATCGAAATCGAACTTTGATGGTTGGGTTTATAGGTGTATTTTGACCCGCTGAATCCGACAATCCAAGCTTTGATGACCAAAAATATGCTTGGAAGAAAGTTATTTCGCATGGTACGAAAAAGAGATGATCGGAAATATCTTTCGCCAGAATTGAAAGCGAACTTTGATGGGTGGGTTCATGGGTGTATTTTGACCCGCCGAATCCAAAAATCCAACATTTGTTACACGAAAATACACCTGGAAAGAAGTTATTTCGCATGGTCCGAAAAAGAGATGATCGAAAATATTTTTTTTCAGAATCAAAATCGGACTTTAATGGGTGAGTTTCTGGGTGTATTTCGACTCGCTGATTCCGGAAATCCAACCTTTGATGACCAAAAATTTGCTTGGAAAAAAGTTATTTCGCATGGTACGAAAAAGAGATGATCGGAAATATTTTTTTTCAGAATCAAAATCGGACTTTGATGGGTGAGTTTCTGGGTGTATTTCGACTCGCTGAATCCGTAAATCCAACCTTTGATGACCAAAAATTTGCTTGGAAAAAAGTTATTTCGCATGGTACGAAAAAGAGATGATCGAAAATATCTGTCTCCAGAATCAAAATTGAACTTTGATGGTTGGGTTCATAAGTGTATTTTGACCCGCTGGATCCAAAAATCCAACCTTTCTTACACGAAAATACACCTGGAAAGAAGTTATTTCGCATGGTTCGAAAAAGGGATGATCGAAAATATTTTTTTCCAGAATTGAAATCGGACTTTAATGGGTGAGTTTCTAGGTGTATTTCGACCCGCTGAATCCCAAAATCCTACCTCTGATGACCAAAAATATGCTTGGGAAAAAGTTATTTCGCACGGTACGAAAAAGAGATGATCGAAAACATTTTTTTTCAGAATCAAAATCGGACTTTGATGGGTGAGTTTCTAGGTGTATTTCGACCCGCTGAATCCGGAAATCCATCCTTTGATGACCAAAAATATGCTTGGAAAAAAGTTATTTCGCATGGTACGAAAAAGAGATGATCGAAAATATCTGTCTCCAGAATCAAAATTGAACTTTGATGGTTGGGTTCATAAGTGTATTTTGACCCGCTGGATCCAAAAATCCAACCTTTCTTACACGAAAATACACCTGGAAAGAAGTTATTTCGCATGGTACGAAAAAGGGATGATCGAAAATATTTTTTTCCAGAATTGAAATCGGACTTTAATGGGTGAGTTTCTAGGTGTATTTCGACCCGCTGAATCCCAAAATCCTACCTCTGATGACCAAAAATATGCTTGGGAAAAAGTTATTTCGCACGGTACGAAAAAGAGATGATCGAAAACATTTTTTTTCAGAATCGAAATCGAACTTTGATGGGTGGGTTTATAGGTGTATTTCGACCCGCTGAATCCGGAAATCCAACCTTTGATGACCGAAAATATGCTTGGAAAAAAGTTATTTCGCATGGTACGAAAAAGAGATGATCGAAAATATCTGTCTCCAGAATCAAAATCGAACTTTGATGGGTGGGTTCATAGGTGTATTTTGACCCGCTGAATCCAAAAATCCAACCTTTGTTACCCGAAAATACACCTGGAAAGAAGTTATTTCGCATGGTCCGAAAAAGAGATGATCGAAAATATTTTTTTTCAGAATCAAAATCGGACTTTAATGGGTGAGTTTCTAGGTGTATTCCGACCCGCTGAATCCGAAAATCCGAACTTTGATATCCAAAAATATGCTTGGAAAAAAGTTATTTCGCATGGTACGAAAAAGAGATGATCGAAAATATCTGTCTCCAGAATCGAAATCGAACTTTGATGGGTGGGTTTATAGGTGTATTTTGACCCGCTGAATCCGACAATCCAAGCTTTGATGACCAAAAATATGCTTGGAAGAAAGTTATTTCGCATGGTACGAAAAAGAGATGATCGGAAATATCTTTCGCCAGAATTGAACGCGAACTTTGATGGGTGGGTTCATAGGTGTATTTTGACCCGCTGAATCCAAAAATCCAACCTTTGTTACACGAAAATACACCTGGAAAGAAGTTATTTCGCATGATCCGAAAAAGAGATGATCGAAAATATTTTTTTTCAGAATCAAAATCGGACTTTAATGGGTGAGTGTCTAGGTTTATTCCGACCCGCTGAATCCGAAAATCCAAACTTTGATAACCAAAAATTTGCTTGGAAAAAAGTTATTTCGCATGGTACGAAAAAGAGATGATCGGAAATATTTTTTTTCAGAATCAAAATCGGACTTTGATGGGTGAGTTTCTGGGTGTATTTCGACTCGCTGAATCCGGAAATCCAACCTTTGATGACCAAAAATATGCTTGGAAAAAAGTTATTCCGCATGGTACGAAAAAGGGATGATCGAGAATATCTGTCTCCAGAATCGAAATCGAACTTTGATGGTTGGGTTTATAGGTGTATTTTGACCCGCTGAATCCGACAATCCAAGCTTTGATGACCAAAAATATGCTTGGAAGAAAGTTATTTCGCATGGTACGAAAAAGAGATGATCGGAAATATCTTTCGCCAGAATTGAAAGCGAACTTTGATGGGTGGGTTCATGGGTGTATTTTGACCCGCCGAATCCAAAAATCCAACCTTTGTTACACGAAAATACACCTGGAAAGAAGTTATTTCGCATGGTCCGAAAAAGAGATGATCGAAAATATTTTTTTTCAGAATCAAAATCGGACTTTAATGGGTGAGTTTCTGGGTGTATTTCGACTCGCTGATTCCGGAAATCCAACCTTTGATGACCAAAAATTTGCTTGGAAAAAAGTTATTTCGCATGGTACGAAAAAGAGATGATCGGAAATATTTTTTTTCAGAATCAAAATCGGACTTTGATGGGTGAGTTTCTGGGTGTATTTCGACTCGCTGAATCCGTAAATCCATCCTTTGATGACCAAAAATTTGCTTGGAAAAAAGTTATTTCGCATGGTACGAAAAAGAGATGATCGAAAATATCTGTCTCCAGAATCAAAATTGAACTTTGATGGTTGGGTTCATAAGTGTATTTTGACCCGCTGGATCCAAAAATCCAACCTTTCTTACACGAAAATACACCTGGAAAGAAGTTATTTCGCATGGTACGAAAAAGGGATGATCGAAAATATTTTTTTCCAGAATTGAAATCGGACTTTAATGGGTGAGTTTCTAGGTGTATTTCGACCCGCTGAATCCCAAAATCCTACCTCTGATGACCAAAAATATGCTTGGGAAAAAGTTATTTCGCACGGTACGAAAAAGAGATGATCGAAAACATTTTTTTTCAGAATCAAAATCGGACTTTGATGGGTGAGTTTCTAGGTGTATTTCGACCCGCTGAATCCGGAAATCCATCCTTTGATGACCAAAAATATGCTTGGAAAAAAGTTATTTCGCATGGTACGAAAAAGAGATGATCGTTAATATCTGTCTCCAGAATCGAAATCGAACTTTGATGGGTGGGTTTATAGGTGTATTTCGACCCGCTGAATCCGGAAATCCAACCTTTGATGACCAAAAATATGCTTGGAAAAAAGTTATTTCGCATGGTACGAAAAAGAGATGATCGAAAATATCTGTCTCCAGAATCAAAATCGAACTTTGATGGGTGGGTTCATAGGTGTATTTTGACCCGCTGAATCCAAAAATCCAACCTTTGTTACCCGAAAATACACCTGGAAAGAAGTTATTTCGCATGGTCCGAAAAAGAGATGATCGAAAATATTTTTTTTCAGAATCAAAATCGGACTTTAATGGGTGAGTTTCTAGGTGTATTCCGACCCGCTGAATCCGAAAATCCGAACTTTGATATCCAAAAATATGCTTGGAAAAAAGTTATTTCGCATGGTACGAAAAAGAGATGATCGAAAATATCTGTCTCCAGAATCGAAATCGAACTTTGATGGGTGGGTTTATAGGTGTATTTTGACCCGCTGAATCCGAAATCCCAACCTTTGTTACACGAAAATACACCTGGAAAGAAGTTATTCCGCATGGTTCGAAAAAGAGATGATCGAAAATATTTTTTTTCAGAATCAAAATCGGACTTTATCGGGTGAGTTTCTAGGTGTATTTCGACCCGCTGAATCCGAAAATCCAACCTCTGATGACCAAAAATATGCTTGGAAAAAAGTTATTTCGCACGGTACGAAAAAGAGATGATCGGAAATATTTTTTTTCAGAATCAAAATCGGACTTTGATGCGTGAGTTTCTAGGTGTATTTCGACCCGCTGAATCCGAAAATCCAACCTTTGATGACCAAAAATACGCTTGGAAAAAAGTTATTTCGCATCGTACGAAAAAGAGATGATCGAAAATATCTGTCTCCAGAATCAAAATCGAACTTTGACGGGTGGTTTCATAGGTGTAATTTGACCCGCTGGATCCAAAAATCCAACCTTTGTTACACGAAAATACACCTGGAAAGAAGTTATTCCGCATGGTACGAAAAAGAGATGATCGAAAATATTTTTTTTCAGAATCAAAATCGGACTTTGATGGCCGAGTTTCTAGGTGTATTCCGACCCGCTGAATCCGAAAATCCGAACTTTGATGACCAAAAATATGCTTGGAAAAAAGTTATTTCGCATGGTACGAAAAAGAGATGATCGAAAATATCTGTCTCCAGAATCGAAATCGAACTTTGATGGGTGGGTTTATAGGTGTATTTTGACCCGCTGGATCCAAAAATCCAACCTTTGTTACACGAAAATACACCTGGAAAGAAGTTATTTCGCATGGTCCGAAAAAGAGATGATCGAAAATATTTTTTTTCAGAATCAAAATCGGACTTTAATGGGTGAGTTTCTGGGTGTATTTCGACTCGCTGATTCCGGAAATCCAACCTTTGATGACCAAAAATTTGCTTGGAAAAAAGTTATTTCGCATGGTACGAAAAAGAGATGATCGGAAATATTTTTTTTCAGAATCAAAATCGGACTTTGATGGGTGAGTTTCTGGGTGTATTTCGACTCGCTGAATCCGTAAATCCAACCTTTGATGACCAAAAATTTGCTTGGAAAAAAGTTATTTCGCATGGTACGAAAAAGAGATGATCGAAAATATCTGTCTCCAGAATCGAAATCGAACTTTGATGGGTGGGTTTATATGTGTATTTTGACCCGCTGAATCCGAAATCCCAACCTTTGTTACACGAAAATACACCTGGAAAGAAGTTATTCCGCATGGTTCGAAAAAGAGATGATCGAAAATATTTTTTTTCAGAATCAAAATCGGACTTTAATGGGTGAGTTTCTAGGTGTATTTCGACCCGCTGAATCCGAAAATCCAACCTCTGATGACCAAAAATATGCTTGGAAAAAAGTTATTTCGCACGGTACGAAAAAGAGATGATCGGAAATATTTTTTTTCAGAATCAAAATCGGACTTTGATGCGTGAGTTTCTAGGTGTATTTCGACCCGCTGAATCCGAAAATCCAACCTTTGATGACCAAAAATACGCTTGGAAAAAAGTTATTTCGCATCGTACGAAAAAGAGATGATCGAAAATATCTGTCTCCAGAATCGAAATCGAACTTTGATGGGTGGGTTTATAGGTGTATTTTGACCCGCTGGATCCAAAAATCCAACCTTTGTTACACGAAAATACACCTGGAAAGAAGTTATTTCGCATGGTACGAAAAAGAGATGATCGAAAATATTTTTTCTCAGAATTGAAATCGGACTTCAATGGGTGAGTTTCTAGGTGTATTTCGACCCGCTGAATCCCAAAATCCAACCTCTGATGACCAAAAATATGCTTGGAAAAAAGTTATTTCGCACGGTACGAAAAAGAGATGATCGAAAATATTTTTTTTTCAGAATCAAAATCGGACTTTGATGGTTGAGTTTCTAGGTGTATTTCGACCCGCTGAATCCGAAAATCCATCCTTTGATGACCAAAAATATGCTTGGAAAAAAGTTATTTCGCATGGTACGAAAAAGGGATGATCGAGAATATCTGTCTCCAGAATCGAAATCGAACTTTGATGGGTGGGTTTATAGGTGTATTTTGACCCGCTGAATCCGACAATCCAAGCTTTGATGACCAAAAATATGCTTGGAAGAAAGTTATTTCGCATGGTACGAAAAAGAGATGATCGGAAATATCTTTCGCCAGAATTGAACGCGAACTTTGATGGGTGGGTTCATAGGTGTATTTTGACCCGCTGAATCCAAAAATCCAACCTTTGTTACACGAAAATACACCTGGAAAGAAGTTATTTCGCATGATCCGAAAAAGAGATGATCGAAAATATTTTTTTTCAGAATCAAAATCGGACTTTAATGGGTGAGTGTCTAGGTTTATTCCGACCCGCTGAATCCGAAAATCCAAACTTTGATAACCAAAAATTTGCTTAGAAAAAAGTTATTTCGCATGGTACGAAAAAGAGATGATCGGAAATATTTTTTTTCAGAATCAAAATCGGACTTTGATGGGTGAGTTTCTGGGTGTATTTCGACTCGCTGAATCCGGAAATCCAACCTTTGATGACCAAAAATATGCTTGGAAAAAAGTTATTCCGCATGGTACGAAAAAGGGATGATCGAGAATATCTGTCTCCAGAATCGAAATCGAACTTTGATGGTTGGGTTTATAGGTGTATTTTGACCCGCTGAATCCGACAATCCAAGCTTTGATGACCAAAAATATGCTTGGAAGAAAGTTATTTCGCATGGTACGAAAAAGAGATGATCGGAAATATCTTTCGCCAGAATTGAAAGCGAACTTTGATGGGTGGGTTCATGGGTGTATTTTGACCCGCCGAATCCAAAAATCCAACCTTTGTTACACGAAAATACACCTGGAAAGAAGTTATTTCGCATGGTCCGAAAAAGAGATGATCGAAAATATTTTTTTTCAGAATCAAAATCGGACTTTAATGGGTGAGTTTCTGGGTGTATTTCGACTCGCTGATTCCGGAAATCCAACCTTTGATGACCAAAAATTTGCTTGGAAAAAAGTTATTTCGCATGGTACGAAAAAGAGATGATCGGAAATATTTTTTTTCAGAATCAAAATCGGACTTTGATGGGTGAGTTTCTGGGTGTATTTCGACTCGCTGAATCCGTAAATCCAACCTTTGATGACCAAAAATTTGCTTGGAAAAAAGTTATTTCGCATGGTACGAAAAAGAGATGATCGAAAATATCTGTCTCCAGAATCAAAATTGAACTTTGATGGTTGGGTTCATAAGTGTATTTTGACCCGCTGGATCCAAAAATCCAACCTTTCTTACACGAAAATACACCTGGAAAGAAGTTATTTCGCATGGTACGAAAAAGGGATGATCGAAAATATTTTTTTCCAGAATTGAAATCGGACTTTAATGGGTGAGTTTCTAGGTGTATTTCGACATGCTGAATCCCAAAATCCAACCTCTGATGACCAAAAATATGCTTGGGAAAAAGTTATTTCGCACGGTACGAAAAAGAGATGATCGAAAACATTTTTTTTCAGAATCAAAATCGGACTTTGATGGGTGAGTTTCTAGGTGTATTTCGACCCGCTGAATCCGAAAATCCAACCTTTGATGACCAAAAATACGCTTGGAAAAAAGTTATTTCGCATCGTACGAAAAAGAGATGATCGAAAATATCTGTCTCCAGAATCGAAATCGAACTTTGATGGGTGGGTTTATAGGTGTATTTTGACCCGCTGGATCCAAAAATCCAACCTTTGTTACACGAAAATACACCTGGAAAGAAGTTATTTCGCATGGTACGAAAAAGAGATGATCGAAAATATTTTTTCTCAGAATTGAAATCGGACTTCAATGGGTGAGTTTCTAGGTGTATTTCGACCCGCTGAATCCCAAAATCCAACCTCTGATGACCAAAAATATGCTTGGAAAAAAGTTATTTCGCACGGTACGAAAAAGAGATGATCGAAAATATTTTTTTTTCAGAATCAAAATCGGACTTTGATGGTTGAGTTTCTAGGTGTATTTCGACCCGCTGAATCCGAAAATCCATCCTTTGATGACCAAAAATATGCTTGGAAAAAAGTTATTTCGCATGGTACGAAAAAGGGATGATCGAGAATATCTGTCTCCAGAATCGAAATCGAACTTTGATGGGTGGGTTTATAGGTGTATTTTGACCCGCTGAATCCGACAATCCAAGCTTTGATGACCAAAAATATGCTTGGAAGAAAGTTATTTCGCATGGTACGAAAAAGAGATGATCGGAAATATCTTTCGCCAGAATTGAACGCGAACTTTGATGGGTGGGTTCATAGGTGTATTTTGACCCGCTGAATCCAAAAATCCAACCTTTGTTACACGAAAATACACCTGGAAAGAAGTTATTTCGCATGATCCGAAAAAGAGATGATCGAAAATATTTTTTTTCAGAATCAAAATCGGACTTTAATGGGTGAGTGTCTAGGTTTATTCCGACCCGCTGAATCCGAAAATCCAAACTTTGATAACCAAAAATTTGCTTGGAAAAAAGTTATTTCGCATGGTACGAAAAAGAGATGATCGGAAATATTTTTTTTCAGAATCAAAATCGGACTTTGATGGGTGAGTTTCTGGGTGTATTTCGACTCGCTGAATCCGGAAATCCAACCTTTGATGACCAAAAATATGCTTGGAAAAAAGTTATTCCGCATGGTACGAAAACGGGATGATCGAGAATATCTGTCTCCAGAATCGAAATCGAACTTTGATGGTTGGGTTTATAGGTGTATTTTGACCCGCTGAATCCGACAATCCAAGCTTTGATGACCAAAAATATGCTTGGAAGAAAGTTATTTCGCATGGTACGAAAAAGAGATGATCGGAAATATCTTTCGCCAGAATTGAAAGCGAACTTTGATGGGTGGGTTCATGGGTGTATTTTGACCCGCCGAATCCAAAAATCCAACCTTTGTTACACGAAAATACACCTGGAAAGAAGTTATTTCGCATGGTCCGAAAAAGAGATGATCGAAAATATTTTTTTTCAGAATCAAAATCGGACTTTAATGGGTGAGTTTCTGGGTGTATTTCGACTCGCTGATTCCGGAAATCCAACCTTTGATGACCAAAAATTTGCTTGGAAAAAAGTTATTTCGCATGGTACGAAAAAGAGATGATCGGAAATATTTTTTTTCAGAATCAAAATCGGACTTTGATGGGTGAGTTTCTGGGTGTATTTCGACTCGCTGAATCCGTAAATCCAACCTTTGATGACCAAAAATTTGCTTGGAAAAAAGTTATTTCGCATGGTACGAAAAAGAGATGATCGAAAATATCTGTCTCCAGAATCAAAATTGAACTTTGATGGTTGGGTTCATAAGTGTATTTTGACCCGCTGGATCCAAAAATCCAACCTTTCTTACACGAAAATACACCTGGAAAGAAGTTATTTCGCATGGTACGAAAAAGGGATGATCGAAAATATTTTTTTCCAGAATTGAAATCGGACTTTAATGGGTGAGTTTCTAGGTGTATTTCGACATGCTGAATCCCAAAATCCAACCTCTGATGACCAAAAATATGCTTGGGAAAAAGTTATTTCGCACGGTACGAAAAAGAGATGATCGAAAACATTTTTTTTCAGAATCAAAATCGGACTTTGATGGGTGAGTTTCTAGGTGTATTTCGACCCGCTGAATCCGGAAATCCATCCTTTGATGACCAAAAATATGCTTGGAAAAAAGTTATTTCGCATGGTACGAAAAAAAGATGATCGTTAATATCTGTCTCCAGAATCGAAATCGAACTTTGATGGGTGGGTTTATAGGTGTATTTTACCCGCTGAATCCGACAATCCAAGCTTCGATGGCCAAAAATATGCTTGGAAAAAAGTTATTTCGCATGGTACGAAAAAGAGATGATCGGAAATATCTTTCGCCAGAATCGAAAGCGAACTTTGATGGGTGGGTTCATAGGTGTATTTTGACCCGCTGAATCCAAAAATCCAACTTTTGTTACACGAAAATACACCTGGAAAGAAGTTATTTCGCATGGTCCGAAAAAGAGATGATCGAAAATATCTGTCTCCAGAATCGAAATCGAACTTTGATGGGTGGGTTTATAGGTGTATTTTGACCCGCTGAATCCGAAATCCCAACCTTTGTTACACGAAAATACACCTGGAAAGAAGTTATTCCGCATGGTTCGAAAAAGAGATGATCGAAAATATTTTTTTTCAGAATCAAAATCGGACTTTAATGGGTGAGTTTCTAGGTGTATTTCGACCCGCTGATTCCGAAAATCCAACCTCTGATGACCAAAAATATGCTTGGAAAAAAGTTATTTCGCACGGTACGAAAAAGAGATGATCGGAAATATTTTTTTTCAGAATCAAAATCGGACTTTGATGCGTGAGTTTCTAGGTGTATTTCGACCCGCTGAATCCGAAAATCCAACCTTTGATGACCAAAAATACGCTTGGAAAAAAGTTATTTCGCATCGTACGAAAAAGAGATGATCGAAAATATCTGTCTCCAGAATCAAAATCGAACTTTGTCGGGTGGTATCATAGGTGTAATTTGACCCGCTGGATCCAAAAATCCAACCTTTGTTACACGAAAATACACCTGGAAAGAAGTTATTCCGCATGGTACGAAAAAGAGATGATCGAAAATATTTTTTTTCAGAATCAAAATCGGACTTTGATGGCCGAGTTTCTAGGTGTATTCCGACCCGCTGAATCCGAAAATCCGAACTTTGATGACCAAAAATATGCTTGGAAAAAAGTTATTTCGCATGGTACGAAAAAGAGATGATCGAAAATATCTGTCTCCAGAATCGAAATCGAACTTTGATGGGTGGGTTTATAGGTGTATTTTGACCCGCTGGATCCAAAAATCCAACCTTTGTTACACGAAAATACACCTGGAAAGAAGTTATTTCGCATGGTACGAAAAAGAGATGATCGAAAATATTTTTTCTCAGAATTGAAATCGGACTTTAATGGGTGAGTTTCTAGGTGTATTTCGACCCGCTGAATCCCAAAATCCAACCTCTGATGACCACAAATATGCTTGGAAAAAAGTTATTTCGCACGGTACGAAAAAGAGATCATCGAAAATATTTTTTTTTTAGAATCAAAATCGGACTTTGATGGGTGAGTTTCTAGGTGTATTTCGACCCGCTGAATCCGAAAATCCATCCTTTGATGACCAAAAATATGCTTGGAAAAAAGTTATTTCGCATGGTACGAAAAAGGGATGATCGAGAATATCTGTCTCCAGAATCGAAATCGAACTTTGATGGGTGGGTTTATAGGTGTATTTTGACCCGCTGAATCCGACAATCCAAGCTTAGATGACCAAAAATATGCTTGGAAGAAAGTTATTTCGCATGGTACGAAAAAGAGATGATCGGAAATATCTTTCGCCAGAATTGAACGCGAACTTTGATGGGTGGGTTCATAGGTGTATTTTGACCCGCTGAATCCAAAAATCCAACCTTTGTTACACGAAAATACACCTGGAAAGAAGTTATTTCGCATGGTCCGAAAAAGAGATGATCGAAAATATTTTTTTTCAGAATCAAAATCGGACTTTAATGGGTGAGTGTCTAGGTTTATTCCGACCCGCTGAATCCGGAAATCCAAACTTTGATAACCAAAAATTTGCTTGGAAAAAAGTTATTCCGCATGGTACGAAAAAGAGATGATCGAAAATATCTGTCTCCAGAATCGAAATCGAACTTTGATGGGTGGGTTTATAGGTGTATTTTGACCCGCTGGATCCAAAAATCCAACCTTTGTTACACGAAAATACACCTGGAAAGAAGTTATTTCGCATGGTACGAAAAAGAGATGATCGAAAATATTTTTTCTCAGAATTGAAATCGGACTTTAATGGGTGAGTTTCTAGGTGTATTTCGACCCGCTGAATCCCAAAATCCAACCTCTGATGACCACAAATATGCTTGGAAAAAAGTTATTTCGCACGGTACGAAAAAGAGATCATCGAAAATATTTTTTTTTTAGAATCAAAATCGGACTTTGATGGGTGAGTTTCTAGGTGTATTTCGACCCGCTGAATCCGAAAATCCATCCTTTGATGACCAAAAATATGCTTGGAAAAAAGTTATTTCGCATGGTACGAAAAAGGGATGATCGAGAATATCTGTCTCCAGAATCGAAATCGAACTTTGATGGGTGGGTTTATAGGTGTATTTTGACCCGCTGAATCCGACAATCCAAGCTTAGATGACCAAAAATATGCTTGGAAGAAAGTTATTTCGCATGGTACGAAAAAGAGATGATCGGAAATATCTTTCGCCAGAATTGAACGCGAACTTTGATGGGTGGGTTCATAGGTGTATTTTGACCCGCTGAATCCAAAAATCCAACCTTTGTTACACGAAAATACACCTGGAAAGAAGTTATTTCGCATGGTCCGAAAAAGAGATGATCGAAAATATTTTTTTTCAGAATCAAAATCGGACTTTAATGGGTGAGTGTCTAGGTTTATTCCGACCCGCTGAATCCGGAAATCCAAACTTTGATAACCAAAAATTTGCTTGGAAAAAAGTTATTCCGCATGGTACGAAAAAGAGATGATCGGAAATATTTTTTTTCAGAATCAAAATCGGACTTTGATGGGTGAGTTTCTGGGTGTATTTCGACTCGCTGAATCCGGAAATCCAACCTTTGATGACCAAAAATATGCTTGGAAAAAAGTTATTCCGCATGGTACGAAAAAGGGATGATCGAGAATATCTGTCTCCAGAATCGAAATCGAACTTTGATGGTTGGGTTTATAGGTGTATTTTGACCCGCTGAATCCGACAATCCAAGCTTTGATGACCAAAAATATGCTTGGAAGAAAGTTATTTCGCATGGTACGAAAAAAGATGATCGGAAATATCTTTCGCCAGAATGGAAAGCGAACTTTGATGGGTGGGTTCATGGGTGTATTTTGACCCGCTGAATCCAAAAATCCAACCTTTGTTACACGAAAATACACCTGGAAAGAAGTTATTTCGCATGGTCCGAAAAAGAGATGATCGAAAATATTTTTTTTCAGAATCAAAATCGGACTTTAATGGGTGAGTTTCTGGGTGTATTTCGACTCGCTGATTCCGGAAATCCAACCTTTGATGACCAAAAATTTGCTTGGAAAAAAGTTATTTCGCATGGTACGAAAAAGAGATGATCGGAAATATTTTTTTTCAGAATCAAAATCGGACTTTGATGGGTGAGTTTCTGGGTGTATTTCGACTCGCTGAATCCGGAAATCCAACCTTTGATGACCACAAATATGCTTGGAAAAAAGTTATTTCGCATGGTACGAAAAAGAGATGATCGAAAATATCTGTCTCCAGAATCAAAATCGAACTTTGATGGGTCGGTTCATAGGTGTATTTTGACCCGCTGAATCCAAAAATCCAACCTTTGTTACCCAAAAATACACCTGGAAAGAAGTTATTTCGCATGGTCCGAAAAAGAGATGATCGAAAATATTTTTTTTCAGAATCAAAATCGGACTTCGATGGGTGAGTTTCTAGGTGTATTCCGACCCGCTGAATCCGAAAATCCGAACTTTGATGACCAAAAATATGCTTGGAAAAAAGTTATTTCGCATGGTACGAAAAAGAGATGATCGAAAATATCTGTCTCCAGAATCGAAATCGAACTTTGATGGGTGGGTTTATAGGTGTATTTTGACCCGCTGGATCCAAAAATCCAACCTCTGTTACACGAAAATACACCTGGAAAGAAGTTATTTCGCATGGTACGAAAAAGAGATGATCGAAAATATTTTTTCTCAGAATTGAAATCGGACTTTAATGGGTGAGTTTCTAGGTGTATTTCGACCCGCTGAATCCCAAAATCCAACCTCTGATGACCAAAAATATGCTTGGAAAAAAGTTATTTCGCACGGTACGAAAAAGAGATGATCGAAAATATTTTTTTGTCAGAATCAAAATCGGACTTTGATGGGTGAGTTTCTAGGTGTATTTCGACCCGCTGAATCCGAAAATCCATCCTTTGATGACCAAAAATATGCTTGGAAAAAAGTTATTTCGCATGGTACGAAAAAGGGATGATCGAGAATATCTGTCTCCAGAATCGAAATCGAACTTTGATGGGTGGGTTTATAGGTGTATTTTGACCCGCTGAATCCGACAATCCAAGCTTTGATGACCAAAAATATGCTTGGAAGAAAGTTATTTCGCATGGTACGAAAAAGAGATGATCGGAAATATCTTTCGCCAGAATTGAAAGCGAACTTTGATGGGTGGGTTCATAGGTGTATTTTGACCCGCTGAATCCAAAAATCCAACCTTTGTTAAACGAAAATACACCTGGGAAGAAGGTATTTCGCATGGTCCGAAAAAGAGATGATCGAAAATATTTTTTTTCAGAATCAAAATCGGACTTTAATGGGTGAGTTTCTGGGTGTATTTCGACTCGCTGAATCCGGAAATCCAACCTTTGATGACCAAAAATTTGCTTGGAAAAAAGTTATTTCGCATGGTACGAAAAAGAGATGATCGAAAATATCTGTCTCCAGAATCAAAATCGAACTTTGATGGTTGGGTTCATAGGTGTATTTTGACCCGCTGGATCCAAAAATCCAACCTTTCTTACACGAAAATACACCTGGAAAGAAGTTATTTCGCATGGTACGAAAAAGGGATGATCGAAAATATTTTTTTCCAGAATTGAAATCGGACTTTAATGGGTGAGTTTCTAGGTGTATTTCGACCCGCTGAATCCCACAATCCAACCTCTGATGACCAAAAATATGCTTGGGAAAAAGTTATTTCGCACGGTACGAAAAAGAGATGATCGAAAACATTTTTTTTCAGAATCAAAATCGGACTTTGATGGGTGAGTTTCTAGGTGTATTTCGACCCGCTGAATCCGGAAATCCATCCTTTGATGACCAAAAATATGCTTGGAAAAAAGTTATTTCGCATGGTACGAGAAAGAGATGATCGTTAATATCTGTCTCCAGAATCGAAATCGAACTTTGATGGGTGGGTTTATAGGTGTATTTTGACCCGCTGAATCCGACAATCCAAGCTTTGATGACCAAAAATATGCTTGCAAAAAAGTTATTTCGCATGGTACGAAAAAGCGATGATCGGAAATATCTTCCGCCAGAATCGAAAGCGAACTTTGATGGGTGGGTTCATAGGTGTATTTTGAACCGCTGAATTCAAAAATCCAACCTTTGTTACACGAAAATACACCTGGAAAGAAGTTATTTCGCATGGTCCGAAAAAGAGATGATCGAAAATATTTTTTTTCAGAATCAAAATCGGACTTTAATGGGTGAGTTTCTAGGTTTATTCCGACCCGCTGAATCCGAAAATTCAAACTTTGATAGCCAAAAATTTGCTTGGAAAAAAGTTATTTCGCATGGTACGAAAAAGAGATGATCGGAAATATTTTTTTTCAGAATCAAAATCGGACTTTGATGGGTGAGTTTCTGGGTGTATTTCGACTCGCTGAATCCGGAAATCCAACCTTTGATGACCACAAATATGCTTGGAAAAAAGTTATTTCGCATGGTACGAAAAAGAGATGATCGAAAATATCTGTCTCCAGAATCAAAATCGAACTTTGATGGGTCGGTTCATAGGTGTATTTTGACCCGCTGAATCCGAAAATCCAATCTTTGTTACCCAAAAATACACCTGGAAAGAAGTTATTTCGCATGGTCCGAAAAAGAGATGATCGAAAATATTTTTTTTCAGAATCAAAATCGGACCTTAATGGGTGAGTTTCTAGGTGTATTCCGACCCGCTGAATCCGAAAATCCGAACTTTGATATCCAAAAATATGCTTGGAAAAAGTTATTTCGCATGGTACGAAAAAGAGATGATCGAAAATATCTGTCTCCAGAATCGAAATCGAACTTTGATGGGTGGGTTGATAGGTGTATTTTGACCCGCTGGATCCAAAAATCCAACCTTTGTTACACGAAAATACACCTGGAAAGAAGTTATTTCGCATGGTACGAAAAAGAGATGATCGAAAATATTTTTTCTCAGAATTGAAATCGGACTTTAATGGGTGAGTTTCTAGGTGTATTTCGACCCGCTGAATCCCAAAATCCAACCTCTGATGACCAAAAATATGCTTGGAAAAAAGTTATTTCGCACGGTACGAAAAAGAGATGATCGAAAATATTTTTTTTTCAGAATCAAAATCGGACTTTGATGGGTGAGTTTCTAGGTGTATTTCGACCCGCTGAACCCGAAAATCCATCCGTTGATGACCAAAAATATGCTTGGAATAAAGTTATTTCGCATGGTACGAAAAAGGGATGATCGAGAATATCTGTCTCCAGAATCGAAATCGAACTTTGATGGGTGGGTTTATAGGTGTATTTTGACCCGCTGAATCCGACAATCCAAGCTTTGATGACCAAAAATATGCTTGGAAGAAAGTTATTTCGCATGGTACGAAAAAGAGATGATCGGAAATATCTTTCGCCAGAATTGAAAGCGAACTTTGATGGGTGGGTTCATAGGTGTATTTTGACCCGCTGAATCCAAAAATCCAACCTTTGTTACACGAAAATACACCTGGAAAGAAGTTATTTCGCATGGTACGAAAAAGAGATGATCGGAAATATTTTTTTTCAGAATCAAAATCGGACTTTGATGGGTGAGTTTCTGGGTGTATTTCGACTCGCTGAATCCGGAAATCCAACCTTTGATCACCAAAAATATGCTTGGAAAAAAGTTATTCCGCATGGTACGAAAAAGGGATGATCGAGAATATCTGTCTCCAGAATCGAAATCGAACTTTGATGGTTGGGTTTATAGGTGTATTTTGACCAGCTGAATACGACAATCCAAGCTTTGATGACCAAAAATATGCTTGGAAGAAAGTTATTTCGCATGGTACGAAAAAGAGATGATCGGAAATATCTTTCGCCAGAATTGAATGCGAACTTTGATGGGTGGGTTCATAGGTGTATTTTGACCCGCTGAATCCAAAAATCCAACCTTTGTTACACGAAAATACACATGGAAAAAAGTTATTTCGCATGGTCCGAAAAAGAGATGATCGAAAATATTTTTTTTCAGAATCAAAATCGGACTTTAATGGGTGAGTTTCTGGGTGTATTTCGACTCGCTGAATCCGGAAATCCAACCTTTGATGACCAAAAATTTGCTTGGAAAAAAGTTATTTCGCATGGTACGAAAAAGAGATGATCGGAAATATCTTTCGCCAGAATCGAAAGCGAACTTTGATGGGTGGGTTCATAGGTGTATTTTGACCCGCTGAATCCAAAAATCCAACTTTTGTTACACGAAAATACACCTGGAAAGAAGTTATTTCGCATGGTCCGAAAAAGAGATGATCGAAAATATCTGTCTCCAGAATCGAAATCGAACTTTGATGGGTGGGTTTATAGGTGTATTTTGACCCGCTGAATCCGAAATCCCAACCTTTGTTACACGAAAATACACCTGGAAAGAAGTTATTCCGCATGGTTCGAAAAAGAGATGATCGAAAATATTTTTTTTCAGAATCAAAATCGGACTTTAATGGGTGAGTTTCTAGGTGTATTTCGACCCGCTGAATCCGAAAATCCAACCTCTGATGACCAAAAATATGCTTGGAAAAAAGTTATTTCGCACGGTACGAAAAAGAGATGATCGGAAATATTTTTTTTCAGAATCAAAATCGGACTTTGATGCGTGAGTTTCTAGGTGTATTTCGACCCGCTGAATCCGAAAATCCAACCTTTGATGACCAAAAATACGCTTGGAAAAAAGTTATTTCGCATCGTACGAAAAAGAGATGATCGAAAATATCTGTCTCCAGAATCAAAATCGAACTTTGACGGGTGGTATCATAGGTGTAATTTGACCCGCTGGATCCAAAAATCCAACCTTTGTTACACGAAAATACACCTGGAAAGAAGTTATTCCGCATGGTACGAAAAAGAGATGATCGAAAATATTTTTTTTCAGAATCAAAATCGGACTTTGATGGCCGAGTTTCTAGGTGTATTCCGACCCGCTGAATCCGAAAATCCGAACTTTGATGACCAAAAATATGCTTGGAAAAAAGTTATTTCGCATGGTACGAAAAAGAGATGATCGAAAATATCTGTCTCCAGAATCGAAATCGAACTTTGATGGGTGGGTTTATAGGTGTATTTTGACCCGCTGGATCCAAAAATCCAACCTTTGTTACACGAAAATACACCTGGAAAGAAGTTATTTCGCATGGTACGAAAAAGAGATGATCGAAAATATTTTTTCTCAGAATTGAAATCGGACTTTAATGGGTGAGTTTCTAGGTGTATTTCGACCCGCTGAATCCCAAAATCCAACCTCTGATGACCACAAATATGCTTGGAAAAAAGTTATTTCGCACGGTACGAAAAAGAGATCATCGAAAATATTTTTTTTTTAGAATCAAAATCGGACTTTGATGGGTGAGTTTCTAGGTGTATTTCGACCCGCTGAATCCGAAAATCCATCCTTTGATGACCAAAAATATGCTTGGAAAAAAGTTATTTCGCATGGTACGAAAAAGGGATGATCGAGAATATCTGTCTCCAGAATCGAAATCGAACTTTGATGGGTGGGTTTATAGGTGTATTTTGACCCGCTGAATCCGACAATCCAAGCTTAGATGACCAAAAATATGCTTGGAAGAAAGTTATTTCGCATGGTACGAAAAAGAGATGATCGGAAATATCTTTCGCCAGAATTGAACGCGAACTTTGATGGGTGGGTTCATAGGTGTATTTTGACCCGCTGAATCCAAAAATCCAACCTTTGTTACACGAAAATACACCTGGAAAGAAGTTATTTCGCATGGTCCGAAAAAGAGATGATCGAAAATATTTTTTTTCAGAATCAAAATCGGACTTTAATGGGTGAGTGTCTAGGTTTATTCCGACCCGCTGAATCCGGAAATCCAAACTTTGATAACCAAAAATTTGCTTGGAAAAAAGTTATTCCGCATGGTACGAAAAAGAGATGATCGGAAATATTTTTTTTCAGAATCAAAATCGGACTTTGATGGGTGAGTTTCTGGGTGTATTTCGACTCGCTGAATCCGGAAATCCAACCTTTGATGACCAAAAATATGCTTGGAAAAAAGTTATTCCGCATGGTACGAAAAAGGGATGATCGAGAATATCTGTCTCCAGAATCGAAATCGAACTTTGATGGTTGGGTTTATAGGTGTATTTTGACCCGCTGAATCCGACAATCCAAGCTTTGATGACCAAAAATATGCTTGGAAGAAAGTTATTTCGCATGGTACGAAAAAAGATGATCGGAAATATCTTTCGCCAGAATGGAAAGCGAACTTTGATGGGTGGGTTCATGGGTGTATTTTGACCCGCTGAATCCAAAAATCCAACCTTTGTTACACGAAAATACACCTGGAAAGAAGTTATTTCGCATGGTCCGAAAAAGAGATGATCGAAAATATTTTTTTTCAGAATCAAAATCGGACTTTAATGGGTGAGTTTCTGGGTGTATTTCGACTCGCTGATTCCGGAAATCCAACCTTTGATGACCAAAAATTTGCTTGGAAAAAAGTTATTTCGCATGGTACGAAAAAGAGATGATCGGAAATATTTTTTTTCAGAATCAAAATCGGACTTTGATGGGTGAGTTTCTGGGTGTATTTCGACTCGCTGAATCCGGAAATCCAACCTTTGATGACCACAAATATGCTTGGAAAAAAGTTATTTCGCATGGTACGAAAAAGAGATGATCGAAAATATCTGTCTCCAGAATCAAAATCGAACTTTGATGGGTCGGTTCATAGGTGTATTTTGACCCGCTGAATCCAAAAATCCAACCTTTGTTACCCAAAAATACACCTGGAAAGAAGTTATTTCGCATGGTCCGAAAAAGAGATGATCGAAAATATTTTTTTTCAGAATCAAAATCGGACTTCGATGGGTGAGTTTCTAGGTGTATTCCGACCCGCTGAATCCGAAAATCCGAACTTTGATGACCAAAAATATGCTTGGAAAAAAGTTATTTCGCATGGTACGAAAAAGAGATGATCGAAAATATCTGTCTCCAGAATCGAAATCGAACTTTGATGGGTGGGTTTATAGGTGTATTTTGACCCGCTGGATCCAAAAATCCAACCTCTGTTACACGAAAATACACCTGGAAAGAAGTTATTTCGCATGGTACGAAAAAGAGATGATCGAAAATATTTTTTCTCAGAATTGAAATCGGACTTTAATGGGTGAGTTTCTAGGTGTATTTCGACCCGCTGAATCCCAAAATCCAACCTCTGATGACCAAAAATATGCTTGGAAAAAAGTTATTTCGCACGGTACGAAAAAGAGATGATCGAAAATATTTTTTTTTCAGAATCAAAATCGGACTTTGATGGGTGAGTTTCTAGGTGTATTTCGACCCGCTGAATCCGAAAATCCATCCTTTGATGACCAAAAATATGCTTGGAAAAAAGTTATTTCGCATGGTACGAAAAAGGGATGATCGAGAATATCTGTCTCCAGAATCGAAATCGAACTTTGATGGGTGGGTTTATAGGTGTATTTTGACCCGCTGAATCCGACAATCCAAGCTTTGATGACCAAAAATATGCTTGGAAGAAAGTTATTTCGCATGGTACGAAAAAGAGATGATCGGAAATATCTTTCGCCAGAATTGAAAGCGAACTTTGATGGGTGGGTTCATAGGTGTATTTTGACCCGCTGAATCCAAAAATCCAACCTTTGTTAAACGAAAATACACCTGGGAAGAAGGTATTTCGCATGGTCCGAAAAAGAGATGATCGAAAATATTTTTTTTCAGAATCAAAATCGGACTTTAATGGGTGAGTTTCTGGGTGTATTTCGACTCGCTGAATCCGGAAATCCAACCTTTGATGACCAAAAATTTGCTTGGAAAAAAGTTATTTCGCATGGTACGAAAAAGAGATGATCGAAAATATCTGTCTCCAGAATCAAAATCGAACTTTGATGGTTGGGTTCATAGGTGTATTTTGACCCGCTGGATCCAAAAATCCAACCTTTCTTACACGAAAATACACCTGGAAAGAAGTTATTTCGCATGGTACGAAAAAGGGATGATCGAAAATATTTTTTTCCAGAATTGAAATCGGACTTTAATGGGTGAGTTTCTAGGTGTATTTCGACCCGCTGAATCCCACAATCCAACCTCTGATGACCAAAAATATGCTTGGGAAAAAGTTATTTCGCACGGTACGAAAAAGAGATGATCGAAAACATTTTTTTTCAGAATCAAAATCGGACTTTGATGGGTGAGTTTCTAGGTGTATTTCGACCCGCTGAATCCGGAAATCCATCCTTTGATGACCAAAAATATGCTTGGAAAAAAGTTATTTCGCATGGTACGAGAAAGAGATGATCGTTAATATCTGTCTCCAGAATCGAAATCGAACTTTGATGGGTGGGTTTATAGGTGTATTTTGACCCGCTGAATCCGACAATCCAAGCTTTGATGACCAAAAATATGCTTGCAAAAAAGTTATTTCGCATGGTACGAAAAAGCGATGATCGGAAATATCTTCCGCCAGAATCGAAAGCGAACTTTGATGGGTGGGTTCATAGGTGTATTTTGAACCGCTGAATTCAAAAATCCAACCTTTGTTACACGAAAATACACCTGGAAAGAAGTTATTTCGCATGGTCCGAAAAAGAGATGATCGAAAATATTTTTTTTCAGAATCAAAATCGGACTTTAATGGGTGAGTTTCTAGGTTTATTCCGACCCGCTGAATCCGAAAATTCAAACTTTGATAGCCAAAAATTTGCTTGGAAAAAAGTTATTTCGCATGGTACGAAAAAGAGATGATCGGAAATATTTTTTTTCAGAATCAAAATCGGACTTTGATGGGTGAGTTTCTGGGTGTATTTCGACTCGCTGAATCCGGAAATCCAACCTTTGATGACCACAAATATGCTTGGAAAAAAGTTATTTCGCATGGTACGAAAAAGAGATGATCGAAAATATCTGTCTCCAGAATCAAAATCGAACTTTGATGGGTCGGTTCATAGGTGTATTTTGACCCGCTGAATCCGAAAATCCAATCTTTGTTACCCAAAAATACACCTGGAAAGAAGTTATTTCGCATGGTCCGAAAAAGAGATGATCGAAAATATTTTTTTTCAGAATCAAAATCGGACCTTAATGGGTGAGTTTCTAGGTGTATTCCGACCCGCTGAATCCGAAAATCCGAACTTTGATATCCAAAAATATGCTTGGAAAAAGTTATTTCGCATGGTACGAAAAAGAGATGATCGAAAATATCTGTCTCCAGAATCGAAATCGAACTTTGATGGGTGGGTTGATAGGTGTATTTTGACCCGCTGGATCCAAAAATCCAACCTTTGTTACACGAAAATACACCTGGAAAGAAGTTATTTCGCATGGTACGAAAAAGAGATGATCGAAAATATTTTTTCTCAGAATTGAAATCGGACTTTAATGGGTGAGTTTCTAGGTGTATTTCGACCCGCTGAATCCCAAAATCCAACCTCTGATGACCAAAAATATGCTTGGAAAAAAGTTATTTCGCACGGTACGAAAAAGAGATGATCGAAAATATTTTTTTTTCAGAATCAAAATCGGACTTTGATGGGTGAGTTTCTAGGTGTATTTCGACCCGCTGAACCCGAAAATCCATCCGTTGATGACCAAAAATATGCTTGGAATAAAGTTATTTCGCATGGTACGAAAAAGGGATGATCGAGAATATCTGTCTCCAGAATCGAAATCGAACTTTGATGGGTGGGTTTATAGGTGTATTTTGACCCGCTGAATCCGACAATCCAAGCTTTGATGACCAAAAATATGCTTGGAAGAAAGTTATTTCGCATGGTACGAAAAAGAGATGATCGGAAATATCTTTCGCCAGAATTGAAAGCGAACTTTGATGGGTGGGTTCATAGGTGTATTTTGACCCGCTGAATCCAAAAATCCAACCTTTGTTACACGAAAATACACCTGGAAAGAAGTTATTTCGCATGGTACGAAAAAGAGATGATCGGAAATATTTTTTTTCAGAATCAAAATCGGACTTTGATGGGTGAGTTTCTGGGTGTATTTCGACTCGCTGAATCCGGAAATCCAACCTTTGATCACCAAAAATATGCTTGGAAAAAAGTTATTCCGCATGGTACGAAAAAGGGATGATCGAGAATATCTGTCTCCAGAATCGAAATCGAACTTTGATGGTTGGGTTTATAGGTGTATTTTGACCAGCTGAATACGACAATCCAAGCTTTGATGACCAAAAATATGCTTGGAAGAAAGTTATTTCGCATGGTACGAAAAAGAGATGATCGGAAATATCTTTCGCCAGAATTGAATGCGAACTTTGATGGGTGGGTTCATAGGTGTATTTTGACCCGCTGAATCCAAAAATCCAACCTTTGTTACACGAAAATACACATGGAAAAAAGTTATTTCGCATGGTCCGAAAAAGAGATGATCGAAAATATTTTTTTTCAGAATCAAAATCGGACTTTAATGGGTGAGTTTCTGGGTGTATTTCGACTCGCTGAATCCGGAAATCCAACCTTTGATGACCAAAAATTTGCTTGGAAAAAAGTTATTTCGCATGGTACGAAAAAGAGATGATCGAAAATATTTTTTTTCAGAATCAAAATCGGACTTTGATGGGTGAGTTTCTGGGTGTATTTCGACTCGCTGAATCCGGAAATCCAACCTTTGATGACCAAAAATTTGCTTGGAAAAAAGTTATTTCGCATGGTACGAAAAAGAGATGATCGAAAATATCTGTCTCCAGAATCAAAATCGAACTTTGATGGTTGGGTTCATAGGTGTATTTTGACCCGCTGGATCCAAAAATCCAACCATTCTTACACGAAAATACACCTGGAAAGAAGTTATTTCGCATGGTACGAAAAAGGGATGATCGAAAATATTTTTTTCCAGAATTGAAATCGGACTTTAATGGGTGAGTTTCTAGGTGTATTTCGACCCGCTGAATCCCAAAATCCAACCTCTGATGACCAAAAATATGCTTGGGAAAAAGTTATTTCGCACGGTACGAAAAAGAGATGATCGAAAACATTTTTTTTCAGAATCAAAATCGGACTTTGATGGGTGAGTTGCTAGGTGTATTTCGACCCGCTGAATCCAGTAATCCATCCTTTGATGACCAAAAATATGCTTGGAAAAAAGTTATTTCGCATGGTACGAAAAAGAGATGATCGTTAATATCTGTCTCCAGAATCGAAATCGAACTTTGATGGGTGGGTTTATAGGTGTATTTTGACCCGCTGAATCCGACAATCCAAGCTTTGATGACCAAAAATATGCTTGGAAAAAAGTTATTTCGCATGGTACGAAAAAGAGATGATCGGAAATATCTTTCGCCAGAATTGAAAGCGAACTTTGATGGGTGGGTTTATAGGTGTATTTTGACCCGCTGAATCCAAAAATCCAACCTTTGTTACACGAAAATACACCTGGAAAGAAGTTATTTCGCATGGTCCGAAAAAGAGATGATCGAAAATATTTTTTTTCAGAATCAAAATCGGACTTCAATGGGTGAGTGTCTAGGTTTATTCCGACCCGCTGAATCCGAAAATCCAAACTTTGATAACCAAAAATTTGCTTGGAAAAAAGTTATTTCGCATGGTACGAAAAAGAGATGATCGGAAATATTTTTATTCAGAATCAAAATCGGACTTTGATGGGTGAGTTTCTGGGTGTATTTCGACTCGCTGAATCCGGAAATCCAACCTTTGATGACCAAAAATATGCTTGGAAAAAAGTTATTCCGCATGGTACGAAAAAGGGATGATCGAGAATATCTGTCTCCAGAATCGAAATCGAACTTTGATGGTTGGGTTTATAGGTGTATTTTGACCCGCTGAATCCGACAATCCAAGCTTTGATGACCAAAAATATGCTTGGAAGAAAGTTATTTCGCATGGTACGAAAAAGAGATGATCGGAAATATCTTTCGCCAGAATTGAAAGCGAACTTTGATGGGTGGGTTCATAGGTGTATTTTGACCCGCTGAATCCAAAAATCCAACCTTTGTTACACGAAAATACACCTGGAAAGAAGTTATTTCGCATGGTCCGAAAAAGAGATGATCGAAAATATTTTTTTTCAGAATCAAAATCGGACTTTAATGGGTGAGTTTCTGGGTGTATTTCGACTCGCTGAATCCGGAAATCCAACCTTTGATGACCAA
The DNA here is from genome assembly GCA_963170745.1 of Phymatocera aterrima. NCBI lineage: Eukaryota > Metazoa > Arthropoda > Insecta > Hymenoptera > Tenthredinidae > Phymatocera > Phymatocera aterrima. The sequence goes on from CAUJGY010000082.1 coordinate 288,323, forward strand.
AAATTTGCTTGGAAAAAAGTTATTTCGCATGGTACGAAAAAGAGATGATCGGAAATATTTTTTTTCAGAATCAAAATCGGACTTTGATGGGTGAGTTTCTGGGTGTATTTCGACTCGCTGAATCCGGAAATCCAACCTTTGATGACCAAAAATTTGCTTGGAAAAAAGTTATTTCGCATGGTACGAAAAAGAGATGATCGAAAATATCTGTCTCCCGAATCAAAATCGAACTTTGATGGTTGGGTTCATAGGTGTATTTTGACCCGCTGGATCCAAAAATCCAACCTTTCTTACACGAAAATACACCTGGAAAGAAGTTATTTCGCATGGTACGAAAAAGGGATGATCGAAAATATTTTTTTCCAGAATTGAAATCGGACTTTAATGGGTGAGTTTCTAGGTGTATTTCGACCCGCTGAATCCCAAAATCCAACCTCTGATGACCAAAAATATGCTTGGGAAAAAGTTATTTCGCACGGTACGAAAAAGAGATGATCGAAAACATTTTTTTTCAGAATCAAAATCGGACTTTGATGGGTGAGTTTCTAGGTGTATTTCGACTCGCTGAATCCGGAAATCCAACCTTTGATGACCAAAAATATGCTTGGAAAAAAGTTATTCCGCATGGTACGAAAAAGGGATGATCGAGAATATCTGTCTCCAGAATCGAAATCGAACTTTGATGGTTGGGTTTATAGGTGTATTTTGACCCGCTGAATCCGACAATCCAAGCTTTGATGACCAAAAATATGCTTGGAAGAAAGTTATTTCGCATGGTACGAAAAAGAGATGATCGGAAATATCTTTCGCCAGAATTGAAAGCGAACTTTGATGGGTGGGTTCATAGGTGTATTTTGACCCGCTGAATCCAAAAATCCAACCTTTGTTACACGAAAATACACCTGGAAAGAAGTTATTTCGCATGGTCCGAAAAAGAGATGATCGAAAATATTTTTTTTCAGAATCAAAATCGGACTTTAATGGGTGAGTTTCTGGGTGTATTTCGACTCGCTGAATCCGGAAATCCAACCTTTGATGACCAAAAATTTGCTTGGAAAAAAGTTATTTCGCATGGTACGAAAAAGAGATGATCGGAAATATTTTTTTTCAGAATCAAAATCGGACTTTGATGGGTGAGTTTCTGGGTGTATTTCGACTCGCTGAATCCGGAAATCCAACCTTTGATGACCAAAAATTTGCTTGGAAAAAAGTTATTTCGCATGGTACGAAAAAGAGATGATCGAAAATATCTGTCTCCAGAATCAAAATCGAACTTTGATGGTTGGGTTCATAGGTGTATTTTGACCCGCTGGATCCAAAAATCCAACCTTTCTCACACGAAAATACACCTGGAAAGAAGTTATTTCGCATAGTACGAAAAAGGGATGATCGAAAATATTTTTTTCCAGAATTGAAATCGGACTTTAATGGGTGAGTTTCTAGGTGTATTTCGACCCGCTGAATCCCAAAATCCAACCTCTGATGACCAAAAATATGCTTGGGAAAAAGTTCTTTCGCACGGTACGAAAAAGAGATGATCGAAAACATTTTTTTTCAGAATCAAAATCGGACTTTGATGGGTGAGTTTCTAGGTGTATTTCGACCCGCTGAATCCGGAAATCCATCCTTTGATGACCAAAAATATGCTTGGAAAAAAGTTATTTCGCATGGTACGAAAAAGAGATGATCGTTAATATCTGTCTCCAGAATCGAAATCGAACTTTGATGGGTGGGTTTATAGGTGTATTTTGACCCGCTGAATCCGACAATCCAAGCTTCGATGACCAAAAATATGCTTGGAAAAAAGTTATTTCGCATGGTACGAAAAAGAGATGATCGGAAATATCTTTCGCCAGAATTGAAAGCGAACTTTGATGGGTGGGTTCATAGGTGTATTTTGACCCGCTGAATCCAAAAATCCAACCTTTGTTACACGAAAATACACCTGGAAAGAAGTTATTTCGCATGGTCCGAAAAAGAGATGATCGAAAATATTTTTTTTCAGAATCAAAATCGGACTTTAATGGGTGAGTGTCTAGGTTTAATCCGACCCGCTGCATCCGAAAATCCAAACTTTGATACCCAAAAATTTGCTTGGAAAAAAGTTATTTCGCATGGTACGAAAAAGAGATGATCGGAAATATTTTTTTTCAGAATCAAAATCGGACTTTGATGGGTGAGTTTCTGGGTGTATTTCGACTCGCTGAATCCGGAAATCCAACCTTTGATGACCAAAAATATGCTTGGAAAAAAGTTATTCCGCATGGTACGAAAAAGGGATGATCGAGAATATCTGTCTCCAGAATCGAAATCGAACTTTGATGGTTGGGTTTATAGGTGTATTTTGACCCGCTGAATCCGACAATCCAAGCTTTGATGACCAAAAATATGCTTGGAAGAAAGTTATTTCGCATGGTACGAAAAAGAGATGATCGGAAATATCTTTCGCCAGAATTGAAAGCGAACTTTGATGGGTGGGTTCATAGGTGTATTTTGACCCGCTGAATCCAAAAATCCAACCTTTGTTACACGAAAATACACCTGGAAAGAAGTTATTTCGCATGGTCCGAAAAAGAGATGATCGAAAATATTTTTTTTCAGAATCAAAATCGGACTTTAATGGGTGAGTTTCTGGGTGTATTTCGACTCGCTGAATCCGGAAATCCAACCTTTGATGACCAAAAATTTGCTTGGAAAAAAGTTATTTCGCATGGTACGAAAAAGAGATGATCGGAAATATTTTTTTTCAGAATTAAAATCGGACTTTGATGGGTGAGTTTCTGGGTGTATTTCGACTCGCTGAATCCAGAAATCCAACCTTTGATGACCAAAAATTTGCTTGGAAAAAAGTTATTTCGCATGGTACGAAAAAGAGATGATCGAAAATATCTGTCTCCAGAATCAAAATCGAACTTTGATGGTTGGGTTCATAGGTGTATTTTGACCCGCTGGATCCAAAAATCCAACCTTTCTTACACGAAAATACACCTGGAAAGAAGTTATTTCGCATGGTCCGAAAAAGAGATGATCGAAAATATTTTTTTTCAGAATCAAAATCGGACTTTAATGGGTGAGTTTCTGGGTGTATTTCGACTCGCTGAATCCGGAAATCCAACCTTTGATAGCCAAAAATTTGCTTGGAAAAAAGTTATTTCGCATGGTACGAAAAAGAGATGATCGGAAATATTTTTTTTCAGAATCAAAATCGGACTTTGATGGGTGAGTTTCTGGGTGTATTTCGACTCGCTGAATCCGGAAATCCAACCTTTGATGACCACAAATATGCTTGGAAAAAAGTTATTTCGCATGGTACGAAAAAGAGATGATCGAAAATATCTGTCTCCAGAATCAAAATCGAACTTTGATGGGTCGGTTCATAGGTGTATTTTGACCCGCTGAATCCAAAAATCCAACCTTTGTTACCCAAAAATACACCTGGAAAGAAGTTATTTCGCATGGTCCGAAAAAGAGATGATCGAAAATATTTTTTTTCAGAATCAAAATCGGACCTTAATGGGTGAGTTTCTAGGTGTATTCCGACCCGCTGTATCCGAAAATCCGAACTTTGATATCCAAAAATATGCTTGGAAAAAGTTATTTCGCATGGTACGAAAAAGAGATGATCGGAAATATCTGTCTCCAGAATCGAAATCGAACTTTGATGGGTGGGTTTATAGGTGTATTTTGACCCGCTGGATCCAAAAATCCAACCTTTGTTACACGAAAATACACCTGGAAAGAAGTTATTTCGCATGGTACGAAAAAGAGATGATCGAAAATATTTTTTCTCAGAATTGAAATCGGACTTTAATGGGTGAGTTTCTAGGTGTATTTCGACCCGCTGAATCCCAAAATCCAACCTCTGATGACCAAAAATATGCTTGGAAAAAAGTTATTTCGCACGGTACGAAAAAGAGATGATCGAAAATATTTTTTTTTCAGAATCAAAATCGGACTTTGATGGGTGAGTTTCTAGGTGTATTTCGACCCGCTGAATCCGAAAATCCATCCGTTGATGACCAAAAATATGCTTGGAATAAAGTTATTTCGCATGGTACGAAAAAGGGATGATCGAGAATATCTGTCTCCAGAATCGAAATCGAACTTTGATGGGTGGGTTTATAGGTGTATTTTGACCCGCTGAATCCGACAATCCAAGCTTTGATGACCAAAAATATGCTTGGAAGAAAGTTATTTCGCATGGTACGAAAAAGAGATGATCGGAAATATCTTTCGCCAGAATTGAAAGCGAACTTTGATGGGTGGGTTCATAGGTGTATTTTGACCCGCTGAATCCAAAAATCCAACCTTTGTTACACGAAAATACACCTGGAAAGAAGTTATTTCGCATGGTACGAAAAAGAGATGATCGGAAATATTTTTATTCAGAATCAAAATCGGACTTTGATGGGTGAGTTTCTGGGTGTATTTCGACTCGCTGAATCCGGAAATCCAACCTTTGATGACCAAAAATATGCTTGGAAAAAAGTTATTCCGCATGGTACGAAAAAGGGATGATCGAGAATATCTGTCTCCAGAATCGAAATCGAACTTTGATGGTTGGGTTTATAGGTGTATTTTGACCCGCTGAATCCGACAATCCCAGCTTTGATGACCAAAAATATGCTTGGAAGAAAGTTATTTCGCATGGTACGAAAAAGAGATGATCGGAAATATCTTTCGCCAGAATTGAAAGCGAACTTTGATGGGAGGGTTCATAGGTGTATTTTGACCCGCTGAATCCAAAAATCCAACCTTTGTTACACGAAAATACACCTGGAAAGAAGTTATTTCGCATGGTCCGAAAAAGAGATGATCGAAAATATTTTTTTTCAGAATCAAAATCGGACTTTAATGGGTGAGTTTCTGGGTGTATTTCGACTCGCTGAATCCGGAAATCCAACCTTTGATGACCAAAAATTTGCTTGGAAAAAAGTTATTTCGCATGGTACGAAAAAGAGATGATCGGAAATATTTTTTTTCAGAATCAAAATCGGACTTTGATGGGTGAGTTTCTGGGTGTATTTCGACTCGCTGAATCCGGAAATCCAACCTTTGATGACCAAAAATTTGCTTGGAAAAAAGTTATTTCGCATGGTACGAAAAAGAGATGATCGAAAATATCTGTCTCCCGAATCAAAATCGAACTTTGATGGTTGGGTTCATAGGTGTATTTTGACCCGCTGGATCCAAAAATCCAACCTTTCTTACACGAAAATACACCTGGAAAGAAGTTATTTCGCATGGTACGAAAAAGGGATGATCGAAAATATTTTTTTCCAGAATTGAAATCGGACTTTAATGGGTGAGTTTCTAGGTGTATTTCGACCCGCTGAATCCCAAAATCCAACCTCTGATGACCAAAAATATGCTTGGGAAAAAGTTATTTCGCACGGTACGAAAAAGAGATGATCGAAAACATTTTTTTTCAGAATCAAAATCGGACTTTGATGGGTGAGTTTCTAGGTGTATTTCGACTCGCTGAATCCGGAAATCCAACCTTTGATGACCAAAAATATGCTTGGAAAAAAGTTATTCCGCATGGTACGAAAAAGGGATGATCGAGAATATCTGTCTCCAGAATCGAAATCGAACTTTGATGGTTGAGTTTATAGGTGTATTTTGACCCGCTGAATCCGACAATCCAAGCTTTGATGACCAAAAATATGCTTGGAAGAAAGTTATTTCGCATGGTACGAAAAAGAGATGATCGGAAATATCTTTCGCCAGAATTGAAAGCGAACTTTGATGGGTGGGTTCATAGGTGTATTTTGACCCGCTGAATCCAAAAATCCAACCTTTGTTACACGAAAATACACCTGGAAAGAAGTTATTTCGCATGGTCCGAAAAAGAGATGATCGAAAATATTTTTTTTCAGAATCAAAATCGGACTTTAATGGGTGAGTTTCTGGGTGTATTTCGACTCGCTGAATCCGGAAATCCAACCTTTGATGACCAAAAATTTGCTTGGAAAAAAGTTATTTCGCATGGTACGAAAAAGAGATGATCGGAAATATTTTTTTTCAGAATCAAAATCGGACTTTGATGGGTGAGTTTCTGGGTGTATTTCGACTCGCTGAATCCGGAAATCCAACCTTTGATGACCAAAAATTTGCTTGGAAAAAAGTTATTTCGCATGGTACGAAAAAGAGATGATCGAAAATATCTGTCTCCAGAATCAAAATCGAACTTTGATGGTTGGGTTCATAGGTGTATTTTGACCCGCTGGATCCAAAAATCCAACCTTTCTCACACGAAAATACACCTGGAAAGAAGTTATTTCGCATGGTACGAAAAAGGGATGATCGAAAATATTTTTTTCCAGAATTGAAATCGGACTTTAATGGGTGAGTTTCTAGGTGTATTTCGACCCGCTGAATCCCAAAATCCAACCTCTGATGACCAAAAATATGCTTGGGAAAAAGTTCTTTCGCACGGTACGAAAAAGAGATGATCGAAAACATTTTTTTTCAGAATCAAAATCGGACTTTGATGGGTGATTTTCTAGGTGTATTTCGACCCGCTGAATCCGGAAATCCATCCTTTGATGACCAAAAATATGCTTGGAAAAAAGTTATTTCGCATGGTACGAAAAAGAGATGATCGTTAATATCTGTCTCCAGAATCGAAATCGAACTTTGATGGGTGGGTTTATAGGTGTATTTTGACCCGCTGAATCCGACAATCCAAGCTTCGATGACCAAAAATATGCTTGGAAAAAAGTTATTTCGCATGGTACGAAAAAGAGATGATCGGAAATATCTTTCGCCAGAATTGAAAGCGAACTTTGATGGGTGGGTTCATAGGTGTATTTTGACCCGCTGAATCCAAAAATCCAACCTTTGTTACACGAAAATACACCTGGAAAGAAGTTATTTCGCATGGTCCGAAAAAGAGATGATCGAAAATATTTTTTTTCAGAATCAAAATCGGACTTTAATGGGTGAGTGTCTAGGTTTAATCCGACCCGCTGCATCCGAAAATCCAAACTTTGATACCCAAAAATTTGCTTGGAAAAAAGTTATTTCGCATGGTACGAAAAAGAGATGATCGGAAATATTTTTTTTCAGAATCAAAATCGGACTTTGATGGGTGAGTTTCTGGGTGTATTTCGACTCGCTGAATCCGGAAATCCAACCTTTGATGACCACAAATATGCTTGGAAAAAAGTTATTTCGCATGGTACGAAAAAGAGATGATCGAAAATATCTGTCTCCAGAATCAAAATCGAACTTTGATGGGTCGGTTCATAGGTGTATTTTGACCCGCTGAATCCAAAAATCCAACCTTTGTTACCCAAAAATACACCTGGAAAGAAGTTATTTCGCATGGTCCGAAAAAGAGATGATCGAAAATATTTTTTTTCAGAATCAAAATCGGACCTTAATGGGTGAGTTTCTAGGTGTATTCCGACCCGCTGTATCCGAAAATCCGAACTTTGATATCCAAAAATATGCTTGGAAAAAGTTATTTCGCATGGTACGAAAAAGAGATGATCGGAAATATCTGTCTCCAGAATCGAAATCGAACTTTGATGGGTGGGTTTATAGGTGTATTTTGACCCGCTGGATCCAAAAATCCAACCTTTGTTACACGAAAATACACCTGGAAAGAAGTTATTTCGCATGGTACGAAAAAGAGATGATCGAAAATATTTTTTCTCAGAATTGAAATCGGACTTTAATGGGTGAGTTTCTAGGTGTATTTCGACCCGCTGAATCCCAAAATCCAACCTCTGATGACCAAAAATATGCTTGGAAAAAAGTTATTTCGCACGGTACGAAAAAGAGATGATCGAAAATATTTTTTTTTCAGAATCAAAATCGGACTTTGATGGGTGAGTTTCTAGGTGTATTTCGACCCGCTGAATCCGAAAATCCATCCGTTGATGACCAAAAATATGCTTGGAATAAAGTTATTTCGCATGGTACGAAAAAGGGATGATCGAGAATATCTGTCTCCAGAATCGAAATCGAACTTTGATGGGTGGGTTTATAGGTGTATTTTGACCCGCTGAATCCGACAATCCAAGCTTTGATGACCAAAAATATGCTTGGAAGAAAGTTATTTCGCATGGTACGAAAAAGAGATGATCGGAAATATCTTTCGCCAGAATTGAAAGCGAACTTTGATGGGTGGGTTCATAGGTGTATTTTGACCCGCTGAATCCAAAAATCCAACCTTTGTTACACGAAAATACACCTGGAAAGAAGTTATTTCGCATGGTACGAAAAAGAGATGATCGGAAATATTTTTATTCAGAATCAAAATCGGACTTTGATGGGTGAGTTTCTGGGTGTATTTCGACTCGCTGAATCCGGAAATCCAACCTTTGATGACCAAAAATATGCTTGGAAAAAAGATATTCCGCATGGTACGAAAAAGGGATGATCGAGAATATCTGTCTCCAGAATCGAAATCGAACTTTGATGGTTGGGTTTATAGGTGTATTTTGACCCGCTGAATCCGACAATCCCAGCTTTGATGACCAAAAATATGCTTGGAAGAAAGTTATTTCGCATGGTACGAAAAAGAGATGATCGGAAATATCTTTCGCCAGAATTGAAAGCGAACTTTGATGGGTGGGTTCATAGGTGTATTTTGACCCGCTGAATCCAAAAATCCAACCTTTGTTACACGAAAATACACCTGGAAAGAAGTTATTTCGCATGGTCCGAAAAAGAGATGATCGAAAATATTTTTTTTCAGAATCAAAATCGGACTTTAATGGGTGAGTTTCTGGGTGTATTTCGACTCGCTGAATCCGGAAATCCAACCTTTGATGACCAAAAATTTGCTTGGAAAAAAGTTATTTCGCATGGTACGAAAAAGAGATGATCGGAAATATTTTTTTTCAGAATCAAAATCGGACTTTGATGGGTGAGTTTCTGGGTGTATTTCGACTCGCTGAATCCGGAAATCCAACCTTTGATGACCAAAAATTTGCTTGGAAAAAAGTTATTTCGCATGGTACGAAAAAGAGATGATCGAAAATATCTGTCTCCCGAATCAAAATCGAACTTTGATGGTTGGGTTCATAGGTGTATTTTGACCCGCTGGATCCAAAAATCCAACCTTTCTTACACGAAAATACACCTGGAAAGAAGTTATTTCGCATGGTACGAAAAAGGGATGATCGAAAATATTTTTTTCCAGAATTGAAATCGGACTTTAATGGGTGAGTTTCTAGGTGTATTTCGACCCGCTGAATCCCAAAATCCAACCTCTGATGACCAAAAATATGCTTGGGAAAAAGTTATTTCGCACGGTACGAAAAAGAGATGATCGAAAACATTTTTTTTCAGAATCAAAATCGGACTTTGATGGGTGAGTTTCTAGGTGTATTTCGACTGGCTGAATCCGGAAATCCAACCTTTGATGACCAAAAATATGCTTGGAAAAAAGTTATTCCGCATGGTACGAAAAAGGGATGATCGAGAATATCTGTCTCCAGAATCGAAATCGAACTTTGATGGTTGAGTTTATAGGTGTATTTTGACCCGCTGAATCCGACAATCCAAGCTTTGATGACCAAAAATATGCTTGGAAGAAAGTTATTTCGCATGGTACGAAAAAGAGATGATCGGAAATATCTTTCGCCAGAATTGAAAGCGAACTTTGATGGGTGGGTTCATAGGTGTATTTTGACCCGCTGAATCCAAAAATCCAACCTTTGTTACACGAAAATACACCTGGAAAGAAGTTATTTCGCATGGTCCGAAAAAGAGGTGATCGAAAATATTTTTTTTCAGAATCAAAATCGGACTTTAATGGGTGAGTTTCTGGGTGTATTTCGACTCGCTGAATCCGGAAATCCAACCTTTGATGACCAAAAATTTGCTTGGAAAAAAGTTATTTCGCATGGTACGAAAAAGAGATGATCGGAAATATTTTTTTTCAGAATCAAAATCGGACTTTGATGGGTGAGTTTCTGGGTGTATTTCGACTCGCTGAATCCGGAAATCCAACCTTTGATGACCAAAAATTTGCTTGGAAAAAAGTTATTTCGCATGGTACGAAAAAGAGATGATCGAAAATATCTGTCTCCAGAATCAAAATCGAACTTTGATGGTTGGGTTCATAGGTGTATTTTGACCCGCTGGATCCAAAAATCCAACCTTTCTCACACGAATATACACCTGGAAAGAAGTTATTTCGCATGGTACGAAAAAGGGATGATCGAAAATATTTTTTTCCAGAATTGAAATCGGACTTTAATGGGTGAGTTTCTAGGTGTATTTCGACCCGCTGAATCCCAAAATCCAACCTCTGATGACCAAAAATATGCTTGGGAAAAAGTTCTTTCGCACGGTACGAAAAGGAGATGATCGAAAACATTTTTTTTCAGAATCAAAATCGGACTTTGATGGGTGAGTTTCTAGGTGTATTTCGACCCGCTGAATCCGGAAATCCATCCTTTGATGACCAAAAATATGCTTGGAAAAAAGTTATTTCGCATGGTACGAAAAAGAGATGATCGTTAATATCTGTCTCCAGAATCGAAATCGAACTTTGATGGGTGGGTTTATAGGTGTATTTTGACCCGCTGAATCCGACAATCCAAGCTTCGATGACCAAAAATATGCTTGGAAAAAAGTTATTTCGCATGGTACGAAAAAGAGATGATCGGAAATATCTTTCGCCAGAATTGAAAGCGAACTTTGATGGGTGGGTTCATAGGTGTATTTTGACCCGCTGAATCCAAAAATCCAACCTTTGTTACACGAAAATACACCTGGAAAGAAGTTATTTCGCATGGTCCGAAAAAGAGATGATCGAAAATATTTTTTTTCAGAATCAAAATCGGACTTTAATGGGTGAGTGTCTAGGTTTAATCCGACCCGCTGCATCCGAAAATCCAAACTTTGATACCCAAAAATTTGCTTGGAAAAAAGTTATTTCGCATGGTACGAAAAAGAGATGATCGGAAATATTTTTTTTCAGAATCAAAATCGGACTTTGATGGGTGAGTTTCTGGGTGTATTTCGACTCGCTGAATCCGGAAATCCAACCTTTGATGACCAAAAATATGCTTGGAAAAAAGTTATTCCGCATGGTACGAAAAAGGGATGATCGAGAATATCTGTCTCCAGAATCGAAATCGAACTTTGATGGTTGGGTTTATAGGTGTATTTTGACCCGCTGAATCCGACAATCCAAGCTTTGATGACCAAAAATATGCTTGGAAGAAAGTTATTTCGCATGGTACGAAAAAGAGATGATCGGAAATATCTTTCGCCAGAATTGGAAGCGAACTTTGATGGGTGGGTTCATAGGTGTATTTTGACCCGCTGAATCCAAAAATCCAACCTTTGTTACACGAAAATACACCTGGAAAGAAGTTATTTCGCATGGTCCGAAAAAGAGATGATCGAAAATATTTTTTTTCAGAATCAAAATCGGACTTTAATGGGTGAGTTTCTGGGTGTATTTCGACTCGCTGAATCCGGAAATCCAACCTTTGATGACCAAAAATTTGCTTGGAAAAAAGTTATTTCGCATGGTACGAAAAAGAGATGATCGGAAATATTTTTTTTCAGAATTAAAATCGGACTTTGATGGGTGAGTTTCTGGGTGTATTTCGACTCGCTGAATCCAGAAATCCAACCTTTGATGACCAAAAATTTGCTTGGAAAAAAGTTATTTCGCATGGTACGAAAAAGAGGTGATCGAAAATATCTGTCTCCAGAATCAAAATCGAACTTTGATGGTTGGGTTCATAGGTGTATTTTGACCCGCTGGATCCAAAAATCCAACCTTTCTTACACGAAAATACACCTGGAAAGAAGTTATTTCGCATGGTCCGAAAAAGAGATGATCGAAAATATTTTTTTTCAGAATCAAAATCGGACTTTAATGGGTGAGTTTCTAGGTTTATTCCGACCCGCTGAATCCGAAAATTCAAACTTTGATAGCCAAAAATTTGCTTGGAAAAAAGTTATTTCGCATGGTACGAAAAAGAGATGATCGGAAATATTTTTTTTCAGAATCAAAATCGGACTTTGATGGGTGAGTTTCTGGGTGTATTTCGACTCGCTGAATCCGGAAATCCAACCTTTGATGACCACAAATATGCTTGGAACAAAGTTATTTCGCATGGTACGAAAAAGAGATGATCGAAAATATCTGTCTCCAGAATCAAAATCGAACTTTGATGGGTCGGTTCATAGGTGTATTTTGACCCGCTGAATCCAAAAATCCAACCTTTGTTACCCAAAAATACACCTGGAAAGAAGTTATTTCGCATGGTCCGAAAAAGAGATGATCGAAAATATTTTTTTTCAGAATCAAAATCGGACCTTAATGGGTGAGTTTCTAGGTGTATTCCGACCCGCTGAATCCGAAAATCCGAACTTTGATATCCAAAAATATGCTTGGAAAAAGTTATTTCGCATGGTACGAAAAAGAGATGATCGAAAATATCTGTCTCCAGAATCGAAATCGAACTTTGATGGGTGGGTTTATAGGTGTATTTTGACCCGCTGGATCCAAAAATCCAACCTTTGTTACACGAAAATACACCTGGAAAGAAGTTATTTCGCATGGTACGAAAAAGAGATGATCGAAAATATTTTTTCTCAGAATTGAAATCGGACTTTAATGGGTGAGTTTCTAGGTGTATTTCGACCCGCTGAATCCCAAAATCCAACCTCTGATGACCAAAAATATGCTTGGAAAATAGTTATTTCGCACGGTACGAAAAAGAGATGATCGAAAATATTTTTTTTTCAGAATCAAAATCGGACTTTGATGGGTGAGTTTCTAGGTGTATTTCGACCCGCTGAATCCGAAAATCCATCCGTTGATGACCAAAAATATGCTTGGAATAAAGTTATTTCGCATGGTACGAAAAAGGGATGATCGAGAATATCTGTCTCCAGAATCGAAATCGAACTTTGATGGGTGGGTTTATAGGTGTATTTTGACCCGCTGAATCCGACAATCCAAGCTTTGATGACCAAAAATATGCTTGGAAGAAAGTTATTTCGCATGGTACGAAAAAGAGATGATCGGAAATATCTTTCGCCAGAATTGAAAGCGAACTTTGATGGGTGGGTTCATAGGTGTATTTTGACCCGCTGAATCCAAAAATCCAACCTTTGTTACACGAAAATACACCTGGAAAGAAGTTATTTCGCATGGTACGAAAAAGAGATGATCGGAAATATTTTTTTTCAGAATCAAAATCGGACTTTGATGGGTGAGTTTCTGGGTGTATTTCGACCCGCTGAATCCCAAAATCCAACCTCTGATGACCAAAAATATGCTTGGGAAAAAGTTATTTCGCACGGTACGAAAAAGAGATGATCGAAAACATTTTTTTTCAGAATCAAAATCGGACTTTGATGGGTGAGTTTCTAGGTGTATTTCGACCCGCTGAATCCAGTAATCCATCCTTTGATGACCAAAAATATGCTTGGAAAAAAGTTATTTCGCATGGTACGAAAAAGAGATGATCGGAAATATCTTTCGCCAGAATTGAAAGCGAACTTTGATGGGTGGGTTTATAGGTGTATTTTGACCCGCTGAATCCAAAAATCCAACCTTTGTTACACGAAAATACACCTGGAAAGAAGTTATTTCGCATGGTCCGAAAAAGAGATGATCGAAAATATTTTTTTTCAGAATCAAAATCGGACTTTAATGGGTGAGTGTCTAGGTTTATTCCGACCCGCTGAATCCGAAAATCCAAACTTTGATAACCAAAAATTTGCTTGGAAAAAAGTTATTTCGCATGGTACGAAAAAGAGATGATCGGAAATATTTTTATTCAGAATCAAAATCGGACTTTGATGGGTGAGTTTCTGGGTGTATTTCGACTCGCTGAATCCGGAAATCCAACCTTTGATGACCAAAAATATGCTTGGAAAAAAGTTATTCCGCATGGTACGAAAAAGGGATGATCGAGAATATCTGTCTCCAGAATCGAAATCGAACTTTGATGGTTGGGTTTATAGGTGTATTTTGACCCGCTGAATCCGACAATCCAAGCTTTGATGACCAAAAATATGCTTGGAAGAAAGTTATTTCGCATGGTACGAAAAAGAGATGATCGGAAATATCTTTCGCCAGAATTGAAAGCGAACTTTGATGGGTGGGTTCATAGGTGTATTTTGACCCGCTGAATCCAAAAATCCAACCTTTGTTACACGAAAATACACCTGGAAAGAAGTTATTTCGCATGGTCCGAAAAAGAGATGATCGAAAATATTTTTTTTCAGAATCAAAATCGGACTTTAATGGGTGAGTTTCTGGGTGTATTTCGACTCGCTGAATCCGGAAATCCAACCTTTGATGACCAAAAATTTTCTTGGAAAAAAGTTATTTCGCATGGTACGAGAAAGAGATGATCGGAAATATTTTTTTTCAGAATCAAAATCGGACTTTGATGGGTGAGTTTCTGGGTGTATTTCGACTCGCTGAATCCGGAAATCCAACCTTTGATGACCAAAAATTTGCTTGGAAAAAAGTTATTTCGCATGGTACGAAAAAGAGATGATCGAAAATATCTGTCTCCAGAATCAAACTCGAACTTTGATGGTTGGGTTCATAGGTGTATTTTGACCCGCTGGATCCAAAAATCCAACCTTTCTCACACGAAAATACACCTGGAAAGAAGTTATTTCGCATGGTACGAAAAAGGGATGATCGAAAATATTTTTTTCCAGAATTGAAATCGGACTTTAATGGGTGAGTTTCTAGGTGTACTTCGACCCGCTGAATCCCAAAATCCAACCTCTGATGACCAAAAATATGCTTGGGAAAAAGTTATTTCGCACGGTACGAAAAAGAGATGATCGAAAACATTTTTTTTCAGAATCAAAATCGGACTTTGATGGGTGAGTTTCTAGGTGTATTTCGACCCGCTGAATCCGGAAATCCATCCTTTGATGACCAAAAATATGCTTGGAAAAAAGTTATTTCGCATGGTACGAAAAAGAGATGATCGTTAATATCTGTCTCCAGAATCGAAATCGAACTTTGATGGGTGGGTTTATAGGTGTATTTTGACCCGCTGAATCCGACAATCCAAGCTTTGATGACCAAAAATATGCTTGGAAAAAAGTTATTTCGCATGGTACGAAAAAGAGATGATCGGAAATATCTTTCGCCAGAATTGAAAGCGAACTTTGATGGGTGGGTTCATAGGTGTATTTTGACCCGCTGAATCCAAAAATCCAACCTTTGTTACACGAAAATACACCTGGAAAGAAGTTATTTCGCATGGTCCGAAAAAGAGATGATCGAAAATATTTTTTTTCAGAATCAAAATCGGACTTTAATGGGTGAGTGTCTAGGTTTAATCCGACCCGCTGCATCCGAAAATCCAAACTTTGATACCCAAAAATTTGCTTGGAAAAAAGTTATTTCGCATGGTACGAAAAAGAGATGATCGGAAATATTTTTTTTCAGAATCAAAATCGGACTTTGATGGGTGAGTTTCTGGGTGTATTTCGACTCGCTGAATCCGGAAATCCAACCTTTGATGACCAAAAATTTGCTTGGAAAAAAGTTATTTCGCATGGTACGAAAAAGAGATGATCGAAAATATCTGTCTCCCGAATCAAAATCGAACTTTGATGGTTGGGTTCATAGGTGTATTTTGACCCGCTGGATCCAAAAATCCAACCTTTCTTACACGAAAATACACCTGGAAAGAAGTTATTTCGCATGGTACGAAAAAGGGATGATCGAAAATATTTTTTCCCAGAATTGAAATCGGACTTTAATGGGTGAGTTTCTAGGTGTATTTCGACCCGCTGAATCCCAAAATCCAACCTCTGATGACCAAAAATATGCTTGGGAAAAAGTTATTTCGCACGGTACGAAAAAGAGATGATCGAAAACATTTTTTTTCAGAATCAAAATCGGACTTTGATGGGTGGGTTTCTAGGTGTATTTCGACTCGCTGAATCCGGAAATCCAACCTTTGATGACCAAAAATATGCTTGGAAAAAAGTTATTCCGCATGGTACGAAAAAGGGATGATCGAGAATATCTGTCTCCAGAATCGAAATCGAACTTTGATGGTTGGGTTTATAGGTGTATTTTGACCCGCTGAATCCGACAATCCAAGCTTTGATGACCAAAAATATGCTTGGAAGAAAGTTATTTCGCATGGTACGAAAAAGAGATGATCGGAAATATCTTTCGCCAGAATTGAAAGCGAACTTTGATGGGTGGGTTCATAGGTGTATTTTGACCCGCTGAATCCAAAAATCCAACCTTTGTTACACGAAAATACACCTGGAAAGAAGTTATTTCGCATGGTCCGAAAAAGAGATGATCGAAAATATTTTTTTTCAGAATCAAAATCGGACTTTAATGGGTGAGTTTCTGGGTGTATTTCGACTCGCTGAATCCGGAAATCCAACCTTTGATGACCAAAAATTTGCTTGGAAAAAAGTTATTTCGCATGGTACGAAAAAGAGATGATCGGAAATATTTTTTTTCAGAATCAAAATCGGACTTTGATGGGTGAGTTTCTGGGTGTATTTCGACTCGCTGAATCCGGAAATCCAACCTTTGATGACCAAAAATTTGCTTGGAAAAAAGTTATTTCGCATGGTACGAAAAAGAGATGATCGAAAATATCTGTCTCCAGAATCAAAATCGAACTTTGATGGTTGGGTTCATAGGTGTATTTTGACCCGCTGGATCCAAAAATCCAACCTTTCTCACACGAAAATACACCTGGAAAGAAGTTATTTCGCATGGTACGAAAAAGGGATGATCGAAAATATTTTTTTCCAGAATTGAAATCGGACTTTAATGGGTGAGTTTCTAGGTGTATTTCGACCCGCTGAATCCCAAAATCCAACCTCTGATGACCAAAAATATGCTTGGGAAAAAGTTCTTTCGCACGGTACGAAAAAGAGATGATCGAAAACATTTTTTTTCAGAATCCAAATCGGACTTTGATGGGTGAGTTTCTAGGTGTATTTCGACCCGCTGAATCCGGAAATTCATCCTTTGATGACCAAAAATATGCTTGGAAAAAAGTTATTTCGCATGGTACGAAAAAGAGATGATCGTTAATATCTGTCTCCAGAATCGAAATCGAACTTTGATGGGTGGGTTTATGGGTGTATTTTGACCCGCTGAATCCGACAATCCAAGCTTTGATGACCAAAAATATGCTTGGAAAAAAGTTATTTCGCATGGTACGAAAAAGAGATGATCGAAAATATCTTTCGCCAGAATTGAAAGCGAACTTTGATGGGTGGGTTCATAGGTGTATTTTGACCCGCTGAATCCAAAAATCCAACCTTTGTTACACGAAAATACACCTGGAAAGAAGTTATTTCGCATGGTCCGAAAAAGAGATGATCGAAAATATTTTTTTTCAGAATCAAAATCGGACTTTAATGGGTGAGTGTCTAGGTTTAATCCGACCCGCTGCATCCGAAAATCCAAACTTTGATACCCAAAAATTTGCTTGGAAAAAAGTTATTTCGCATGGTACGAAAAAGAGATGATCGGAAATATTTTTTTTCAGAATCAAAATCGGACTTTGATGGGTGAGTTTCTGGGTGTATTTCGACTCGCTGAATCCGGAAATCCAACCTTTGATGACCAAAAATATGCTTGGAAAAAAGTTATTCCGCATGGTACGAAAAAGGGATGATCGAGAATATCTGTCTCCAGAATCGAAATCGAACTTTGATGGTTGGGTTTATAGGTGTATTTTGACCCGCTGAATCCGACAATCCAAGCTTTGATGACCAAAAATATGCTTGGAAGAAAGTTATTTCGCATGGTACGAAAAAGAGATGATCGGAAATATCTTTCGCCAGAATTGAAAGCGAACTTTGATGGGTGGGTTCATAGGTGTATTTTGACCCGCTGAATCCAAAAATCCAACCTTTGTTACACGAAAATACACCTGGAAAGAAGTTATTTCGCATGGTCCGAAAAAGAGATGATCGAAAATATTTTTTTTCAGAATCAAAATCGGACTTTAATGGGTGAGTTTCTGGGTGTATTTCGACTCGCTGAATCCGGAAATCCAACCTTTGATGACCAAAAATTTGCTTGGAAAAAAGTTATTTCGCATGGTACGAAAAAGAGATGATCGAAAATATCTGTCTCCCGAATCAAAATCGAACTTTGATGGTTGGGTTCATAGGTGTATTTTGACCCGCTGGATCCAAAAATCCAACCTTTCTTACACGAAAATACACCTGGAAAGAAGTTATTTCGCATGGTACGAAAAAGGGATGATCGAAAATATTTTTTTCCAGAATTGAAATCGGACTTTAATGGGTGAGTTTCTAGGTGTATTTCGACCCGCTGAATCCCAAAATCCAACCTCTGATGACCAAAAATATGCTTGGGAAAAAGTTATTTCGCACGGTACGAAAAAGAGATGATCGAAAACATTTTTTTTCAGAATCAAAATCGGACTTTGATGGGTGAGTTTCTAGGTGTATTTCGACTCGCTGAATCCGGAAATCCAACCTTTGATGACCAAAAATATGCTTGGAAAAAAGTTATTCCGCATGGTACGAAAAAGGGATGATCGAGAATATCTGTCTCCAGAATCGAAATCGAACTTTGATGGTTGGGTTTATAGGTGTATTTTGACCCGCTGAATCCGACAATCCAAGCTTTGATGACCAAAAATATGCTTGGAAGAAAGTTATTTCGCATGGTACGAAAAAGAGATGATCGGAAATATCTTTCGCCAGAATTGAAAGCGAACTTTGATGGGTGGGTTCATAGGTGTATTTTGACCCGCTGAATCCAAAAATCCAACCTTTGTTACACGAAAATACACCTGGAAAGAAGTTATTTCGCATGGTCCGAAAAAGAGATGATCGAAAATATTTTTTTTCAGAATCAAAATCGGACTTTAATGGGTGAGTTTCTGGGTGTATTTCGACTCGCTGAATCCGGAAATCCAACCTTTGATGACCAAAAATTTGCTTGGAAAAAAGTTATTTCGCATGGTACGAAAAAGAGATGATCGGAAATATTTTTTTTCAGAATCAAAATCGGACTTTGATGGGTGAGTTTCTGGGTGTATTTCGACTCGCTGAATCCGGAAATCCAACCTTTGATGACCAAAAATTTGCTTGGAAAAAAGTTATTTCGCATGGTACGAAAAAGAGATGATCGAAAATATCTGTCTCCCGAATCAAAATCGAACTTTGATGGTTGGGTTCATAGGTGTATTTTGACCCGCTGGATCCAAAAATCCAACCTTTCTTACACGAAAATACACCTGGAAAGAAGTTATTTCGCATGGTACGAAAAAGGGATGATCGAAAATATTTTTTTCCAGAATTGAAATCGGACTTTAATGGGTGAGTTTCTAGGTGTATTTCGACCCGCTGAATCCCAAAATCCAACCTCTGATGACCAAAAATATGCTTGGGAAAAAGTTATTTCGCACGGTACGAAAAAGAGATGATCGAAAACATTTTTTTTCAGAATCAAAATCGGACTTTGATGGGTGAGTTTCTAGGTGTATTTCGACTCGCTGAATCCGGAAATCCAACCTTTGATGACCAAAAATATGCTTGGAAAAAAGTTATTCCGCATGGTACGAAAAAGGGATGATCGAGAATATCTGTCTCCAGAATCGAAATCGAACTTTGATGGTTGGGTTTATAGGTGTATTTTGACCCGCTGAATCCGACAATCCAAGCTTTGATGACCAAAAATATGCTTGGAAGAAAGTTATTTCGCATGGTACGAAAAAGAGATGATCGGAAATATCTTTCGCCAGAATTGAAAGCGAACTTTGATGGGTGGGTTCATAGGTGTATTTTGACCCGCTGAATCCAAAAATCCAACCTTTGATACACGAAAATACACCTGGAAAGAAGTTATTTCGCATGGTCCGAAAAAGAGATGATCGAAAATATTTTTTTTCAGAATCAAAATCGGACTTTAATGGGTGAGTTTCTGGGTGTATTTCGACTCGCTGAATCCGGAAATCCAACCTTTGATGACCAAAAATTTGCTTGGAAAAAAGTTATTTCGCATGGTACGAAAAAGAGATGATCGGAAATATTTTTTTTCAGAATCAAAATCGGACTTTGATGGGTGAGTTTCTGGGTGTATTTCGACTCGCTGAATCCGGAAATCCAACCTTTGATGACCAAAAATTTGCTTGGAAAAAAGTTATTTCGCATGGTACGAAAAAGAGATGATCGAAAATATCTGTCTCCAGAATCAAAATCGAACTTTGATGGTTGGGTTCATAGGTGTATTTTGACCCGCTGGATCCAAAAATCCAACCTTTCTCACACGAAAATACACCTGGAAAGAAGTTATTTCGCATGGTACGAAAAAGGGATGATCGAAAATATTTTTTTCCAGAATTGAAATCGGACTTTAATGGGTGAGTTTCTAGGTGTATTTCGACCCGCTGAATCCCAAAATCCAACCTCTGATGACCAAAAATATGCTTGGGAAAAAGTTATTTCGCACGGTACGAAAAAGAGATGATCGAAAACATTTTTTTTCAGAATCAAAATCGGACTTTGATGGGTGAGTTTCTAGGTGTATTTCGACTCGCTGAATCCGGAAATCCAACCTTTGATGACCAAAAATATGCTTGGAAAAAAGTTATTCCGCATGGTACGAAAAAGGGATGATCGAGAATATCTGTCTCCAGAATCGAAATCGAACTTTGATGGTTGGGTTTATAGGTGTATTTTGACCCGCTGAATCCGACAATCCAAGCTTTGATGACCAAAAATATGCTTGGAAGAAAGTTATTTCGCATGGTACGAAAAAGAGATGATCGGAAATATCTTTCGCCAGAATTGAAAGCGAACTTTGATGGGTGGGTTCATAGGTGTATTTTGACCCGCTGAATCCAAAAATCCAACCTTTGTTACACGAAAATACACCTGGAAAGAAGTTATTTCGCATGGTCCGAAAAAGAGATGATCGAAAATATTTTTTTTCAGAATCAAAATCGGACTTTAATGGGTGAGTTTCTGGGTGTATTTCGACTCGCTGAATCCGGAAATCCAACCTTTGATGACCAAAAATTTGCTTGGAAAAAAGTTATTTCGCATGGTACGAAAAAGAGATGATCGGAAATATTTTTTTTCAGAATCAAAATCGGACTTTGATGGGTGAGTTTCTGGGTGTATTTCGACTCGCTGAATCCGGAAATCCAACCTTTGATGACCAAAAATTTGCTTGGAAAAAAGTTATTTCGCATGGTACGAAAAAGAGATGATCGAAAATATCTGTCTCCCGAATCAAAATCGAACTTTGATGGTTGGGTTCATAGGTGTATTTTGACCCGCTGGATCCAAAAATCCAACCTTTCTTACACGAAAATACACCTGGAAAGAAGTTATTTCGCATGGTACGAAAAAGGGATGATCGAAAATATTTTTTTCCAGAATTGAAATCGGACTTTAATGGGTGAGTTTCTAGGTGTATTTCGACCCGCTGAATCCCAAAATCCAACCTCTGATGACCAAAAATATGCTTGGGAAAAAGTTATTTCGCACGGTACGAAAAAGAGATGATCGAAAACATTTTTTTTCAGAATCAAAATCGGACTTTGATGGGTGAGTTTCTAGGTGTATTTCGACCCGCTGAATCCGGAAATCCAACCTTTGATGACCAAAAATATGCTTGGAAAAAAGTTATTCCGCATGGTACGAAAAAGGGATGATCGAGAATATCTGTCTCCAGAATCGAAATCGAACTTTGATGGTTGGGTTTATAGGTGTATTTTGACCCGCTGAATCCGACAATCCAAGCTTTGATGACCAAAAATATGCTTGGAAGAAAGTTATTTCGCATGGTACGAAAAAGAGATGATCGGAAATATCTTTCGCCAGAATTGAAAGCGAACTTTGATGGGTGGGTTCATAGGTGTATTTTGACCCGCTGAATCCAAAAATCCAACCTTTGTTACACGAAAATACACCTGGAAAGGAGTTATTTCGCATGGTCCGAAAAAGAGATGATCGAAAATATTTTTTTTCAGAATCAAAATCGGACTTTAATGGGTGAGTTTCTGGGTGTATTTCGACTCGCTGAATCCGGAAATCCAACCTTTGATGACCAAAAATTTGCTTGGAAAAAAGTTATTTCGCATGGTACGAAAAAGAGATGATCGGAAATATTTTTTTTCAGAATCAAAATCGGACTTTGATGGGTGAGTTTCTGGGTGTATTTCGACTCGCTGAATCCGGAAATCCAACCTTTGATGACCAAAAATTTGCTTGGAAAAAAGTTATTTCGCATGGTACGAAAAAGAGATGATCGAAAATATCTGTCTCCAGAATCAAAATCGAACTTTGATGGTTGGGTTCATAGGTGTATTTTGACCCGCTGGATCCAAAAATCCAACCTTTCTCACACGAAAATACACCTGGAAAGAAGTTATTTCGCATGGTACGAAAAAGGGATGATCGAAAATATTTTTTTCCAGAATTGAAATCGGACTTTAATGGGTGAGTTTCTAGGTGTATTTCGACCTGCTGAATCCCAAAATCCAACCTCTGATGACCAAAAATATGCTTGGGAAAAAGTTCTTTCGCACGGTACGAAAAAGAGATGATCGAAAACATTTTTTTTCAGAATCCAAATCGGACTTTGATGGGTGAGTTTCTAGGTGTATTTCGACCCGCTGAATCCGGAAATCCATCCTTTGATGACCAAAAATATGCTTGGAAAAAAGTTATTTCGCATGGTACGAAAAAGAGATGATCGTTAATATCTGTCTCCAGAATCGAAATCGAACTTTGATGGGTGGGTTTATGGGTGTATTTTGACCCGCTGAATCCGACAATCCAAGCTTTGATGACCAAAAATATGCTTGGAAAAAAGTTATTTCGCATGGTACGAAAAAGAGATGATCGAAAATATCTTTCGCCAGAATTGAAAGCGAACTTTGATGGGTGGGTTCATATGTGTATTTTGACCCGCTGAATCCAAAAATCCAACCTTTGTTACACGAAAATACACCTGGAAAGAAGTTATTTCGCATGGTCCGAAAAAGAGATGATCGAAAATATTTTTTTTCAGAATCAAAATCGGACTTTAATGGGTGAGTGTCTAGGTTTAATCCGACCCGCTGCATCCGAAAATCCAAACTTTGATACCCAAAAATTTGCTTGGAAAAAAGTTATTTCGCATGGTACGAAAAAGAGATGATCGGAAATATTTTTTTTCAGAATCAAAATCGGACTTTGATGGGTGAGTTTCTGGGTGTATTTCGACTCGCTGAATCCGGAAATCCAACCTTTGATGACCAAAAATATGCTTGGAAAAAAGTTATTCCGCATGGTACGAAAAAGGGATGATCGAGAATATCTGTCTCCAGAATCGAAATCGAACTTTGATGGTTGGGTTTATAGGTGTATTTTGACCCGCTGAATCCGACAATCCAAGCTTTGATGACCAAAAATATGCTTGGAAGAAAGTTATTTCGCATGGTACGAAAAAGAGATGATCGGAAATATCTTTCGCCAGAATTGAAAGCGAACTTTGATGGGTGGGTTCATAGGTGTATTTTGACCCGCTGAATCCAAAAATCCAACCTTTGTTACACGAAAATACACCTGGAAAGAAGTTATTTCGCATGGTACGAAAAAGAGATGATCGAAAATATCTGTCTCCAGAATCAAAATCGAACTTTGATGGGTCGGTTCATAGGTGTATTTTGACCCGCTGAATCCAAAAATCCAACCTTTGTTACCCAAAAATACACCTGGAAAGAAGTTATTTCGCATGGTCCGAAAAAGAGATGATCGAAAATATTTTTTTTCAGAATCAAAATCGGACCTTAATGGGTGAGTTTCTAGGTGTATTCCGACCCGCTGAATCCGAAAATCCGAACTTTGATATCCAAAAATATGCTTGGAAAAAGTTATTTCGCATGGTACGAAAAAGAGATGATCGAAAATATCTGTCTCCAGAATCGAAATCGAACTTTGATGGGTGGGTTTATAGGTGTATTTTGACCCGCTGGATCCAAAAATCCAACCTTTGTTACACGAAAATACACCTGGAAAGAAGTTATTTCGCATGGTACGAAAAAGAGATGATCGAAAATATTTTTTCTCAGAATTGAAATCGGACTTTAATGGGTGAGTTTCTAGGTGTATTTCGACCCGCTGAATCCCAAAATCCAACCTCTGATGACCAAAAATATGCTTGGAAAAAAGTTATTTCGCACGGTACGAAAAAGAGACGATCGAAAATATTTTTTTTTCAGAATCAAAATCGGACTTTGATGGGTGAGTTTCTAGGTGTATTTCGACCCGCTGAATCCGAAAATCCATCCGTTGATGACCAAAAATATGCTTGGAATAAAGTTATTTCGCATGGTACGAAAAAGAGATGATCGGAAATATTTTTTTTCAGAATCAAAATCGGACTTTGATGGGTGAGTTTCTGGGTGTATTTCGACTCGCTGAATCCGGAAATCCAACCTTTGATGACCAAAAATTTGCGTGGAAAAAAGTTATTTCGCATGGTACGAAAAAGAGATGATCGAAAATATCTGTCTCCAGAATCAAAATCGAACTTTGATGGTTGGGTTCATAGGTGTATTTTGACCCGCTGGATCCAAAAATCCAACCTTTCTCACACGAAAATACACCTGGAAAGAAGTTATTTCGCATGGTACGAAAAAGGGATGATCGAAAATATTTTTTTCCAGAATTGAAATCGGACTTTAATGGGTGAGTTTCTAGGTGTATTTCGACCCGCTGAATCCCAAAATCCAACCTCTGATGACCAAAAATATGCTTGGGAAAAAGTTATTTCGCACGGTACGAAAAAGAGATGATCGAAAACATTTTTTTTCAGAATCAAAATCGGACTTTGATGGGTGAGTTTCTAGGTGTATTTCGACTCGCTGAATCCGGAAATCCAACCTTTGATGACCAAAAATATGCTTGGAAAAAAGTTATTCCGCATGGTACGAAAAAGGGATGATCGAGAATATCTGTCTCCAGAATCGAAATCGAACTTTGATGGTTGGGTTTATAGGTGTATTTTGACCCGCTGAATCCGACAATCCAAGCTTTGATGACCAAAAATATGCTTGGAAGAAAGTTATTTCGCATGGTACGAAAAAGAGATGATCGGAAATATCTTTCGCCAGAATTGAAAGCGAACTTTGATGGGTGGGTTCATAGGTGTATTTTGACCCGCTGAATCCAAAAATCCAACCTTTGTTACACGAAAATACACCTGGAAAGAAGTTATTTCGCATGGTCCGAAAAAGAGATGATCGAAAATATTTTTTTTCAGAATCAAAATCGGACTTTAATGGGTGAGTTTCTGGGTGTATTTCGACTCGCTGAATCCGGAAATCCAACCTTTGATGACCAAAAATTTGCTTGGAAAAAAGTTATTTCGCATGGTACGAAAAAGAGATGATCGGAAATATTTTTTTTCAGAATCAAAATCGGACTTTGATGGGTGAGTTTCTGGGTGTATTTCGACTCGCTGAATCCGGAAATCCAACCTTTGATGACCAAAAATTTGCTTGGAAAAAAGTTATTTCGCATGGTACGAAAAAGAGATGATCGAAAATATCTGTCTCCCGAATCAAAATCGAACTTTGATGGTTGGGTTCATAGGTGTATTTTGACCCGCTGGATCCAAAAATCCAACCTTTCTTACACGAAAATACACCTGGAAAGAAGTTATTTCGCATGGTACGAAAAAGGGATGATCGAAAATATTTTTTTCCAGAATTGAAATCGGACTTTAATGGGTGAGTTTCTAGGTGTATTTCGACCCGCTGAATCCCAAAATCCAACCTCTGATGACCAAAAATATGCTTGGGAAAAAGTTATTTCGCACGGTACGAAAAAGAGATGATCGAAAACATTTTTTTTCAGAATCAAAATCGGACTTTGATGGGTGAGTTTCTAGGTGTATTTCGACTCGCTGAATCCGGAAATCCAACCTTTGATGACCAAAAATATGCTTGGAAAAAAGTTATTCCGCATGGTACGAAAAAGGGATGATCGAGAATATCTGTCTCCAGAATCGAAATCGAACTTTGATGGTTGGGTTTATAGGTGTATTTTGACCCGCTGAATCCGACAATCCAAGCTTTGATGACCAAAAATATGCTTGGAAGAAAGTTATTTCGCATGGTACGAAAAAGAGATGATCGGAAATATCTTTCGCCAGAATTGAAAGCGAACTTTGATGGGTGGGTTCATAGGTGTATTTTGACCCGCTGAATCCAAAAATCCAACCTTTGTTACACGAAAATACACCTGGAAAGAAGTTATTTCGCATGGTCCGAAAAAGAGATGATCGAAAATATTTTTTTTCAGAATCAAAATCGGACTTTAATGGGTGAGTTTCTGGGTGTATTTCGACTCGCTGAATCCGGAAATCCAACCTTTGATGACCAAAAATTTGCTTGGAAAAAAGTTATTTCGCATGGTACGAAAAAGAGATGATCGGAAATATTTTTTTTCAGAATCAAAATCGGACTTTGATGGGTGAGTTTCTGGGTGTATTTCGACTCGCTGAATCCGGAAATCCAACCTTTGATGACCAAAAATTTGCTTGGAAAAAAGTTATTTCGCATGGTACGAAAAAGAGATGATCGAAAATATCTGTCTCCCGAATCAAAATCGAACTTTGATGGTTGGGTTCATAGGTGTATTTTGACCCGCTGGATCCAAAAATCCAACCTTTCTTACACGAAAATACACCTGGAAAGAAGTTATTTCGCATGGTACGAAAAAGGGATGATCGAAAATATTTTTTTCCAGAATTGAAATCGGACTTTAATGGGTGAGTTTCTAGGTGTATTTCGACCCGCTGAATCCCAAAATCCAACCTCTGATGACCAAAAATATGCTTGGGAAAAAGTTATTTCGCACGGTACGAAAAAGAGATGATCGAAAACATTTTTTTTCAGAATCAAAATCGGACTTTGATGGGTGAGTTTCTAGGTGTATTTCGACTCGCTGAATCCGGAAATCCAACCTTTGATGACCAAAAATATGCTTGGAAAAAAGTTATTCCGCATGGTACGAAAAAGGGATGATCGAGAATATCTGTCTCCAGAATCGAAATCGAACTTTGATGGTTGGGTTTATAGGTGTATTTTGACCCGCTGAATCCGACAATCCAAGCTTTGATGACCAAAAATATGCTTGGAAGAAAGTTATTTCGCATGGTACGAAAAAGAGATGATCGGAAATATCTTTCGCCAGAATTGAAAGCGAACTTTGATGGGTGGGTTCATAGGTGTATTTTGACCCGCTGAATCCAAAAATCCAACCTTTGTTACACGAAAATACACCTGGAAAGGAGTTATTTCGCATGGTCCGAAAAAGAGATGATCGAAAATATTTTTTTTCAGAATCAAAATCGGACTTTAATGGGTGAGTTTCTGGGTGTATTTCGACTCGCTGAATCCGGAAATCCAACCTTTGATGACCAAAAATTTGCTTGGAAAAAAGTTATTTCGCATGGTACGAAAAAGAGATGATCGGAAATATTTTTTTTCAGAATCAAAATCGGACTTTGATGGGTGAGTTTCTGGGTGTATTTCGACTCGCTGAATCCGGAAATCCAACCTTTGATGACCAAAAATTTGCTTGGAAAAAAGTTATTTCGCATGGTACGAAAAAGAGATGATCGAAAATATCTGTCTCCAGAATCAAAATCGAACTTTGATGGTTGGGTTCATAGGTGTATTTTGACCCGCTGGATCCAAAAATCCAACCTTTCTCACACGAAAATACACCTGGAAAGAAGTTATTTCGCATGGTACGAAAAAGGGATGATCGAAAATATTTTTTTCCAGAATTGAAATCGGACTTTAATGGGTGAGTTTCTAGGTGTATTTCGACCTGCTGAATCCCAAAATCCAACCTCTGATGACCAAAAATATGCTTGGGAAAAAGTTCTTTCGCACGGTACGAAAAAGAGATGATCGAAAACATTTTTTTTCAGAATCCAAATCGGACTTTGATGGGTGAGTTTCTAGGTGTATTTCGACCCGCTGAATCCGGAAATCCATCCTTTGATGACCAAAAATATGCTTGGAAAAAAGTTATTTCGCATGGTACGAAAAAGAGATGATCGTTAATATCTGTCTCCAGAATCGAAATCGAACTTTGATGGGTGGGTTTATGGGTGTATTTTGACCCGCTGAATCCGACAATCCAAGCTTTGATGACCAAAAATATGCTTGGAAAAAAGTTATTTCGCATGGTACGAAAAAGAGATGATCGAAAATATCTTTCGCCAGAATTGAAAGCGAACTTTGATGGGTGGGTTCATAGGTGTATTTTGACCCGCTGAATCCAAAAATCCAACCTTTGTTACACGAAAATACACCTGGAAAGAAGTTATTTCGCATGGTCCGAAAAAGAGATGATCGAAAATATTTTTTTTCAGAATCAAAATCGGACTTTAATGGGTGAGTGTCTAGGTTTAATCCGACCCGCTGCATCCGAAAATCCAAACTTTGATACCCAAAAATTTGCTTGGAAAAAAGTTATTTCGCATGGTACGAAAAAGAGATGATCGGAAATATTTTTTTTCAGAATCAAAATCGGACTTTGATGGGTGAGTTTCTGGGTGTATTTCGACTCGCTGAATCCGGAAATCCAACCTTTGATGACCAAAAATATGCTTGGAAAAAAGTTATTCCGCATGGTACGAAAAAGGGATGATCGAGAATATCTGTCTCCAGAATCGAAATCGAACTTTGATGGTTGGGTTTATAGGTGTATTTTGACCCGCTGAATCCGACAATCCAAGCTTTGATGACCAAAAATATGCTTGGAAGAAAGTTATTTCGCATGGTACGAAAAAGAGATGATCGGAAATATCTTTCGCCAGAATTGAAAGCGAACTTTGATGGGTGGGTTCATAGGTGTATTTTGACCCGCTGAATCCAAAAATCCAACCTTTGTTACACGAAAATACACCTGGAAAGAAGTTATTTCGCATGGTCCGAAAAAGAGATGATCGAAAATATTTTTTTTCAGAATCAAAATCGGACTTTAATGGGTGAGTTTCTGGGTGTATTTCGACTCGCTGAATCCGGAAATCCAACCTTTGATGACCAAAAATTTGCTTGGAAAAAAGTTATTTCGCATGGTACGAAAAAGAGATGATCGGAAATATTTTTTTTCAGAATTAAAATCGGACTTTGATGGGTGAGTTTCTGGGTGTATTTCGACTCGCTGAATCCAGAAATCCAACCTTTGATGACCAAAAATTTGCTTGGAAAAAAGTTATTTCGCATGGTACGAAAAAGAGATGATCGAAAATATCTGTCTCCAGAATCAAAATCGAACTTTGATGGTTGGGTTCATAGGTGTATTTTGACCCGCTGGATCCAAAAATCCAACCTTTCTTACACGAAAATACACCTGGAAAGAAGTTATTTCGCATGGTCCGAAAAAGAGATGATCGAAAATATTTTTTTTCAGAATCAAAATCGGACTTTAATGGGTGAGTTTCTAGGTTTATTCCGACCCGCTGAATCCGAAAATTCAAACTTTGATAGCCAAAAATTTGTTCGGAAAAAAGTTATTTCGCATGGTACGAAAAAGAGATGATCGGAAATATTTTTTTTCAGAATCAAAATCGGACTTTGATGGGTGAGTTTCTGGGTGTATTTCGACTCGCTGAATCCGGAAATCCAACCTTTGATGACCACAAATATGCTTGGAAAAAAGTTATTTCGCATGGTACGAAAAAGAGATGATCGAAAATATCTGTCTCCAGAATCAAAATCGAACTTTGATGGGTCGGTTCATAGGTGTATTTTGACCCGCTGAATCCAAAAATCCAACCTATGTTACCCAAAAATACACCTGGAAAGAAGTTATTTCGCATGGTCCGAAAAAGAGATGATCGAAAATATTTTTTTTCAGAATCAAAATCGGACCTTAATGGGTGAGTTTCTAGGTGTATTCCGACCCGCTGAATCCGAAAATCCGAACTTTGATATCCAAAAATATGCTTGGAAAAAGTTATTTCGCATGGTACGAAAAAGAGATGATCGAAAATATCTGTCTCCAGAATCGAAATCGAACTTTGATGGGTGGGTTTATAGGTGTATTTTGACCCGCTGGATCCAAAAATCCAACCTTTGTTACACGAAAATACACCTGGAAAGAAGTTATTTCGCATGGTACGAGAAAGAGATGATCGAAAATATTTTTTCTCAGAATTGAAATCGGACTTTAATGGGTGAGTTTCTAGGTGTATTTCGACCCGCTGAATCCCAAAATCCAACCTCTGATGACCAAAAATATGCTTGGAAAAAAGTTATTTCGCACGGTACGAAAAAGAGACGATCGAAAATATTTTTTTTTCAGAATCAAAATCCGACTTTGATGGGTGAGTTTCTAGGTGTATTTCGACCCGCTGAATCCGAAAATCCATCCGTTGATGACCAAAAATATGCTTGGAATAAAGTTATTTCGCATGGTACGAAAAAGGGATGATCGAGAATATCTGTCTCCAGAATCGAAATCGAACTTTGATGGGTGGGTTTATAGGTGTATTTTGACCCGCTGAATCCGACAATCCAAGCTTTGATGACCAAAAATATGCTTGGAAGAAAGTTATTTCGCATGGTACGAAAAAGAGATGATCGGAAATATCTTTCGCCAGAATTGAAAGCGAACTTTGATGGGTGGGTTCATAGGTGTATTTTGACCCGCTGAATCCAAAAATCCAACCTTTGTTACACGAAAATACACCTGGAAAGAAGTTATTTCGCATGGTACGAAAAAGAGATGATCGGAAATATTTTTTTTCAGAATCAAAATCGGACTTTGATGGGTGAGTTTCTGGGTGTATTTCGACTCGCTGAATCCGGAAATCCAACCTTTGATGACCAAAAATATGCTTGGAAAAAAGTTATTCCGCATGGTACGAAAAAGGGATGATCGAGAATATCTGTCTCCAGAATCGAAATCGAACTTTGATGGTTGGGTTTATAGGTGTATTTTGACCAGCTGAATCCGACAATCCAAGCTTTGATGACCAAAAATATGCTTGGAAGAAAGTTATTTCGCATGGTACGAAAAAGAGATGATCGGAAATATCTTTCGCCAGAATTGAATGCGAACTTTGATGGGTGGGTTCATAGGTGTATTTTGACCCGCTGAATCCAAAAATCCAACCTTTGTTACACGAAAATACACCTGGAAAAAAGTTATTTCGCATGGTCCGAAAAAGAGATGATCGAAAATATTTTTTTTCAGAATCAAAATCGGACTTTAATGGGTGAGTTTCTGGGTGTATTTCGACTCGCTGAATCCGGAAATCCAACCTTTGATGACCAAAAATTTGCTTGGAAAAAAGTTATTTCGCATGGTACGAAAAAGAGATGATCGGAAATATTTTTTTTCAGAATCAAAATCGGACTTTGATGGGTGAGTTTCTGGGTGTATTTCGACTCGCTGAATCCGGAAATCCAACCTTTGATGACCAAAAATTTGCTTGGAAAAAAGTTATTTCGCATGGTACGAAAAAGAGATGATCGAAAATATCTGTCTCCAGAATCAAAATCGAACTTTGATGGTTGGGTTCATAGGTGTATTTTGACCCGCTGGATCCAAAAATCCAACCTTTCTTACACGAAAATACACCTGGAAAGAAGTTATTTCGCATGGTACGAAAAAGGGATGATCGAAAATATTTTTTTCCAGAATTGAAATCGGACTTTAATGGGTGAGTTTCTAGGTGTATTTCGACCCGCTGAATCCCAAAATCCAACCTCTGATGACCAAAAATATGCTTGGGAAAAAGTTATTTCGCACGGTACGAAAAAGAGATGATCGAAAACATTTTTTTTCAGAATCAAAATCGGACTTTGATGGGTGAGTTTCTAGGTGTATTTCGACCCGCTGAATCCAGTAATCCATCCTTTGATGACCAAAAATATGCTTGGAAAAAAGTTATTTCGCATGGTACGAAAAAGAGATGATCGTTAATATCTGTCTCCAGAATCGAAATCGAACTTTGATGGGTGGGTTTATAGGTGTATTTTGACCCGCTGAATCCGACAATCCAAGCTTTGATGACCAAAAATATGCTTGGAAAAAAGTTATTTCGCATGGTACGAAAAAGAGATGATCGGAAATATCTTTCGCCAGAATTGAAAGCGAACTTTGATGGGTGGGTTTATAGGTGTATTTTGACCCGCTGAATCCAAAAATCCAACCTTTGTTACACGAAAATACACCTGGAAAGAAGTTATTTCGCATGGTCCGAAAAAGAGATGATCGAAAATATTTTTTTTCAGAATCAAAATCGGACTTTAATGGGTGAGTGTCTAGGTTTATTCCGACCCGCTGAATCCGAAAATCCAAACTTTGATAACCAAAAATTTGCTTGGAAAAAAGTTATTTCGCATGGTACGAAAAAGAGATGATCGGAAATATTTTTATTCAGAATCAAAATCGGACTTTGATGGGTGA
Organism: Phymatocera aterrima; assembly: GCA_963170745.1. Lineage (NCBI taxonomy): Eukaryota > Metazoa > Arthropoda > Insecta > Hymenoptera > Tenthredinidae > Phymatocera > Phymatocera aterrima. The sequence continues at coordinate 320,750 of CAUJGY010000082.1, forward strand.
GTTTCTGGGTGTATTTCGACTCGCTGAATCCGGAAATCCAACCTTTGATGACCAAAAATATGCTTGGAAAAAAGTTATTCCGCATGGTACGAAAAAGGGATGATCGAGAATATCTGTCTCCAGAATCGAAATCGAACTTTGATGGTTGGGTTTATAGGTGTATTTTGACCCGCTGAATCCGACAATCCAAGCTTTGATGACCAAAAATATGCTTGGAAGAAAGTTATTTCGCATGGTACGAAAAAGAGATGATCGGAAATATCTTTCGCCAGAATTGAAAGCGAACTTTGATGGGTGGGTTCATAGGTGTATTTTGACCCGCTGAATCCAGAAATCCAACCTTTGTTACACGAAAATACACCTGGAAAGAAGTTATTTCGCATGGTCCGAAAAAGAGATGATCGAAAATATTTTTTTTCAGAATCAAAATCGGACTTTAATGGGTGAGTTTCTGGGTGTATTTCGACTCGCTGAATCCGGAAATCCAACCTTTGATGACCAAAAATTTGCTTGGAAAAAAGTTATTTCGCATGGTACGAAAAAGAGATGATCGGAAATATTTTTTTTCAGAATCAAAATCGGACTTTGATGGGTGAGTTTCTGGGTGTATTTCGACTCGCTGAATCCGGAAATCCAACCTTTGATGACCAAAAATTTGCTTGGAAAAAAGTTATTTCGCATGGTACGAAAAAGAGATGATCGAAAATATCTGTCTCCAGAATCAAAATCGAACTTCGATGGTTGGGTTCATAGGTGTATTTTGACCCGCTGGATCCAAGAATCCAACCTTTCTTACACGAAAATACACCTGGAAAGAAGTTATTTCGCATGGTACGAAAAAGGGATGATCGAAAATATTTTTTTCCAGAATTGAAATCGGACTTTAATGGGTGAGTTTCTAGGTGTATTTCGACCCGCTGAATCCCAAAATCCAACCTCTGATGACCAAAAATATGCTTGGGAAAAAGTTATTTCGCACGGTACGAAAAAGAGATGATCGAAAACATTTTTTTTCAGAATCAAAATCGGACTTTGATGGGTGAGTTTCTAGGTGTATTTCGACCCGCTGAATCCGGAAATCCATCCTTTGATGACCAAAAATATGCTTGGAAAACAGTTATTTCGCATGGTACGAAAAAGAGATGATCGTTAATATCTGTCTCCAGAATCGAAATCGAACTTTGATGGGTGGGTTTATAGGTGTATTTTGACCCGCTGAATCCGACAATCCAAGCTTTGATGACCAAAAATATGCTTGGAAAAAAGTTATTTCGCATGGTACGAAAAAGAGATGATCGGAAATATCTTTCGCCAGAATTGAAAGCGAACTTTGATGGGTGGGTTCATAGGTGTATTTTGACCCGCTGAATCCAAAAATCCAACCTTTGTTACACGAAAATACACCTGGAGAGAAGTTATTTCGCATGGTCCGAAAAAGAGATGATCGAAAATATTTTTTTTCAGAATCAAAATCGGACTTTAATGGGTGAGTGTCTAGGTTTAATCCGACCCGCTGCATCCGAAAATCCAAACTTTGATACCCAAAAATTTGCTTGGAAAAAAGTTATTTCGCATGGTACGAAAAAGAGATGATCGGAAATATTTTTTTTAAGAATCAAAATCGGACTTTGATGGGTGAGTTTCTGGGTGTATTTCGACTCGCTGAATCCGGAAATCCAACCTTTGATGACCAAAAATTTGCTTGGAAAAAAGTTATTTCGCATGGTACGAAAAAGAGATGATCGAAAATATCTGTCTCCAGAATCAAAATCGAACTTTGATGGTTGGGTTCATAGGTGTATTTTGACCCGCTGGATCCAAAAATCCAACCTTTCTTACACGAAAATACACCTGGAAAGAAGTTATTTCGCATGGTACGAAAAAGGGATGATCGAAAATATTTTTTTCCCGAATTGAAATCGGACTTTAATGGGTGAGTTTCTAGGTGTATTTCGACTTGCTGAATCCCACAATCCAACCTCTGATGACCAAAAATATGCTTGGGAAAAAGTTATTTCGCACGGTACGAAAAAGAGATGATCGAAAACATTTTTTTTCAGAATCAAAATCGGACTTTGATGGGTGAGTTTCTAGGTGTATTTCGACCCGCTGAATCCGGAAATCCATCCTTTGATGACCAAAAATATGCTTGGAAAACAGTTATTTCGCATGGTACGAAAAAGAGATGATCGTTAATATCTGTCTCCAGAATCGAAATCGAACTTTGATGGGTGGGTTTATAGGTGTATTCTGACCCGCTGAATCCGACAATACAAGCTTTGATGACCAAAAATATGCTTGGAAAAAAGTTATGTCGCATGGTACGAAAAAGAGATGATCGGAAATATCTTTCGCCAGAATCGAAAGCGAACTTTGATGGGTGGGTTCATAGGTGTATTTTGACCCGCTGAATCCAAAAATCCAACCTTTGTTACACGAAAATACACCTGGAAAGAAGTTATTTCGCATGGTCCGAAAAAGAGATGATCGAAAATATTTTTTTTCAGAATCAAAATCGGACTTTAATGGGTGAGTTTCTAGGTTTATTCCGACCCGCTGAATCCGAAAATTCAAACTTTGATAGCCAAAAATTTGCTTGGAAAAAAGTTATTTCGCATGGTACGAAAAAGAGATGATCGGAAATATTTTTTTTCAGAATCAAAATCGGACTTTGATGGGTGAGTTTCTGGGTGTATTCCGACTCGCTGAATCCGGAAATCCAACCTTTGATGACCAAAAATATGCTTGGAAAAAAGTTATTCCGCATGGTACGAAAAAGGGATGATCGAGAATATCTGTCTCCAGAATCGAAATCGAACTTTGATGGTTGGGTTTATAGGTGTATTTTGACCCGCTGAATCCGACAATCCAAGCTTTGATGACCAAAAATATGCTTGGAAGAAAGTTATTTCGCATGGTACGAAAAAGAGATGATCGAAAATATCTTTCGCCAGAATTGGAAGCGAACTTTGATGGGTGGGTTCATAGGTGTATTTTGACCCGCTGAATCCAAAAATCCAACCTTTGTTACACGAAAATACACCTGGAAAGAAGTTATTTCGCATGGTCCGAAAAAGAGATGATCGAAAATATTTTTTTTTCAGAATCAAAATCGGACTTTAATGGGTGAGTTTCTGGGTGTATTTCGACTCGCTGAATCCGGAAATCCAACCTTTGATGACCAAAAATTTGCTTGGAAAAAAGTTATTTCGCATGGTACGAAAAAGAGATGATCGGAAATATTTTTTTTCAGAATCAAAATCGGACTTTGATGGGTGAGTTTCTGGGTGTATTTCGACTCGCTGGATCCGGAAATCCAACCTTTGATGACCAAAAATTTGCTTGGAAAAAAGTTATTTCGCATGGTACGAAAAAGAGATGATCGGAAATATTTTTTTTCAGAATCAAAATCGAACTTTGATGGGTGAGTTTCTGGGTGTATTTCGACCCGCTGAATCCGGAAATCCAACCTTTGATGACCAAAAATATGCTTGGAAAAAAGTTATTTCGCATGGTACGAAAAAGAGATGATCGAAAATATCTGTCTCCAGAATCAAAATCGAACTTTGATGGGTGGGTTCATAGGTGTATTTTGACCCGCTGAATCCAAAAATCCAACCTTTGTTACCCGAAAATACACCTGGAAAGAAGTTATTTCGCATGGTCCGAAAAAGAGATGATCGAAAATATTTTTTTTCAGAATCAAAATCGGACTTTAATGGGTGAGTTTCTAGGTGTATTCCGACCCGCTGAATCCGAAAATCCGAACTTTGATATCCAAAAATATGCTTGGAAAAAAGTTATTTCGCATGGTACGAAAAAGAGATGATCGAAAATATCTGTCTCCAGAATCGAAATCGAACTTTGATGGGTGGGTTTATAGGTGTATTTTGACCCGCTGAATCCGAAATCCCAACCTTTGTTACACGAAAATACACCTGGAAAGAAGTTATTCCGCATGGTTCGAAAAAGAGATGATCGAAAATATTTTTTTTCAGAATCAAAATCGGACTTTAATGGGTGAGTTTCTAGGTGTATTTCGACCCGCTGAATCCGAAAATCTAACCTCTGATGACCAAAAATATGCTTGGAAAAAAGTTATTTCGCACGGTACGAAAAAGAGATGATCGGAAATATTTTTTTTCAGAATCAAAATTGGACTTTGATGCGTGAGTTTCTAGGTGTATTTCGACCCGCTGAATCCGAAAATCCAACCTTTGATGACCAAAAATACGCTTGGAAAAAAGTTATTTCGCATCGTACGAAAAAGAGATGATCGAAAATATCTGTCTCCAGAATCAAAATCGAACTTTGACGGGTGGTATCATAGGTGTAATTTGACCCGCTGGATCCAAAAATCCAACCTTTGTTACACGAAAATACACCTGGAAAGAAGTTATTCCGCATGGTACGAAAAAGAGATGATCGAAAATATTTTTTTTCAGAATCAAAATCGGACTTTGATGGCCGAGTTTCTAGGTGTATTCCGACCCGCTGAATCCGAAAATCCGAACTTTGATGACCAAAAATATGCTTGGAAAAAAGTTATTTCGCATGGTACGAAAAAGAGATGATCGAAAATATCTGTCTCCAGAATCGAAATCGAACTTTGATGGGTGGGTTTATAGGTGTATTTTGACCCGCTGGATCCAAAAATCCAACCTTTGTTACACGAAAATACACCTGGAAAGAAGTTATTTCGCATGGTACGAAAAAGAGATGATCGAAAATATTTTTTCTCAGAATTGAAATCGGACTTTAATGGGTGAGTTTCTAGGTGTATTTCGACCCGCTGAATCCCAAAATCCAACCTCTGATGACCACAAATATGCTTGGAAAAAAGTTATTTCGCACGGTACGAAAAAGAGATGATCGAAAATATTTTTTTTTCAGAATCAAAATCGGACTTTGATGGGTGAGTTTCTAGGTGTATTTCGACCCGCTGAATCCGAAAATCCATCCTTTGATGACCAAAAATATGCTTGGAAAAAAGTTATTTCGCATGGTACGAAAAAGGGATGATCGAGAATATCTGTCTCCAGAATCGAAATCGAACTTTGATGGGTGGGTTTATAGGTGTATTTTGACCCGCTGAATCCGACAATCCAAGCTTAGATGACCAAAAATATGCTTGGAAGAAAGTTATTTCGCATGGTACGAAAAAGAGATGATCGGAAATATCTTTCGCCAGAATTGAACGCGAACTTTGATGGGTGGGTTCATAGGTGTATTTTGACCCGCTGAATCCAAAAATCCAACCTTTGTTACACGAAAATACACCTGGAAAGAAGTTATTTCGCATGGTCCGAAAAAGAGATGATCGAAAATATTTTTTTTCAGAATCAAAATCGGACTTTAATGGGTGAGTTTCTGGGTGTATTTCGACTCGCTGATTCCGGAAATCCAACCTTTGATGACCAAAAATTTGCTTGGAAAAAAGTTATTTCGCATGGTACGAAAAAGAGATGATCGGAAATATTTTTTTTCAGAATCAAAATCGGACTTTGATGGGTGAGTTTCTGGGTGTATTTCGACTCGCTGAATCCGTAAATCCAACCTTTGATGACCAAAAATATGCTTGGAAAAAAGTTATTTCGCACGGTACGAAAAAGAGATGATCGGAAATATTTTTTTTCAGAATCAAAATTGGACTTTGATGCGTGAGTTTCTAGGTGTATTTCGACCCGCTGAATCCGAAAATCCAACCTTTGATGACCAAAAATACGCTTGGAAAAAAGTTATTTCGCATCGTACGAAAAAGAGATGATCGAAAATATCTGTCTCCAGAATCAAAATCGAACTTTGACGGGTGGTATCATAGGTGTAATTTGACCCGCTGGATCCAAAAATCCAACCTTTGTTACACGAAAATACACCTGGAAAGAAGTTATTCCGCATGGTACGAAAAAGAGATGATCGAAAATATTTTTTTTCAGAATCAAAATCGGACTTTGATGGCCGAGTTTCTAGGTGTATTCCGACCCGCTGAATCCGAAAATCCGAACTTTGATGACCAAAAATATGCTTGGAAAAAAGTTATTTCGCATGGTACGAAAAAGAGATGATCGAAAATATCTGTCTCCAGAATCGAAATCGAACTTTGATGGGTGGGTTTATAGGTGTATTTTGACCCGCTGGATCCAAAAATCCAACCTTTGTTACACGAAAATACACCTGGAAAGAAGTTATTTCGCATGGTACGAAAAAGAGATGATCGAAAATATTTTTTCTCAGAATTGAAATCGGACTTTAATGGGTGAGTTTCTAGGTGTATTTCGACCCGCTGAATCCCAAAATCCAACCTCTGATGACCACAAATATGCTTGGAAAAAAGTTATTTCGCACGGTACGAAAAAGAGATGATCGAAAATATTTTTTTTTCAGAATCAAAATCGGACTTTGATGGGTGAGTTTCTAGGGGTATTTCGACCCGCTGAATCCGAAAATCCATCCTTTGATGACCAAAAATATGCTTGGAAAAAAGTTATTTCGCATGGTACGAAAAAGGGATGATCGAGAATATCTGTCTCCAGAATCGAAATCGAACTTTGATGGGTGGGTTTATAGGTGTATTTTGACCCGCTGAATCCGACAATCCAAGCTTAGATGACCAAAAATATGCTTGGAAGAAAGTTATTTCGCATGGTACGAAAAAGAGATGATCGGAAATATCTTTCGCCAGAATTGAACGCGAACTTTGATGGGTGGGTTCATAGGTGTATTTTGACCCGCTGAATCCAAAAATCCAACCTTTGTTACACGAAAATACACCTGGAAAGAAGTTATTTCGCATGGTCCGAAAAAGAGATGATCGAAAATATTTTTTTTCAGAATCAAAATCGGACTTTAATGGGTGAGTTTCTGGGTGTATTTCGACTCGCTGATTCCGGAAATCCAACCTTTGATGACCAAAAATTTGCTTGGAAAAAAGTTATTTCGCATGGTACGAAAAAGAGATGATCGGAAATATTTTTTTTCAGAATCAAAATCGGACTTTGATGGGTGAGTTTCTGGGTGTATTTCGACTCGCTGAATCCGTAAATCCAACCTTTGATGACCAAAAATTTGCTTGGAAAAAAGTTATTTCGCATGGTACGAAAAAGAGATGATCGAAAATATCTGTCTCCAGAATCAAAATCGAACTTTGATGGTTGGGTTCATAAGTGTATTTTGACCCGCTGGATCCAAAAATCCAACCTTTCTTACACGAAAATACACCTGGAAAGAAGTTATTTCGCATGGTACGAAAAAGGGATGATCGAAAATATTTTTTTCCAGAATTGAAATCAGACTTTAATGGGTGAGTTTCTAGGTGTATTTCGACCCGCTGAATCCCAAAATCCAACCTCTGATGACCAAAAATATGCTTGGGAAAAAGTTATTTCGCACGGTACGAAAAAGAGATGATCGAAAACATTTTTTTTCAGAATCAAAATCGGACTTTGATGGGTGAGTTTCTAGGTGTATTTCGACCCGCTGAATCCGGAAATCCATCCTTTGATGACAAAAAATATGCTTGGAAAAAAGTTATTTCGCATGGTACGAAAAAGAGAAGATCGTTAATATCTGTCTCCAGAATCGAAATCGAACTTTGATGGGTGGGTTTATAGGTGTATTTTGACCCGCTGAATCCGACAATCCAAGCTTTGATGACCAAAAATATGCTTGGACAAAAGTTATTTCGCATGGTACGAAAAAGAGATGATCGGAAATATCTTTCGCCAGAATCGAAAGCGAACTTTGATGGGTGGGTTTATAGGTGTATTTTGACCCGCTGAATCCAAAAATCCAACCTTTGTTACACGAAAATACACCTGGAAAGAAGTTATTTCGCATGGTCCGAAAAAGAGATGATCGAAAATATTTTTTTTCAGAATCAAAATCGGACTTTAATGGGTGAGTTTCTAGGTTTATTCCGACCCGCTGAATCCGAAAATTCAAACTTTGATAGCCAAAAATTTGCTTGGAAACAAGTTATTTCGCATGGTCCGAAAAAGAGATGATCGAAAATATTTTTTTTCAGAATCAAAATCGGACTTTGATGGGTGAGTTTCTAGGTGTATTCCGACCCGCTGAATCCGAAAATCCGAACTTTGATGACCAAAAATATGCTTGGAAAAAAGTTATTTCGCATGGTACGAAAAAGAGATGATCGAAAATATCTGTCTCCAGAATCGAAATCGAACTTTGATGGGTGGGTTTATAGGTGTATTTTGACCCGCTGGATCCAAAAATCCAACCTTTGTTACACGAAAATACACCTGGAAAGAAGTTATTTCGCATGGTACGAAAAAGAGATGATCGAAAATATTTTTTCTCAGAATTGAAATCGGACTTTAATGGGTGAGTTTCTAGGTGTATTTCGACCCGCTGAATCCCAAAATCCAACCTCTGATGACCAAAAATATGCTTGGAAAAAAGTTATTTCGCACGGTACGAAAAAGAGATGATCGAAAATATTTTTTTTTCAGGATCAAAATCGGACTTTGATGGGTGAATTTCTAGGTGTATTTCGACCCGCTGAATCCGAAAATCCATCCTTTGATGACCAAAAATATGCTTGGAAAAAAGTTATTTCGCATGGTACGAAAAAGGGATGATCGAGAATATCTGTCTCCAGAATCGAAATCGAACTTTGATGGGTGGGTTTATAGGTGTATTTTGACCCGCTGAATCCGACAATCCAAGCTTTGATGACCAAAAATATGCTTGGAAGAAAGTTATTTCGCATGGTACGAAAAAGAGATGATCGGAAATATCTTTCGCCAGAATTGAAAGCGAACTTTGATGGGTGGGTTCATAGGTGTATTTTGACCCGCTGAATCCAAAAATCCAACCTTTGTTACACGAAAATACACCTGGAAGGAAGTTATTTCGCATGGTCCGAAAAAGAGATGATCGAAAATATTTTTTTTCAGAATCAAAATCGGACTTTAATGGGTGAGTTTCTGGGTGTATTTCGACTCGCTGAATCCGGAAATCCAACCTTTGATGACCAAAAATTTGCTTGGAAAAAAGTTATTTCGCATGGTACGAAAAAGAGATGATCGAAAATATCTGTCTCCAGAATCAAAATCGAACTTTGATGGTTGGGTTCATAGGTGTATTTTGACCCGCTGGATCCAAAAATCCAACCTTTCTTACACGAAAATACACCTGGAAAGAAGTTATTTCGCATGGTACGAAAAAGGGATGATCGAAAATATTTTTTTCCAGAATTGAATTCGGACTTTAATGGGTGAGTTTCTAGGTGTATTTCGACCCGCTGAATCCCACAATCCAACCTCTGATGACCAAAAATATGCTTGGGAAAAAGTTATTTCGCACGGTACGAAAAAGAGATGATCGAAAACATTTTTTTTCAGAATCAAAATCGGACTTTGATGGGTGAGTTTCTAGGTGTATTTCGACCCGCTGAATCCGGAAATCCATCCTTTGATGACCAAAAATATGCTTGGAAAAAAGTTATTTCGCATGGTACGAAAAAGAGATGATCGTTAATATCTGTCTCCAGAATCGAAATCGAACTTTGATGGGTGGGTTTATAGGTGTATTTTGACCCGCTGAATCCGACAATCCAAGCTTTGATGACCAAAAATATGCTTGCAAAAAAGTTATTTCGCATGGTACGAAAAAGCGATGATCGGAAATATCTTCCGCCAGAATCGAAAGCGAACTTTGATGGGTGGGTTCATAGGTGTATTTTGACCCGCTGAATCCAAAAATCCAACCTTTGTTACACGAAAATACACCTGGAAAGAAGTTATTTCGCATGGTCCGAAAAAAAGATGATCGAAAATATTTTTTTTCAGAATCAAAATCGGACTTTAATGGGTGAGTTTCTAGGTTTATTCCGACCCGCTGAATCCGAAAATTCAAACTTTGATAGCCAAAAATTTGCTTGGAAAAAAGTTATTTCGCATGGTACGAAAAAGAGATGATCGGAAATATTTTTTTTCAGAATCAAAATCGGACTTTGATGGGTGAGTTTCTGGGTGTATTTCGACTCACTGAATCCGGAAATCCAACCTTTGATGACCACAAATATGCTTGGAAAAAAGTTATTTCGCATGGTACGAAAAAGAGATGATCGAAAATATCTGTCTCCAGAATCAAAATCGAACTTCGATGGGTCGGTTCATAGGTGTATTTTGACCCGCTGAATCCAAAAATCCAACCTTTGTTACCCAAAAATACACCTGGAAAGAAGTTATTTCGCATGGTCCGAAAAAGAGATGATCGAAAATATTTTTTTTCAGAATCAAAATCGGACCTTAAAGGGTGAGTTTCTAGGTGTATTCCGACCCGCTGAATCCGAAAATCCGAACTTTGATATCCAAAAATATGCTTGGAAAAAGTTATTTCGCATGGTACGAAAAAGAGATGATCGAAAATATCTGTCTCCAGAATCGAAATCGAACTTTGATGGGTGGGTTTATAGGTGTATTTTGACCCGCTGGATCCAAAAATCCAACCTTTGTTACACGAAAATACACCTGGAAAGAAGTTATTTCGCATGGTACGAAAAAGAGATGATCGAAAATATTTTTTCTCAGAATTGAAATCGGACTTTAATGGGTGAGTTTCTAGGTGTATTTCGACCCGCTGAATCCCAAAATCCAACCTCTGATGACCAAAAATATGCTTGGAAAAAAGTTATTTCGCACGGTACGAAAAAGAGATGATCGAAAATATTTTTTTTTCAGAATCAAAATCGGACTTTGATGGGTGAGTTTCTAGGTGTATTTCGACCCGCTGAATCCGAAAATCCATCCGTTGATGACCAAAGATATGCTTGGAATAAAGTTATTTCGCATGGTACGAAAAAGGGATGATCGAGAATATCTGTCTCCAGAATCGAAATCGAACTTTGATGGGTGGGTTTATAGGTGTATTTTGACCCGCTGAATCCGACAATCCAAGCTTTGATGACCAAAAATATGCTTGGAAGAAAGTTATTTCGCATGGTACGAAAAAGAGATGATCGGAAATATCTTTCGCCAGAATTGAAAGCGAACTTTGATGGGTGGGTTCATAGGTGTATTTTGACCCGCTGAATCCAAAAATCCAACCTTTGTTACACGAAAATACACCTGGAAAGAAGTTATTTCGCATGGTACGAAAAAGAGATGATCGGAAATATTTTTTTTCAGAATCAAAATCGGACTTTGATGGGTGAGTTTCTGGGTGTATTTCGACTCGCTGAATCCGGAAATCCAACCTTTGATCACCAAAAATATGCTTGGAAAAAAGTTATTCCGCATGGTACGAAAAAGGGATGATCGAGAATATCTGTCTCCAGAATCGAAATCGAACTTTGATGGTTGGGTTTATAGGTGTATTTTGACCAGCTGAATCCGACAATCCAAGCTTTGATGACCAAAAATATGCTTGGAAGAAAGTTATTTCGCATGGTACGAAAAAGAGATGATCGGAAATATCTTTCGCCAGAATTGAATGCGAACTTTGATGGGTGGGTTCATAGGTGTATTTTGACCCGCTGAATCCAAAAATCCAACCTTTGTTACACGAAAATACACCTGGAAAAAAGTTATTTCGCATGGTCCGAAAAAGAGATGATCGAAAATATTTTTTTTCAGAATCAAAATCGGACTTTAATGGGTGAGTTTCTGGGTGTATTTCGACTCGCTGAATCCGGAAATCCAACCTTTGATGACCAAAAATTTGCTTGGAAAAAAGTTATTTCGCATGGTACGAAAAAGAGATGATCGGAAATATTTTTTTTCAGAATCAAAATCGGACTTTGATGGGTGAGTTTCTGGGTGTATTTCGACTCGCTGAATCCGGAAATCCAACCTTTGATGACCAAAAATTTGCTTGGAAAAAAGTTATTTCGCATGGTACGAAAAAGAGATGATCGAAAATATCTGTCTTCAGAATCAAAATCGAACTTTGATGGTTGGGTTCATAGGTGTATTTTGACCCGCTGGATCCAAAAATCCAACCTTTCTTACACGAAAATACACCTGGAAAGAAGTTATTTCGCATGGTACGAAAAAGGGATGATCGAAAATATTTTTTTCCAGAATTGAAATCGGACTTTAATGGGTGAGTTTCTAGGTGTATTTCGACCCGCTGAATCCCAAAATCCAACCTCTGATGACCAAAAATATGCTTGGGAAAAAGTTATTTCGCACGGTACGAAAAAGAGATGATCGAAAACATTTTTTTTCAGAATCAAAATCGGACTTTGATGGGTGAGTTTCTAGGTGTATTTCGACCCGCTGAATCCAGTAATCCATCCTTTGATGACCAAAAATATGCTTGGAAAAAAGTTATTTCGCATGGTACGAAAAAGAGATGATCGGAAATATCTTTCGCCAGAATTGAAAGCGAACTTTGATGGGTGGGTTTATAGGTGTATTTTGACCCGCTGAATCCAAAAATCCAACCTTTGTTACACGAAAATACACCTGGAAAGAAGTTATTTCGCATGGTCCGAAAAAGAGATGATCGAAAATATTTTTTTTCAGAATCAAAATCGGACTTTAATGGGTGAGTGTCTAGGTTTATTCCGACCCGCTGAATCCGAAAATCCAAACTTTGATAACCAAAAATTTGCTTGGAAAAAAGTTATTTCGCATGGTACGAAAAAGAGATGATCGGAAATATTTTTATTCAGAATCAAAATCGGACTTTGATGGGTGAGTTTCTGGGTGTATTTCGACTCGCTGAATCCGGAAATCCAACCTTTGATGACCAAAAATATGCTTGGAAAAAAGTTATTCCGCATGGTACGAAAAAGGGATGATCGAGAATATCTGTCTCCAGAATCGAAATCGAACTTTGATGGTTGGGTTTATAGATGTATTTTGACCCGCTGAATCCGACAATCCAAGCTTTGATGACCAAAAATATGCTTGGAAGAAAGTTATTTCGCATGGTACGAAAAAGAGATGATCGGAAATATCTTTCGCCAGAATTGAAAGCGAACTTTGATGGGTGGGTTCATAGGTGTATTTTGACCCGCTGAATCCAAAAATCCAACCTTTGTTACACGAAAATACACCTGGAAAGAAGTTATTTCGCATGGTCCGAAAAAGAGATGATCGAAAATATTTTTTTTCAGAATCAAAATCGGACTTTAATGGGTGAGTTTCTGGGTGTATTTCGTCTCGCTGAATCCGGAAATCCAACCTTTGATGACCAAAAATTTGCTTGGAAAAAAGTTATTTCGCATGGTACGAAAAAGAGATGATCGGAAATATTTTTTTTCAGAATCAAAATCGGACTTTGATGGGTGAGTTTCTGGGTGTATTTCGACTCGCTGAATCCGGAAATCCAACCTTTGATGACCAAAAATTTGCTTGGAAAAAAGTTATTTCGCATGGTACGAAAAAGAGATGATCGAAAATATCTGTCTCCCGAATCAAAATCGAACTTTGATGGTTGGGTTCATAGGTGTATTTTGACCCGCTGGATCCAAAAATCCAACCTTTCTTACACGAAAATACACCTGGAAAGAAGTTATTTCGCATGGTACGAAAAAGGGATGATCGAAAATATTTTTTTCCAGAATTGAAATCGGACTTTAATGGGTGAGTTTCTAGGTGTATTTCGACCCGCTGAATCCCAAAATCCAACCTCTGATGACCAAAAATATGCTTGGGAAAAAGTTATTTCGCACGGTACGAAAAAGAGATGATCGAAAACATTTTTTTTCAGAATCAAAATCGGACTTTGATTGGTGAGTTTCTAGGTGTATTTCGACTCGCTGAATCCGGAAATCCAACCTTTGATGACCAAAAATATGCTTGGAAAAAAGTTATTCCGCATGGTACGAAAAAGGGATGATCGAGAATATCTGTCTCCAGAATCGAAATCGAACTTTGATGGTTGGGTTTATAGGTGTATTTTGACCCGCTGAATCCGACAATCCAAGCTTTGATGACCAAAAATATGCTTGGAAGAAAGTTATTTCGCATGGTACGAAAAAGAGATGATCGGAAATATCTTTCGCCAGAATTGAAAGCGAACTTTGATGGGTGGGTTCATAGGTGTATTTTGACCCGCTGAATCCAAAAATCCAACCTTTGTTACACGAAAATACACCTGGAAAGAAGTTATTTCGCATGGTCCGAAAAAGAGATGATCGAAAATATTTTTTTTCAGAATCAAAATCGGACTTTAATGGGTGAGTTTCTGGGTGTATTCCGACTCGCTGAATCCGGAAATCCAACCTTTGATGACCAAAAATTTGCTTGGAAAAAAGTTATTTCGCATGGTACGAAAAAGAGATGATCGGAAATATTTTTTTTCAGAATCAAAATCGGACTTTGATGGGTGAGTTTCTGGGTGTATTTCGACTCGCTGAATCCGGAAATCCAACCTTTGATGACCAAAAATTTGCTTGGAAAAAAGTTATTTCGCATGGTACGAAAAAGAGATGATCGAAAATATCTGTCTCCCGAATCAAAATCGAACTTTGATGGTTGGGTTCATAGGTGTATTTTGACCCGCTGGATCCAAAAATCCAACCTTTCTTACACGAAAATACACCTGGAAAGAAGTTATTTCGCATGGTACGAAAAAGGGATGATCGAAAATATTTTTTTCCAGAATTGAAATCGGACTTTAATGGGTGAGTTTCTAGGTGTATTTCGACCCGCTGAATCCCAAAATCCAACCTCTGATGACCAAAAATATGCTTGGGAAAAAGTTATTTCGCACGGTACGAAAAAGAGATGATCGAAAACATTTTTTTTCAGAATCAAAATCGGACTTTGATGGGTGAGTTTCTAGGTGTATTTCGACTCGCTGAATCCGGAAATCCAACCTTTGATGACCAAAAATATGCTTGGAAAAAAGTTATTCCGCATGGTACGAAAAAGGGATGATCGAGAATATCTGTCTCCAGAATCGAAATCGAACTTTGATGGTTGGGTTTATAGGTGTATTTTGACCCGCTGAATCCGACAATCCAAGCTTTGATGACCAAAAATATGCTTGGAAGAAAGTTATTTCGCATGGTACGAAAAAGAGATGATCGGAAATATCTTTCGCCAGAATTGAAAGCGAACTTTGATGGGTGGGTTCATAGGTGTATTTTGACCCGCTGAATCCAAAAATCCAACCTTTGTTACACGAAAATACACCTGGAAAGAAGTTATTTCGCATGGTCCGAAAAAGAGATGATCGAAAATATTTTTTTTCAGAATCAAAATCGGACTTTAATGGGTGAGTTTCTGGGTGTATTTCGACTCGCTGAATCCGGAAATCCAACCTTTGATGACCAAAAATTTGCTTGGAAAAAAGTTATTTCGCATGGTACGAAAAAGAGATGATCGGAAATATTTTTTTTCAGAATCAAAATCGGACTTTGATGGGTGAGTTTCTGGGTGTATTTCGACTCGCTGAATCCGGAAATCCAACCTTTGATGACCAAAAATTTGCTTGGAAAAAAGTTATTTCGCATGGTACGAAAAAGAGATGACCGAAAATATCTGTCTCCAGAATCAAAATCGAACTTTGATGGTTGGGTTCATAGGTGTATTTTGACCCGCTGGATCCAAAAATCCAACCTTTCTTACACGAAAATACACCTGGAAAGAAGTTATTTCGCATGGTACGAAAAAGGGATGATCGAAAATATTTTTTTCCAGAATTGAAATCGGACTTTAATGGGTGAGTTTCTAGGTGTATTTCGACCCGCTGAATCCCAAAATCCAACCTCTGATGACCAAAAATATGCTTGGGAAAAAGTTATTTCGCACGGTACGAAAAAGAGATGATCGAAAACATTTTTTTTCAGAATCAAAATCGGACTTTGATGGGTGAGTTTCTAGGTGTATTTCGACCCGCTGAATCCAGTAATCCATCCTTTGATGACCAAAAATATGCTTGGAAAAAAGTTATTTCGCATGGTACGAAAAAGAGATGATCGGAAATATCTTTCGCCAGAATTGAAAGCGAACTTTGATGGGTGGGTTTATAGGTGTATTTTGACCCGCTGAATCCAAAAATCCAACCTTTGTTACACGAAAATACACCTGGAAAGAAGTTATTTCGCATGGTCCGAAAAAGAGATGATCGAAAATATTTTTTTTCAGAATCAAAATCGGACTTTAATGGGTGAGTGTCTAGGTTTATTCCGACCCGCTGAATCCGAAAATCCAAACTTTGATAACCAAAAATTTGCTTGGAAAAAAGTTATTTCGCATGGTACGAAAAAGAGATGATCGGAAATATTTTTATTCAGAATCAAAATCGGACTTTGATGGGTGAGTTTCTGGGTGTATTTCGACTCGCTGAATCCGGAAATCCAACCTTTGATGACCAAAAATATGCTTGGAAAAAAGTTATTCCGCATGGTACGAAAAAGGGATGATCGAGAATATCTGTCTCCAGAATCGAAATCGAACTTTGATGGTTGGGTTTATAGGTGTATTTTGACCCGCTGAATCCGACAATCCAAGCTTTGATGACCAAAAATATGCTTGGAAGAAAGTTATTTCGCATGGTACGAAAAAGAGATGATCGGAAATATCTTTCGCCAGAATTGAAAGCGAACTTTGATGGGTGGGTTCATAGGTGTATTTTGACCCGCTGAATCCAAAAATCCAACCTTTGTTACACGAAAATACACCTGGAAAGAAGTTATTTCGCATGGTCCGAAAAAGAGATGATCGAAAATATTTTTTTTCAGAATCAAAATCGGACTTTAATGGGTGAGTTTCTGGGTGTATTTCGACTCGCTGAATCCGGAAATCCAACCTTTGATGACCAAAAATTTGCTTGGAAAAAAGTTATTTCGCATGGTACGAAAAAGAGATGATCGGAAATATTTTTTTTCAGAATCAAAATCGGACTTTGATGGTCGAGTTTCTGGGTGTATTTCGACTCGCTGAATCCGGAAATCCAACCTTTGATGACCAAAAATTTGCTTGGAAAAAAGTTATTTCGCATGGTACGAAAAAGAGATGATCGAAAATATCTGTCTCCCGAATCAAAATCGAACTTTGATGGTTGGGTTCATAGGTGTATTTTGACCCGCTGGATCCAAAAATCCAACCTTTCTTACACGAAAATACACCTGGAAAGAAGTTATTTCGCATGGTACGAAAAAGGGATGATCGAAAATATTTTTTTCCAGAATTGAAATCGGACTTTAATGGGTGAGTTTCTAGGTGTATTTCGACCCGCTGAATCCCAAAATCCAACCTCTGATGACCAAAAATATGCTTGGGAAAAAGTTATTTCGCACGGTACGAAAAAGAGATGATCGAAAACATTTTTTTTCAGAATCAAAATCGGACTTTGATGGGTGAGTTTCTAGGTGTATTTCGACTCGCTGAATCCGGAAATCCAACCTTTGATGACCAAAAATATGCTTGGAAAAAAGTTATTCCGCATGGTACGAAAAAGGGATGATCGAGAATATCTGTCTCCAGAATCGAAATCGAACTTTGATGGTTGGGTTTATAGGTGTATTTTGACCCGCTGAATCCGACAATCCAAGCTTTGATGACCAAAAATATGCTTGGAAGAAAGTTATTTCGCATGGTACGAAAAAGAGATGATCGGAAATATCTTTCGCCAGAATTGAAAGCGAACTTTGATGGGTGGGTTCATAGGTGTATTTTGACCCGCTGAATCCAAAAATCCAACCTTTGTTACACGAAAATACACCTGGAAAGAAGTTATTTCGCATGGTCCGAAAAAGAGATGATCGAAAATATTTTTTTTCAGAATCAAAATCGGACTTTAATGGGTGAGTTTCTGGGTGTATTTCGACTCGCTGAATCCGGAAATCCAACCTTTGATGACCAAAAATTTGCTTGGAAAAAAGTTATTTCGCATGGTACGAAAAAGAGATGATCGGAAATATTTTTTTTCAGAATCAAAATCGGACTTTGATGGTCGAGTTTCTGGGTGTATTTCGACTCGCTGAATCCGGAAATCCAACCTTTGATGACCAAAAATTTGCTTGGAAAAAAGTTATTTCGCATGGTACGAAAAAGAGATGATCGAAAATATCTGTCTCCCGAATCAAAATCGAACTTTGATGGTTGGGTTCATAGGTGTATTTTGACCCGCTGGATCCAAAAATCCAACCTTTCTTACACGAAAATACACCTGGAAAGAAGTTATTTCGCATGGTACGAAAAAGGGATGATCGAAAATATTTTTTTCCAGAATTGAAATCGGACTTTAATGGGTGAGTTTCTAGGTGTATTTCGACCCGCTGAATCCCAAAATCCAACCTCTGATGACCAAAAATATGCTTGGGAAAAAGTTATTTCGCACGGTACGAAAAAGAGATGATCGAAAACATTTTTTTTCAGAATCAAAATCGGACTTTGATGGGTGAGTTTCTAGGTGTATTTCGACTCGCTGAATCCGGAAATCCAACCTTTGATGACCAAAAATATGCTTGGAAAAAAGTTATTCCGCATGGTACGAAAAAGGGATGATCGAGAATATCTGTCTCCAGAATCGAAATCGAACTTTGATGGTTGGGTTTATAGGTGTATTTTGACCCGCTGAATCCGACAATCCAAGCTTTGATGACCAAAAATATGCTTGGAAGAAAGTTATTTCGCATGGTACGAAAAAGAGATGATCGGAAATATCTTTCGCCAGAATTGAAAGCGAACTTTGATGGGTGGGTTCATAGGTGTATTTTGACCCGCTGAATCCAAAAATCCAACCTTTGTTACACGAAAATACACCTGGAAAGAAGTTATTTCGCATGGTCCGAAAAAGAGATGATCGAAAATATTTTTTTTCAGAATCAAAATCGGACTTTAATGGGTGAGTTTCTGGGTGTATTTCGACTCGCTGAATCCGGAAATCCAACCTTTGATGACCAAAAATTTGCTTGGAAAAAAGTTATTTCGCATGGTACGAAAAAGAGATGATCGGAAATATTTTTTTTCAGAATCAAAATCGGACTTTGATGGGTGAGTTTCTGGGTGTATTTCGACTCGCTGAATCCGGAAATCCAACCTTTGATGACCAAAAATTTGCTTGGAAAAAAGTTATTTCGCATGGTACGAAAAAGAGATGACCGAAAATATCTGTCTCCAGAATCAAAATCGAACTTTGATGGTTGGGTTCATAGGTGTATTTTGACCCGCTGGATCCAAAAATCCAACCTTTCTTACACGAAAATACACCTGGAAAGAAGTTATTTCGCATGGTACGAAAAAGGGATGATCGAAAATATTTTTTTCCAGAATTGAAATCGGACTTTAATGGGTGAGTTTCTAGGTGTATTTCGACCCGCTGAATCCCAAAATCCAACCTCTGATGACCAAAAATATGCTTGGGAAAAAGTTATTTCGCACGGTACGAAAAAGAGATGATCGAAAACATTTTTTTTCAGAATCAAAATCGGACTTTGATGGGTGAGTTTCTAGGTGTATTTCGACCCGCTGAATCCGGAAATCCATCCTTTGATGACCAAAAATATGCTTGGAAAAAAGTTATTTCGCATGGTACGAAAAAGAGATGATCGTTAATATCTGTCTCCAGAATCGAAATCGAACTTTGATGGGTGGGTTTATAGGTGTATTTTGACCCGCTGAATCCGACAATCCAAGCTTTGATGACCAAAAATATGCTTGGAAAAAAGTTATTTCGCATGGTACGAAAAAGAGATGATCGGAAATATCTTTCGCCAGAATTGAAAGCGAACTTTGATGGGTGGGTTCATAGGTGTATTTTGACCCGCTGAATCCAAAAATCCAACCTTTGTTACACGAAAATACACCTGGAAAGAAGTTATTTCGCATGGTCCGAAAAAGAGATGATCGAAAATATTTTTTTTCAGAATCAAAATCGGACTTTAATGGGTGAGTGTCTAGGTTTAATCCGAACCGCTGCATCCGAAAATCCAAACTTTGATACCCAAAAATTTGCTTGGAAAAAAGTTATTTCGCATGGTACGAAAAAGAGATGATCGGAAATATTTTTTTTCAGAATCAAAATCGGACTTTGATGGGTGAGTTTCTGGGTGTATTTCGACTCGCTGAATCCGGAAATCCAACCTTTGATGACCACAAATATGCTTGGAAAAAAGTTATTTCGCATGGTACGAAAAAGAGATGATCGAAAATATCTGTCTCCAGAATCAAAATCGAACTTTGATGGGTCGGTTCATAGGTGTATTTTGACCCGCTGAATCCAAAAATCCAACCTTTGTTACCCAAAAATACACCTGGAAAGAAGTTATTTCGCATGGTCCGAAAAAGAGATGATCGAAAATATTTTTTTTCAGAATCAAAATCGGACCTTAATGGGTGAGTTTCTAGGTGTATTCCGACCCGCTGAATCCGAAAATCCGAACTTTGATATCCAAAAATATGCTTGGAAAAAGTTATTTCGCATGGTACGAAAAAGAGATGATCGAAAATATCTGTCTCCAGAATCGAAATCGAACTTTGATGGGTGGGTTTATAGGTGTATTTTGACCCGCTGGATCCAAAAATCCAACCTTTGTTACACGAAAATACACCTGGAAAGAAGTTATTTCGCATGGTACGAAAAAGAGATGATCGAAAATATTTTTTCTCAGAATTGAAATCGGACTTTAATGGGTGAGTTTCTAGGTGTATTTCGACCCGCTGAATCCCAAAATCCAACCTCTGATGACCAAAAATATGCTTGGAAAAAA
Source organism: Phymatocera aterrima (assembly GCA_963170745.1). Classification (NCBI taxonomy): domain Eukaryota; kingdom Metazoa; phylum Arthropoda; class Insecta; order Hymenoptera; family Tenthredinidae; genus Phymatocera; species Phymatocera aterrima. Next base: position 341,388 of record CAUJGY010000082.1, read on the forward strand.
GTTATTTCGCACGGTACGAAAAAGAGATGATCGAAAATATTTTTTTTTCAGAATCAAAATCGGACTTTGATGGGTGAGTTTCTAGGTGTATTTCGACCCGCTGAATCCGAAAATCCATCCGTTGATGACCAAAAATATGCTTGGAATAAAGTTATTTCGCATGGTACGAAAAAGGGATGATCGAGAATATCTGTCTCCAGAATCGAAATCGAACTTTGATGGGTGGGTTTATAGGTGTATTTTGACCCGCTGAATCCGACAATCCAAGGTTTGATGACCAAAAATATGCTTGGAAGAAAGTTATTTCGCATGGTACGAAAAAGAGATGATCGGAAATATCTTTCGCCAGAATTGAAAGCGAACTTTGATGGGTGGGTTCATAGGTGTATTTTGACCCGCTGAATCCAAAAATCCAACCTTTGTTACACGAAAATACACCTGGAAAGAAGTTATTTCGCATGGTACGAAAAAGAGATGATCGGAAATATTTTTTTTCAGAATCAAAATCGGACTTTGATGGGTGAGTTTCTGGGTGTATTTCGACTCGCTGAATCCGGAAATCCAACCTTTGATGACCAAAAATATGCTTGGAAAAAAGTTATTCCGCATGGTACGAAAAAGGGATGATCGAGAATATCTGTCTCCAGAATCGAAATCGAACTTTGATGGTTGGGTTTATAGGTGTATTTTGACCAGCTGAATCCGACAATCCAAGCTTCGATGACCAAAAATATGCTTGGAAGAAAGATATTTCGCATGGTACGAAAAAGAGATGATCGGAAATATCTTTCGCCAGAATTGAATGCGAACTTTGATGGGTGGGTTCATAGGTGTATTTTGACCCGCTGAATCCAAAAATCCAACCTTTGTTACACGAAAATACACCTGGAAAGAAGTTATTTCGCATGGTCCGAAAAAGAGATGATCGAAAATATTTTTTTTCAGAATCAAAATCGGACTTTAATGGGTGAGTTTCTGGGTGTATTTCGACTCGCTGAATCCGGAAATCCAACCTTTGATGACCAAAAATTTGCTTGGAAAAAAGTTATTTCGCATGGTACGAAAAAGAGATGATCGAAAATATTTTTTTTCAGAATCAAAATCGGACTTTGATGGGTGAGTTTCTGGGTGTATTTCGACTCGCTGAATCCGGAAATCCAACCTTTGATGACCAAAAATTTGCTTGGAAAAAAGTTATTTCGCATGGTACGAAAAAGAGATGATCGAAAATATCTGTCTCCAGAATCAAAATCGAACTTTGATGGTTGGGTTCATGGGTGTATTTTGACCCGCTGGATCCAAAAATCCAACCTTTCTTACACGAAAATACACCTGGAAAGAAGTTATTTCGCATGGTACGAAAAAGGGATGATCGAAAATATTTTTTTCCAGAATTGAAATCGGACTTTAATGGGTGAGTTTCTAGGTGTATTTCGACCCGCTGAATCCCAAAATCCAACCTCTGATGACCAAAAATATGCTTGGGAAAAAGTTATTTCGCACGGTACGAAAAAGAGATGATCGAAAACATTTTTTTTCAGAATCAAAATCGGACTTTGATGGGTGAGTTTCTAGGTGTATTTCGACCCGCCGAATCCGGAAATCCATCCTTTGATGACCAAAAATATGCTTGGAAAAAAGTTATTTCGCATGGTACGAAAAAGAGATGATCGTTAATATCTGTCTCCAGAATCGAAATCGAACTTTGATGGGTGGGTTTATAGGTGTATTTTGACCCGCTGAATCCGACAATCCAAGCTTTGATGACCAAAAATATGCTTGGAAAAAAGTTATTTCGCATGGTACGAAAAAGAGATGATCGGAAATATCTTTCGCCAGAATTGAAAGCGAACTTTGATGGGTGGGTTCATAGGTGTATTTTGACCCGCTGAATCCAAAAATCCAACCTTTGTTACACGAAAATACACCTGGAAAGAAGTTATTTCGCATGGTCCGAAAAAGAGATGATCGAAAATATTTTTTTTCAGAATCAAAATCGGACTTTAATGGGTGAGTGTCTAGGTTTAATCCGACCCGCTGCATCCGAAAATCCAAACTTTGATACCCAAAAATTTGCTTGGAAAAAAGTTATTACGCATGGTACGAAAAAGAGATGATCGGAAATATTTTTTTTCAGAATCAAAATCGGACTTTGATGGGTGAGTTTCTGGGTGTATTTCGACTCGCTGAATCCGGAAATCCAACCTTTGATGACCAAAAATTTGCTTGGAAAAAAGTTATTTCGCATGGTACGAAAAAGAGATGATCGAAAATATCTGTCTCCAGAATCAAAATCGAACTTTGATGGTTGGGTTCATAGATGTATTTTGACCCGCTGGATCCAAAAATCCAACCTTTCTTACACGAAAATACACCTGGAAAGAAGTTATTTCGCATGGTACGAAAAAGGGATGATCGAAAATATTTTTTTCCAGAATTGAAATCGGACTTTAATGGGTGAGTTTCTAGGTGTATTTCGACTTGCTGAATCCCACAATCCAACCTCTGATGACCAAAAATATGCTTGGGAAAAAGTTATTTCGCACGGTACGAAAAAGAGATGATCGAAAACATTTTTTTTCAGAATCAAAATCGGACTTTGATGGGTGAGTTTCTAGGTGTATTTCGACCCGCTGAATCCGGAAATCCATCCTTTGATGACCAAAAATATGCTTGGAAAACAGTTATTTCGCATGGTACGAAAAAGAGATGATCGTTAATATCTGTCTCCAGAATCGAAATCGAACTTTGATGGGTGGGTTTATAGGTGTATTTTGACCCGCTGAATCCGACAATCCAAGCTTTGATGACCAAAAATATGCTTGGAAAAAAGTTATTTCGCATGGTACGAAAAAGAGATGATCGGAAATATCTTTCGCCAGAATCGAAAGCGAACTTTGATGGGTGGGTTCATAGGTGTATTTTGACCCGCTGAATCCAAAAATCCAACCTTTGTTACACGAAAATACACCTGGAAAGAAGTTATTTCGCATGGTCCGAAAAAGAGATGATCGAAAATATTTTTTTTCAGAATCAAAATCGGACTTTAATGGGTGAGTTTCTAGGTTTATTCCGACCCGCTGAATCCGAAAATTCAAACTTTGATAGCCAAAAATTTGCTTGGAAAAAAGTTATTTCGCATGGTACGAAAAAGAGATGATCGGAAATATTTTTTTTCAGAATCAAAATCGGACTTTGATGGGTGAGTTTCTGGGTGTATTTCGACTCGCTGAATCCGGAAATCCAACCTTTGATGACCAAAAATATGCTTGGAAAAAAGTTATTCCGCATGGTACGAAAAAGGGATGATCGAGAATATCTGTCTCCAGAATCGAAATCGAACTTTGATGGTTGGGTTTATAGGTGTATTTTGACCCGCTGAATCCGACAATCCAAGCTTTGATGACCAAAAATATGCTTGGAAGAAAGTTATTTCGCATGGTACGAAAAAGAGATGATCGAAAATATCTTTCGCCAGAATTGAAAGCGAACTTTGATGGGTGGGTTCATAGGTGTATTTTGACCCGCTGAATCCAAAAATCCAACCTTTGTTACACGAAAATACACCTGGAAAGAAGTTATTTCGCATGGTCCGAAAAAGAGATGATCGAAAATATTTTTTTTCAGAATCAAAATCGGACTTCAATGGGTGAGTTTCTGGGTGTATTTCGACTCGCTGAATCCGGAAATCCAACCTTTGATGACCAAAAATTTGCTTGGAAAAAAGTTATTTCGCATGGTACGAAAAAGAGATGATCGAAAATATCTGTCTCCCGAATCAAAATCGAACTTTGATGGTTGGGTTCATAGGTGTATTTTGACCCGCTGGATCCAAAAATCCAACCTTTCTTACACGAAAATACACCTGGAAAGAAGTTATTTCGCATGGTACGAAAAAAGGATGATCGAAAATATTTTTTTCCAGAATTGAAATCGGACTTTAATGGGTGAGTTTCTAGGTGTATTTCGACCCGCTAAATCCCAAAATCCAACCTCTGATGACCAAAAATATGCTTGGGAAAAAGTTATTTCGCACGGTACGAAAAAGAGATGATCGAAAACATTTTTTTTCAGAATCAAAATCGGACTTTGATGAGTGAGTTTCTAGGTGTATTTCGACTCGCTGAATCCGGAAATCCAACCTTTGATGACCAAAAATATGCTTGGAAAAAAGTTATTCCGCATGGTACGAAAAAGGGATGATCGAGAATATCTGTCTCCAGAATCGAAATCGAACTTTGATGGTTGGGTTTATAGGTGTATTTTGACCCGCTGAATCCGACAATCCAAGCTTTGATGACCAAAAATATGCTTGGAAGAAAGTTATTTCGCATGGTACGAAAAAGAGATGATCGGAAATATCTTTCGCCAGAATTGAAAGCGAACTTTGATGGGTGGGTTCATAGGTGTATTTTGACCCGCTGAATCCAAAAATCCAACCTTTGTTACACGAAAATACACCTGGAAAGAAGTTATTTCGCATGGTCCGAAAAAGAGATGATCGAAAATATTTTTTTTCAGAATCAAAATCGGACTTTAATGGGTGAGTTTCTGGGTGTATTTCGACTCGCTGAATCCGGAAATCCAACCTTTGATGACCAAAAATTTGCTTGGAAAAAAGTTATTTCGCATGGTACGAAAAAGAGATGATCGGAAATATTTTTTTTCAGAATCAAAATCGGACTTTGATGGGTGAGTTTCTGGGTGTATTTCGACTCGCTGAATCCGGAAATCCAACCTTTGATGACCAAAAATTTGCTTGGAAAAAAGTTATTTCGCATGGTACGAAAAAGAGATGATCGAAAATATCTGTCTCCAGAATCAAAATCGAACTTTGATGGTTGGGTTCATAGGTGTATTTTGACCCGCTGGATCCAAAAATCCAACCTTTCTTACACGAAAATACACCTGGAAAGAAGTTATTTCGCATGGTACGAAAAAGGGATGATCGAAAATATTTTTTTCCAGAATTGAAATCGGACTTTAATGGGTGAGTTTCTAGGTGTATTTCGACCCGCTGAATCCCAAAATCCAACCTCTGATGACCAAAAATATGCTTGGGAAAAAGTTCTTTCGCACGGTACGAAAAAGAGATGATCGAAAACATTTTTTTTCAGAATCAAAATCGGACATTGATGGGTGAGTTTCTAGGTGTATTTCGACCCGCTGAATCCGGAAATCCATTCTTTGATGACCAAAAATATGCTTGGAAAAAAGTTATTTCGCATGGTACGAAAAAGAGATGATCGTTAATATCTGTCTCCAGAATCGAAATCGAACTTTGATGGGTGGGTTTATAGGTGTATTTTGACCCGCTGAATCCGACAATCCAAGCTTTGATGACCAAAAATATGCTTGGAAAAAAGTTATTTCGCATGGTACGAAAAAGAGATGATCGGAAATATCTTTCGCCAGAATTGAAAGCGAACTTTGATGGGTGGGTTCATAGGTGTATTTTGACCCGCTGAATCCAAAAATCCAACCTTTGTTACACGAAAATACACCTGGAAAGAAGTTATTTCGCATGGTCCGAAAAAGAGATGATCGAAAATATTTTTTTTCAGAATCAAAATCGGACTTTAATGGGTGAGTTTCTGGGTGTATTTCGACTCGCTGAATCCGGAAATCCAACCTTTGATGACCAAAAATTTGCTTGGAAAAAAGTTATTTCGCATGGTACGAAAAAGAGATGATCGGAAATATTTTTTTTCAGAATCAAAATCGGACTTTGATGGGTGAGTTTCTGGGTGTATTTCGACTCGCTGAATCCGGAAATCCAACCTTTGATGACCAAAAATTTGCTTGGAAAAAAGTTATTTCGCATGGTACGAAAAAGAGATGATCGGAAATATTTTTTTTCAGAATCAAAATCGGACTTTGATGGGTGAGTTTCTGGGTGTATTTCGACTCGCTGAATCCGGAAATCCAACCTTTGATGACCAAAAATTTGCTTGGAAAAAAGTTATTTCGCATGGTACGAAAAAGAGATGATCGAAAATATCTGTCTCCAGAATCAAAATCGAACTTTGATGGTTGGGTTCATAGGTGTATTTTGACCCGCTGGATCCAAAAATCCATTACCTTTCTTACACGAAAATACACCTGGAAAGAAGTTATTTCGCATGGTACGAAAAAGGGATGATCGAAAATATTTTTTTCCAGAATTGAAATTCGACTTTAATGGGTGAGTTTCTAGGTGTATTTCGACCCGCTGAATCCCAAAATCCAACCTCTGATGACCAAAAATATGCTTGGGAAAAAGTTATTTCGCACGGTACGAAAAAGAGATGATCGAAAACATTTTTTTTCAGAATCAAAATCGGACTTTGATGGGTGAGTTTCTAGGTGTATTTCGACCCGCTGAATCCGGAAATCCATCCTTTGATGACCAAAAATATGCTTGGAAAAAAGTTATTTCGCATGGTACGAAAAAGAGATGATCGTTAATATCTGTCTCCAGAATCGAAATCGAACTTTGATGGGTGGGTTTATAGGTGTATTTTGACCCGCTGAATCCGACAATCCAAGCTTTGATGACCAAAAATATGCTTGGAAAAAAGTTATTTCGCATGGTACGAAAAAGAGATGATCGGAAATATCTTTCGCCAGAATTGAAAGCGAACTTTGATGGGTGGGTTCATAGGTGTATTTTGACCCGCTGAATCCAAAAATCGAACCTTTGTTACACGAAAATACACCTGGAAAGAAGTTATTTCGCATGGTCCGAAAAAGAGATGATCGAAAATATTTTTTTTCAGAATCAAAATCGGACTTTAATGGGTGAGTGTCTAGGTTTATTCCGACCCGCTGAATCCGAAAATCCAAACTTTGATAACCAAAAATTTGCTTGGAAAAAAGTTATTTCGCATGGTACGAAAAAGAGATGATCGGAAATATTTTTTTTCAGAATCAAAATCGGACTTTGATGGGTGAGTTTCTGGGTGTATTTCGACTCGCTGAATCCGGAAATCCAACCTTTGATGACCAAAAATATGCTTGGAAAAAAGTTATTCCGCATGGTACGAAAAAGGGATGATCGAGAATATCTGTCTCCAGAATCGAAATCGAACTTTGATGGTTGGGTTTATAGGTGTATTTTGACCCGCTGAATCCGACAATCCAAGCTTTGATGACCAAAAATATGCTTGGAAGAAAGTTATTTCGCATGGTACGAAAAAGAGATGATCGGAAATATCTTTCGCCAGAATTGAAAGCGAACTTTGATGGGTGGGTTCATAGGTGTATTTTGACCCGCTGAATCCAAAAATCCAACCTTTGTTACACGAAAATACACCTGGAAAGAAGTTATTTCGCATGGTCCGAAAAAGAGATGATCGAAAATATTTTTTTTCAGAATCAAAATCGGACTTTAATGGGTGAGTTTCTGGGTGTATTTCGACCCGCTGAATCCGGAAATCCAACCTTTGATGACCAAAAATTTGCTTGGAAAAAGTTATTTCGCATGGTACGAAAAAGAGATGATCGGAAATATTTTTTTTCAGAACTAAAATCGGACTTTGATGGGTGAGTTTCTGGGTGTATTTCGACTCGCTGAATCCGGAAATCCAACCTTTGATGACCAAAAATTTGCTTGGAAAAAAGTTATTTCGCATGGTACGAAAAAGAGATGATCGAAAATATCTGTCTCCAGAATCAAAATCGAACTTTGATGGTTGGGTTCATAGGTGTATTTTGACCCGCTGGATCCAAAAATCCAACCTTTCTTACACGAAAATACACCTGGAAAGAAGTTATTTCGCATGGTACGAAAAAGGGATGATCGAAAATATTTTTTTCCAGAATTGAAATTCGACTTTAATGGGTGAGTTTCTAGGTGTATTTCGACCCGCTGAATCCCAAAATCCAACCTCTGATGACCAAAAATATGCTTGGGAAAAAGTTATTTCGCACGGTACGAAAAAGAGATGATCGAAAACATTTTTTTTCAGAATCAAAATCGGACTTTGATGGGTGAGTTTCTAGGTGTATTTCGACCCGCTGAATCCGGAAATCCATCCTTTGATGACCAAAAATATGCTTAGAAAAAAGTTATTTCGCATGGTACGAAAAAGAGATAATCGTTAATATCTGTCTCCAGAATCGAAATCGAACTTTGATGGGTGGGTTTATAGGTGTATTTTGACCCGCTGAATCCGACAATCCAAGCTTTGATGACCAAAAATATGCTTGGAAAAAAGTTATTTCGCATGGTACGAAAAAGAGATGATCGGAAATATCTTTCGCCAGAATTGAAAGCGAACTTTGATGGGTGGGTTCATAGGTGTATTTTGACCCGCTGAATCCAAAAATCCAACCTTTGTTACACGAAAATACACCTGGAAAGAAGTTATTTCGCATGGTCCGAAAAAGAGATGATCGAAAATATTTTTTTTCAGAATCAAAATCGGACTTTAATGGGTGAGTGTCTAGGTTTATTCCGACCCGCTGAATCCGAAAATCCAAACTTTGATAACCAAAAATTTGCTTGGAAAAAAGTTATTTCGCATGGTACGAAAAAGAGATGATCGGAAATATTTTTTTTCAGAATCAAAATCGGACTTTGATGGGTGAGTTTCTGGGTGTATTTCGACTCGCTGAATCCGGAAATCCAACCTTTGATGACCAAAAATATGCTTGGAAAAAAGTTATTCCGCATGGTACGAAAAAGGGATGATCGAGAATATCTGTCTCCAGAATCGAAATCGAACTTTGATGGTTGGGTTTATAGGTGTATTTTGACCCGCTGAATCCGACAATCCAAGCTTTGATGACCAAAAATATGCTTGGAAGAAAGTTATTTCGCATGGTACGAAAAGAGATGATCGGAAATATCTTTCGCCAGAATTGAAAGCGAACTTTGATGGGTGGGTTCATAGGTGTATTTTGACCCGCTGAATCCAAAAATCCAACCTTTGTTACACGAAAATACACCTGGAAAGAAGTTATTTCGCATGGTCCGAAAAAGAGATGATCGAAAATATTTTTTTTCAGAATCAAAATCGGACTTTAATGGGTGAGTTTCTGGGTGTATTTCGACTCGCTGAATCCGGAAATCCAACCTTTGATGACCAAAAATTTGCTTGGAAAAAAGTTATTTCGCATGGTACGAAAAAGAGATGATCGGAAATATTTTTTTTCAGAATTAAAATCGGACTTTGATGGGTGAGTTTCTGGGTGTATTTCGACTCGCTGAATCCGGAAATCCAACCTTTGATGACCAAAAATTTGCTTGGAAAAAAGTTATTTCGCATGGTACGAAAAAGAGATGATCGAAAATATCTGTCTCCAGAATCAAAATCGAACTTTGATGGTTGGGTTCATAGGTGTATTTTGACCCGCTGGATCCAAAAATCCAACCTTTCTTACACGAAAATACACCTGGAAAGAAGTTATTTCGCATGGTACGAAAAAGGGATGATCGAAAATATTTTTTTCCAGAATTGAAATCGGACTTTAATGGGTGAGTTTCTAGGTGTATTTCGACTTGCTGAATCCCACAATCCAACCTCTGATGACCAAAAATATGCTTGGGAAAAAGTTATTTCGCACGGTACGAAAAAGAGATGATCGAAAACATTTTTTTTCAGAATCAAAATCGGACTTTGATGGGTGAGTTTCTAGGTGTATTTCGACCCGCTGAATCCGGAAATCCATCCTTTGATGACCAAAAATATGCTTGGAAAACAGTTATTTCGCATGGTACGAAAAAGAGATGATCGTTAATATCTGTCTCCAGAATCGAAATCGAACTTTGATGGGTGGGTTTATAGGTGTATTTTGACCCGCTGAATCCGACAATCCAAGCTTTGATGACCAAAAATATGCTTGGAAAAAAGTTATTTCGCATGGTACGAAAAAGAGATGATCGGAAATATCTTTCGCCAGAATCGAAAGCGAACTTTGATGGGTGGGTTCATAGGTGTATTTTGACCCGCTGAATCCAAAAATCCAATCTTTGTTACACGAAAATACACCTGGAAAGAAGTTATTTCGCATGGTCCGAAAAAGAGATGATCGAAAATATTTTTTTTCAGAATCAAAATCGGACTTTAATGGGTGAGTTTCTAGGTTTATTCCGACCCGCTGAATCCGAAAATTCAAACTTTGATAGCCAAAAATTTGCTTGGAAAAAAGTTATTTCGCATGGTACGAAAAAGAGATGATCGGAAATATTTTTTTTCAGAATCAAAATCGGACTTTGATGGGTGAGTTTCTGGGTGTATTTCGACTCGCTGAATCCGGAAATCCAACCTTTGATGACCACAAATATGCTTGGAAAAAAGTTATTTCGCATGGTACGAAAAAGAGATGATCGAAAATATCTGTCTCCAGAATCAAAATCGAACTTTGATGGGTCGGTTCATAGGTGTATTTTGACCCGCTGAATCCAAAAATCCAACCTTTGTTACCCAAAAATACACCTGGAAAGAAGTTATTTCGCATGGTCCGAAAAAGAGATGATCGAAAATATTTTTTTTCAGAATCAAAATCGGACTTTAATGGGTGAGTTTCTAGGTGTATTCCGACCCGCTGAATCCGAAAATCCGAACTTTGATATCCAAAAATATGCTTGGAAAAAGTTATTTCGCATGGTACGAAAAAGAGATGATCGAAAATATCTGTCTCCAGAATCGAAATCGAACTTTGATGGGTGGGTTTATAGGTGTATTTTGACCCGCTGGATCCAAAAATCCAACCTTTGTTACACGAAAATACACCTGGAAAGAAGTTATTTCGCATGGTACGAAAAAGAGATGATCGAAAATATTTTTTCTCAGAATTGAAATCGGACTTTAATGGGTGAGTTTCTAGGTGTATTTCGACCCGCTGAATCCCAAAATCCAACCTCTGATGACCAAAAATATGCTTGGAAAAAAGTTATTTCGCACGGTACGAAAAAGAGATGATCGAAAATATTTTTTTTTCAGAATCAAAATCGGACTTTGATGGGTGAGTTTCTAGGTGTATTTCGACCCGCTGAATCCGAAAATCCATCCGTTGATGACCAAAAATATGCTTGGAATAAAGTTATTTCGCATGGTACGAAAAAGGGATGATCGAGAATATCTGTCTCCAGAATCGAAATCGAACTTTGATGGGTGGGTTTATAGGTGTATTTTGACCCGCTGAATCCGACAATCCAAGCTTTGATGACCAAAAATATGCTTGGAAGAAAGTTATTTCGCATGGTACGAAAAAGAGATGATCGGAAATATCTTTCGCCAGAATTGAAAGCGAACTTTGATGGGTGGGTTCATAGGTGTATTTTGACCCGCTGAATCCAAAAATCCAACCTTTGTTACACGAAAATACACCTGGAAAGAAGTTATTTCGCATGGTCCGAAAAAGAGATGATCGAAAATATTTTTTTTCAGAATCAAAATCGGACTTAAATGGGTGAGTGTCTAGGTTTATTCCGACCCGCTGAATCCGAAAATCCAAACTTTGATAACCAAAAATTTGCTTGGAAAAAAGTTATTTCGCATGGTACGAAAAAGAGATGATCGGAAATATTTTTTTTCAGAATCAAAATCGGACTTTGATGGGTGAGTTTCTTGGTGTATTTCGACTCGCTGAATCCGGAAATCCAACCTTTGATGACCAAAAATATGCTTGGAAAAAAGTTATTCCGCATGGTACGAAAAAGGGATGATCGAGAATATCTGTCTCCAGAATCGAAATCGAACTTTGATGGTTGGGTTTATAGGTGTATTTTGACCCGCTGAATCCGACAATCCAAGCTTTGATGACCAAAAATATGCTTGGAAGAAAGTTATTTCGCATGGTACGAAAAAGGGATGATCGAAAATATTTTTTTCCAGAATTGAAATCGGACTTTAATGGGTGAGTTTCTAGGTGTATTTCGACCCGCTGAATCCCAAAATCCAACCTCTGATGACCAAAAATATGCTTGGGAAAAAGTTATTTCGCACGGTACGAAAAAGAGATGATCGAAAACATTTTTTTTCAGAATCAAAATCGGACTTTGATGGGTGAGTTTCTAGGTGTATTTCGACCCGCTGAATCCGGAAATCCATCCTTTGATGACCAAAAATATGCTTGGAAAAAAGTTATTTCGCATGGTACGAAAAAGAGATGATCGTTAATATCTGTCTCCAGAATCGAAATCGAACTTTGATGGGTGGGTTTATAGGTGTATTTTGACCCGCTGAATCCGACAATCCAAGCTTTGATGACCAAAAATATGCTTGGAAAAAAGTTATTTCGCATGGTACGAAAAAGAGATGATCGGAAATATCTTTCGCCAGAATTGAAAGCGAACTTTGATGGGTGGGTTCATAGGTGTATTTTGACCCGCTGAATCCAAAAATCCAACCTTTGTTACACGAAAATACACCTGGAAAGAAGTTATTTCGCATGGTCCGAAAAAGAGATGATCGAAAATATTTTTTTTCAGAATCAAAATCGGACTTTAATGGGTGAGTTTCTGCGTGTATTTCGACTTGCTGAATCCGGAAATCCAACCTTTGATGACCAAAAATTTGCTTGGAAAAAAGTTATTTCGCATGGTACGAAAAAGAGATGATCGTTAATATCTGTCTCCAGAATCGAAATCGAACTTTGATGGGTGGGTTTATAGGTGTATTTTGACCCGCTGAATCCGACAATCCAAGCTTTGATGACCAAAAATATGCTTGGAAAAAAGTTATTTCGCATGGTACGAAAAAGAGATGATCGGAAATATCTTTCGCCAGAATTGAAAGCGAACTTTGATGGGTGGGTTCATAGGTGTATTTTGACCCGCTGAATCCAAAAATCCAACCTTTGTTACACGAAAATACACCTGGAAAGAAGTTATTTCGCATGGTCCGAAAAAGAGATGATCGAAAATATTTTTTTTCAGAATCAAAATCGGACTTTAATGGGTGAGTTTCTGCGTGTATTTCGACTTGCTGAATCCGGAAATCCAACCTTTGATGACCAAAAATTTGCTTGGAAAAAAGTTATTTCGCATGGTACGAAAAAGAGATGATCGGAAATATTTTTTTTCAGAATTAAAATCGGACTTTGATGGGTGAGTTTCTGGGTGTATTTCGACTCGCTGAATCCGGAAATCCAACCTTTGATGACCAAAAATTTGCTTGGAAAAAAGTTATTTCGCATGGTACGAAAAAGAGATGATCGAAAATATCTGTCTCCAGAATCAAAATCGAACTTTGATGGTTGGGTTCATAGGTGTATTTTGACCCGCTGGATCCAAAAATCCAACCTTTCTTACACGAAAATACACCTGGAAAGAAGTTATTTCGCATGGTACGAAAAAGGGATGATCGAAAATATTTTTTTCCAGAATTGAAATCGGACTTTAATGGGTGAGTTTCTAGGTGTATTTCGACTTGCTGAATCCCACAATCCAACCTCTGATGACCAAAAATATGCTTGGAAAAAAGTTATTTCGCATGGTACGAAAAAGAGATGATCGGAAATATCTTTCGCCAGAATTGAAAGCGAACTTTGATGGGTGGGTTCATAGGTGTATTTTGACCCGCTGAATCCAAAAATCCAACCTTTGTTACACGAAAATACACCTGGAAAGAAGTTATTTCGCATGGTCCGAAAAAGAGATGATCGAAAATATTTTTTTTCAGAATCAAAATCGGACTTTAATGGGTGAGTTTCTGCGTGTATTTCGACTTGCTGAATCCGGAAATCCAACCTTTGATGACCAAAAATTTGCTTGGAAAAAAGTTATTTCGCATGGTACGAAAAAGAGATGATCGTTAATATCTGTCTCCAGAATCGAAATCGAACTTTGATGGGTGGGTTTATAGGTGTATTTTGACCCGCTGAATCCGACAATCCAAGCTTTGATGACCAAAAATATGCTTGGAAAAAAGTTATTTCGCATGGTACGAAAAAGAGATGATCGGAAATATCTTTCGCCAGAATTGAAAGCGAACTTTGATGGGTGGGTTCATAGGTGTATTTTGACCCGCTGAATCCAAAAATCCAACCTTTGTTACACGAAAATACACCTGGAAAGAAGTTATTTCGCATGGTCCGAAAAAGAGATGATCGAAAATATTTTTTTTCAGAATCAAAATCGGACTTTAATGGGTGAGTTTCTGCGTGTATTTCGACTTGCTGAATCCGGAAATCCAACCTTTGATGACCAAAAATTTGCTTGGAAAAAAGTTATTTCGCATGGTACGAAAAAGAGATGATCGGAAATATTTTTTTTCAGAATTAAAATCGGACTTTGATGGGTGAGTTTCTGGGTGTATTTCGACTCGCTGAATCCGGAAATCCAACCTTTGATGACCAAAAATTTGCTTGGAAAAAAGTTATTTCGCATGGTACGAAAAAGAGATGATCGAAAATATCTGTCTCCAGAATCAAAATCGAACTTTGATGGTTGGGTTCATAGGTGTATTTTGACCCGCTGGATCCAAAAATCCAACCTTTCTTACACGAAAATACACCTGGAAAGAAGTTATTTCGCATGGTACGAAAAAGGGATGATCGAAAATATTTTTTTCCAGAATTGAAATCGGACTTTAATGGGTGAGTTTCTAGGTGTATTTCGACTTGCTGAATCCCACAATCCAACCTCTGATGACCAAAAATATGCTTGGGAAAAAGTTATTTCGCACGGTACGAAAAAGAGATGATCGAAAACATTTTTTTTCAGAATCAAAATCGGACTTTGATGGGTGAGTTTCTAGGTGTATTTCGACCCGCTGAATCCGGAAATCCATCCTTTGATGACCAAAAATATGCTTGGAAAACAGTTATTTCGCATGGTACGAAAAAGAGATGATCGTTAATATCTGTCTCCAGAATCGAAATCGAACTTTGATGGGTGGGTTTATAGGTGTATTTTGACCCGCTGAATCCGACAATCCAAGCTTTGATGACCAAAAATATGCTTGGAAAAAAGTTATTTCGCATGGTACGAAAAAGAGATGATCGGAAATATCTTTCGCCAGAATCGAAAGCGAACTTTGATGGGTGGGTTCATAGGTGTATTTTGACCCGCTGAATCCAAAAATCCAACCTTTGTTACACGAAAATACACCTGGAAAGAAGTTATTTCGCATGGTCCGAAAAAGAGATGATCGAAAATATTTTTTTTCAGAATCAAAATCGGACTTTAATGGGTGAGTTTCTAGGTTTATTCCGACCCGCTGAATCCGAAAATTCAAACTTTGATAGCCAAAAATTTGCTTGGAAAAATGTTATTTCGCATGGTACGAAAAAGAGATGATCGGAAATATTTTTTTTCAGAATCAAAATCGGACTTTGATGGGTGAGTTTCTGGGTGTATTTCGACTCGCTGAATCCGGAAATCCAACCTTTGATGACCACAAATATGCTTGGAAAAAAGTTATTTCGCATGGTACGAAAAAGAGATGATCGAAAATATCTGTCTCCAGAATCAAAATCGAACTTTGATGGGTCGGTTCATAGGTGTATTTTGACCCGCTGAATCCAAAAATCCAACCTTTGTTACCCAAAAATACACCTGGAAAGAAGTTATTTCGCATGGTCCGAAAAAGAGATGATCGAAAATATTTTTTTTCAGAATCAAAATCGGACTTTAATGGGTGAGTTTCTAGGTGTATTCCGACCCGCTGAATCCGAAAATCCGAACTTTGATATCCAAAAATATGCTTGGAAAAAGTTATTTCGCATGGTACGAAAAAGAGATGATCGAAAATATCTGTCTCCAGAATCGAAATCGAACTTTGATGGGTGGGTTTATAGGTGTATTTTGACCCGCTGGATCCAAAAATCCGACCTTTGTTACACGAAAATACACCTGGAAAGAAGTTATTTCGCATGGTACGAAAAAGAGATGATCGAAAATATTTTTTCTCAGAATTGAAATCGGACTTTAATGGGTGAGTTTCTAGGTGTATTTCGACCCGCTGAATCCCAAAATCCAACCTCTGATGACCAAAAATATGCTTGGAAAAAAGTTATTTCGCACGGTACGAAAAAGAGATGATCGAAAATATTTTTTTTTCAGAATCAAAATCGGACTTTGATGGGTGAGTTTCTAGGTGTATTTCGACCCGCTGAATCCGAAAATCCATCCGTTGATGACCAAAAATATGCTTGGAATAAAGTTATTTCGCATGGTACGAAAAAGGGATGATCGAGAATATCTGTCTCCAGAATCGAAATCGAACTTTGATGGGTGGGTTTATAGGTGTATTTTGACCCGCTGAATCCGACAATCCAAGCTTTGATGACCAAAAATATGCTTGGAAGAAAGTTATTTCGCATGGTACGAAAAAGAGATGATCGGAAATATCTTTCGCCAGAATTGAAAGCGAACTTTGATGAGTGGGTTCATAGGTGTATTTTGACCCGCTGAATCCAAAAATCCAACCTTTGTTACACGAAAATACACCTGGAAAGAAGTTATTTCGCATGGTCCGAAAAAGAGATGATCGAAAATATTTTTTTTCAGAATCAAAATCGGACTTAAATGGGTGAGTGTCTAGGTTTATTCCGACCCGCTGAATCCGAAAATCCAAACTTTGATAACCAAAAATTTGCTTGGAAAAAAGTTATTTCGCATGGTACGAAAAAGGGATGATCGAAAATATTTTTTTCCAGAATTGAAATCGGACTTTAATGGGTGAGTTTCTAGGTGTATTTCGACCCGCTGAATCCCAAAATCCAACCTCTGATGACCAAAAATATGCTTGGGAAAAAGTTATTTCGCACGGTACGAAAAAGAGATGATCGAAAACATTTTTTTTCAGAATCAAAATCGGACTTTGATGGGTGAGTTTCTAGGTGTATTTCGACCCGCTGAATCCGGAAATCCATCCTTTGATGACCAAAAATATGCTTGGAAAAAAGTTATTTCGCATGGTACGAAAAAGAGATGATCGTTAATATCTGTCTCCAGAATCGAAATCGAACTTTGATGGGTGGGTTTATAGGTGTATTTTGACCCGCTGAATCCGACAATCCAAGCTTTGATGACCAAAAATATGCTTGGAAAAAAGTTATTTCGCATGGTACGAAAAAGAGATGATCGGAAATATCTTTCGCCAGAATTGAAAGCGAACTTTGATGGGTGGGTTCATAGGTGTATTTTGACCCGCTGAATCCAAAAATCCAACCTTTGTTACACGAAAATACACCTGGAAAGAAGTTATTTCGCATGGTCCGAAAAAGAGATGATCGAAAATATTTTTTTTCAGAATCAAAATCGGACTTTAATGGGTGAGTTTCTGCGTGTATTTCGACTTGCTGAATCCGGAAATCCAACCTTTGATGACCAAAAATTTGCTTGGAAAAAAGTTATTTCGCATGGTACGAAAAAGAGATGATCGTTAATATCTGTCTCCAGAATCGAAATCGAACTTTGATGGGTGGGTTTATAGGTGTATTTTGACCCGCTGAATCCGACAATCCAAGCTTTGATGACCAAAAATATGCTTGGAAAAAAGTTATTTCGCATGGTACGAAAAAGAGATGATCGGAAATATCTTTCGCCAGAATTGAAAGCGAACTTTGATGGGTGGGTTCATAGGTGTATTTTGACCCGCTGAATCCAAAAATCCAACCTTTGTTACACGAAAATACACCTGGAAAGAAGTTATTTCGCATGGTCCGAAAAAGAGATGATCGAAAATATTTTTTTTCAGAATCAAAATCGGACTTTAATGGGTGAGTTTCTGCGTGTATTTCGACTTGCTGAATCCGGAAATCCAACCTTTGATGACCAAAAATTTGCTTGGAAAAAAGTTATTTCGCATGGTACGAAAAAGAGATGATCGGAAATATTTTTTTTCAGAATTAAAATCGGACTTTGATGGGTGAGTTTCTGGGTGTATTTCGACTCGCTGAATCCGGAAATCCAACCTTTGATGACCAAAAATTTGCTTGGAAAAAAGTTATTTCGCATGGTACGAAAAAGAGATGATCGAAAATATCTGTCTCCAGAATCAAAATCGAACTTTGATGGTTGGGTTCATAGGTGTATTTTGACCCGCTGGATCCAAAAATCCAACCTTTCTTACACGAAAATACACCTGGAAAGAAGTTATTTCGCATGGTACGAAAAAGGGATGATCGAAAATATTTTTTTCCAGAATTGAAATCGGACTTTAATGGGTGAGTTTCTAGGTGTATTTCGACTTGCTGAATCCCACAATCCAACCTCTGATGACCAAAAATATGCTTGGGAAAAAGTTATTTCGCACGGTACGAAAAAGAGATGATCGAAAACATTTTTTTTCAGAATCAAAATCGGACTTTGATGGGTGAGTTTCTAGGTGTATTTCGACCCGCTGAATCCGGAAATCCATCCTTTGATGACCAAAAATATGCTTGGAAAACAGTTATTTCGCATGGTACGAAAAAGAGATGATCGTTAATATCTGTCTCCAGAATCGAAATCGAACTTTGATGGGTGGGTTTATAGGTGTATTTTGACCCGCTGAATCCGACAATCCAAGCTTTGATGACCAAAAATATGCTTGGAAAAAAGTTATTTCGCATGGTACGAAAAAGAGATGATCGGAAATATCTTTCGCCAGAATCGAAAGCGAACTTTGATGGGTGGGTTCATAGGTGTATTTTGACCCGCTGAATCCAAAAATCCAACCTTTGTTACACGAAAATACACCTGGAAAGAAGTTATTTCGCATGGTCCGAAAAAGAGATGATCGAAAATATTTTTTTTCAGAATCAAAATCGGACTTTAATGGGTGAGTTTCTAGGTTTATTCCGACCCGCTGAATCCGAAAATTCAAACTTTGATAGCCAAAAATTTGCTTGGAAAAAAGTTATTTCGCATGGTACGAAAAAGAGATGATCGGAAATATTTTTTTTCAGAATCAAAATCGGACTTTGATGGGTGAGTTTCTGGGTGTATTTCGACTCGCTGAATCCGGAAATCCAACCTTTGATGACCACAAATATGCTTGGAAAAAAGTTATTTCGCATGGTACGAAAAAGAGATGATCGAAAATATCTGTCTCCAGAATCAAAATCGAACTTTGATGGGTCGGTTCATAGGTGTATTTTGACCCGCTGAATCCAAAAATCCAACCTTTGTTACCCAAAAATACACCTGGAAAGAAGTTATTTCGCATGGTCCGAAAAAGAGATGATCGAAAATATTTTTTTTCAGAATCAAAATCGGACTTTAATGGGTGAGTTTCTAGGTGTATTCCGACCCGCTGAATCCGAAAATCCGAACTTTGATATCCAAAAATATGCTTGGAAAAAGTTATTTCGCATGGTACGAAAAAGAGATGATCGAAAATATCTGTCTCCAGAATCGAAATCGAACTTTGATGGGTGGGTTTATAGGTGTATTTTGACCCGCTGGATCCAAAAATCCAACCTTTGTTACACGAAAATACACCTGGAAAGAAGTTATTTCGCATGGTACGAAAAAGAGATGATCGAAAATATTTTTTCTCAGAATTGAAATCGGACTTTAATGGGTGAGTTTCTAGGTGTATTTCGACCCGCTGAATCCCAAAATCCAACCTCTGATGACCAAAAATATGCTTGGAAAAAAGTTATTTCGCACGGTACGAAAAAGAGATGATCGAAAATATTTTTTTTTCAGAATCAAAATCGGACTTTGATGGGTGAGTTTCTAGGTGTATTTCGACCCGCTGAATCCGAAAATCCATCCGTTGATGACCAAAAATATGCTTGGAATAAAGTTATTTCGCATGGTACGAAAAAGGGATGATCGAGAATATCTGTCTCCAGAATCGAAATCGAACTTTGATGGGTGGGTTTATAGGTGTATTTTGACCCGCTGAATCCGACAATCCAAGCTTTGATGACCAAAAATATGCTTGGAAGAAAGTTATTTCGCATGGTACGAAAAAGAGATGATCGGAAATATCTTTCGCCAGAATTGAAAGCGAACTTTGATGAGTGGGTTCATAGGTGTATTTTGACCCGCTGAATCCAAAAATCCAACCTTTGTTACACGAAAATACACCTGGAAAGAAGTTATTTCGCATGGTCCGAAAAAGAGATGATCGAAAATATTTTTTTTCAGAATCAAAATCGGACTTAAATGGGTGAGTGTCTAGGTTTATTCCGACCCGCTGAATCCGAAAATCCAAACTTTGATAACCAAAAATTTGCTTGGAAAAAAGTTATTTCGCATGGTACGAAAAAGAGATGATCGGAAATATTTTTTTTCAGAATCAAAATCGGACTTTGATGGGTGAGTTTCTTGGTGTATTTCGACTCGCTGAATCCGGAAATCCAACCTTTGATGACCAAAAATATGCTTGGAAAAAAGTTATTCCGCATGGTACGAAAAAGGGATGATCGAGAATATCTGTCTCCAGAATCGAAATCGAACTTTGATGGTTGGGTTTATAGGTGTATTTTGACCCGCTGAATCCGACAATCCAAGCTTTGATGACCAAAAATATGCTTGGAAGAAAGTTATTTCGCATGGTACGAAAAAGGGATGATCGAAAATATTTTTTTCCAGAATTGAAATCGGACTTTAATGGGTGAGTTTCTAGGTGTATTTCGACCCGCTGAATCCCAAAATCCAACCTCTGATGACCAAAAATATGCTTGGGAAAAAGTTATTTCGCACGGTACGAAAAAGAGATGATCGAAAACATTTTTTTTCAGAATCAAAATCGGACTTTGATGGGTGAGTTTCTAGGTGTATTTCGACCCGCTGAATCCGGAAATCCATCCTTTGATGACCAAAAATATGCTTGGAAAAAAGTTATTTCGCATGGTACGAAAAAGAGATGATCGTTAATATCTGTCTCCAGAATCGAAATCGAACTTTGATGGGTGGGTTTATAGGTGTATTTTGACCCGCTGAATCCGACAATCCAAGCTTTGATGACCAAAAATATGCTTGGAAAAAAGTTATTTCGCATGGTACGAAAAAGAGATGATCGGAAATATCTTTCGCCAGAATTGAAAGCGAACTTTGATGGGTGGGTTCATAGGTGTATTTTGACCCGCTGAATCCAAAAATCCAACCTTTGTTACACGAAAATACACCTGGAAAGAAGTTATTTCGCATGGTCCGAAAAAGAGATGATCGAAAATATTTTTTTTCAGAATCAAAATCGGACTTTAATGGGTGAGTTTCTGCGTGTATTTCGACTTGCTGAATCCGGAAATCCAACCTTTGATGACCAAAAATTTGCTTGGAAAAAAGTTATTTCGCATGGTACGAAAAAGAGATGATCGGAAATATTTTTTTTCAGAATCAAAATCGGACTTTGATGGGTGAGTTTCTGGGTGTATTTCGACTCGCTGAATCCGGAAATCCAACCTTTGATGACCAAAAATTTGCTTGGAAAAAAGTTATTTCGCATGGTACGAAAAAGAGATGATCGAAAATATCTGTCTCCAGAATCAAAATCGAACTTTGATGGTTGGGTTCATAGGTGTATTTTGACCCGCTGGATCCAAAAATCCAACCTTTCTTACACGAAAATACACCTGGAAAGAAGTTATTTCGCATGGTACGAAAAAGGGATGATCGAAAATATTTTTTTCCAGAATTGAAATCGGACTTTAATGGGTGAGTTTCTAGGTGTATTTCGACCCGCTGAATCCCAAAATCCAACCTCTGATGACCAAAAATATGCTTGGGAAAAAGTTATTTCGCACGGTACGAAAAAGAGATGATCGAAAACATTTTTTTTCAGAATCAAAATCGGACTTTGATGGGTGAGTTTCTAGGTGTATTTCGACCCGCTGAATCCGGAAATCCATCCTTTGATGACCAAAAATATGCTTGGAAAAAAGTTATTTCGCATGGTACGAAAAAGAGATGATCGTTAATATCTGTCTCCAGAATCGAAATCGAACTTTGATGGGTGGGTTTATAGGTGTATTTTGACCCGCTGAATCCGACAATCCAAGCTTTGATGACCAAAAATATGCTTGGAAAAAAGTTATTTCGCATGGTACGAAAAAGAGATGATCGGAAATATCTTTCGCCAGAATTGAAAGCGAACTTTGATGGGTGGGTTCATAGGTGTATTTTGACCCGCTGAATCCAAAAATCCAACCTTTGTTACACGAAAATACACCTGGAAAGAAGTTATTTCGCATGGTCCGAAAAAGAGATGATCGAAAATATTTTTTTTCAGAATCAAAATCGGACTTTAATGGGTGAGTGTCTAGGTTTATTCCGACCCGCTGAATCCGAAAATCCAAACTTTGATAACCAAAAATTTGCTTGGAAAAAAGTTATTTCGCATGGTACGAAAAAGAGATGATCGGAAATATTTTTTTTCAGAATCAAAATCGGACTTTGATGGGTGAGTTTCTGGGTGTATTTCGACTCGCTGAATCCGAAAATCCAACCTTTGATGACCAAAAATATGCTTGGAAAAAAGTTATTCCGCATGGTACGAAAAAGGGATGATCGAGAATATCTGTCTCCAGAATCGAAATCAAACTTTGATGGTTGGGTTTATAGGTGTATTTTGACCCGCTGAATCCGACAATCCAAGCTTTGATGACCAAAAATATGCTTGGAAGAAAGTTATTTCGCATGGTACGAAAAAGAGATGATCGGAAATATCTTTCGCCAGAATTGAAAGCGAACTTTGATGGGTGGGTTCATAGGTGTATTTTGACCCGCTGAATCCAAAAATCCAACCTTTGTTACACGAAAATACACCTGGAAAGAAGTTATTTCGCATGGTCCGAAAAAGAGATGATCGAAAATATTTTTTTTCAGAATCAAAATCGGACTTTAATGGGTGAGTTTCTGGGTGTATTTCGACTCGCTGAATCCGGAAATCCAACCTTTGATGACCAAAAATTTGCTTGGAAAAAAGTTATTTCGCATGGTACGAAAAAGAGATGATCGGAAATATTTTTTTTCAGAATTAAAATCGGACTTTGATGGGTGAGTTTCTGGGTGTATTTCGACTCGCTGAATCCGGAAATCCAACCTTTGATGACCAAAAATTTGCTTGGAAAAAAGTTATTTCGCATGGTACGAAAAAGAGATGATCGAAAATATCTGTCTCCAGAATCAAAATCGAACTTTGATGGTTGGGTTCATAGGTGTATTTTGACCCGCTGGATCCAAAAATCCAACCTTTCTTCCACGAAAATACACCTGGAAAGAAGTTATTTCGCATGGTACGAAAAAGGGATGATCGAAAATATTTTTTTCCAGAATTGAAATCGGACTTTAATGGGTGAGTTTCTAGGTGTATTTCGACTTGCTGAATCCCACAATCCAACCTCTGATGACCAAAAATATGCTTGGGAAAAAGTTATTTCGCACGGTACGAAAAAGAGATGATCGAAAACATTTTTTTTCAGAATCAAAATCGGACTTTGATGGGTGAGTTTCTAGGTGTATTTCGACCCGCTGAATCCGGAAATCCATCCTTTGATGACCAAAAATATGCTTGGAAAACAGTTATTTCGCATGGTACGAAAAAGAGATGATCGTTAATATCTGTCTCCAGAATCGAAATCGAACTTTGATGGGTGGGTTTATAGGTGTATTTTGACCCGCTGAATCCGACAATCCAAGCTTTGATGACCAAAAATATGCTTGGAAAAAAGTTATTTCGCATGGTACGAAAAAGAGATGATCGGAAATATCTTTCGCCAGAATCGAAAGCGAACTTTGATGGGTGGGTTCATAGGTGTATTTTGACCCGCTGAATCCAAAAATCCAACCTTTGTTACACGAAAATACACCTGGAAAGAAGTTATTTCGCATGGTCCGAAAAAGAGATGATCGAAAATATTTTTTTTCAGAATCAAAATCGGACTTTAATGGGTGAGTTTCTAGGTTTATTCCGACCCGCTGAATCCGAAAATTCAAACTTTGATAGCCAAAAATTTGCTTGGAAAAAAGTTATTTCGCATGGTACGAAAAAGAGATGATCGGAAATATTTTTTTTCAGAATCAAAATCGGACTTTGATGGGTGAGTTTCTGGGTGTATTTCGACTCGCTGAATCCGGAAATCCAACCTTTGATGACCACAAATATGCTTGGAAAAAAGTTATTTCGCATGGTACGAAAAAGAGATGATCGAAAATATCTGTCTCCAGAATCAAAATCGAACTTTGATGGGTCGGTTCATAGGTGTATTTTGACCCGCTGAATCCAAAAATCCAACCTTTGTTACCCAAAAATACACCTGGAAAGAAGTTATTTCGCATGGTCCGAAAAAGAGATGATCGAAAATATTTTTTTTCAGAATCAAAATCGGACTTTAATGGGTGAGTTTCTAGGTGTATTCCGACCCGCTGAATCCGAAAATCCGAACTTTGATATCCAAAAATATGCTTGGAAAAAGTTATTTCGCATGGTACGAAAAAGAGATGATCGAAAATATCTGTCTCCAGAATCGAAATCGAACTTTGATGGGTGGGTTTATAGGTGTATTTTGACCCGCTGGATCCAAAAATCCAACCTTTGTTACACGAAAATACACCTGGAAAGAAGTTATTTCGCATGGTACGAAAAAGAGATGATCGAAAATATTTTTTCTCAGAATTGAAATCGGACTTTGATGGGTGAGTTTCTAGGTGTATTCCGACCCGCTGAATCCCAAAATACAACCTCTGATGACCAAAAATATGCTTGGAAAAAAGTTATTTCGCACGGTACGAAAAAGAGATGATCGAAAATATTTTTTTTTCAGAATCAAAATCGGACTTTGACGGGTGAGTTTCTAGGTGTATTTCGACCCGCTGAATCCGAAAATCCATCCGTTGATGACCAAAAATATGCTTGGAATAAAGTTATTTCGCATGGTACGAAAAAGGGATGATCGAGAATATCTGTCTCCAGAATCGAAATCGAACTTTGATGGGTGGGTTTATAGGTGTATTTTGACCCGCTGAATCCGACAATCCAAGCTTTGATGACCAAAAATATGCTTGGAAGAAAGTTATTTCGCATGGTACGAAAAAGAGATGATCGGAAATATCTTTCGCCAGAATTGAAAGCGAACTTTGATGGGTGGGTTCATAGGTGTATTTTGACCCGCTGAATCCAAAAATCCAACCTTTGTTACACGAAAATACACCTGGAAAGAAGTTATTTCGCATGGTCCGAAAAAGAGATGATCGAAAATATTTTTTTTCAGAATCAAAATCGGACTTAAATGGGTGAGTGTCTAGGTTTATTTCGACCCGCTGAATCCGAAAATCCAAACTTTGATAACCAAAAATTTGCTTGGAAAAAAGTTATTTCGCATGGTACGAAAAAGAGATGATCGGAAATATTTTTTTTCAGAATCAAAATCGGACTTTGATGGGTGAGTTTCTTGGTGTATTTCGACTCGCTGAATCCGGAAATCCAACCTTTGATGACCAAAAATATGCTTGGAAAAAAGTTATTCCGCATGGTACGAAAAAGGGATGATCGAGAATATCTGTCTCCAGAATCGAAATCGAACTTTGATGGTTGGGCTTATAGGTGTATTTTGACACGCTGAATCCGACAATCCAAGCTTTGATGACCAAAAATATGCTTGGAAGAAAGTTATTTCGCATGGTACGAAAAAGAGATGATCGGAAATATCTCTCGCCAGAATTGAAAGCGAACTTTGATGGGTGGGTTCATAGGTGTATTTTGACCCGCTGAATCCAAAAATCCAACCTTTGTTACACGAAAATACACCTGGAAAAAAGTTATTTCGCATGGTCCGAAAAAGAGATGATCGAAAATATTTTTTTTCAGAATCAAAATCGGACTTTAATGGGTGAGTTTCTGGGTGTATTTCGACTCGCTGAATCCGGAAATCCAACCTTTGATGACCAAAAATTTGCTTGGAAAAAAGTTATTTCGCATGGTACGAAAAAGAGATGATCGGAAATATTTTTTTTCAGAATCAAAATCGGACTTTGATGGGTGAGTTTCTGGGTGTATTTCGACTCGCTGAATCCGGAAATCCAACCTTTGATGACCAAAAATTTGCTTGGAAAAAAGTTATTTCGCATGGTACGAAAAAGAGATGATCGAAAATATCTGTCTCCAGAATCAAAATCGAACTTTGATGGTTGGGTTCATAGGTGTATTTTGACCCGCTGGATCCAAAAATCCAATCTTTCTTACACGAAAATACACCTGGAAAGAAGTTATTTCGCATGGTACGAA
Organism: Phymatocera aterrima; assembly: GCA_963170745.1. Taxonomy (NCBI): domain Eukaryota; kingdom Metazoa; phylum Arthropoda; class Insecta; order Hymenoptera; family Tenthredinidae; genus Phymatocera; species Phymatocera aterrima. The sequence goes on from CAUJGY010000082.1 coordinate 367,484, forward strand.
AAAGGGATGATCGAAAATATTTTTTTCCAGAATTGAAATCGGACTTTAATGGGTGAGTTTCTAGGTGTATTTCGACCCGCTGAATCCCAAAATCCAACCTCTGATGACCAAAAATATGCTTGGGAAAAAGTTATTTCGCACGGTACGAAAAAGAGATGATCGAAAACATTTTTTTTCAGAATCAAAATCGGACTTTGATGGGTGAGTTTCTGGGTGTATTTCGACTCGCTGAATCCGGAAATCCAACCTTTTATGACCAAAAATTTGCTTGGAAAAAAGTTATTTCGCATGGTACGAAACAGAGATGATCGAAAATATCTGTCTCCAGAATCAAAATCGAACTTTGATGGTTGGGTTCATAGGTGTATTTTGACCCGCTGGATCCAAAAATCCAACCTTTCTTACACGAAAATACACCTGGAAAGAAGTTATTTCGCATGGTACGAAAAAGGGATGATCGAAAATATTTTTTTCCAGAATTGAAATCGGACTTTAATGGGTGAGTTTCTAGGTGTATTTCGACCCGCTGAATCCCAAAATCCAACCTCTGATGACCAAAAATATGCTTGGGAAAAAGTTATTTCGCACGGTACGAAAAAGAGATGATCGAAAACATTTTTTTTCAGAATCAAAATCGGACTTTGATGGGTGAGTTTCTAGGTGTATTTCGACCCGCTGAATCCGGAAATCCATCCTTTGATGACCAAAAATATGCTTGGAAAAAAGTTATTTCGCATGGTACGAAAAAGAGATGATCGTTAATATCTGTCTCCAGAATCGAAATCGAACTTTGATGGGTGGGTTTATAGGTGTATTTTGACCCGCTGAATCCGACAATCCAAGCTTTGATGACCAAAAATATGCTTGGAAAAAAGTTATTTCGCATGGTACGAAAAAGAGATGATCGGAAATATCTTTCGCCAGAATCGAAAGCGAACTTTGATGGGTGGGTTCATAGGTGTATTTTGACCCGCTGAATCCAAAAATCCAACCTTTGTTACACGAAAATACACCTGGAAAGAAGTTATTTCGCATGGTCCGAAAAAGAGATGATCGAAAATATTTTTTTTCAGAATCGAAATCGGACTTTAATGGGTGAGTTTCTAGGTTTATTCCGACCCGCTGAATCCGAAAATTCAGACGTTGATAGCCAAAAATTTGCTTGGAAAAAAGTTATTTCGCATGGTACGAAAAAGAGATGATCGGAAATATTTTTTTTCAGAATCAAAATCGGACTTTGATGGGTGAGTTTCTGGGTGTATTTCGACTCGCTGAATCCGGAAATCCAACCTTTGATGACCACAAATATGCTTGGAAAAAAGTTATTTCGCATGGTACGAAAAAGAGATGATCGGAAATATCTGTCTCCAGAATCAAAATCGAACTTTGATGGGTCGGTTCATAGGTGTATTTTGACCCGCTGAATCCAAAAATCCATCCTTTGATGACCAAAAATATGCTTGGAAAAAAGTTATTTCGCATGGTACGAAAAAGAGATGATCGTTAATATCTGTCTCCAGAATCGAAATCGAACTTTGATGGGTGGGTTTATAGGTGTATTTTGACCCGCTGAATCCGACAATCCAAGCTTTGATGACCAAAAATATGCTTGGAAAAAAGTTATTTCGCATGGTACGAAAAAGAGATGATCGGAAATATCTTTCGCCAGAATTGAAAGCGAACTTTGATGGGTGGGTTCATAGGTGTATTTTGACCCGCTGAATCCAAAAATCCAACCTTTGTTACACGAAAATACACCTGGAAAGAAGTTATTTCGCATGGTCCGAAAAAGAGATGATCGAAAATATTTTTTTTCAGAATCAAAATCGGACTTTAATGGGTGAGTGACTAGGTTTATTCCGACCCGCTGAATCCGAAAATCCAAACTTTGATACCCAAAAATTTGCTTGGAAAAAAGTTATTTCGCATGGTACGAAAAAGAGATGATCGGAAATATTTTTTTTCAGAATCAAAATCGGACTTTGATGGGTGAGTTTCTGGGTGTATTTCGACTCGCTGAATCCGGAAATCCAACCTTTGATGACCAAAAATATGCTTGGAAAAAAGTTATTCCGCATGGTACGAAAAAGGGATGATCGAGAATATCTGTCTCCAGAATCGAAATCGAACTTTGATGGTTGGGTTTATAGGTGTATTTTGACCCGCTGAATCCGACAATCCAAGCTTTGATGACCAAAAATATGCTTGGAAGAAAGTTATTTCGCATGGTACGAAAAAGAGATGATCGGAAATATCTTTCGCCAGAATTGAAAGCGAACTTTGATGGGTGGGTTCATAGGTGTATTTTGACCCGCTGAATCCAAAAATCCAACCTTTGTTACACGAAAATACACCTGGAAAGAAGTTATTTCGCATGGTCCGAAAAAGAGATGATCGAAAATATTTTTTTTCAGAATCAAAATCGGACTTCAATGGGTGAGTTTCTGGGTGTATTTCGACTCGCTGAATCCGGAAATCCAACCTTTGATGACCAAAAATTTGCTTGGAAAAAAGTTATTTCGCATGGTACGAAAAAGAGATGATCGGAAATATTTTTTTTCAGAATCAAAATCGGACTTTGATGGGTGAGTTTCTGGGTGTATTTCGACTCGCTGAATCCGGAAATCCAACCTTTGATGACCAAAAATTTGCTTGGAAAAGAGTTATTTCGCATGGTACGAAAAAGAGATGATCGAAAATATCTGTCTCCAGAATCAAAATCGAACTTTGATGGTTGGGTTCATAGGTGTATTTTGACCCGCTGGATCCAAAAATCCAACCTTTCTTACACGAAAATACACCTGGAAAGAAGTTATTTCGCATGGTACGAAAAAGGGATGATCGAAAATATTTTTTTCCAGAATTGAAATCGGACTTTAATGGGTGAGTTTCTAGGTGTATTTCGACCCGCTGAATCCCAAAATCCAACCTCTGATGACCAAAAATATGCTTGGGAAAAAGTTATTTCGCACGGTACGAAAAAGAGATGATCGAAAACATTTTTTTTCAGAATCAAAATCGGACTTTGATGGGTGAGTTTCTAGGTGTATTTCGACCCGCTGAATCCGGAAATCCATCCTTTGATGACCAAAAATATGCTTGGAAAAAAGTTATTTCGCATGGTACGAAAAAGAGATGATCGTTAATATCTGTCTCCAGAATCGAAATCGAACTTTGATGGGTGGGTTTATAGGTGTATTTTGACCCGCTGAATCCGACAATCCAAGCTTTGATGACCAAAAATATGCTTGGAAAAAAGTTATTTCGCATGGTACGAAAAAGAGATGATCGGAAATATCTTTCGCCAGAATTGAAAGCGAACTTTGATGGGTGGGTTCATAGGTGTATTTTGACCCGCTGAATCCAAAAATCCAACCTTTGTTACCCAAAAATACACCTGGAAAGAAGTTATTTCGCATGGTCCGAAAAAGAGATGATCGAAAATATTTTTTTTCAGAATCAAAATCGGACTTTAATGGGTGAGTTTCTAGGTGTATTCCGACCCGCTGAATCCGAAAATCCGAACTTTGATATCCAAAAATATGCTTGGAAAAAGTTATTTCGCATGGTACGAAAAAGAGATGATCGAAAATATCTGTCTCCAGAATCGAAATCGAACTTTGATGGGTGGGTTTATAGGTGTATTTTGACCCGCTGGATCCAAAAATCCAACCTTTGTTACACGAAAATACACCTGGAAAGAAGTTATTTCGCATGGTACGAAAAAGAGATGATCGAAAATATTTTTTCTCAGAATTGAAATCGGACTTTGATGGGTGAGTTTCTAGGTGTATTTCGACCCGCTGAATCCCAAAATACAACCTCTGATGACCAAAAATATGCTTGGAAAAAAGTTATTTCGCACGGTACGAAAAAGAGATGATCGAAAATATTTTTTTTTCAGAATCAAAATCGGACTTTGATGGGTGAGTTTCTAGGTGTATTTCGACCCGCTGAATCCGAAAATCCATCCGTTGATGACCAAAAATATGCTTGGAATAAAGTTATTTCGCATGGTACGAAAAAGGGATGATCGAGAATATCTGTCTCCAGAATCGAAATCGAACTTTGATGGGTGGGTTTATAGGTGTATTTTGACCCGCTGAATCCGACAATCCAAGCTTTGATGACCAAAAATATGCTTGGAAGAAAGTTATTTCGCATGGTACGAAAAAGAGATGATCGGAAATATCTTTCGCCAGAATTGAAAGCGAACTTTGATGGGTGGGTTCATAGGTGTATTTTGACCCGCTGAATCCAAAAATCCAACCTTTGTTACACGAAAATACACCTGGAAAGAAGTTATTTCGCATGGTCCGAAAAAGAGATGATCGAAAATATTTTTTTTCAGAATCAAAATCGGACTTAAATGGGTGAGTGTCTAGGTTTATTTCGACCCGCTGAATCCGAAAATCCAAACTTTGATAACCAAAAATTTGCTTGGAAAAAAGTTATTTCGCATGGTACGAAAAAGAGATGATCGGAAATATTTTTTTTCAGAATCAAAATCGGACTTTGATGGGTGAGTTTCTTGGTGTATTTCGACTCGCTGAATCCGGAAATCCAACCTTTGATGACCAAAAATATGCTTGGAAAAAAGTTATTCCGCATGGTACGAAAAAGGGATGATCGAGAATATCTGTCTCCAGAATCGAAATCGAACTTTGATGGTTGGGCTTATAGGTGTATTTTGACACGCTGAATCCGACAATCCAAGCTTTGATGACCAAAAATATGCTTGGAAGAAAGTTATTTCGCATGGTACGAAAAAGAGATGATCGGAAATATCTCTCGCCAGAATTGAAAGCGAACTTTGATGGGTGGGTTCATAGGTGTATTTTGACCCGCTGAATCCAAAAATCCAACCTTTGTTACACGAAAATACACCTGGAAAAAAGTTATTTCGCATGGTCCGAAAAAGAGATGATCGAAAATATTTTTTTTCAGAATCAAAATCGGACTTTAATGGGTGAGTTTCTGGGTGTATTTCGACTCGCTGAATCCGGAAATCCAACCTTTGATGACCAAAAATTTGCTTGGAAAAAAGTTATTTCGCATGGTACGAAAAAGAGATGATCGGAAATATTTTTTTTCAGAATCAAAATCGGACTTTGATGGGTGAGTTTCTGGGTGTATTTCGACTCGCTGAATCCGGAAATCCAACCTTTGATGACCAAAAATTTGCTTGGAAAAAAGTTATTTCGCATGGTACGAAAAAGAGATGATCGAAAATATCTGTCTCCAGAATCAAAATCGAACTTTGATGGTTGGGTTCATAGGTGTATTTTGACCCGCTGGATCCAAAAATCCAATCTTTCTTACACGAAAATACACCTGGAAAGAAGTTATTTCGCATGGTACGAAAAAGGGATGATCGAAAATATTTTTTTCCAGAATTGAAATCGGACTTTAATGGGTGAGTTTCTAGGTGTATTTCGACCCGCTGAATCCCAAAATCCAACCTCTGATGACCAAAAATATGCTTGGGAAAAAGTTATTTCGCACGGTACGAAAAAGAGATGATCGAAAACATTTTTTTTCAGAATCAAAATCGGACTTTGATGGGTGAGTTTCTGGGTGTATTTCGACTCGCTGAATCCGGAAATCCAACCTTTTATGACCAAAAATTTGCTTGGAAAAAAGTTATTTCGCATGGTACGAAACAGAGATGATCGAAAATATCTGTCTCCAGAATCAAAATCGAACTTTGATGGTTGGGTTCATAGGTGTATTTTGACCCGCTGGATCCAAAAATCCAACCTTTCTTACACGAAAATACACCTGGAAAGAAGTTATTTCGCATGGTACGAAAAAGGGATGATCGAAAATATTTTTTTCCAGAATTGAAATCGGACTTTAATGGGTGAGTTTCTAGGTGTATTTCGACCCGCTGAATCCCAAAATCCAACCTCTGATGACCAAAAATATGCTTGGGAAAAAGTTATTTCGCACGGTACGAAAAAGAGATGATCGAAAACATTTTTTTTCAGAATCAAAATCGGACTTTGATGGGTGAGTTTCTAGGTGTATTTCGACCCGCTGAATCCGGAAATCCATCCTTTGATGACCAAAAATATGCTTGGAAAAAAGTTATTTCGCATGGTACGAAAAAGAGATGATCGTTAATATCTGTCTCCAGAATCGAAATCGAACTTTGATGGGTGGGTTTATAGGTGTATTTTGACCCGCTGAATCCGACAATCCAAGCTTTGATGACCAAAAATAGGCTTGGAAAAAAGTTATTTCGCATGGTACGAAAAAGAGATGATCGGAAATATCTTTCGCCAGAATCGAAAGCGAACTTTGATGGGTGGGTTCATAGGTGTATTTTGACCCGCTGAATCCAAAAATCCAACCTTTGTTACACGAAAATACACCTGGAAAGAAGTTATTTCGCATGGTCCGAAAAAGAGATGATCGAAAATATTTTTTTTCAGAATCGAAATCGGACTTTAATGGGTGAGTTTCTAGGTTTATTCCGACCCGCTGAATCCGAAAATTCAGACTTTGATAGCCAAAAATTTGCTTGGAAAAAAGTTATTTCGCATGGTACGAAAAAGAGATGATCGGAAATATTTTTTTTCAGAATCAAAATCGGACTTTGATGGGTGAGTTTCTGGGTGTATTTCGACTCGCTGAATCCGGAAATCCAACCTTTGATGACCACAAATATGCTTGGAAAAAAGTTATTTCGCATGGTACGAAAAAGAGATGATCGGAAATATCTGTCTCCAGAATCAAAATCGAACTTTGATGGGTCGGTTCATAGGTGTATTTTGACCCGCTGAATCCAAAAATCCATCCTTTGATGACCAAAAATATGCTTGGAAAAAAGTTATTTCGCATGGTACGAAAAAGAGATGATCGTTAATATCTGTCTCCAGAATCGAAATCGAACTTTGATGGGTGGGTTTATAGGTGTATTTTGACCCGCTGAATCCGACAATCCAAGCTTTGATGACCAAAAATATGCTTGGAAAAAAGTTATTTCGCATGGTACGAAAAAGAGATGATCGGAAATATCTTTCGCCAGAATTGAAAGCGAACTTTGATGGGTGGGTTCATAGGTGTATTTTGACCCGCTGAATCCAAAAATCCAACCTTTGTTACACGAAAATACACCTGGAAAGAAGTTATTTCGCATGGTCCGAAAAAGAGATGATCGAAAATATTTTTTTTCAGAATCAAAATCGGACTTTAATGGGTGAGTGTCTAGGTTTATTCCGACCCGCTGAATCCGAAAATCCAAACTTTGATACCCAAAAATTTGCTTGGAAAAAAGTTATTTCGCATGGTACGAAAAAGAGATGATCGGAAATATTTTTTTTCAGAATCAAAATCGGACTTTGATGGGTGAGTTTCTGGGTGTATTTCGACTCGCTGAATCCGTAAATCCAACCTTTGATGACCAAAAATATGCTTGGAAAAAAGTTATTCCGCATGGTACGAAAAAGGGATGATCGAGAATATCTGTCTCCAGAATCGAAATCGAACTTTGATGGTTGGGTTTATAGGTGTATTTTGACCCGCTGAATCCGACAATCCAAGCTTTGATGACCAAAAATATGCTTGGTAGAAAGTTATTTCGCATGGTACGAAAAAGAGATGATCGGAAATATCTTTCGCCAGAATTGAAAGCGAACTTTGATGGGTGGGTTCATAGGTGTATTTTGACCCGCTGAATCCAAAAATCCAACCTTTGTTACACGAAAATACACCTGGAAAGAAGTTATTTCGCATGGTCCGAAAAAGAGATGATCGAAAATATTTTTTTTCAGAATCAAAATCGGACTTCAATGGGTGAGTTTCTGGGTGTATTTCGACTCGCTGAATCCGGAAATCCAACCTTTGATGACCAAAAATTTGCTTGGAAAAAAGTTATTTCGCATGGTACGAAAAAGAGATGATCGGAAATATTTTTTTTCAGAATCAAAATCGGACTTTGATGGGTGAGTTTCTGGGTGTATTTCGACTCGCTGAATCCGGAAATCCAACCTTTGATGACCAAAAATTTGCTTGGAAAAGAGTTATTTCGCATGGTACGAAAAAGAGATGATCGAAAATATCTGTCTCCAGAATCAAAATCGAACTTTGATGGTTGGGTTCATAGGTGTATTTTGACCCGCTGGATCCAAAAATCCAACCTTTCTTACACGAAAATACACCTGGAAAGAAGTTATTTCGCATGGTACGAAAAAGGGATGATCGAAAATATTTTTTTCCAGAATTGAAATCGGACTTTAATGGGTGAGTTTCTAGGTGTATTTCGACCCGCTGAATCCCAAAATCCAACCTCTGATGACCAAAAATATGCTTGGGAAAAAGTTATTTCGCACGGTACGAAAAAGAGATGATCGAAAACATTTTTTTTCAGAATCAAAATCGGACTTTGATGGGTGAGTTTCTAGGTGTATTTCGACCCGCTGAATCCGGAAATCCATCCTTTGATGACCAAAAATATGCTTGGAAAAAAGTTATTTCGCATGGTACGAAAAAGAGATGATCGTTAATATCTGTCTCCAGAATCGAAATCGAACTTTGATGGGTGGGTTTATAGGTGTATTTTGACCCGCTGAATCCGACAATCCAAGCTTTGATGACCAAAAATATGCTTGGAAAAAAGTTATTTCGCATGGTACGAAAAAGAGATGATCGGAAATATCTTTCGCCAGAATTGAAAGCGAACTTTGATGGGTGGGTTCATAGGTGTATTTTGACCCGCTGAATCCAAAAATCCAACCTTTGTTACACGAAAATACACCTGGAAAGAAGTTATTTCGCATGGTCCGAAAAAGAGATGATCGAAAATATTTTTTTTCAGAATCAAAATCGGACTTTAATGGGTGAGTGTCTAGGTTTATTCCGACCCGCTGAATCCGAAAATCCAAACTTTGATAACCAAAAATTTGCTTGGAAAAAAGTTATTTCGCATGGTACGAAAAAGAGATGATCGGAAATATTTTTTTTCAGAATCAAAATCGGACTTTGATGGGTGAGTTTCTGGGTGTATTTCGACTCGCTGAATCCGGAAATCCAACCTTTGATGACCAAAAATATGCTTGGAAAAAAGTTATTCCGCATGGTACGAAAAAGGGATGATCGAGAATATCTGTCTCCAGAATCGAAATCGAACTTTGATGGTTGGGTTTATAGGTGTATTTTGACCCGCTGAATCCGACAATCCAAGCTTTGATGACCAAAAATATGCTTGGAAGAAAGTTATTTCGCATGGTACGAAAAAGAGATGATCGGAAATATCTTTCGCCAGAATTGAAAGCGAACTTTGATGGGTGGGTTCATAGGTGTATTTTGACCCGCTGAATCCAAAAATCCAACCTTTGTTACACGAAAATACACCTGGAAAGAAGTTATTTCGCATGGTCCGAAAAAGAGATGATCGAAAATATTTTTTTTCAGAATCAAAATCGGACTTTGATGGGTGAGTTTCTGGGTGTATTTCGACTCGCTGAATCCGGAAATCCAACCTTTGATGACCAAAAATTTGCTTGGAAAAAAGTTATTTCGCATGGTACGAAAAAGAGATGATCGGAAATATTTTTTTTCAGAATCAAAATCGGACTTTGATGGGTGAGTTTCTGGGTGTATTTCGACTCGCTGAATCCGGAAATCCAACCTTTGATGACCAAAAATTTGCTTGGAAAAAAGTTATTTCGCATGGTACGAAAAAGAGATGATCGAAAATATCTGTCTCCAGAATCAAAATCGAACTTTGATGGTTGGGTTCATAGGTGTATTTTGACCCGCTGGATCCAAAAATCCAACCTTTCTTACACGAAAATACACCTGGAAAGAAGTTATTTCGCATGGTCCGAAAAAGGGATGATCGAAAATATTTTTTTCCAGAATTGAAATCGGACTTTAATGGGTGAGTTTCTAGGTGTATTTCGACCCGCTGAATCCCACAATCCAACCTCTGATGACCAAAAATATGCTTGGGAAAAAGTTATTTCGCACGGTACGAAAAAGAGATGATCGAAAACATTTTTTTTCAGAATCAAAATCGGACTTTGATGGGTGAGTTTGTAGGTGTATTTCGACCCGCTGAATCCGGAAATCCATCCTTTGATGACCAAAAATATGCTTGGAAGAAAGTTATTTCGCATGGTACGAAAAAGAGATGATCGGAAATATCTTTCGCCAGAATTGAAAGCGAACTTTGATGGGTGGGTTCATAGGTGTATTTTGACCCGCTGAATCCAAAAATCCAACCTTTGTTACACGAAAATACACCTGGAAAGAAGTTATTTCGCATGGTCCGAAAAAGAGATGATCGAAAATATTTTTTTTCAGAATCAAAATCCGACTTCAATGGGTGAGTTTCTGGGTGTATTTCGACTCGCTGAATCCGGAAATCCAACCTTTGATGACCAAAAATTTGCTTGGAAAAAAGTTATTTCGCATGGTACGAAAAAGAGATGATCGAAAATATCTGTCTCCAGAATCAAAATCGAACTTTGATGGTTGGGTTCATAGGTGTATTTTGACCCGCTGGATCCAAAAATCCAACCTTTCTTACACGAAAATACACCTGGAAAGAAGTTATTTCGCATGGTCCGAAAAAGGGATGATCGAAAATGTTTTTTTCCAGAATTGAAATCGGACTTTAATGGGTGAGTTTCTAGGTGTATTTCGACCCGCTGAATCCCACAATCCAACCTCTGATGACCAAAAATATGCTTGGGAAAAAGTTATTTCGCACGGTACGAAAAAGAGATGATCGAAAACATTTTTTTTCAGAATCAAAATCGGACTTTGATGGGTGAGTTTGTAGGTGTATTTCGACCCGCTGAATCCGGAAATCCATCCTTTGATGACCAAAAATATGCTTGGAAGAAAGTTATTTCGCATGGTACGAAAAAGAGATGATCGGAAATATCTTTCGCCAGAATTGAAAGCGAACTTTGATGGGTGGGTTCATAGGTGTATTTTGACCCGCTGAATCCAAAAATCCAACCTTTGTTACACGAAAATACACCTGGAAAGAAGTTATTTCGCATGGTCCGAAAAAGAGATGATCGAAAATATTTTTTTTCAGAATCAAAATCCGACTTCAATGGGTGAGTTTCTGGGTGTATTTCGACTCGCTGAATCCGGAAATCCAACCTTTGATGACCAAAAATTTGCTTGGAAAAAAGTTATTTCGCATGGTACGAAAAAGAGATGATCGGAAATATTTTTTTTCAGAATCAAAATCGGACTTTGATGGGTGAGTTTCTGGGTGTATTTCGACTCGCTGAATCCGGAAATCCAACCTTTGATGACCAAAAATTTGCTTGGAAAAAAGTTATTTCGCATGGTACGAAAAAGAGATGATCGAAAATATCTGTCTCCAGAATCAAAATCGAACTTCGATGGTTGGGTTCATAGGTGTATTTTGACCCGCTGGATCCAAAAATCCAACCTTTCTTACACGAAAATACACCTGGAAAGAAGTTATTTCGCATGGTACGAAAAAGGGATGATCGAAAATATTTTTTTCCAGAATTGAAATCGGACTTTAATGGGTGAGTTTCTAGGTGTATTTCGACCCGCTGAATCCCACAATCCAACCTCTGATGGCCAAAAATATGCTTGGGAAAAAGTTATTTCGCACGGTACGAAAAAGAGATGATCGAAAACATTTTTTTTCAGAATCAAAATCGGACTTTGATGGGTGAGTTTGTAGGTGTATTTCGACCCGCTGAATCCGGAAATCCATCCTTTGATGACCAAAAATATGCTTGGAAAAAAGTTATTTCGCATGGTACGAAAAAGAGATGATCGTTAATATCTGTCTCCAGAATCGAAATCGAACTTTGATGGGTGGGTTTATAGGTGTATTTTGACCCGCTGAATCCGACAATCCAAGCTTTGATGACCAAAAATATGCTTGGAAGAAAGTTATTTCGCATGGTACGAAAAAGAGATGATCGGAAATATCTTTCGCCAGAATTGAAAGCGAACTTTGATGGGTGGGTTCATAGGTGTATTTTGACCCGCTGAATCCAAAAATCCAACCTTTGTTACACGAAAATACACCTGGAAAGAAGTTATTTCGCATGGTCCGAAAAAGAGATGATCGAAAATATTTTTTTTCAGAATCAAAATCGGACTTTGATGGGTGAGTTTCTGGGTGTATTTCGACTCGCTGAATCCGGAAATCCAACCTTTGATGACCAAAAATTTGCTTGGAAAAAAGTTATTTCGCATGGTACGAAAAAGAGATGATCGGAAATATTTTTTTTCAGAATCAAAATCGGACTGTGATGGGTGAGTTTCTGGGTGTATTTCGACTCGCTGAATCCGGAAATCCAACCTTTGATGACCAAAAATTTGCTTGGAAAAAAGTTATTTCGCATGGTACGAAAAAGAGATGATCGAAAATATCTGTCTCCAGAATCAAAATCGAACTTTGATGGTTGGGTTCATAGGTGTATTTTGACCCGCTGGATCCAAAAATCCAACCTTTCTTACACGAAAATACACCTGGAAAGAAGTTATTTCGCATGGTCCGAAAAAGGGATGATCGAAAATATTTTTTTCCAGAATTGAAATCGGACTTTAATGGGTGAGTTTCTAGGTGTATTTCGACCCGCTGAATCCCACAATCCAACCTCTGATGACCAAAAATATGCTTGGGAAAAAGTTATTTCGCACGGTACGAAAAAGAGATGATCGAAAACATTTTTTTTCAGAATCAAAATCGGACTTTGATGGGTGAGTTTGTAGGTGTATTTCGACCCGCTGAATCCGGAAATCCATCCTTTGATGACCAAAAATATGCTTGGAAGAAAGTTATTTCGCATGGTACGAAAAAGAGATGATCGGAAATATCTTTCGCCAGAATTGAAAGCGAACTTTGATGGGTGGGTTCATAGGTGTATTTTGACCCGCTGAATCCAAAAATCCAACCTTTGTTACACGAAAATACACCTGGAAAGAAGTTATTTCGCATGGTCCGAAAAAGAGATGATCGAAAATATTTTTTTTCAGAATCAAAATCCGACTTCAATGGGTGAGTTTCTGGGTGTATTTCGACTCGCTGAATCCGGAAATCCAACCTTTGATGACCAAAAATTTGCTTGGAAAAAAGTTATTTCGCATGGTACGAAAAAGAGATGATCGAAAATATCTGTCTCCAGAATCAAAATCGAACTTTGATGGTTGGGTTCATAGGTGTATTTTGACCCGCTGGATCCAAAAATCCAACCTTTCTTACACGAAAATACACCTGGAAAGAAGTTATTTCGCATGGTCCGAAAAAGGGATGATCGAAAATGTTTTTTTCCAGAATTGAAATCGGACTTTAATGGGTGAGTTTCTAGGTGTATTTCGACCCGCTGAATCCCACAATCCAACCTCTGATGACCAAAAATATGCTTGGGAAAAAGTTATTTCGCACGGTACGAAAAAGAGATGATCGAAAACATTTTTTTTCAGAATCAAAATCGGACTTTGATGGGTGAGTTTGTAGGTGTATTTCGACCCGCTGAATCCGGAAATCCATCCTTTGATGACCAAAAATATGCTTGGAAGAAAGTTATTTCGCATGGTACGAAAAAGAGATGATCGGAAATATCTTTCGCCAGAATTGAAAGCGAACTTTGATGGGTGGGTTCATAGGTGTATTTTGACCCGCTGAATCCAAAAATCCAACCTTTGTTACACGAAAATACACCTGGAAAGAAGTTATTTCGCATGGTCCGAAAAAGAGATGATCGAAAATATTTTTTTTCAGAATCAAAATCCGACTTCAATGGGTGAGTTTCTGGGTGTATTTCGACTCGCTGAATCCGGAAATCCAACCTTTGATGACCAAAAATTTGCTTGGAAAAAAGTTATTTCGCATGGTACGAAAAAGAGATGATCGGAAATATTTTTTTTCAGAATCAAAATCGGACTTTGATGGGTGAGTTTCTGGGTGTATTTCGACTCGCTGAATCCGGAAATCCAACCTTTGATGACCAAAAATTTGCTTGGAAAAAAGTTATTTCGCATGGTACGAAAAAGAGATGATCGAAAATATCTGTCTCCAGAATCAAAATCGAACTTCGATGGTTGGGTTCATAGGTGTATTTTGACCCGCTGGATCCAAAAATCCAACCTTTCTTACACGAAAATACACCTGGAAAGAAGTTATTTCGCATGGTACGAAAAAGGGATGATCGAAAATATTTTTTTCCAGAATTGAAATCGGACTTTAATGGGTGAGTTTCTAGGTGTATTTCGACCCGCTGAATCCCACAATCCAACCTCTGATGACCAAAAATATGCTTGGGAAAAAGTTATTTCGCACGGTACGAAAAAGAGATGATCGAAAACATTTTTTTTCAGAATCAAAATCGGACTTTGATGGGTGAGTTTGTAGGTGTATTTCGACCCGCTGAATCCGGAAATCCATCCTTTGATGACCAAAAATATGCTTGGAAAAAAGTTATTTCGCATGGTACGAAAAAGAGATGATCGTTAATATCTGTCTCCAGAATCGAAATCGAACTTTGATGGGTGGGTTTATAGGTGTATTTTGACCCGCTGAATCCGACAATCCAAGCTTTGATGACCAAAAATATGCTTGGAAAAAAGTTATTTCGCATGGTACGAAAAAGAGATGATCGGAAATATCTTTCGCCAGAATCGAAAGCGAACTTTGATGGGTGGGTTCATAGGTGTATTTTGACCCGCTGAATCCAAAAATCCAACCTTTGTTACACGAAAATACACCTGGAAAGAAGTTATTTCGCATGGTCCGAAAAAGAGATGATCGAAAATATTTTTTTTCAGAATCAAAATCGGACTTTAATGGGTGAGTTTCTAGGTTTATTCCGACCCGCTGAATCCGAAAATTCAAACTTTGATAGCCAAAAATTTGCTTGGAAAAAAGTTATTTCGCATGGTACGAAAAAGAGATGATCGGAAATATTTTTTTTCAGAATCAAAATCGGACTTTGATGGGTGAGTTTCTGGGTGTATTTCGACTCGCTGAATCCGGAAATCCAACCTTTGATGACCACAAATATGCTTGGAAAAAAGTTATTTCGCATGGTACGAAAAAGAGATGATCGGAAATATCTGTCTCCAGAATCAAAATCGAACTTTGATGGGTCGGTTCATAGGTGTATTTTGACCCGCTGAATCCAAAAATCCAACCTTTGTTACCCAAAAATACACCTGGAAAGAAGTTATTTCGCATGGTCCGAAAAAGAGATGATCGAAAATATTTTTTTTCAGAATCAAAATCGGACTTTAATGGGTGAGTTTCTAGGTGTATTCCGACCCGCTGAATCCGAAAATCCGAACTTTGATATCCAAAAATATGCTCGGAAAAAGTTATTTCGCATGGTACGAAAAAGAGATGATCGAAAATATCTGTCTCCAGAATCGAAATCGAACTTTGATGGGTGGGTTTATAGGTGTATTTTGACCCGCTGGATCCAAAAATCCAACCTTTGTTACACGAAAATACACCTGGAAAGAAGTTATTTCGCATGGTACGAAAAAGAGATGATCGAAAATATTTTTTCTCAGAATTGAAATCGGACTTTGATGGGTGAGTTTCTGGGTGTATTCCGACCCGCTGAATCCGGAAATCCAACCTTTGATGACCAAAAATATGCTTGGAAAAAAGTTATTTCGCATGGTACGAAAAAGAGATGATCGAAAATATCTGTCTCCAGAATCAAAATCGAACTTTGATGGGTGGGTTCATAGGTGTATTTTGACCCGCTGAATCCAAAAATCCAACCTTTGTTACCCGAAAATACACCTGGAAAAAAGTTATTTCGCATGGTCCGAAAAAGAGATGATCGGAAATATTTTTGTTCAGAATCAAAATCGGACTTTGATGGGTGAGTTTCTGGGTGTATTTCGACTCGCTGAATCCGGAAATCCAACCTTTTATGACCAAAAATTTGCTTGGAAAAAAGTTATTTCGCATGGTACGAAAAAGAGATGATCGAAAATATCTGTCTCCAGAATCAAAATCGAACTTTGATGGTTGGGTTCATAGGTGTATTTTGACCCGCTGGATCCAAAAATCCAACCTTTCTTACACGAAAATACACCAAGAAAGAAGTTATTTCGCATGGTACGAAAAAGGGATGATCGAAAATATTTTTTTCCAGAATTGAAATCGGACTTTAATGGGTGAGTTTCTAGGTGTATTTCGACCCGCTGAATCCCAAAATCCAACCTCTGATGACCAAAAATATGCTTGGGAAAAAGTTATTTCGCACGGTACGAAAAAGAGATGATCGAAAACATTTTTTTTCATAATCAAAATCGGACTTTGATGGGTGAGTTTGTAGGTGTATTTCGACCCGCTGAATCCGGAAATCCATCCTTTGATGACCAAAAATATGCTTGGAAGAAAGTTATTTCGCATGGTACGAAAAAGAGATGATCGGAAATATCTTTCGCCAGAATTGAAAGCGAACTTTGATGGGTGGGTTCATAGGTGTATTTTGACCCGCTGAATCCAAAAATCCAACCTTTGTTACACGAAAATACACCTGGAAAGAAGTTATTTCGCATGGTCCGAAAAAGAGATGATCGAAAATATTTTTTTTCAGAATCAAAATCCGACTTCAATGGGTGAGTTTCTGGGTGTATTTCGACTCGCTGAATCCGGAAATCCAACCTTTGATGACCAAAAATTTGCTTGGAAAAAAGTTATTTCGCATGGTACGAAAAAGAGATGATCGGAAATATTTTTTTTCAGAATCAAAATCGGACTTTGATGGGTGAGTTTCTGGGTGTATTTCGACTCGCTGAATCCGGAAATCCAACCTTTGATGACCAAAAATTTGCTTGGAAAAAAGTTATTTCGCATGGTACGAAAAAGAGATGATCGAAAATATCTGTCTCCAGAATCAAAATCGAACTTCGATGGTTGGGTTCATAGGTGTATTTTGACCCGCTGGATCCAAAAATCCAACCTTTCTTACACGAAAATACACCTGGAAAGAAGTTATTTCGCATGGTACGAAAAAGGGATGATCGAAAATATTTTTTTCCAGAATTGAAATCGGACTTTAATGGGTGAGTTTCTAGGTGTATTTCGACCCGCTGAATCCCACAATCCAACCTCTGATGACCAAAAATATGCTTGGGAAAAAGTTATTTCGCACGGTACGAAAAAGAGATGATCGAAAACATTTTTTTTCAGAATCAAAATCGGACCTTGATGGGTGAGTTTGTAGGTGTATTTCGACCCGCTGAATCCGGAAATCCATCCTTTGATGACCAAAAATATGCTTGGAAAAAAGTTATTTCGCATGGTACGAAAAAGAGATGATCGTTAATATCTGTCTCCAGAATCGAAATCGAACTTTGATGGGTGGGTTTATAGGTGTATTTTGACCCGCTGAATCCGACAATCCAAGCTTTGATGACCAAAAATATGCTTGGAAAAAAGTTATTTCGCATGGTACGAAAAAGAGATGATCGGAAATATCTTTCGCCAGAATCGAAAGCGAACTTTGATGGGTGGGTTCATAGGTGTATTTTGACCCGCTGAATCCAAAAATCCAACCTTTGTTACACGAAAATACACCTGGAAAGAAGTTATTTCGCATGGTCCGAAAAAGAGATGATCGAAAATATTTTTTTTCAGAATCAAAATCGGACTTTAATGGGTGAGTTTCTAGGTTTATTCCGACCCGCTGAATCCGAAAATTCAAACTTTGATATCCAAAAATTTGCTTGGAAAAAAGTTATTTCGCATGGTACGAAAAAGAGATGATCGGAAATATTTTTTTTCAGAATCAAAATCGGACTTTGATGGGTGAGTTTCTGGGTGTATTTCGACTCGCTGAATCCGGAAATCCAACCTTTGATGACCACAAATATGCTTGGAAAAAAGTTATTTCGCATGGTACGAAAAAGAGATGATCGGAAATATCTGTCTCCAGAATCAAAATCGAACTTTGATGGGTCGGTTCATAGGTGTATTTTGACCCGCTGAATCCAAAAATCCAACCTTTGTTACCCAAAAATACACCTGGAAAGAAGTTATTTCGCATGGTCCGAAAAAGAGATGATCGAAAATATTTTTTTTCAGAATCAAAATCGGACTTTAATGGGTGAGTTTCTAGGTGTATTCCGACCCGCTGAATCCGAAAATCCGAACTTTGATATCCAAAAATATGCTCGGAAAAAGTTATTTCGCATGGTACGAAAAAGAGATGATCGAAAATATCTGTCTCCAGAATCGAAATCGAACTTTGATGGGTGGGTTTATAGGTGTATTTTGACCCGCTGGATCCAAAAATCCAACCTTTGTTACACGAAAATACACCTGGAAAGAAGTTATTTCGCATGGTACGAAAAAGAGATGATCGAAAATATTTTTTCTCAGAATTGAAATCGGACTTTGATGGGTGAGTTTCTGGGTGTGTTTCGACTCGCTGAATCCGGAAATCCAACCTTTGATGACCAAAAATATGCTTGGAAAAAAGTTATTCCGCATGGTACGAAAAAGGGATGATCGAGAATATCTGTCTCCAGAATCGAAATCGAACTTTGATGGTTCGGTTTATAGGTGTATTTTGACCCGCTGAATCCGACAATCCAAGCTTTGATGACCAAAAATATGCTTGGAAGAAAGTTATTTCGCATGGTACGAAAAAGAGATGATCGGAAATATCTTTCGCCAGAATTGAAAGCGAACTTTGATGGGTGGGTTCATAGGTGTATTTTGACCCGCTGAATCCAAAAATCCAACCTTTGTTACACGAAAATACACCTGGAACGAAGTTATTCCGCATGGTACGAAAAAGAAATGATCGAAAATATTTTTTTTCAGAATCAAAATCGGACTTTAATGGGTGAGTTTCTAGGTGTATTTCGACCCGCTGAATCCGAAAATCCAACCTCTGATGACCAAAAATTTGCTTGGAAAAAAGTTTTTCGCATGGTACGAAAAAGAGATGATCGGAAATATTTTTTTTCAGAATCAAAATCGGACTTTGATGGGTGAGTTTCTGGGTGTATTCCGACCCGCTGAATCCGGAAATCCAACCTTTGATGACCAAAAATATGCTTGGAAAAAAGTTATTTCGCATGGTACGAAAAAGAGATGATCGAAAATATCTGTCTCCAGAATCAAAATCGAACTTTGATGGGTGGGTTCATAGGTGTATTTTGACCCGCTGAATCCAAAAATCCAACCTTTGTTACCCGAAAATACACCTGGAAAAAAGTTATTTCGCATGGTCCGAAAAAGAGATGATCGGAAATATTTTTGTTCAGAATCAAAATCGGACTTTGATGGGTGAGTTTCTGGGTGTATTTCGACTCGCTGAATCCGGAAATCCAACCTTTTATGACCAAAAATTTGCTTGGAAAAAAGTTATTTCGCATGGTACGAAAAAGAGATGATCGAAAATATCTGTCTCCAGAATCAAAATCGAACTTTGATGGTTGGGTTCATAGGTGTATTTTGACCCGCTGGATCCAAAAATCCAACCTTTCTTACACGAAAATACACCTGGAAAGAAGTTATTTCGCATGGTACGAAAAAGGGATGATCGAAAATATTTTTTTCCAGAATTGAAATCGGACTTTAATGGGTGAGTTTCTAGGTGTATTTCGACCCGCTGAATCCCAAAATCCAACCTCTGTTGACCAAAAATTTGCTTGGAAAAAAGTTATTTCGCATGGTACGAAAAAGAGATGATCGGAAATATTTTTTTTCAGAATCAAAATCGGACTTTGATGGGTGAGTTTCTGGGTGTATTCCGACCCGCTGAATCCGGAAATCCAACCTTTGATGACCAAAAATATGCTTGGAAAAAAGTTATTTCGCATGGTACGAAAAAGAGATGATCGTAAATATCTGTCTCCAGAATCAAAATCGAACTTTAATGGGTGGGTTCATAGGTGTATTTTGTCCCGCTGAATCCAAAAATCCAACCTTTGTTACCCGAAAATACACCTGGAAAGAAGTTATTTCGCATGGTCCGAAAAAGAGATGATCGAAAATATTTTTTTTCAGAATCAAAATCGGACTTTAATGGGTGAGCTTCTAGGTGTATTCCGACCCGCTGAATCCGAAAATCCGAACTTTGATATCCAAAAATATGCTTGGAAAAAAGTTATTTCGCATGGTACGAAAAAGAGATGATCGAAAATATCTGTCTCCAGAATCGAAATCGAACTTTGACGGGTGGGTTTATAGGTGTATTTTGACCCGCTGAATCCGAAATCCCAACCTTTGTTACACGAAAATACACCTGGAAAGAAGTTATTCCGCATGGTTCGAAAAAGAGATGATCGAAAATATTTTTTTTCAGAATCAAAATCGGACTTTAATGGGTGAGTTTCTAGGTGTATTTCGACCCGCTGAATCCGAAAATCCAATCTCTGATGACCAAAAATATGCTTGGTAAAAAGTTATTTCGCACGGTACGAAAAAGAGATGATCGGAAATATTTTTTTTCAGAATCAAAATCGGACTTTGATGCGTGAGTTTCTAGGTGTATTTCGACCCGCTGAATCCGAAAATCCAACCTTTGATGACCAAAAATATGCTTCGAAAAAAGTTATTTCGCATGGTACGAAAAAGAGATGATCGAACATATCTGTCTCCAGAATCGAAATCGAACTTTGATGGGTGGGTTTATAGGTGTATTTTGACCCGCTGAATCCGACAATCCAAGCTTTGATGACCAAAAATATGCTTGGAAAAAAGTTATTTCGCATGGTACGACGAAGAGATGATCGGAAATATCTTCCTCCAGAATCGAAATCGAACTTTGATGGGTGGGTTCATAGGTGTATTTTGACCCGCTGAATCCAAAAATCCAACCTTCGTTACACGAA
Source organism: Phymatocera aterrima (assembly GCA_963170745.1). Taxonomy (NCBI): domain Eukaryota; kingdom Metazoa; phylum Arthropoda; class Insecta; order Hymenoptera; family Tenthredinidae; genus Phymatocera; species Phymatocera aterrima. The sequence goes on from CAUJGY010000082.1 coordinate 388,304, forward strand.
GATACACCTGGAAGGAAGTTATTTCGTATGGTACGAAAAAGAAATGATCGAAAATATTTTTTTTCAGAATCAAAATCGGACTTTAATGGGTGAGTTTCTAGGTGTATTTCGACCCGCTGAATCCGAAAATCCAACCTCTGATGACCAAAAATATGCTTGGAAAAAAGTTATTTCGCACGGTACGAAAAAGAGATGATCGAAAATATTTTTTTTCAGAATCAAAACCGGACTTTGATGCGTGAGTTTCTAGTTGTATTTCGACCCGCTGAATCCGAAAATCCAACCTTTGATGACCAAAAATATGCTTCGAAAAAAGTTATTTCGCATGGTACGAAAAAGAGATGATCGAACATATCTGTCTCCAGAATCGAAATCGAACTTTGATGGGTGGGTTTATAGGTGTATTTTGACCCGCTGAATCCGACAATCCGAACTTTGATGACCAAAAATATGCTTGGAAAAAAGTTATTTCGCATGGTACGACAAAGAGATGATCGGAAATATCTTTCTCCAGAATCGAAATCGAACTTTGATGGGTGGGTTCATAGGTGTATTTTGACCCGCTGAATCCAAAAATCCAACCTTTGTTACACGAAAATACACCTGGAAAGAAGTTAATTCGCATGGTCCGAAAAAGAGATGATCGAAAATATTTTTTTTCAGAATCAAAATCGGACTTTAATGGGTGAGTTTCTAGGTTTATTCCGACCCGCTGAATCCAAAAATCCAAACTTTGATAACCAAAAATTTTCTTGGAAAAAAGTTATTTCGCATGGTACGAAAAAGAGATGATCGGAAATATTTTTTTTCAGAATCAAAATCGGACTTTGATGGGTGAGTTTCTGGGTGTATGTCGACCCGCTGAATCCGGAAATCCAACCTTTGATGACCAAAAATATGCTTGGAAAAAAGTTATTTCGCATGGTACGAAAAAGAGATGATCGAAAATATCTGTCTCCAGAATCAAAATCGAACTTTGATGGGTGGGTTCATAGGTGTATTTTGACCCGCTGAATCCAAAAATCCAACCTTTGTTACCCAAAAATACACCTGGAAAGAAGTTATTTCGCATGGTCCGAAAAAGAGATGATCGACAATATTTTTTTTCAGAATCAAAATCGGACTTCAATGGGTGAGTTTCTAGGTGTATTCCGACCCGCTGAATCCGAAAATCCGAACTTTGATATCCAAAAATATGCTTGGAAAAAGTTATTTCGCATGGTACGAAAAAGAGATGATCGAAAATATCTGTCTCCAGAATCGAAATCGAACTTTGATGGGTGGGTTTATAGGTGTATTTTGACCCGCTGAATCCAAAAATCCAACCTTTGTTACACGAAAATACACCTGGAACGAAGTTATTCCGCATGGTACGAAAAAGAGATGATCGAAAATATTTTGTTTCAGAATCAAAATCGGACTTTAATGGGTGAGTTTCTAGGTGTATTTCGACCCGCTGAATCCGAAAATCCAACCTCTGATGACCAAAAATATGCTTGGAAAAAAGTTATTTCGCACGGTACGAAAAAGAGATGATCGAAAATATTTTATTTCAGAATCAAAATCGGACTTTGATGCGTGAGTTTCTAGGTGTATTTCGACCCGCTGAATGCGAAAATCCAACCTTTGATGACCAAAAATATTCTTCGAAAGAAGTTATTTCGCATGGTACGAAAAAGAGATGATCGAACATATCTGTCTCCGGAATCGAAATCGAACTTTGATGGGTGGGTTTATAGGTGTATTTTGACCCGCTGAATCCGACAATCCAAGCATTGATGACCAAAAATATGCTTGGAAAAAAGTTATTTCGCATGGTACGACAAAGAGATGATCGGAAATATCTTTCTCCAGAATCGGAATCGAACTTTGATGGGTGGGTTCATAGGTGTATTTTGACCCGCTGAATCCAAAAATCCAACCTTTGTTACCCAAAAATACACCTGGAAAGAAGTTATTTCGCATGGTCCGAAAAAGAGATGATCGAAAATATTTTTTTTCAGAATCAAAATCGGACTTTAATGGGTGAGTTTCTAGGTGTATTTTAACCCGCTGAATCCGAAAATCCGAACTTTGATATCCAAAAATATGCTTGGAAAAAAGTTATTTCGCATGGTACGAAAAAGAGATGATCGAAAATATCTGTCTCCAGAACCGAAATCGAACTTTGATGGGTGGGTTTATAGGTGTATTTTGACCCGCTGAATCCAAAAATCCAACCTTTGTTACACGGAAATACACCTGGAAAGAAGTTATTCCGCATGGTTCGAAAAAGAGATGATCGAAAATATTTTTTTTCAGAATCAAAATCGGACTTTAATGGGTGAGTTTCTAGGTGTATTTCGACCCGCTGAATCCGAAAATCCAACCTCTGATGACCAAAAATATGCTTGGAAAAAAGTTATTTCGCACGGTACGAAAAAGAGATGATCGGAAATATTTTTTTTCAGAATCAAAATCGGACTTTGATGCGTGAGTTTCTAGGTGTATTTCGACCCGCTGAATCCGAAAATCCAACCTTTGATGACCAAAAATATGCTTCGAAAAAAGTTATTCCGCATGGTACGAAAAAGAGATGATCGAACATATCTGTCTCCAGAATCGAAATCGAACTTTGATGGGTGGGTTTATAGGTGTATTTTGACCCGCTGAATCCGACAATCCAAGCTTTGATGACCAAAAATATGCTTGGAAAAAAGTTATTTCGCATGGTACGACGAAGAGATGATCGGAAATATCTTTCTCCAGAATCGAAATCGAACTTTGGTGGGTGGGTTCATAGGTGTATTTTGACCCGCTGAATCCAAAAATCCAACCTTCGTTACACGAAGATACACCTGGAAGGAAGTTATTTCGTATGGTACGAAAAAGAAATGATCGAAAATATTTTTTTTCAGAATCAAAATCGGACTTTAATGGGTGAGTTTCTAGGTGTATTTCGACCCGCTGAATCCGAAAATCCAACCTCTGATGACCAAAAATATGCTTGGAAAAAAGTTATTTCGCACGGTACGAAAAAGAGATGATCGAAAATATTTTTTTTCAGAATCAAAATCGGACTTTGATGCGTGAGTTTCTAGTTGTATTTCAACCCGCTGAATCCGAAAATCCAACCTTTGATGACCAAAAATATGCTTCGAAAAAAGTTATTTCGCATGGTACGAAAAAGAGATGATCGAACATATCTGTCTCCAGAATCGAAATCGAACTTTGATGGGTGGGTTTATAGGTGTATTTTGACCCGCTGAATCCGACAATCCAAGCTTTGATGACCAAAAATATGCTTGGAAAAAAGTTATTTCGCATGGTACGACAAAGAGATGATCGGAAATATCTTTCTCCAGAATCGAAATCGAACTTTGATGGGTGGGTTCATAGGTGTATTTTGACCCGCTGAATCCAAAAATCAAACCTTTGTTACACGAAAATACACCTGGAAAAAAGTTATTTCGCATGGTCCGAAAAAGAGATGATCGAAAATATTTTTTTTCAGAATCAAAATCGGACTTTAATGGGTGAGTTTCTAGGTTTATTCCGACCCGCTGAATCCAAAAATCCAAACTTTGATAACCAAAAATTTGCTTGGAAAAAAGTTATTTCGCATGGTACGAAAAAGAGATGATCGGAAATATTTTTTTTCAGAATCAAAATCGGACTTTGATGGGTGAGTTTCTGGGTGTATTTCGACCCGCTGAATCCGGAAATCCAACCTTTGATGACCAAAAATATGCTTGGAAAAAAGTTATTTCGCATGGTACGAAAAAGAGATGATCGAAAATATCTGTCTCCAGAATCAAAATCGAACTTTGATGGGTGGGTTCATAGGTGTATTTTGACCCGCTGAATCCAAAAATCCAACCTTTGTTACCCAAAAATACACCTGGAAAGAAGTTATTTCGCATGGTCCGAAAAAGAGATGATCGACAATATTTTTTTTCAGAATCAAAATCGGACTTCAATGGGTGAGTTTCTAGGTGTATTCCGACCCGCTGAATCCGAAAATCCGAACTTTGATATCCAAAAATATGCTTGGAAAAAGTTATTTCGCATGGTACGAAAAAGAGATGATCGAAAATATCTGTCTCCAGAATCGAAATCGAACTTTGATGGGTGGGTTTATAGGTGTATTTTGACCCGCTGAATCCAAAAATCCAACCTTTGTTACACGAAAATACACCTGGAACGAAGTTATTCCGCATGGTACGAAAAAGAGATGATCGAAAATATTTTTTTTCAGAATCAAAATCGGACTTTAATGGGTGAGTTTCTAGGTGTATTTCGACCCGCTGAATCCGAAAATCCAACCTCTGATGACCAAAAATATGCTTGGAAAAAAGTTATTTCGCACGGTACGAAAAAGAGATGATCGAAAATATTTTATTTCAGAATCAAAATCGGACTTTGATGCGTGAGTTTCTAGGTGTATTTCGACCCGCTGAATGCGAAAATCCAACCTTTGATGACCAAAAATATTCTTCGAAAGAAGTTATTTCGCATGGTACGAAAAAGAGATGATCGAACATATCTGTCTCCGGAATCGAAATCGAACTTTGATGGGTGGGTTTATAGGTGTATTTTGACCCGCTGAATCCGACAATCCAAGCATTGATGACCAAAAATATGCTTGGAAAAAAGTTATTTCGCATGGTACGACAAAGAGATGATCGGAAATATCTTTCTCCAGAATCGGAATCGAACTTTGATGGGTGGGTTCATAGGTGTATTTTGACCCGCTGAATCCAAAAATCCAACCTTTGTTACCCAAAAATACACCTGGAAAGAAGTTATTTCGCATGGTCCGAAAAAGAGATGATCGAAAATATTTTTTTTCAGAATCAAAATCGGACTTTAATGGGTGAGTTTCTAGGTGTATTTTAACCCGCTGAATCCGAAAATCCGAACTTTGATATCCAAAAATATGCTTGGAAAAAAGTTATTTCGCATGGTACGAAAAAGAGATGATCGAAAATATCTGTCTCCAGAACCGAAATCGAACTTTGATGGGTGGGTTTATAGGTGTATTTTGACCCGCTGAATCCAAAAATCCAACCTTTGTTACACGGAAATACACCTGGAAAGAAGTTATTCCGCATGGTTCGAAAAAGAGATGATCGAAAATATTTTTTTTCAGAATCAAAATCGGACTTTAATGGGTGAGTTTCTAGGTGTATTTCGACCCGCTGAATCCGAAAATCCAACCTCTGATGACCAAAAATATGCTTGGAAAAAAGTTATTTCGCACGGTACGAAAAAGAGATGATCGGAAATATTTTTTTTCAGAATCAAAATCGGACTTTGATGCGTGAGTTTCTAGGTGTATTTCGACCCGCTGAATCCGAAAATCCAACCTTTGATGACCAAAAATATGCTTCGAAAAAAGTTATTCCGCATGGTACGAAAAAGAGATGATCGAACATATCTGTCTCCAGAATCGAAATCGAACTTTGATGGGTGGGTTTATAGGTGTATTTTGACCCGCTGAATCCGACAATCCAAGCTTTGATGACCAAAAATATGCTTGGAAAAAAGTTATTTCGCATGGTACGACGAAGAGATGATCGGAAATATCTTTCTCCAGAATCGAAATCGAACTTTGATGGGTGGGTTCATAGGTGTATTTTGACCCGCTGAATCCAAAAATCCAACCTTCGTTACACGAAGATACACCTGGAAGGAAGTTATTTCGTATGGTACGAAAAAGAAATGATCGAAAATATTTTTTTTCAGAATCAAAATCGGACTTTAATGGGTGAGTTTCTAGGTGTATTTCGACCCGCTGAATCCGAAAATCCAACCTCTGATGACCAAAAATATGCTTGGAAAAAAGTTATTTCGCACGGTACGAAAAAGAGATGATCGAAAATATTTTTTTTCAGAATCAAAATCGGACTTTGATGCGTGAGTTTCTAGTTGTATTTCAACCCGCTGAATCCGAAAATCCAACCTTTGATGACCAAAAATATGCTTCGAAAAAAGTTATTTCGCATGGTACGAAAAAGAGATGATCGAACATATCTGTCTCCAGAATCGAAATCGAACTTTGATGGGTGGGTTTATAGGTGTATTTTGACCCGCTGAATCCGACAATCCAAGCTTTGATGAACAAAAATATGCTTGGAAAAAAGTTATTTCGCATGGTACGACAAAGAGATGATCGGAAATATCTTTCTCCAGAATCGAAATCGAACTTTGATGGGTGGGTTCATAGGTGTATTTTGACCCGCTGAATCCAAAAATCCAACCTTTGTTACACGAAAATACACCTGGAAAAAAGTTATTTCGCATGGTCCGAAAAAGAGATGATCGAAAATATTTTTTTTCAGAATCAAAATCGGACTTTAATGGGTGAGTTTCTAGGTTTATTCCGACCCGCTGAATCCAAAAATCCAAACTTTGATAACCAAAAATTTGCTTGGAAAAAAGTTATTTCGCATGGTACGAAAAAGAGATGATCGGAAATATTTTTTTTCAGAATCAAAATCGGACTTTGATGGGTGAGTTTCTGGGTGTATTTCGACCCGCTGAATCCGGAAATCCAACCTTTGATGACCAAAAATATGCTTGGAAAAAAGTTATTTCGCATGGTACGAAAAAGAGATGATCGAAAATATCTGTCTCCAGAATCAAAATCGAACTTTGATGGGTGGGTTCATAGGTGTATTTTGACCCGCTGAATCCAAAAATCCAACCTTTGTTACCCAAAAATACACCTGGAAAGAAGTTATTTCGCATGGTCCGAAAAAGAGATGATCGACAATATTTTTTTTCAGAATCAAAATCGGACTTCAATGGGTGAGTTTCTAGGTGTATTCCGACCCGCTGAATCCGAAAATCCGAACTTTGATATCCAAAAATATGCTTGGAAAAAGTTATTTCGCATGGTACGAAAAAGAGATGATCGAAAATATCTGTCTCCAGAATCGAAATCGAACTTTGATGGGTGGGTTTATAGGTGTATTTTGACCCGCTGAATCCAAAAATCCAACCTTTGTTACACGAAAATACACCTGGAACGAAGTTATTCCGCATGGTACGAAAAAGAGATGATCGAAAATATTTTTTTTCAGAATCAAAATCGGACTTTAATGGGTGAGTTTCTAGGTGTATTTCGACCCGCTGAATCCGAAAATCCAACCTCTGATGACCAAAAATATGCTTGGAAAAAAGTTATTACGCACGGTACGAAAAAGAGATGATCGAAAATATTTTTTTTTAGAATCAAAATCGGACTTTGATGCGTGAGTTTCTAGGTGTATTTCGACCCGCTGAATCCGAAAATCCAACCTTTGATGACCAAAAATATGCTTCGAAAAAAGTTATTTCGCATGGTACGAAAAAGCGATGATCGAACATATCTGTCTCCAGAATCGAAATCGAACTTTGATGGGTGAGTTTCTAGGTGTATTTCGACCCGTTGAATCCGAAAATCCAACCTCTGATGACCAAAAATATGCTTGGAAAAAAGTTATTTCGCACGGTACGAAAAAGAGATGATCGAAAATATTTTATTTCAGAATCAAAATCGGACTTTGATGCGTGAGTTTCTAGGTGTATTTCGACCCGCTGAATGCGAAAATCCAACCTTTGATGACCAAAAATATGCTTCGAAAGAAGTTATTTCGCATGGTACGAAAAAGAGATGATCGAACATATCTGTCTCCAGAATCGAAATCGAACTTTGATGGGTGGGTTTATAGGTGTATTTTGACCCGCTGAATCCGACAATCCAAGCATTGATGACCAAAAATATGCTTGGAAAAAAGTTATTTCGCATGGTACGACAAAGAGATGATCGGAAATATCTTTCTCCAGAATCGGAATCGAACTTTGATGGGTGGGTTCATAGGTGTATTTTGACCCGCTGAATCCAAAAATCCAACCTTTGTTACCCAAAAATACACCTGGAAAGAAGTTATTTCGCATGGTCCGAAAAAGAGATGATCGAAAATATTTTTTTTCAGAATCGAAATCGGACTTTAATGGGTGAGTTTCTAGGTGTATTTTAACCCGCTGAATCCGAAAATCCGAACTTTGATATCCAAAAATATGCTTGGAAAAAAGTTATTTCGCATGGTACGAAAAAGAGATGATCGAAAATATCTGTCTCCAGAACCGAAATCGAACTTTGATGGGTGGGTTTATAGGTGTATTTTGACCCGCTGAATCCAAAAATCCAACCTTTGTTACACGGAAATACACCTGGAAAGAAGTTATTCCGCATGGTTCGAAAAAGAGATGATCGAAAATATTTTTTTTCAGAATCAAAATCGGACTTTAATGGGTGAGTTTCTAGGTGTATTTCGACCCGCTGAATCCGAAAATCCAACCTCTGATGACCAAAAATATGCTTGGAAAAAAGTTATTTCGCACGGTACGAAAAAGAGATGATCGAAAATATTTTATTTCAGAATCAAAATCGGACTTTGACGCGTGAGTTTCTAGGTGTATTCCGACCCGCTGAATGCGAAAATCCAACCTTTGATGACCAAAAATATGCTTCGAAAGAAGTTATTTCGCATGGTACGAAAAAGAGATGATCGAACATATCTGTCTCCAGAATCGAAATCGAACTTTGATGGGTGGGTTTATAGGTGTATTTTGACCCGCTGAATCCGACAATCCAAGCATTGATGACCAAAAATATGCTTGGAAAAAAGTTATTTCGCATGGTACGACAAAGAGATGATCGGAAATATCTTTCTCCAGAATCGGAATCGAACTTTGATGGGTGGGTTCATAGGTGTATTTTGACCCGCTGAATCCAAAAATCCAACCTTTGTTACCCAAAAATACACCTGGAAAGAAGTTATTTCGCATGGTCCGAAAAAGAGATGATCGAAAATATTTTTTTTCAGAATCAAAATCGGACTTTAATGGGTGAGTTTCTAGGTGTATTTTAACCCGCTGAATCCGAAAATCCGAACTTTGATATCCAAAAATATGCTTGGAAAAAAGTTATTTCGCATGGTACGAAAAAGAGATGATCAAAAATATCTGTCTCCAGAACCGAAATCGAACTTTGATGGGTGGGTTTATAGGTGTATTTTGACCCGCTGAATCCAAAAATCCAACCTTTGTTACACGGAAATACACCTGGAAAGAAGTTATTCCGCATGGTTCGAAAAAGAGATGATCGAAAATATTTTTTTTCAGAATCAAAATCGGACTTTAATGGGTGAGTTTCTAGGTGTATTTCGACCCGCTGAATCCGAAAATCCAACCTCTGATGACCAAAAATATGCTTGGAAAAAAGTTATTTCGCACGGTACGAAAAAGAGATGATCGGAAATATTTTTTTTCAGAATCAAAATCGGACTTTGATGCGTGAGTTTCTAGGTGTATTTCGACCCGCTGAATCCGAAAATCCAACCTTTGATGACCAAAAATATGCTTCGAAAAAAGTTATTTCGCATGGTACGAAAAAGAGATGATCGAACATATCTGTCTCCAGAATCGAAATCGAACTTTGATGGGTGGGTTTATAGGTGTATTTTGACCCGCTGAATCCGACAATCCAAGCTTTGATGACCAAAAATATGCTTGGAAAAAAGTTATTTCGCATGGTACGACGAAGAGATGATCGGAAATATCTTTCTCCAGAATCGAAATCGAACTTTGATGGGTGGGTTCATAGGTGTATTTTGACCCGCTGAATCCAAAAATCCAACCTTTGTTACCCAAAAATACACCTGGAAAGAAGTTATTTCGCATGGTCCGAAAAAGAGATGATCGACAATATTTTTTTTCAGAATCAAAATCGGACTTCAATGGGTGAGTTTCTAGGTGTATTCCGACCCGCTGAATCCGAAAATCCGAACTTTGATATCCAAAAATATGCTTGGAAAAAGTTATTTCGCATGGTACGAAAAAGAGATGATCGAAAATATCTGTCTCCAGAATCGAAATCGAACTTTGATGGGTGGGTTCATAGGTGTATTTTGACCCGCTGAATCCAAAAATCCAACCTTTGTTACACGAAAATACACCTGGAACGAAGTTATTCCGCATGGTACGAAAAAGAGATGATCGAAAATATTTTTTTTCAGAATCAAAATCGGACTTTAATGGGTGAGTTTCTAGGTGTATTTCGACCCGCTGAATCCGAAAATCCAACCTCTGATGACCAAAAATATGCTTGGAAAAAAGTTATTACGCACGGTACGAAAAAGAGATGATCGAAAATATTTTTTTTTAGAATCAAAATCGGACTTTGATGCGTGAGTTTCTAGGTGTATTTCGACCCGCTGAATCCGAAAATCCAACCTTTGATGACCAAAAATATGCTTCGACAAAAGTTATTTCGCATGGTACGAAAAAGCGATGATCGAACATATCTGTCTCCAGAATCGAAATCGAACTTTGATGGGTGAGTTTCTAGGTGTATTTCGACCCGTTGAATCCGAAAATCCAACCTCTGATGACCAAAAATATGCTTGGAAAAAAGTTATTTCGCACGGTACGAAAAAGAGATGATCGAAAATATTTTATTTCAGAATCAAAATCGGACTTTGATGCGTGAGTTTCTAGGTGTATTTCGACCCGCTGAATGCGAAAATCCAACCTTTGATGACCAAAAATATGCTTCGAAAGAAGTTATTTCGCATGGTACGAAAAAGAGATGATCGAACATATCTGTCTCCAGAATCGAAATCGAACTTTGATGGGTGGGTTTATAGGTGTATTTTGACCCGCTGAATCCGACAATCCAAGCATTGATGACCAAAAATATGCTTGGAAAAAAGTTATTTCGCATGGTACGACAAAGAGATGATCGGAAATATCTTTCTCCAGAATCGGAATCGAACTTTGATGGGTGGGTTCATAGGTGTATTTTGACCCGCTGAATCCAAAAATCCAACCTTTGTTACCCAAAAATACACCTGGAAAGAAGTTATTTCGCATGGTCCGAAAAAGAGATGATCGAAAATATTTTTTTTCAGAATCAAAATCGGACTTTAATGGGTGAGTTTCTAGGTGTATTTTAACCCGCTGAATCCGAAAATCCGAACTTTGATATCCAAAAATATGCTTGGAAAAAAGTTATTTCGCATGGTACGAAAAAGAGATGATCGAAAATATCTGTCTCCAGAACCGAAATCGAACTTTGATGGGTGGGTTTATAGGTGTATTTTGACCCGCTGAATCCAAAAATCCAACCTTTGTTACACGGAAATACACCTGGAAAGAAGTTATTCCGCATGGTTCGAAAAAGAGATGATCGAAAATATTTTTTTTCAGAATCAAAATCGGACTTTAATGGGTGAGTTTCTAGGTGTATTTCGACCCGCTGAATCCGAAAATCCAACCTCTGATGACCAAAAATATGCTTGGAAAAAAGTTATTTCGCACGGTACGAAAAAGAGATGATCGGAAATATTTTTTTTCAGAATCAAAATCGGACTTTGATGCGTGAGTTTCTAGGTGTATTTCGACCCGCTGAATCCGAAAATCCAACCTTTGATGACCAAAAATATGCTTCGAAAAAAGTTATTTCGCATGGTACGAAAAAGAGATGATCGAACATATCTGTCTCCAGAATCGAAATCGAACTTTGATGGGTGGGTTTATAGGTGTATTTTGACCCGCTGAATCCGACAATCCAAGCTTTGATGACCAAAAATATGCTTGGAAAAAAGTTATTTCGCATGGTACGACGAAGAGATGATCGGAAATATCTTTCTCCAGAATCGAAATCGAACTTTGATGGGTGGGTTCATAGGTGTATTTTGACCCGCTGAATCCAAAAATCCAACCTTCGTTACACGAAGATACACCTGGAAGGAAGTTATTTCGTATGGTACGAAAAAGAAATGATCGAAAATATTTTTTTTCAGAATCAAAATCGGACTTTAATGGGTGAGTTTCTAGGTGTATTTCGACCCGCTGAATCCGAAAATCCAACCTCTGATGACCAAAAATATGCTTGGAAAAAAGTTATTTCGCACGGTACGAAAAAGAGATGATCGAAAATATTTTTTTTCAGAATCAAAATCGGACTTTGATGCGTGAGTTTCTAGTTGTATTTCAACCCGCTGAATCCGAAAATCCAACCTTTGATGACCAAAAATATGCTTCGAAAAAAGTTATTTCGCATGGTACGAAAAAGAGATGATCGAACATATCTGTCTCCAGAATCGAAATCGAACTTTGATGGGTGGGTTTATAGGTGTATTTTGACCCGCTGAATCCGACAATCCAAGCTTTGATGACCAAAAATATGCTTGGAAAAAAGTTATTTCGCATGGTACGACAAAGAGATGATCGGAAATATCTTTCTCCAGAATCGAAATCGAACTTTGATGGGTGGGTTTATAGGTGTATTTTGACCCGCTGAATCCGACAATCCAAGCTTTGATGACCAAAAATATGCTTGGAAAAAAGTTATTTCGCATGGTACGACGAAGAGATGATCGGAAATATCTTTCTCCAGAATCGAAATCGAACTTTGATGGGTGGGTTCATAGGTGTATTTTGACCCGCTGAATCCAAAAATCCAACCTTTGTTACCCAAAAATACACCTGGAAAGAAGTTATTTCGCATGGTCCGAAAAAGAGATGATCGACAATATTTTTTTTCAGAATCAAAATCGGACTTCAATGGGTGAGTTTCTAGGTGTATTCCGACCCGCTGAATCCGAAAATCCGAACTTTGATATCCAAAAATATGCTTGGAAAAAGTTATTTCGCATGGTACGAAAAAGAGATGATCGAAAATATCTGTCTCCAGAATCGAAATCGAACTTTGATGGGTGGGTTCATAGGTGTATTTTGACCCGCTGAATCCAAAAATCCAACCTTTGTTACACGAAAATACACCTGGAACGAAGTTATTCCGCATGGTACGAAAAAGAGATGATCGAAAATATTTTTTTTCAGAATCAAAATCGGACTTTAATGGGTGAGTTTCTAGGTGTATTTCGACCCGCTGAATCCGAAAATCCAACCTCTGATGACCAAAAATATGCTTGGAAAAAAGTTATTACGCACGGTACGAAAAAGAGATGATCGAAAATATTTTTTTTTAGAATCAAAATCGGACTTTGATGCGTGAGTTTCTAGGTGTATTTCGACCCGCTGAATCCGAAAATCCAACCTTTGATGACCAAAAATATGCTTCGAAAAAAGTTATTTCGCATGGTACGAAAAAGCGATGATCGAACATATCTGTCTCCAGAATCGAAATCGAACTTTGATGGGTGAGTTTCTAGGTGTATTTCGACCCGTTGAATCCGAAAATCCAACCTCTGATGACCAAAAATATGCTTGGAAAAAAGTTATTTCGCACGGTACGAAAAAGAGATGATCGAAAATATTTTATTTCAGAATCAAAATCGGACTTTGATGCGTGAGTTTCTAGGTGTATTTCGACCCGCTGAATGCGAAAATCCAACCTTTGATGACCAAAAATATGCTTCGAAAGAAGTTATTTCGCATGGTACGAAAAAGAGATGATCGAACATATCTGTCTCCAGAATCGAAATCGAACTTTGATGGGTGGGTTTATAGGTGTATTTTGACCCGCTGAATCCGACAATCCAAGCATTGATGACCAAAAATATGCTTGGAAAAAAGTTATTTCGCATGGTACGACAAAGAGATGATCGGAAATATCTTTCTCCAGAATCGGAATCGAACTTTGATGGGTGGGTTCATAGGTGTATTTTGACCCGCTGAATCCAAAAATCCAACCTTTGTTACCCAAAAATACACCTGGAAAGAAGTTATTTCGCATGGTCCGAAAAAGAGATGATCGAAAATATTTTTTTTCAGAATCAAAATCGGACTTTAATGGGTGAGTTTCTAGGTGTATTTTAACCCGCTGAATCCGAAAATCCGAACTTTGATATCCAAAAATATGCTTGGAAAAAAGTTATTTCGCATGGTACGAAAAAGAGATGATCGAAAATATCTGTCTCCAGAACCGAAATCGAACTTTGATGGGTGGGTTTATAGGTGTATTTTGACCCGCTGAATCCAAAAATCCAACCTTTGTTACACGGAAATACACCTGGAAAGAAGTTATTCCGCATGGTTCGAAAAAGAGATGATCGAAAATATTTTTTTTCAGAATCAAAATCGGACTTTAATGGGTGAGTTTCTAGGTGTATTTCGACCCGCTGAATCCGAAAATCCAACCTCTGATGACCAAAAATATGCTTGGAAAAAAGTTATTTCGCACGGTACGAAAAAGAGATGATCGGAAATATTTTTTTTCAGAATCAAAATCGGACTTTGATGCGTGAGTTTCTAGGTGTATTTCGACCCGCTGAATCCGAAAATCCAACCTTTGATGACCAAAAATATGCTTCGAAAAAAGTTATTTCGCATGGTACGAAAAAGAGATGATCGAACATATCTGTCTCCAGAATCGAAATCGAACTTTGATGGGTGGGTTTATAGGTGTATTTTGACCCGCTGAATCCGACAATCCAAGCTTTGATGACCAAAAATATGCTTGGAAAAAAGTTATTTCGCATGGTACGACGAAGAGATGATCGGAAATATCTTTCTCCAGAATCGAAATCGAACTTTGATGGGTGGGTTCATAGGTGTATTTTGACCCGCTGAATCCAAAAATCCAACCTTCGTTACACGAAGATACACCTGGAAGGAAGTTATTTCGTATGGTACGAAAAAGAAATGATCGAAAATATTTTTTTTCAGAATCAAAATCGGACTTTAATGGGTGAGTTTCTAGGTGTATTTCGACCCGCTGAATCCGAAAATCCAACCTCTGATGACCAAAAATATGCTTGGAAAAAAGTTATTTCGCACGGTACGAAAAAGAGATGATCGAAAATATTTTTTTTCAGAATCAAAATCGGACTTTGATGCGTGAGTTTCTAGTTGTATTTCAACCCGCTGAATCCGAAAATCCAACCTTTGATGACCAAAAATATGCTTCGAAAAAAGTTATTTCGCATGGTACGAAAAAGAGATGATCGAACATATCTGTCTCCAGAATCGAAATCGAACTTTGATGGGTGGGTTTATAGGTGTATTTTGACCCGCTGAATCCGACAATCCAAGCTTTGATGACCAAAAATATGCTTGGAAAAAAGTTATTTCGCATGGTACGACAAAGAGATGATCGGAAATATCTTTCTCCAGAATCGAAATCGAACTTTGATGGGTGGGTTTATAGGTGTATTTTGACCCGCTGAATCCGACAATCCAAGCTTTGATGACCAAAAATATGCTTGGAAAAAAGTTATTTCGCATGGTACGACGAAGAGATGATCGGAAATATCTTTCTCCAGAATCGAAATCGAACTTTGATGGGTGGGTTCATAGGTGTATTTTGACCCGCTGAATCCAAAAATCCAACCTTTGTTACCCAAAAATACACCTGGAAAGAAGTTATTTCGCATGGTCCGAAAAAGAGATGATCGACAATATTTTTTTTCAGAATCAAAATCGGACTTCAATGGGTGAGTTTCTAGGTGTATTCCGACCCGCTGAATCCGAAAATCCGAACTTTGATATCCAAAAATATGCTTGGAAAAAGTTATTTCGCATGGTACGAAAAAGAGATGATCGAAAATATCTGTCTCCAGAATCGAAATCGAACTTTGATGGGTGGGTTCATAGGTGTATTTTGACCCGCTGAATCCAAAAATCCAACCTTTGTTACACGAAAATACACCTGGAACGAAGTTATTCCGCATGGTACGAAAAAGAGATGATCGAAAATATTTTTTTTCAGAATCAAAATCGGACTTTAATGGGTGAGTTTCTAGGTGTATTTCGACCCGCTGAATCCGAAAATCCAACCTCTGATGACCAAAAATATGCTTGGAAAAAAGTTATTACGCACGGTACGAAAAAGAGATGATCGAAAATATTTTTTTTTAGAATCAAAATCGGACTATGATGCGTGAGTTTCTAGGTGTATTTCGACCCGCTGAATCCGAAAATCCAACCTTTGATGACCAAAAATATGCTTCGAAAAAAGTTATTTCGCATGGTACGAAAAAGCGATGATCGAACATATCTGTCTCCAGAATCGAAATCGAACTTTGATGGGTGAGTTTCTAGGTGTATTTCGACCCGTTGAATCCGAAAATCCAACCTCTGATGACCAAAAATATGCTTGGAAAAAAGTTATTTCGCACGGTACGAAAAAGAGATGATCGAAAATATTTTATTTCAGA
This sequence comes from Phymatocera aterrima, assembly GCA_963170745.1. NCBI lineage: Eukaryota > Metazoa > Arthropoda > Insecta > Hymenoptera > Tenthredinidae > Phymatocera > Phymatocera aterrima. Next base: position 404,458 of record CAUJGY010000082.1, read on the forward strand.
ATCAAAATCGGACTTTGATGCGTGAGTTTCTAGGTGTATTTCGACCCGCTGAATGCGAAAATCCAACCTTTGATGACCAAAAATATGCTTCGAAAGAAGTTATTTCGCATGGTACGAAAAAGAGATGATCGAACATATCTATCTCCAGAATCGAAATCGAACTTTGATGGGTGGGTTTATAGGTGTATTTTGACCCGCTGAATCCGACAATCCAAGCATTGATGACCAAAAATATGCTTGGAAAAAAGTTATTTCGCATGGTACGACAAAGAGATGATCGGAAATATCTTTCTCCAGAATCGGAATCGAACTTTGATGGGTGGGTTCATAGGTGTATTTTGACCCGCTGAATCCAAAAATCCAACCTTTGTTACCCAAAAATACACCTGGAAAGAAGTTATTTCGCATGGTCCGAAAAAGAGATGATCGAAAATATTTTTTTTCAGAATCAAAATCGGACTTTAATGGGTGAGTTTCTAGGTGTATTTTAACCCGCTGAATCCGAAAATCCGAACTTTGATATCCAAAAATATGCTTGGAAAAAAGTTATTTCGCATGGTACGAAAAAGAGATGATCGAAAATATCTGTCTCCAGAACCGAAATCGAACTTTGATGGGTGGGTTTATAGGTGTATTTTGACCCGCTGAATCCAAAAATCCAACCTTTGTTACACGGAAATACACCTGGAAAGAAGTTATTCCGCATGGTTCGAAAAAGAGATGATCGAAAATATTTTTTTTCAGAATCAAAATCGGACTTTAATGGGTGAGTTTCTAGGTGTATTTCGACCCGCTGAATCCGAAAATCCAACCTCTGATGACCAAAAATATGCTTGGAAAAAAGTTATTTCGCACGGTACGAAAAAGAGATGATCGGAAATATTTTTTTTCAGAATCAAAATCGGACTTTGATGCGTGAGTTTCTAGGTGTATTTCGACCCGCTGAATCCGAAAATCCAACCTTTGATGACCAAAAATATGCTTCGAAAAAAGTTATTTCGCATGGTACGAAAAAGAGATGATCGAACATATCTGTCTCCAGAATCGAAATCGAACTTTGATGGGTGGGTTTATAGGTGTATTTTGACCCGCTGAATCCGACAATCCAAGCTTTGATGACCAAAAATATGCTTGGAAAAAAGTTATTTCGCATGGTACGACGAAGAGATGATCGGAAATATCTTTCTCCAGAATCGAAATCGAACTTTGATGGGTGGGTTCATAGGTGTATTTTGACCCGCTGAATCCAAAAATCCAACCTTCGTTACACGAAGATACACCTGGAAGGAAGTTATTTCGTATGGTACGAAAAAGAAATGATCGAAAATATTTTTTTTCAGAATCAAAATCGGACTTTAATGGGTGAGTTTCTAGGTGTATTTCGACCCGCTGAATCCGAAAATCCAACCTCTGATGACCAAAAATATGCTTGGAAAAAAGTTATTTCGCACGGTACGAAAAAGAGATGATCGAAAATATTTTTTTTCAGAATCAAAATCGGACTTTGATGCGTGAGTTTCTAGTTGTATTTCAACCCGCTGAATCCGAAAATCCAACCTTTGATGACCAAAAATATGCTTCGAAAAAAGTTATTTCGCATGGTACGAAAAAGAGATGATCGAACATATCTGTCTCCAGAATCGAAATCGAACTTTGATGGGTGGGTTTATAGGTGTATTTTGACCCGCTGAATCCGACAATCCAAGCTTTGATGACCAAAAATATGCTTGGAAAAAAGTTATTTCGCATGGTACGACAAAGAGATGATCGGAAATATCTTTCTCCAGAATCGAAATCGAACTTTGATGGGTGGGTTCATAGGTGTATTTTGACCCGCTGAATCCAAAAATCCAACCTTTGTTACACGAAAATACACCTGGAAAGAAGTTATTTCGCATGGTCCGAAAAAGAGATGATCGAAAATATTTTTTTTCAGAATCAAAATCGGACTTTAATGGGTGAGTTTCTAGGTTTATTCCGACCCGCTGAATCCAAAAATCCAAACTTTGATAACCAAAAATTTGCTTGCAAAAAAGTTATTTCGCATGGTACGAAAAAGAGATGATCGGAAATATTTTTTTTCAGAATCAAAATCGGACTTTGATGGGTGAGTTTCTAGGTGTATTTCGACCCGTTGAATCCGAAAATCCAACCTCTGATGACCAAAAATATGCTTGGAAAAAAGTTATTTCGCACGGTACGAAAAAGAGATGATCGAAAATATTTTATTTCAGAATCAAAATCGGACTTTGATGCGTGAGTTTCTAGGTGTATTTCGACCCGCTGAATGCGAAAATCCAACCTTTGATGACCAAAAATATGCTTCGAAAGAAGTTATTTCGCATGGTACGAAAAAGAGATGATCGAACATATCTGTCTCCAGAATCGAAATCGAACTTTGATGGGTGGGTTTATAGGTGTATTTTGACCCGCTGAATCCGACAATCCAAGCATTGATGACCAAAAATATGCTTGGAAAAAAGTTATTTCGCATGGTACGACAAAGAGATGATCGGAAATATCTTTCTCCAGAATCGGAATCGAACTTTGATGGGTGGGTTCATAGGTGTATTTTGACCCGCTGAATCCAAAAATCCAACCTTTGTTACCCAAAAATACACCTGGAAAGAAGTTATTTCGCATGGTCCGAAAAAGAGATGATCGAAAATATTTTTTTTCAGAATCAAAATCGGACTTTAATGGGTGAGTTTCTAGGTGTATTTTAACCCGCTGAATCCGAAAATCCGAACTTTGATAGCCAAAAATATGCTTGGAAAAAAGTTATTTCGCATGGTACGAAAAAGAGATGATCGAAAATATCTGTCTCCAGAACCGAAATCGAACTTTGATGGGTGGGTTTATAGGTGTATTTTGACCCGCTGAATCCAAAAATCCAACCTTTGTTACACGGAAATACACCTGGAAAGAAGTTATTCCGCATGGTTCGAAAAAGAGATGATCGAAAATATTTTTTTTCAGAATCAAAATCGGACTTTAATGGGTGAGTTTCTAGGTGTATTTCGACCCGCTGAATCCGAAAATCCAACCTCTGATGACCAAAAATATGCTTGGAAAAAAGTTATTTCGCACGGTACGAAAAAGAGATGATCGGAAATATTTTTTTTCAGAATCAAAATCGGACTTTGATGCGTGAGTTTCTAGGTGTATTTCGACCCGCTGAATCCGAAAATCCAACCTTTGATGACCAAAAATATGTTCCGAAAAAAGTTATTTCGCATGGTACGAAAAAGAGATGATCGAACATATCTGTCTCCAGAATCGAAATCGAACTTTGATGGGTGGGTTTATAGGTGTATTTTGACCCGCTGAATCCGACAATCCAAGCTTTGATGACCAAAAATATGCTTGGAAAAAAGTTATTTCGCATGGTACGACGAAGAGATGATCGGAAATATCTTTCTCCAGAATCGAAATCGAACTTTGATGGGTGGGTTCATAGGTGTATTTTGACCCGCTGAATCCAAAAATCCAACCTTCGTTACACGAAGATACACCTGGAAGGAAGTTATTTCGTATGGTACGAAAAAGAAATGATCGAAAATATTTTTTTTCAGAATCAAAATCGGACTTTAATGGGTGAGTTTCTAGGTGTATTTCGACCCGCTGAATCCGAAAATCCAACCTCTGATGACCAAAAATATGCTTGGAAAGAAGTTATTTCGCACGGTACGAAAAAGAGATGATCGAAAATATTTTATTTCAGAATCAAAATCGGACTTTGACGCGTGAGTTTCTAGGTGTATTCCGACCCGCTGAATGCGAAAATCCAACCTTTGATGACCAAAAATATGCTTCGAAAGAAGTTATTTCGCATGGTACGAAAAAGAGATGATCGAACATATCTGTCTCCAGAATCGAAATCGAACTTTGATGGGTGGGTTTATAGGTGTATTTTGACCCGCTGAATCCGACAATCCAAGCATTGATGACCACAAATATGCTTGGAAAAAAGTTATTTCGCATGGTACGACAAAGAGATGATCGGAAATATCTTTCTCCAGAATCGGAATCGAACTTTGATGGGTGGGTTCATAGGTGTATTTTGACCCGCTGAATCCAAAAATCCAACCTTTGTTACCCAAAAATACACCTGGAAAGAAGTTATTTCGCATGGTCCGAAAAAGAGATGATCGAAAATATTTTTTTTCAGAATCAAAATCGGACTTTAATGGGTGAGTTTCTAGGTGTATTTTGACCCGCTGAATCCGACAATCCAAGCTTTGATGACCAAAAATATGCTTGGAAAAAAGTTATTTCGCATGGTACGACGAAGAGATGATCGGAAATATCTTTCTCCAGAATCGAAATCGAACTTTGATGGGTGGGTTCATAGGTGTATTTTGACCCGCTGAATCCAAAAATCCAACCTTCGTTACACGAAGATACACCTGGAAGGAAGTTATTTCGTATGGTACGAAAAAGAAATGATCGAAAATATTTTTTTTCAGAATCAAAATCGGACTTTAATGGGTGAGTTTCTAGGTGTATTTCGACCCGCTGAATCCGAAAATCCAACCTCTGATGACCAAAAATATGCTTGGAAAGAAGTTATTTCGCACGGTACGAAAAAGAGATGATCGAAAATATTTTATTTCAGAATCAAAATCGGACTTTGACGCGTGAGTTTCTAGGTGTATTCCGACCCGCTGAATGCGAAAATCCAACCTTTGATGACCAAAAATATGCTTCGAAAGAAGTTATTTCGCATGGTACGAAAAAGAGATGATCGAACATATCTGTCTCCAGAATCGAAATCGAACTTTGATGGGTGGGTTTATAGGTGTATTTTGACCCGCTGAATCCGACAATCCAAGCATTGATGACCACAAATATGCTTGGAAAAAAGTTATTTCGCATGGTACGACAAAGAGATGATCGGAAATATCTTTCTCCAGAATCGGAATCGAACTTTGATGGGTGGGTTCATAGGTGTATTTTGACCCGCTGAATCCAAAAATCCAACCTTTGTTACCCAAAAATACACCTGGAAAGAAGTTATTTCGCATGGTCCGAAAAAGAGATGATCGAAAATATTTTTTTTCAGAATCAAAATCGGACTTTAATGGGTGAGTTTCTAGGTGTATTTTAACCCGCTGAATCCGAAAATCCGAACTTTGATATCCAAAAATATGCTTGTAAAAAAGTTATTTCGCATGGTACGAAAAAGAGATGATCAAAAATATCTGTCTCCAGAACCGAAATCGAACTTTGATGGGTGGGTTTATAGGTGTATTTTGACCCGCTGAATCCAAAAATCCAACCTTTGTTACACGGAAATACACCTGGAAAGAAGTTATTCCGCATGGTTCGAAAAAGAGATGATCGAAAATATTTTTTTTCAGAATCAAAATCGGACTTTAATGGGTGAGTTTCTAGGTGTATTTCGACCCGCTGAATCCGAAAATCCAACCTCTGATGACCAAAAATATGCTTGGAAAAAAGTTATTTCGCACGGTACGAAAAAGAGATGATCGGAAATATTTTTTTTCAGAATCAAAATCGGACTTTGATGCGTGAGTTTCTAGGTGTATTTCGACCCGCTGAATCCGAAAATCCAACCTTTGATGACCAAAAATATGCTTCGAAAAAAGTTATTTCGCATGGTACGAAAAAGAGATGATCGAACATATCTGTCTCCAGAATCGAAATCGAACTTTGATGGGTGGGTTTATAGGTGTATTTTGACCCGCTGAATCCGACAATCCAAGCTTTGATGACCAAAAATATGCTTGGAAAAAAGTTATTTCGCATGGTACGACGAAGAGATGATCGGAAATATCTTTCTCCAGAATCGAAATCGAACTTTGATGGGTGGGTTCATAGGTGTATTTTGACCCGCTGAATCCAAAAATCCAACCTTTGTTACCCAAAAATACACCTGGAAAGAAGTTATTTCGCATGGTCCGAAAAAGAGATGATCGACAATATTTTTTTTCAGAATCAGAATCGGACTTCAATGGGTGAGTTTCTAGGTGTATTCCGACCCGCTGAATCCGAAAATCCGAACTTTGATATCCAAAAATATGCTTGGAAAAAGTTATTTCGCATGGTACGAAAAAGAGATGATCGAAAATATCTGTCTCCAGAATCGAAATCGAACTTTGATGGGTGGGTTCATAGGTGTATTTTGACCCGCTGAATCCAAAAATCCAACCTTTGTTACACGGAAATACACCTGGAAAGAAGTTATTCCGCATGGTTCGAAAAAGAGATGATCGAAAATATTTTTTTTCAGAATCAAAATCGGACTTTAATGGGTGAGTTTCTAGGTGTATTTCGACCCGCTGAATCCGAAAATCCAACCTCTGATGACCAAAAATATGCTTGGAAAAAAGTTATTTCGCACGGTACGAAAAAGAGATGATCGGAAATATTTTTTTTCAGAATCAAAATCGGACTTTGATGCGTGAGTTTCTAGGTGTATTTCGACCCGCTGAATCCGAAAATCCAACCTTTGATGACCAAAAATATGCTTCGAAAAAAGTTATTTCGCATGGTACGAAAAAGAGATGATCGAACATATCTGTCTCCAGAATCGAAATCGAACTTTGATGGGTGGGTTTATAGGTGTATTTTGACCCGCTGAATCCGACAATCCAAGCTTTGATGACCAAAAATATGCTTGGAAAAAAGTTATTTCGCATGGTACGACGAAGAGATGATCGGAAATATCTTTCTCCAGAATCGAAATCGAACTTTGATGGGTGGGTTCATAGGTGTATTTTGACCCGCTGAATCCAAAAATCCAACCTTTGTTACCCAAAAATACACCTGGAAAGAAGTTATTTCGCATGGTCCGAAAAAGAGATGATCGACAATATTTTTTTTCAGAATCAGAATCGGACTTCAATGGGTGAGTTTCTAGGTGTATTCCGACCCGCTGAATCCGAAAATCCGAACTTTGATATCCAAAAATATGCTTGGAAAAAGTTATTTCGCATGGTACGAAAAAGAGATGATCGAAAATATCTGTCTCCAGAATCGAAATCGAACTTTGATGGGTGGGTTCATAGGTGTATTTTGACCCGCTGAATCCAAAAATCAAACCTTTGTTACACGAAAATACACCTGGAACGAAGTTATTCCGCATGGTACGAAAAAGAGATGATCGAAAATATTTTTTTTCAGAATCAAAATCGGACTTTAATGGGTGAGTTTCTAGGTGTATTTCGACCCGCTGAATCCGAAAATCCAACCTCTGATGACCAAAAATATGCTTGGAAAAAAGTTATTACGCACGGTACGAAAAAGAGATGATCGAAAATATTTTTTTTTAGAATCAAAATCGGACTTTGATGCGTGAGTTTCTAGGTGTATTTCGACCCGCTGAATCCGAAAATCCAACCTTTGATGACCAAAAATATGCTTCGACAAAAGTTATTTCGCATGGTACGAAAAAGCGATGATCGAACATATCTGTCTCCAGAATCGAAATCGAACTTTGATGGGTGAGTTTCTAGGTGTATTTCGACCCGTTGAATCCGAAAATCCAACCTCTGATGACCAAAAATATGCTTGGAAAAAAGTTATTTCGCACGGTACGAAAAAGAGATGATCGAAAATATTTTATTTCAGAATCAAAATCGGACTTTGATGCGTGAGTTTCTAGGTGTATTTCGACCCGCTGAATGCGAAAATCCAACCTTTGATGACCAAAAATATGCTTCGAAAGAAGTTATTTCGCATGGTACGAAAAAGAGATGATCGAACATATCTGTCTCCAGAATCGAAATCGAACTTTGATGGGTGGGCTTATAGGTGTATTTTGACCCGCTGAATCCGACAATCCAAGCATTGATGACCAAAAATATGCTTGGAAAAAAGTTATTTCGCATGGTACGACAAAGAGATGATCGGAAATATCTTTCTCCAGAATCGGAATCGAACTTTGATGGGTGGGTTCATAGGTGTATTTTGACCCGCTGAATCCAAAAATCCAACCTTTGTTACCCAAAAATACACCTGGAAAGAAGTTATTTCGCATGGTCCGAAAAAGAGATGATCGAAAATATTTTTTTTCAGAATCAAAATCGGACTTTAATGGGTGAGTTTCTAGGTGTATTTTAACCCGCTGAATCCGAAAATCCGAACTTTGATATCCAAAAATATGCTTGGAAAAAAGTTATTTCGCATGGTACGAAAAAGAGATGATCGAAAATATCTGTCTCCAGAACCGAAATCGAACTTTGATGGGTGGGTTTATAGGTGTATTTTGACCCGCTGAATCCAAAAATCCAACCTTTGTTACACGGAAATACACCTGGAAAGAAGTTATTCCGCATGGTTCGAAAAAGAGATGATCGAAAATATTTTTTTTCAGAATCAAAATCGGACTTTAATGGGTGAGTTTCTAGGTGTATTTCGACCCGCTGAATCCGAAAATCCAACCTCTGATGACCAAAAATATGCTTGGAAAAAAGTTATTTCGCACGGTACGAAAAAGAGATGATCGGAAATATTTTTTTTCAGAATCAAAATCGGACTTTGATGCGTGAGTTTCTAGGTGTATTTCGACCCGCTGAATCCGAAAATCCAACCTTTGATGACCAAAAATATGCTTCGAAAAAAGTTATTTCGCATGGTACGAAAAAGAGATGATCGAACATATCTGTCTCCAGAATCGAAATCGAACTTTGATGGGTGGGTTTATAGGTGTATTTTGACCCGCTGAATCCGACAATCCAAGCTTTGATGACCAAAAATATGCTTGGAAAAAAGTTATTTCGCATGGTACGACGAAGAGATGATCGGAAATATCTTTCTCCAGAATCGAAATCGAACTTTGATGGGTGGGTTCATAGGTGTATTTTGACCCGCTGAATCCAAAAATCCAACCTTCGTTACACGAAGATACACCTGGAAGGAAGTTATTTCGTATGGTACGAAAAAGAAATGATCGAAAATATTTTTTTTCAGAATCAAAATCGGACTTTAATGGGTGAGTTTCTAGGTGTATTTCGACCCGCTGAATCCGAAAATCCAACCTCTGATGACCAAAAATATGCTTGGAAAAAAGTTATTTCGCACGGTACGAAAAAGAGATGATCGAAAATATTTTTTTTCAGAATCAAAATCGGACTTTGATGCGTGAGTTTCTAGTTGTATTTCAACCCGCTGAATCCGAAAATCCAACCTTTGATGACCAAAAATATGCTTCGAAAAAAGTTATTTCGCATGGTACGAAAAAGAGATGATCGAACATATCTGTCTCCAGAATCGAAATCGAACTTTGATGGGTGGGTTTATAGGTGTATTTTGACCCGCTGAATCCGACAATCCAAGCTTTGATGACCAAAAATATGCTTGGAAAAAAGTTATTTCGCATGGTACGACAAAGAGATGATCGGAAATATCTTTCTCCAGAATCGAAATCGAACTTTGATGGGTGGGTTTATAGGTGTATTTTGACCCGCTGAATCCGACAATCCAAGCTTTGATGACCAAAAATATGCTTGGAAAAAAGTTATTTCGCATGGTACGACGAAGAGATGATCGGAAATATCTTTCTCCAGAATCGAAATCGAACTTTGATGGGTGGGTTCATAGGTGTATTTTGACCCGCTGAATCCAAAAATCCAACCTTTGTTACCCAAAAATACACCTGGAAAGAAGTTATTTCGCATGGTCCGAAAAAGAGATGATCGACAATATTTTTTTTCAGAATCAAAATCGGACTTCAATGGTTGAGTTTCTAGGTGTATTCCGACCCGCTGAATCCGAAAATCCGAACTTTGATATCCAAAAATATGCTTGGAAAAAGTTATTTCGCATGGTACGAAAAAGAGATGATCGAAAATATCTGTCTCCAGAATCGAAATCGAACTTTGATGGGTGGGTTCATAGGTGTATTTTGACCCGCTGAATCCAAAAATCCAACCTTTGTTACACGAAAATACACCTGGAACGAAGTTATTCCGCATGGTACGAAAAAGAGATGATCGAAAATATTTTTTTTCAGAATCAAAATCGGACTTTAATGGGTGAGTTTCTAGGTGTATTTCGACCCGCTGAATCCGAAAATCCAACCTCTGATGACCAAAAATATGCTTGGAAAAAAGTTATTACGCACGGTACGAAAAAGAGATGATCGAAAATATTTTTTTTTAGAATCAAAATCGGACTTTGATGCGTGAGTTTCTAGGTGTATTTCGACCCGCTGAATCCGAAAATCCAACCTTTGATGACCAAAAATATGCTTCGAAAAAAGTTATTTCGCATGGTACGAAAAAGCGATGATCGAACATATCTGTCTCCAGAATCGAAATCGAACTTTGATGGGTGAGTTTCTAGGTGTATTTCGACCCGTTGAATCCGAAAATCCAACCTCTGATGACCAAAAATATGCTTGGAAAAAAGTTATTTCGCACGGTACGAAAAAGAGATGATCGAAAATATTTTATTTCAGAATCAAAATCGGACTTTGATGCGTGAGTTTCTAGGTGTATTTCGACCCGCTGAATGCGAAAATCCAACCTTTGATGACCAAAAATATGCTTCGAAAGAAGTTATTTCGCATGGTACGAAAAAGAGATGATCGAACATATCTGTCTCCAGAATCGAAATCGAACTTTGATGGGTAGGTTTATAGGTGTATTTTGACCCGCTGAATCCGACAATCCAAGCATTGATGACCAAAAATATGCTTGGAAAAAAGTTATTTCGCATGGTACGACAAAGAGATGATCGGAAATATCTTTCTCCAGAATCGGAATCGAACTTTGATGGGTGGGTTCATAGGTGTATTTTGACCCGCTGAATCCAAAAATCCAACCTTTGTTACCCAAAAATACACCTGGAAAGAAGTTATTTCGCATGGTCCGAAAAAGAGATGATCGAAAATATTTTTTTTCAGAATCAAAATCGGACTTTAATGGGTGAGTTTCTAGGTGTATTTTAACCCGCTGAATCCGAAAATCCGAACTTTGATATCCAAAAATATGCTTGGAAAAAAGTTATTTCGCATGGTACGAAAAAGAGATGATCGAAAATATCTGTCTCCAGAACCGAAATCGAACTTTGATGGGTGGGTTTATAGGTGTATTTTGACCCGCTGAATCCAAAAATCCAACCTTTGTTACACGGAAATACACCTGGAAAGAAGTTATTCCGCATGGTTCGAAAAAGAGATGATCGAAAATATTTTTTTTCAGAATCAAAATCGGACTTTAATGGGTGAGTTTCTAGGTGTATTTCGACCCGCTGAATCCGAAAATCCAACCTCTGATGACCAAAAATATGCTTGGAAAAAAGTTATTTCGCACGGTACGAAAAAGAGATGATCGGAAATATTTTTTTTCAGAATCAAAATCGGACTTTGATGCGTGAGTTTCTAGGTGTATTTCGACCCGCTGAATCCGAAAATCCAACCTTTGATGACCAAAAATATGCTTCGAAAAAAGTTATTTCGCATGGTACGAAAAAGAGATGATCGAACATATCTGTCTCCAGAATCGAAATCGAACTTTGATGGGTGGGTTTATAGGTGTATTTTGACCCGCTGAATCCGACAATCCAAGCTTTGATGACCAAAAATATGCTTGGAAAAAAGTTATTTCGCATGGTACGACGAAGAGATGATCGGAAATATCTTTCTCCAGAATCGAAATCGAACTTTGATGGGTGGGTTCATAGGTGTATTTTGACCCGCTGAATCCAAAAATCCAACCTTCGTTACACGAAGATACACCTGGAAGGAAGTTATTTCGTATGGTACGAAAAAGAAATGATCGAAAATATTTTTTTTCAGAATCAAAATCGGACTTTAATGGGTGAGTTTCTAGGTGTATTTCGACCCGCTGAATCCGAAAATCCAACCTCTGATGACCAAAAATATGCTTGGAAAAAAGTTATTTCGCACGGTACGAAAAAGAGATGATCGAAAATATTTTTTTTCAGAATCAAAATCGGACTTTGATGCGTGAGTTTCTAGTTGTATTTCAACCCGCTGAATCCGAAAATCCAACCTTTGATGACCAAAAATATGCTTCGAAAAAAGTTATTTCGCATGGTACGAAAAAGAGATGATCGAACATATCTGTCTCCAGAATCGAAATCGAACTTTGATGGGTGGGTTTATAGGTGTATTTTGACCCGCTGAATCCGACAATCCAAGCTTTGATGACCAAAAATATGCTTGGAAAAAAGTTATTTCGCATGGTACGACAAAGAGATGATCGGAAATATCTTTCTCCAGAATCGAAATCGAACTTTGATGGGTGGGTTTATAGGTGTATTTTGACCCGCTGAATCCGACAATCCAAGCTTTGATGACCAAAAATATGCTTGGAAAAAAGTTATTTCGCATGGTACGACGAAGAGATGATCGGAAATATCTTTCTCCAGAATCGAAATCGAACTTTGATGGGTGGGTTCATAGGTGTATTTTGACCCGCTGAATCCAAAAATCCAACCTTTGTTACCCAAAAATACACCTGGAAAGAAGTTATTTCGCATGGTCCGAAAAAGAGATGATCGACAATATTTTTTTTCAGAATCAAAATCGGACTTCAATGGGTGAGTTTCTAGGTGTATTCCGACCCGCTGAATCCGAAAATCCGAACTTTGATATCCAAAAATATGCTTGGAAAAAGTTATTTCGCATGGTACGAAAAAGAGATGATCGAAAATATCTGTCTCCAGAATCGAAATCGAACTTTGATGGGTGGGTTCATAGGTGTATTTTGACCCGCTGAATCCAAAAATCCAACCTTTGTTACACGAAAATACACCTGGAACGAAGTTATTCCGCATGGTACGAAAAAGAGATGATCGAAAATATTTTTTTTCAGAATCAAAATCGGACTTTAATGGGTGAGTTTCTAGGTGTATTTCGACCCGCTGAATCCGAAAATCCAACCTCTGATGACCAAAAATATGCTTGGAAAAAAGTTATTACGCACGGTACGAAAAAGAGATGATCGAAAATATTTTTTTTTAGAATCAAAATCGGACTTTGATGCGTGAGTTTCTAGGTGTATTTCGACCCGCTGAATCCGAAAATCCAACCTTTGATGACCAAAAATATGCTTCGAAAAAAGTTATTTCGCATGGTACGAAAAAGCGATGATCGAACATATCTGTCTCCAGAATCGAAATCGAACTTTGATGGGTGAGTTTCTAGGTGTATTTCGACCCGTTGAATCCGAAAATCCAACCTCTGATGACCAAAAATATGCTTGGAAAAAAGTTATTTCGCACGGTACGAAAAAGAGATGATCGAAAATATTTTATTTCAGAATCAAAATCGGACTTTGATGCGTGAGTTTCTAGGTGTATTTCGACCCGCTGAATGCGAAAATCCAACCTTTGATGACCAAAAATATGCTTCGAAAGAAGTTATTTCGCATGGTACGAAAAAGAGATGATCGAACATATCTGTCTCCAGAATCGAAATCGAACTTTGATGGGTGGGTTTATAGGTGTATTTTGACCCGCTGAATCCGACAATCCAAGCATTGATGACCAAAAATATGCTTGGAAAAAAGTTATTTCGCATGGTACGACAAAGAGATGATCGGAAATATCTTTCTCCAGAATCGGAATCGAACTTTGATGGGTGGGTTCATAGGTGTATTTTGACCCGCTGAATCCAAAAATCCAACCTTTGTTACCCAAAAATACACCTGGAAAGAAGTTATTTCGCATGGTCCGAAAAAGAGATGATCGAAAATATTTTTTTTCAGAATCAAAATCGGACTTTAATGGGTGAGTTTCTAGGTGTATTTTAACCCGCTGAATCCGAAAATCCGAACTTTGATATCCAAAAATATGCTTGGAAAAAAGTTATTTCGCATGGTACGAAAAAGAGATGATCGAAAATATCTGTCTCCAGAACCGAAATCGAACTTTGATGGGTGGGTTTATAGGTGTATTTTGACCCGCTGAATCCAAAAATCCAACCTTTGTTACACGGAAATACACCTGGAAAGAAGTTATTCCGCATGGTTCGAAAAAGAGATGATCGAAAATATTTTTTTTCAGAATCAAAATCGGACTTTAATGGGTGAGTTTCTAGGTGTATTTCGACCCGCTGAATCCGAAAATCCAACCTCTGATGACCAAAAATATGCTTGGAAAAAAGTTATTTCGCACGGTACGAAAAAGAGATGATCGGAAATATTTTTTCTCAGAATCAAAATCGGACTTTGATGCGTGAGTTTCTAGGTGTATTTCGACCCGCTGAATCCGAAAATCCAACCTTTGATGACCAAAAATATGCTTCGAAAAAAGTTATTTCGCATGGTACGAAAAAGAGATGATCGAACATATCTGTCTCCAGAATCGAAATCGAACTTTGATGGGTGGGTTTATAGGTGTATTTTGACCCGCTGAATCCGACAATCCAAGCTTTGATGACCAAAAATATGCTTGGAAAAAAGTTATTTCGCATGGTACGACGAAGAGATGATCGGAAATATCTTTCTCCAGAATCGAAATCGAACTTTGATGGGTGGGTTCATAGGTGTATTTTGACCCGCTGAATCCAAAAATCCAACCTTCGTTACACGAAGATACACCTGGAAGGAAGTTATTTCGTATGGTACGAAAAAGAAATGATCGAAAATATTTTTTTTCAGAATCAAAATCGGACTTTAATGGGTGAGTTTCTAGGTGTATTTCGACCCGCTGAATCCGAAAATCCAACCTCTGATGACCAAAAATATGCTTGGAAAAAAGTTATTTCGCACGGTACGAAAAAGAGATGATCGAAAATATTTTTTTTCAGAATCAAAATCGGACTTTGATGCGTGAGTTTCTAGTTGTATTTCAACCCGCTGAATCCGAAAATCCAACCTTTGATGACCAAAAATATGCTTCGAAAAAAGTTATTTCGCATGGTACGAAAAAGAGATGATCGAACATATCTGTCTCCAGAATCGAAATCGAACTTTGATGGGTGGGTTTATAGGTGTATTTTGACCCGCTGAATCCGACAATCCAAGCTTTGATGACCAAAAATATGCTTGGAAAAAAGTTATTTCGCATGGTACGACAAAGAGATGATCGGAAATATCTTTCTCCAGAATCGAAATCGAACTTTGATGGGTGGGTTTATAGGTGTATTTTGACCCGCTGAATCCGACAATCCAAGCTTTGATGACCAAAAATATGCTTGGAAAAAAGTTATTTCGCATGGTACGACGAAGAGATGATCGGAAATATCTTTCTCCAGAATCGAAATCGAACTTTGATGGGTGGGTTCATAGGTGTATTTTGACCCGCTGAATCCAAAAATCCAACCTTTGTTACCCAAAAATACACCTGGAAAGAAGTTATTTCGCATGGTCCGAAAAAGAGATGATCGACAATATTTTTTTTCAGAATCAAAATCGGACTTCAATGGGTGAGTTTCTAGGTGTATTCCGACCCGCTGAATCCGAAAATCCGAACTTTGATATCCAAAAATATGCTTGGAAAAAGTTATTTCGCATGGTACGAAAAAGAGATGATCGAAAATATCTGTCTCCAGAATCGAAATCGAACTTTGATGGGTGGGTTCATAGGTGTATTTTGACCCGCTGAATCCAAAAATCCAACCTTTGTTACACGAAAATACACCTGGAACGAAGTTATTCCGCATGGTACGAAAAAGAGATGATCGAAAATATTTTTTTTCAGAATCAAAATCGGACTTTAATGGGTGAGTTTCTAGGTGTATTTCGACCCGCTGAATCCGAAAATCCAACCTCTGATGACCAAAAATATGCTTGGAAAAAAGTTATTACGCACGGTACGAAAAAGAGATGATCGAAAATATTTTTTTTTAGAATCAAAATCGGACTTTGATGCGTGAGTTTCTAGGTGTATTTCGACCCGCTGAATCCGAAAATCCAACCTTTGATGACCAAAAATATGCTTCGAAAAAAGTTATTTCGCATGGTACGAAAAAGCGATGATCGAACATATCTGTCTCCAGAATCGAAATCGAACTTTGATGGGTGAGTTTCTAGGTGTATTTCGACCCGTTGAATCCGAAAATCCAACCTCTGATGACCAAAAATATGCTTGGAAAAAAGTTATTTCGCACGGTACGAAAAAGAGATGATCGAAAATATTTTATTTCAGAATCAAAATCGGACTTTGATGCGTGAGTTTCTAGGTGTATTTCGACCCGCTGAATGCGAAAATCCAACCGATGATGACCAAAAATATGCTTCGAAAGAAGTTATTTCGCATGGTACGAAAAAGAGATGATCGAACATATCTGTCTCCAGAATCGAAATCGAACTTTGATGGGTGGGTTTATAGGTGTATTTTGACCCGCTGAATCCGACAATCCAAGCATTGATGACCAAAAATATGCTTGGAAAAAAGTTATTTCGCATGGTACGACAAAGAGATGATCGGAAATATCTTTCTCCAGAATCGGAATCGAACTTTGATGGGTGGGTTCATAGGTGTATTTTGACCCGCTGAATCCAAAAATCCAACCTTTGTTACCCAAAAATACACCTGGAAAGAAGTTATTTCGCATGGTCCGAAAAAGAGATGATCGAAAATATTTTTTTTCAGAATCAAAATCGGACTTTAATGGGTGAGTTTCTAGGTGTATTTTAACCCGCTGAATCCGAAAATCCGAACTTTGATATCCAAAAATATGCTTGGAAAAAAGTTATTTCGCATGGTACGAAAAAGAGATGATCGAAAATATCTGTCTCCAGAACCGAAATCGAACTTTGATGGGTGGGTTTATAGGTGTATTTTGACCCGCTGAATCCAAAAATCCAACCTTTGTTACACGGAAATACACCTGGAAAGAAGTTATTCCGCATGGTTCGAAAAAGAGATGATCGAAAATATTTTTTTTCAGAATCAAAATCGGACTTTAATGGGTGAGTTTCTAGGTGTATTTCGACCCGCTGAATCCGAAAATCCAACCTCTGATGACCAAAAATATGCTTGGAAAAAAGTTATTTCGCACGGTACGAAAAAGAGATGATCGGAAATATTTTTTTTCAGAATCAAAATCGGACTTTGATGCGTGAGTTTCTAGGTGTATTTCGACCCGCTGAATCCGAAAATCCAACCTTTGATGACCAAAAATATGCTTCGAAAAAAGTTATTTCGCATGGTACGAAAAAGAGATGATCGAACATATCTGTCTCCAGAATCGAAATCGAACTTTGATGGGTGGGTTTATAGGTGTATTTTGACCCGCTGAATCCGACAATCCAAGCTTTGATGACCAAAAATATGCTTGGAAAAAAGTTATTTCGCATGGTACGACGAAGAGATGATCGGAAATATCTTTCTCCAGAATCGAAATCGAACTTTGATGGGTGGGTTCATAGGTGTATTTTGACCCGCTGAATCCAAAAATCCAACCTTCGTTACACGAAGATACACCTGGAAGGAAGTTATTTCGTATGGTACGAAAAAGAAATGATCGAAAATATTTTTTTTCAGAATCAAAATCGGACTTTAATGGGTGAGTTTCTAGGTGTATTTCGACCCGCTGAATCCGAAAATCCAACCTCTGATGACCAAAAATATGCTTGGAAAAAAGTTATTTCGCACGGTACGAAAAAGAGATGATCGAAAATATTTTTTTTCAGAATCAAAATCGGACTTTGATGCGTGAGTTTCTAGTTGTATTTCAACCCGCTGAATCCGAAAATCCAACCTTTGATGACCAAAAATATGCTTCGAAAAAAGTTATTTCGCATGGTACGAAAAAGAGATGATCGAACATATCTGTCTCCAGAATCGAAATCGAACTTTGATGGGTGGGTTTATAGGTGTATTTTGACCCGCTGAATCCGACAATCCAAGCTTTGATGACCAAAAATATGCTTGGAAAAAAGTTATTTCGCATGGTACGACAAAGAGATGATCGGAAATATCTTTCTCCAGAATCGAAATCGAACTTTGATGGGTGGGTTCATAGGTGTATTTTGACCCGCTGAATCCAAAAATCCAACCTTTGTTACACGAAAATACACCTGGAAAGAAGTTATTTCGCATGGTCCGAAAAAGAGATGATCGAAAATATTTTTTTTCAGAATCAAAATCGGACTTTAATGGGTGAGTTTCTAGGTTTATTCCGACCCGCTGAATCCAAAAATCCAAACTTTGATAACCAAAAATTTGCTTGCAAAAAAGTTATTTCGCATGGTACGAAAAAGAGATGATCGGAAATATTTTTTTTCAGAATCAAAATCGGACTTTGATGGGTGAGTTTCTAGGTGTATTTCGACCCGTTGAATCCGAAAATCCAACCTCTGATGACCAAAAATATGCTTGGAAAAAAGTTATTTCGCACGGTACGAAAAAGAGATGATCGAAAATATTTTATTTCAGAATCAAAATCGGACTTTGATGCGTGAGTTTCTAGGTGTATTTCGACCCGCTGAATGCGAAAATCCAACCTTTGATGACCAAAAATATGCTTCGAAAGAAGTTATTTCGCATGGTACGAAAAAGAGATGATCGAACATATCTGTCTCCAGAATCGAAATCGAACTTTGATGGGTGGGTTTATAGGTGTATTTTGACCCGCTGAATCCGACAATCCAAGCATTGATGACCAAAAATATGCTTGGAAAAAAGTTATTTCGCATGGTACGACAAAGAGATGATCGGAAATATCTTTCTCCAGAATCGGAATCGAACTTTGATGGGTGGGTTCATAGGTGTATTTTGACCCGCTGAATCCAAAAATCCAACCTTTGTTACCCAAAAATACACCTGGAAAGAAGTTATTTCGCATGGTCCGAAAAAGAGATGATCGAAAATATTTTTTTTCAGAATCAAAATCGGACTTTAATGGGTGAGTTTCTAGGTGTATTTTAACCCGCTGAATCCGAAAATCCGAACTTTGATATCCAAAAATATGCTTGGAAAAAAGTTATTTCGCATGGTACGAAAAAGAGATGATCGAAAATATCTGTCTCCAGAACCGAAATCGAACTTTGATGGGTGGGTTTATAGGTGTATTTTGACCCGCTGAATCCAAAAATCCAACCTTTGTTACACGGAAATACACCTGGAAAGAAGTTATTCCGCATGGTTCGAAAAAGAGATGATCGAAAATATTTTTTTTCAGAATCAAAATCGGACTTTAATGGGTGAGTTTCTAGGTGTATTTCGACCCGCTGAATCCGAAAATCCAACCTCTGATGACCAAAAATATGCTTGGAAAAAAGTTATTTCGCACGGTACGAAAAAGAGATGATCGGAAATATTTTTTTTCAGAATCAAAATCGGACTTTGATGCGTGAGTTTCTAGGTGTATTTCGACCCGCTGAATCCGAAAATCCAACCTTTGATGACCAAAAATATGCTTCGAAAAAAGTTATTTCGCATGGTACGAAAAAGAGATGATCGAACATATCTGTCTCCAGAATCGAAATCGAACTTTGATGGGTGGGTTTATAGGTGTATTTTGACCCGCTGAATCCGACAATCCAAGCTTTGATGACCAAAAATATGCTTGGAAAAAAGTTATTTCGCATGGTACGACGAAGAGATGATCGGAAATATCTTTCTCCAGAATCGAAATCGAACTTTGATGGGTGGGTTCATAGGTGTATTTTGACCCGCTGAATCCAAAAATCCAACCTTCGTTACACGAAGATACACCTGGAAGGAAGTTATTTCGTATGGTACGAAAAAGAAATGATCGAAAATATTTTTTTTCAGAATCAAAATCGGACTTTAATGGGTGAGTTTCTAGGTGTATTTCGACCCGCTGAATCCGAAAATCCAACCTCTGATGACCAAAAATATGCTTGGAAAAAAGTTATTTCGCACGGTACGAAAAAGAGATGATCGAAAATATTTTTTTTCAGAATCAAAATCGGACTTTGATGCGTGAGTTTCTAGTTGTATTTCAACCCGCTGAATCCGAAAATCCAACCTTTGATGACCAAAAATATGCTTCGAAAAAAGTTATTTCGCATGGTACGAAAAAGAGATGATCGAACATATCTGTCTCCAGAATCGAAATCGAACTTTGATGGGTGGGTTTATAGGTGTATTTTGACCCGCTGAATCCGACAATCCAAGCTTTGATGACCAAAAATATGCTTGGAAAAAAGTTATTTCGCATGGTACGACAAAGAGATGATCGGAAATATCTTTCTCCAGAATCGAAATCGAACTTTGATGGGTGGGTTCATAGGTGTATTTTGACCCGCTGAATCCAAAAATCCAACCTTTGTTACACGAAAATACACCTGGAAAGAAGTTATTTCGCATGGTCCGAAAAAGAGATGATCGAAAATATTTTTTTTCAGAATCAAAATCGGACTTTAATGGGTGAGTTTCTAGGTTTATTCCGACCCGCTGAATCCAAAAATCCAAACTTTGATAACCAAAAATTTGCTTGCAAAAAAGTTATTTCGCATGGTACGAAAAAGAGATGATCGGAAATATTTTTTTTCAGAATCAAAATCGGACTTTGATGGGTGAGTTTCTGGGTGTATTTCGACCCGCTGAATCCGGAAATCCAACCTTTGATGACCAAAAATATGCTTGGAAAAAAGTTATTTCGCATGGTACGAAAAAGAGATGATCGAAAATATCTGTCTCCAGAATCAAAATCGAACTTTGATGGGTGGGTTCATAGGTGTATTTTGACCCGCTGAATCCAAAAATCCAACCTTTGTTACCCAAAAATACACCTGGAAAGAAGTTATTTCGCATGGTCCGAAAAAGAGATGATCGACAATATTTTTTTTCAGAATCAAAATCGGACTTCAATGGGTGAGTTTCTAGGTGTATTCCGACCCGCTGAATCCGAAAATCCGAACTTTGATATCCAAAAATATGCTTGGAAAAAGTTATTTCGCATGGTACGAAAAAGAGATGATCGAAAATATCTGTCTCCAGAATCGAAATCGAACTTTGATGGGTGGGTTTATAGGTGTATTTTGACCCGCTGAATCCAAAAATCCAACCTTTGTTACACGAAAATACACCTGGAACGAAGTTATTCCGCATGGTACGAAAAAGAGATGATCGAAAATATTTTTTTTCAGAATCAAAATCGGACTTTAATGGGTGAGTTTCTAGGTGTATTTCGACCCGCTGAATCCGAAAATCCAACCTCTGATGACCAAAAATATGCTTGGAAAAAAGTTATTACGCACGGTACGAAAAAGAGATGATCGAAAATATTTTTTTTTAGAATCAAAATCGGACTTTGATGCGTGAGTTTCTAGGTGTATTTCGACCCGCTGAATCCGAAAATCCAACCTTTGATGACCAAAAATATGCTTCGAAAAAAGTTATTTCGCATGGTACGAAAAAGAGATGATCGAACATATCTGTCTCCAGAATCGAAATCGAACTTTGATGGGTGGGTTTATAGGTGTATTTCGACCCGCTGAATCCGAAAATCCAACCTTTGATGACCAAAAATATGCTTCGAAAAAAGTTATTTCGCATGGTACGAAAAAGCGATGATCGAACATATCTGTCTCCAGAATCGAAATCGAACTTTGATGGGTGAGTTTCTAGGTGTATTTCGACCCGTTGAATCCGAAAATCCAACCTCTGATGACCAAAAATATGCTTGGAAAAAAGTTATTTCGCACGGTACGAAAAAGAGATGATCGAAAATATTTTATTTCAGAATCAAAATCGGACTTTGATGCGTGAGTTTCTAGGTGTATTTCGACCCGCTGAATGCGAAAATCCAACCTTTGATGACCAAAAATATGCTTCGAAAGAAGTTATTTCGCATGGTACGAAAAAGAGATGATCGAACATATCTGTCTCCAGAATCGAAATCGAACTTTGATGGGTGGGTTTATAGGTGTATTTTGACCCGCTGAATCCGACAATCCAAGCATTGATGACCAAAAATATGCTTGGAAAAAAGTTATTTCGCATGGTACGACAAAGAGATGATCGGAAATATCTTTCTCCAGAATCGGAATCGAACTTTGATGGGTGGGTTCATAGGTGTATTTTGACCCGCTGAATCCAAAAATCCAACCTTTGTTACCCAAAAATACACCTGGAAAGAAGTTATTTCGCATGGTCCGAAAAAGAGATGATCGAAAATATTTTTTTTCAGAATCAAAATCGGACTTTAATGGGTGAGTTTCTAGGTGTATTTCAACCCGCTGAATCCGAAAATCCGAACTTTGATATCCAAAAATATGCTTGGAAAAAAGTTATTTCGCATGGTACGAAAAAGAGATGATCGAAAATATCTGTCTCCAGAACCGAAATCGAACTTTGATGGGTGGGTTTATAGGTGTATTTTGACCCGCTGAATCCAAAAGTCCAACCTTTGTTACACGGAAATACACCTGGAAAGAAGTTATTCCGCATGGTACGAAAAAGAGATGATCGAAAATATTTTTTTTCAGAATCAAAATCGGACTTTAATGGGTGAGTTTCTAGGTGTATTTCGACCCGCTGGATCCGAAAATCCAACCTCTGATGACCAAAAATATGCTTGGAAAAAAGTTATTTCGCATGGTACGAAAAAGAGATGATCGTTAATATCTGTCTCCAGAATCGAAATCGAACTTTGATTGGTGGGTTTATAGGTGTATTTTGACCCGCTGAATCCGACAATCCAAGCTTTGATGACCAAAAATATGCTTGGAAAAAAGTTATTTCGCATGGTACGAAAAAGAGATGATCGGAAATATCTTTCGCCAGAATCGAAAACGAACTTTGATGGGTGGGTTCATAGGTGTATTTTGACCCGCTGAATCCAAAAGCCCAACCTTTGTTACACGAAAATACACCTGGAAAGAAGTTATTTCGCATGGTCCGAAAAAGAGATGATCGAAAATATTTTTTTTCAGAATCAAAATCAGACTTTAATGGGTGAGTTTCTAGGTTTATTCCGACCCGCTGAATCCGAAAATTCAAACTTTGATAGCCAAAAATTTGCTTGGAAAAAAGTTATTTCGCATGGTACGAAAAAGAGATGATCGGAAATATTTTTTTTCAGAATCAAAATCGGACTTTGATGGGTGAGTTTCTGGGTGTATTTCGACTCGCTGAATCCGGAAATCCAACCTTTGATGACCACAAATATGCTTGGAAAAAAGTTATTTCGCATGGTACGAAAAAGAGATGATCGAAAATATCTGTCTCCAGAATCAAAATCGAACTTTGATGGGTCGGTTCATAGGTGTATTTTGAACCGCTGAATCCAAAAATCCAACCTTTGTTACCCAAAAATACACCTGGAAAGAAGTTATTTCGCATGGTCCGAAAAAGAGATGATCGAAAATATTTTTTTTCAGAATCAAAATCGGACTTTAATGGGTGAGTTTCTAGGTGTATTCCGACCCGCTGAATCCGAAAATCCGAACTTTGATATCCAAAAATATGCTTGGAAAAAGTTATTTCGCATGGTACGAAAAAGAGATGATCGAAAATATCTGTCTCCAGAATCGAAATCGAACTTTGATGGGTGGGTTTATAGGTGTATTTTGACCCGCTGGATCCAAAAATCCAACCTTTGTTACACGAAAATACACCTGGAAAGAAGTTATTTCGCATGGTACGAAAAAGAGATGATCGAAAATATTTTTTCTCAGAATTGAAATCGGACTTTAATGGGTGAGTTTCTAGGTGTATTTCGACCCGCTGAATCCCAAAATCCAACCTCTGATGACCAAAAATATGCTTGGAAAAAAGTTATTTCGCACGGTACGAAAAAGAGATGATCGAAAATATTTTTTTTTCAGATTCAAAATCGGACTTTGATGGGTGAGTTTCTAGGTGTATTTCGACCCGCTGAATCCGAAAATCCATCCGTTGATGACCAAAAATATGCTTGGAATAAAGTTATTTTGCATGGTACGAAAAAGGGATGATCGAGAATATCTGTCTCCAGAATCGAAATCGAACTTTGATGGGTGGGTTTATAGGTGTATTTTGACCCGCTGAATCCGACAATCCAAGCTTTGATGACCAAAAATATGCTTGGAAGAAAGTTATTTCGCATGGTACGAAAAAGAGATGATCGGAAATATCTTTCGCCAGAATTGAAAGCGAACTTTGATGGGTGGGTTCATAGGTGTATTTTGACCCGCTGAATCCAAAAATCCAACCTTTGTTACACGAAAATACACCTGGAAAGAAGTTATTTCGCATGGTACGAAAAAGGGATGATCGAAAATATTTTTTTCCAGAATTGAAATCGGACTTTAATGGGTGAGTTTCTAGGTGTATTTCGACCCGCTGGATCCCAAAATCCAACCTCTGATGACCAAAAATATGCTTGGGAAAAAGTTATTTCGCACGGTACGAAAAAGAGATGATCGAAAACATTTTTTTTCAGAAACAAAATCGGACTTTGATGGGTGAGTTTCTAGGTGTATTTCGACCCGCTGAATCCGGAAATCCATCCTTTGATGACCAAAAATATGCTTGGAAAAAAGTTATTTCGCATGGTACGAAAAAGAGATGATCGTTAATATCTGTCTCCAGAATCGAAATCGAACTTTGATGGGTGGGTTTATAGGTGTATTTTGACCCGCTGAATCCAAAAATCCAACCTTTGTTACACGAAAATACACCTGGAAAGAAGTTATTCCGCATGGTTCGAAAAAGAGATGATCGAAAATATTTTTTTTCAGAATCAAAATCGGACTTTAATGGGTGAGTTTCTAGGTGTATTTCGACCCGCTGAATCCGAAAATCCAACCTTTGATGACCAAAAATATGCTTCGAAAAAAGTTATTTCGCATGGTACGAAAAAGAGATGATCGAACATATCTGTCTCCAGAATCGAAATCGAACTTTGATGGGTGGGTTTATAGGTGTATTTTGACCCGCTGAATCCGACAATCCAAGCTTTGATGACCAAAAATCTGCTTGGAAAAAAGTTATTTCGCATGGTACGACGAAGAGATGATCGGAAATATCTTTCTCCAGAATCGAAATCGAACTTTGATGGGTGGGTTCATAGGTGTATTTTGACCCGCTGAATCCAAAAATCCAACCTTCGTTACACGAAGATACACCTGGAAGGAAGTTATTTCGCATGGTACGAAAAAGAAATGATCGAAAATATTTTTTTTCAGAATCAAAATCGGACTTTAATGGGTGAGTTTCTAGGTGTATTTCGACCCGCTGAATCCGAAAATCCAACCTCTGATGACCAAAAATATGCTTGGAAAAAAGTTATTTCGCACGGTACGAAAAAGAGATGATCGAAAATATTTTTTTTCAGAATCAAAATCGGACTTTGATGCGTGAGTTTCTAGTTGTATTTCGACCCGCTGAATCCGAAAATCCAACCTTTGATGACCAAAAATATGCTTCGAAAAAAGTTATTTCGCATGGTACGAAAAAGAGATGATCGAACATATCTGTCTCCAGAATCGAAATCGAACTTTGATGGGTGGGTTTATAGGTGTATTTTGACCCGCTGAATCCGACAATCCAAGCTTTGATGACCAAAAATATGCTTGGAAAAAAGTTATTTCGCATGGTACGACAAAGAGATGATCGGAAATATCTTTCTCCAGAATCGAAATCGAACTTTGATGGGTGGGTTCATAGGTGTATTTTGACCCGCTGAATCCAAAAATCCAACCTTTGTTACACGAAAATACACCTGGAAAGGAGTTATTTCGCATGGTCCGAAAAAGAGATGATCGAAAATATTTTTTTTCAGAATCAAAATCGGACTTTAATGGGTGAGTTTCTAGGTTTATTCGGACCCGCTGAATCCGAAAATTCAAACTTTGATAGCCAAAAATTTGCTTGGAAAAAAGTTATTTCGCATGGTACGAAAAAGAGATGATCGGAAATATTTTTTTTCAGAATCAAAATCGGACTTTGATGGGTGAGTTTCTGGGTGTATTTCGACTCGCTGAATCCGGAAATCCAACCTTTGATGACCACAAATATGCTTGGAAAAAAGTTATTTCGCATGGTACGAAAAAGAGATGATCGAAAATATCTGTCTCCAGAATCAAAATCGAACTTTGATGGGTCGGTTCATAGGTGTATTTTGAACCGCTGAATCCAAAAATCCAACCTTTGTTACCCAAAAATACACCTGGAAAGAAGTTATTTCGCATGGTCCGAAAAAGAGATGATCGAAAATATTTTTTTTCAGAATCAAAATCGGACTTTAATGGGTGAGTTTCTAGGTGTATTCCGACCCGCTGAATCCGAAAATCCGAACTTTGATATCCAAAAATATGCTTGGAAAAAGTTATTTCGCATGGTACGAAAAAGAGATGATCGAAAATATCTGTCTCCAGAATCGAAATCGAACTTTGATGGGTGGGTTTATAGGTGTATTTTGACCCGCTGGATCCAAAAATCCAACCTTTGTTACACGAAAATACACCTGGAAAGAAGTTATTTCGCATGGTACGAAAAAGAGATGATCGAAAATATTTTTTCTCAGAATTGAAATCGGACTTTAATGGGTGAGTTTCTAGGTGTATTTCGACCCGCTGAATCCCAAAATCCAACCTCTGATGACCAAAAATATGCTTGGAAAAAAGTTATTTCGCACGGTACGAAAAAGAGATGATCGAAAATATTTTTTTTTCAGATTCAAAATCGGACTTTGATGGGTGAGTTTCTAGGTGTATTTCGACCCGCTGAATCCGAAAATCCATCCGTTGATGACCAAAAATATGCTTGGAATAAAGTTATTTTGCATGGTACGAAAAAGGGATGATCGAGAATATCTGTCTCCAGAATCGAAATCGAACTTTGATGGGTGGGTTTATAGGTGTATTTTGACCCGCTGAATCCGACAATCCAAGCTTTGATGACCAAAAATATGCTTGGAAGAAAGTTATTTCGCATGGTACGAAAAAGAGATGATCGGAAATATCTTTCGCCAGAATTGAAAGCGAACTTTGATGGGTGGGTTCATAGGTGTATTTTGACCCGCTGAATCCAAAAATCCAACCTTTGTTACACGAAAATACACCTGGAAAGAAGTTATTTCGCATGGTACGAAAAAGGGATGATCGAAAATATTTTTTTCCAGAATTGAAATCGGACTTTAATGGGTGAGTTTCTAGGTGTATTTCGACCCGCTGGATCCCAAAATCCAACCTCTGATGACCAAAAATATGCTTGGGAAAAAGTTATTTCGCACGGTACGAAAAAGAGATGATCGAAAACATTTTTTTTCAGAAACAAAATCGGACTTTGATGGGTGAGTTTCTAGGTGTATTTCGACCCGCTGAATCCGGAAATCCATCCTTTGATGACCAAAAATATGCTTGGAAAAAAGTTATTTCGCATGGTACGAAAAAGAGATGATCGTTAATATCTGTCTCCAGAATCGAAATCGAACTTTGATGGGTGGGTTTATAGGTGTATTTTGACCCGCTGAATCCAAAAATCCAACCTTTGTTACACGAAAATACACCTGGAAAGAAGTTATTCCGCATGGTTCGAAAAAGAGATGATCGAAAATATTTTTTTTCAGAATCAAAATCGGACTTTAATGGGTGAGTTTCTAGGTGTATTTCGACCCGCTGAATCCGAAAATCCAACCTTTGATGACCAAAAATATGCTTCGAAAAAAGTTATTTCGCATGGTACGAAAAAGAGATGATCGAACATATCTGTCTCCAGAATCGAAATCGAACTTTGATGGGTGGGTTTATAGGTGTATTTTGACCCGCTGAATCCGACAATCCAAGCTTTGATGACCAAAAATCTGCTTGGAAAAAAGTTATTTCGCATGGTACGACGAAGAGATGATCGGAAATATCTTTCTCCAGAATCGAAATCGAACTTTGATGGGTGGGTTCATAGGTGTATTTTGACCCGCTGAATCCAAAAATCCAACCTTCGTTACACGAAGATACACCTGGAAGGAAGTTATTTCGCATGGTACGAAAAAGAAATGATCGAAAATATTTTTTTTCAGAATCAAAATCGGACTTTAATGGGTGAGTTTCTAGGTGTATTTCGACCCGCTGAATCCGAAAATCCAACCTCTGATGACCAAAAATATGCTTGGAAAAAAGTTATTTCGCACGGTACGAAAAAGAGATGATCGAAAATATTTTTTTTCAGAATCAAAATCGGACTTTGATGCGTGAGTTTCTAGTTGTATTTCGACCCGCTGAATCCGAAAATCCAACCTTTGATGACCAAAAATATGCTTCGAAAAAAGTTATTTCGCATGGTACGAAAAAGAGATGATCGAACATATCTGTCTCCAGAATCGAAATCGAACTTTGATGGGTGGGTTTATAGGTGTATTTTGACCCGCTGAATCCGACAATCCAAGCTTTGATGACCAAAAATATGCTTGGAAAAAAGTTATTTCGCATGGTACGACAAAGAGATGATCGGAAATATCTTTCTCCAGAATCGAAATCGAACTTTGATGGGTGGGTTCATAGGTGTATTTTGACCCGCTGAATCCAAAAATCCAACCTTTGTTACACGAAAATACACCTGGAAAGGAGTTATTTCGCATGGTCCGAAAAAGAGATGATCGAAAATATTTTTTTTCAGAATCAAAATCGGACTTTAATGGGTGAGTTTCTAGGTTTATTCGGACCCGCTGAATCCAAAAATCCAAACTTTGATAACCAAAAATTTGCTTGGAAAAAAGTTATTTCGCATGGTACGAAAAAGAGATGATCGGAAATATTTTTTTTCAGAATCAAAATCGGACTTTGATGGGTGAGTTTCTGGGTGTATTTCGACCCGCTGAATCCGGAAATCCAACCTTTGATGACCAAAAATATGCTTGGAAAAAAGTTATTTCGCATGGTACGAAAAAGAGATGATCGAAAATATCTGTCTCCAGAATCAAAATCGAACTTTGATGGGTGGGTTTATAGGTGTATTTTGACCCGCTGAATCCAAAAATCCAACCTTTGTTACCCAAAAATACACCTGGAAAGAAGTTATTTCGCATGGTCCGAAAAAGAGATGATCGACAATATTTTTTTTCAGAATCAAAATCGGACTTTAATGGGTGAGTTTCTAGGTGTATTCCGACCCGCTGAATCCGAAAATCCGAACTTCGATATCCAAAAATATGCTTGGAAAAAGTTATTTCGCATGGTACGAAAAAGAGATGATCGAAAATATCTGTCTCCAGAATCGAAATCGAACTTTGATGGGTGGGTTTATAGGTGTATTTTGACCCGCTGAATCCAAAAATCCAACCTTTGTTACACGAAAATACACCTGGAACGAAGTTATTCCGCATGGTACGAAAAAAAGATGATCGAAAATATTTTTTTTCAGAATCAAAATCGGACTTTAATGGGTGAGTTTCTAGGTGTATTTCGACCCGCTGAATCCGAAAATCCAACCTCTGATGACCAAAAATGTGCTTGGAAAAAAGTTATTACGCACGGTACGAAAAAGAGATGATCGAAAATATTTTTTTTTAGAATCAAAATCGGACTTTGATGCGTGAGTTTCTAGGTGTATTTCGACCCGCTGAATCCGAAAATCCAACCTTTGATGACCAAAAATATGCTTCGAAAACAGTTATTTCGCATGGTACGAAAAAGCGATGATCGAACATATCTGTCTCCAGAATCGAAATCGAACTTTGATGGGTGAGTTTCTAGGTGTATTTCGACCCGCTGAATCCGAAAATCCAACCTCTGATGACCAAAAATATGCTTGGAAAAAAGTTATTTCGCACGGTACGAAAAAGAGATGATCGAAAATATTTTATTTCAGAATCAAAATCGGACTTTGATGCGTGAGTTTCTAGGTGTATTTCGACCCGCTGAATCCGAAAATCCAACCTCTGATGACCAGAAATATGCTTGGAAAAAAGTTATTTCGCACGGTACGACAAAGAGATGATCGAAAATATTTTTTTTCAGAATCAAAATCGGACGTTGATGGGTGAGTTTCTAGGTGTATTCCGACCCGCTGAATCCGAAAATCCGAACTTTGATGACCAAAAATATGCTTGGAACAAAGTTATTTCGCATGGTACGAAAAAGAGATGATCGAAAATATCTGTCTCCAGAATCGAAATCAAACTTTGATGGGTGGGTTCATAGGTGTATTTTGACCCGCTGAATCCGACAATCCAAGCTTTGATGACCAAAAATATGCTTGGACAAAAGTTATTTCGCATGGTACGAAAATGAGATGATCGGAAATATCTGTCTCCAGAATCCAAATCGAACTTTGATGGGTGGGTTTATAGGTGTATTTTGACCCGCTGAATCCGAGAATCCAAGCTGTGATGACCAAAAATATGCTTGGAAAAAAGTTATTTCGCATGGTACGAAAAAGAGATGATCGGAAATATCTTTCTCCAGAATCGAAAGCGAACTTTGATGGGTGGGTTCATAGGTGTATTTTGACCCGCTGACTCCAAAAATCCAACCTTTGTTACACAAAAATACACCTGGAAAGAAGTTATTTCGCATGTTCCGAAAAAGAGATGATCGAAAATATTTTTTTTCAGAATCAAAATCGGACTTTGATGGGTGAGTTTCTAGGTTCATTTCGACCCGCTGAATCCGAAAATCCAAACTTTGATGTCCAAAAATTTGCTTGGAAAAATGTTATTCCGCATGGTACGAAAAAGAGATGAACGGAAATATTTTTTTTCAGAATCAAAATCGGACTTTGATGGGTGAGTTTCTGGGTGTATTTCGACCCGCTGAATCCGAAAATCCAACCTTTGATGACCAAAAATATGCTTGGGAAAAAGTTATTTCGCATGGTACGAAAAAGAGATGATCGAAAATATCTGTCTCCAGAATTAAAATCGAACTTTGATGGGTGGGTTCATAGGTGTATTTTGACCCGCTGAATCCAAAAATCCAACCTTCGTCACACGAAAATACACCTGGAAAGAAGTTATTCCGCATGGTACGAAAAATAGATGATCGAAAATATTTTTTTTCAGAATCAAAATCGGACTTTAATGGGTGAGTTTCTAGGTGTATTTCGACCCGCTGAATCCGAAAATCCAACCTCTGATGACCAAAAATATGCTTGGAAAAAAGTTATTTCGCACGGTACGAAAAAGAGATGATCGAAAATATTTTTTTTCAGAATCAAAATCGGACTTTGATGCGTGAGTTTCTAGTTGTATTTCGACCCGCTGAATCCGAAAATCCAACCTTTGATGACCAAAAATATGCTTCGAAAAAAGTTATTTCGCATGGTACGAAAAAGAGATGATCGAACATATCTGTCTCCAGAATCGAAATCGAACTTTGATGGGTGGGTTTATAGGTGTATTTTGACCCGCTGAATCCGACAATCCAAGCTTTGATGACCAAAAATATGCTTGGAAAAAAGTTATTTCGCATGGTACGACAAAGAGATGATCGGAAATATCTTTCTCCAGAATCGAAATCGAACTTTGATGGGTGGGTTCATAGGTGTATTTTGACCCGCTGAATCCAAAAATCCAACCTTTGTTACACGAAAATACACCTGGAAAGAAGTTATTTCGCATGGTCCGAAAAAGAGATGATCGAAAATATTTTTTTTCAGAATCAAAATCGGACTTTAATGGGTGAGTTTCTAGGTTTATTCCGACCCGCTGAATCCAAAAATCCAAACTTTGATAACCAAAAATTTGCTTGGAAAAAAGTTATTTCGCATGGTACGAAAAAGAGATGATCGGAAATATTTTTTTTCAGAATCAAAATCGGACTTTGATGGGTGAGTTTCTGGGTGTATTTCGACCCGCTGAATCCGGAAATCCAACCTTTGATGACCAAAAATATGCTTGGAAAAAAGTTATTTCGCATGGTACGAAAAAGAGATGATCGAAAATATCTGTCTCCAGAATCAAAATCGAACTTTGATGGGTGGGTTTATAGGTGTATTTTGACCCGCTGAATCCAAAAATCCAACCTTTGTTACCCAAAAATACAGCTGGAAAGAAGTTATTTCGCATGGTCCGAAAAAGAGATGATCGACAATATTTTTTTTCAGAATCAAAATCGGACTTTAATGGGTGAGTTTCTAGGTGTATTCCGACCCGCTGAATCCGAAAATCCGAACTTCGATATCCAAAAATATGCTGGGAAAAAGTTATTTCGCATGGTACGAAAAAGAGATGATCGAAAATATCTGTCTCCAGAATCGAAATCGAACTTTGATGGGTGGGTTTATAGGTGTATTTTGACCCGCTGAATCCAAAAATCCAACCTTTGTTACACGAAAATACACCTGAAACGAAGTTATTCCGCATGGTACGAAAAAGAGATGATCGAAAATATTTTTTTTCAGAATCAAAATCGGACTTTAATGGGTGAGTTTCTAGGTGTATTTCGACCCGCTGAATCCGAAAATCCAACCTCTGATGACCAAAAATGTGCTTGGAAAAAAGTTATTACGCACGGTACGAAAAAGAGATGATCGAAAATATTTTTTTTTAGAATCAAAATCGGACTTTGATGCGTGAGTTTCTAGGTGTATTTCGACCCGCTGAATCCGAAAATCCAACCTTTGATGACCAAAAATATGCTTCGAAAAAAGTTATTTCGCATGGTACGAAAAAGCGATGATCGAACATATCTGTCTCCAGAATCGAAATCGAACTTTGATGGGTGAGTTTCTAGGTGTATTTCGACCCGCTGAATCCGAAAATCCAACCTCTGATGACCAAAAATATGCTTGGAAAAAAGTTATTTCGCACGGTACGAAAAAGAGATGATCGAAAATATTTTATTTCAGAATCAAAATCGGACTTTGATGCGTGAGTTTCTAGGTGTATTTCGACCCGCTGAATCCGAAAATCCAACCTCTGATGACCAGAAATATGCTTGGAAAAAAGTTATTTCGCACGGTACGACAAAGAGATGATCGAAAATATTTTTTTTCAGAATCAAAATCGGACGTTGATGGGTGAGTTTCCAGGTGTATTCCGACCCGCTGAATCCGAAAATCCGAACTTTGATGACCAAAAATATGCTTGGAACAAAGTTATTTCGCATGGTACGAAAAAGAGATGATCGAAAATATCTGTCTCCAGAATCGAAATCAAACTTTGATGGGTGGGTTCATAGGTGTATTTTGACCCGCTGAATCCGACAATCCAAGCTTTGATGACCAAAAATATGCTTGGACAAAAGTTATTTCGCATGGTACGAAAATGAGATGATCGGAAATATCTGTCTCCAGAATCGAAATCGAACTTTGATGGGTGGGTTTATAGGTGTATTTTGACCCGCTGAATCCGAGAATCCAAGCTGTGATGAACAAAAATATGCTTGGAAAAAAGTTATTTCGCATGGTACGAAAAAGAGATGATCGGAAATATCTTTCTCCAGAATCGAAAGCGAACTTTGATGGGTGGGTTCATAGGTGTATTTTGACCCGCTGACTCCAAAAATCCAACCTTTGTTACACAAAAATACACCTGGAAAGAAGTTATTTCGCATGTTCCGAAAAAGAGATGATCGAAAATATTTTTTTTCAGAATCAAAATCGGACTTTGATGGGTGAGTTTCTAGGTTCATTTCGACCCGCTGAATCCGAAAATCCAAACTTTGATGAACAAAAATTTGCTTGGAAAAAAGTTATTCCGCATGGTACGAAAAAGAGATGAACGGAAATATTTTTTTTCAGAATCAAAATCGGACTTTGATGGGTGAGTTTCTGGGTGTATTTCGACCCGCTGAATCCGAAAATCCAACCTTTGATGACCAAAAATATGCTTGGGAAAAAGTTATTTCGCATGGTACGAAAAAGAGATGATCGAAAATATCTGTCTCCAGAATTAAAATCGAACTTTGATGGGTGGGTTCATAGGTGTATTTTGACCCGCTGAATCCAAAAATCCAACCTTCGTCACACGAAAATACACCTGGAAAGAAGTTATTCCGCATGGTACGAAAAACAGATGATCGAAAATATTTTTGTTCAGAATCGGAATCGGACTTTGATGGGTGAGTTTCTAGGTGTATTTCGACCCGCTGAATCCGAAAATCCAACCTCTGATGACCAGAAATATGCTTGGAAAAAAGTTATTTCGCACGGTACGACAAAGAGATGATCGAAAATATTTTTTTTCAGAATCAAAATCGGACGTTGATGGGTGAGTTTCTAGGTGTATTCCGACCCGCTGAATCCGAAAATCCGAACTTTGATGACCAAAAATATGCTTGGAACAAAGTTATTTCGCATGGTACGAAAAAGAGATGATCGAAAATATCTGTCTCCAGAATCGAAATCAAACTTTGATGGGTGGGTTCATAGGTGTATTTTGACCCGCTGAATCCGACAATCCAAGCTTTGATGACCAAAAATATGCTTGGACAAAAGTTATTTCGCATGGTACGAAAATGAGATGATCGGAAATATCTGTCTCCAGAATCGAAATCGAACTTTGATGGGTGGGTTTATAGGTGTATTTTGACCCGCTGAATCCGAGAATCCAAGCTTTGATGACCAAAAATATGCTTGGAAAAAAGTTATTTCGCATGGTACGAAAAAGAGATGATCGGAAATATCTTTCTCCAGAATCGAAAGCGAACTTTGATGGGTGGGTTCATAGGTGTATTTTGACCCGCTGACTCCAAAAATCCAACCTTTGTTACACAAAAATACACCTGGAAAGAAGTTATTTCGCATGTTCCGAAAAAGAGATGATCGAAAATATTTTTTTTCAGAATCAAAATCGGACTTTTATGGGTGAGTTTCTAGGTTCATTTCGACCCGCTGAATTCGAAAATCCAAACTTTGATGACCAAAAATTTGCTTGGAAAAAAGTTATTTCGCATGGTACGAAAAAGAGATGATCGGAAATATTTTTTTTCAGAATCAAAATCGGACTTTGATGGGTGAGTTTCTGGGTGTATTTCGACCCGCTGAATCCGAAAATCCAACGTTTGATGACCAAAAATATGCTTGGAAAAAAGTTATTTCGCATGGTACGAAAAAGAGATGATCAAAAATATCTGTCTCCAGAATCAAAATCGAACTTTGATGGGTGGGTTCATAGGTGTATTTTGACACGCTGAATCCAAAAATCCAACCTTTGATACACGAAAATACACCTGGAAAGAAGTTATTCCGCATGGTACGAAAAACAGATGATCGAAAATATTTTTGTTCAGAATCGGAATCGGACTTTGATGGGTGAGTTTCTAGGTGTATTTCGACCCGCTGAATCCGAAAATCCAACCTCTGATGACCAGAAATATGCTTGGAAAAAAGTTATTTCGCACGGTACGACAAAGAGATGATCGAAAATATTTTTTTTCAGAATCAAAATCGGACGTTGATGGGTGAGTTTCTAGGTGTATTCCGACCCGCTGAATCCGAAAATCCAACCTTTGATACACGAAAATTCACCTGGAAAGAAGTTATTTCGCATGGTACGAAAAAGAGATGATCGAAAATATCTGTCTCCAGAATCGAAATCAAACTTTGATGGGTGGGTTCATAGGTGTATTTTGACCCGCTGAATCCGACAATCCAAGCTTTGATGACCAAAAATATGCTTGGACAAAAGTTATTTCGCATGGTACGAAAATGAGATGATCGGAAATATCTGTCTCCAGAATCGAAATCGAACTTTGATGGGTGGGTTTATAGGTGTATTTTGACCCGCTGAATCCGAGAATCCAAGCTTTGATGACCAAAAATATGCTTGGAAAAAAGTTATTTCGCATGGTACGACAAAGAGATGATCGGAAATATCTTTCTCCAGAATCGAAATCGAACTTTGATGGGTGGGTTCATAGGTGTATTTTGACCCGCTGAATCCAAAAATCCAACCTTTGTTACACGAAAATACACCTGGAAAGAAGTTATTTCGCATGGTCCGAAAAAGAGATGATCGAAAATATTTTTTTTCAGAATCAAAATCGGACTTTAATGGGTGAGTTTCTAGGTTTATTCCGACCCGCTGAATCCAAAAATCCAAACTTTGATAGCCAAAAATTTGCTTGGAAAAAAGTTATTTCGCATGGTACGAAAAAGAGATGATCGAAAATATTTTTTTTCAGAATCAAAATCGGACTTTGATGGGTGAGTTTCTGGGTGTATTTCGACCCGCTGAATCCGGAAATCCTACCTTTGATGACCAAAAATATGCTTGGAAAAAAGTTATTTCGCATGGTACGGAAAAGAGATGATCGAAAATATCTGTCTCCAGAATCGAAATCGAACTTTGATGGGTGGGTTTATAGGTGTATTTTGACCCGCTGAATCCAAAAATCCAACCTTTGTTACACGAAAATACACCTGGAACGAAGTTATTCCGCATGGTACGAAAAAGAGATGATCGAAAATATTTTTTTTCAGAATCAAAATCGGACTTTAATGGGTGAGTTTCTAGGTGTATTTCGACCCGCTGAATCCGAAAATCCAACCTCTGATGACCAAAAATGTGCTTGGAAAAAAGTTATTACGCACGGTACGAAAAAGAGATGATCGAAAATATTTTTTTTTAGAATCAAAATCGGACTTTGATGCGTGAGTTTCTAGGTGTATTTCGACCCGCTGAATCCGAAAATCCAACCTTTGATGACCAAAAATATGCTTCGAAAAAAGTTATTTCGCATGGTACGAAAAAGCGATGATCGAACATATCTGTCTCCAGAATCGAAATCGAACTTTGATGGGTGAGTTTCTAGGTGTATTTCGACCCGCTGAATCCGAAAATCCAACCTCTGATGACCAAAAATATGCTTGGAAAAAAGTTATTTCGCACGGTACGAAAAAGAGATGATCGAAAATATTTTATTTCAGAATCAAAATCGGACTTTGATGCGTGAGTTTCTAGGTGTATTTCGACCCGCTGAATCCGAAAATCCAACCTCTGATGACCAGAAATATGCTTGGAAAAAAGTTATTTCGCACGGTACGACAAAGAGATGATCGAAAATATTTTTTTTCAGAATCAAAATCGGACGATGATGGGTGAGTTTCTAGGTGTATTCCGACCCGCTGAATCCGAAAATCCGAACTTTGATGACCAAAAATATGCTTGGAACAAAGTTATTTCGCATGGTACGAAAAAGAGATGATCGAAAATATCTGTCTCCAGAATCGAAATCAAACTTTGATGGGTGAGTTTCTAGGTGTATTTTGACCCGCTGAATCCGACAATCCAAGCTTTGATGACCAAAAATATGCTTGGACAAAAGTTATTTCGCATGGTACGAAAATGAGATGATCGGAAATATCTGTCTCCAGAATCGAAATCGAACTTTGATGGGTGGGTTTATAGGTGTATTTTGACCCGCTGAATCCGAGAATCCAAGCTGTGATGACCAAAAATATGCTTGGAAAAAAGTTATTTCGCATGGTACGAAAAAGAGATGATCGGAAATATCTTTCTCCAGAATCGAAAGCGAACTTTGATGGGTGGGTTCATAGGTGTATTTTGACCCGCTGACTCCAAAAATCCAACCTTTGTTACACAAAAATACACCTGGAAAGAAGTTATTTCGCATGTTCCGAAAAAGAGATGATCGAAAATATTTTTTTTCAGAATCAAAATCGGACTTTGATGGGTGAGTTTCTAGGTTCATTTCGACCCGCTGAATCCGAAAATCCAAACTTTGATGACCAAAAATTTGCTTGGAAAAAAGTTATTCCGCATGGTACGAAAAAGAGATGAACGGAAATATTTTTTTTCAGAATCAAAATCGGACTTTGATGGGTGAGTTTCTGGGTGTATTTCGACCCGCTGAATCCGAAAATCCAACCTTTGATGACCAAAAATATGCTTGGGAAAAAGTTATTTCGCATGGTACGAAAAAGAGATGATCGAAAATATCTGTCTCCAGAATTAAAATCGAACTTTGATGGGTGGGTTCATAGGTGTATTTTGACCCGCTGAATCCAAAAATCCAACCTTCGTCACACGAAAATACACCTGGAAAGAAGTTATTCCGCATGGTACGAAAAACAGATGATCGAAAATATTTTTGTTCAGAATCGGAATCGGACTTTGATGGGTGAGTTTCTAGGTGTATTTCGACCCGCTGAATCCGAAAATCCAACCTCTGATGACCAGAAATATGCTTGGAAAAAAGTTATTTCGCACGGTACGACAAAGAGATGATCGAAAATATTTTTTTTCAGAATCAAAATCGGACGTTGATGGGTGAGTTTCTAGGTGTATTCCGACCCGCTGAATCCGAAAATCCGAACTTTGATGACCAAAAATATGCTTGGAACAAAGTTATTTCGCATGGTACGAAAAAGAGATGATCGAAAATATCTGTCTCCAGAATCGAAATCAAACTTTGATGGGTGGGTTCATAGGTGTATTTTGACCCGCTGAATCCGACAATCCAAGCTTTGATGACCAAAAATATGCTTGGACAAAAGTTATTTCGCATGGTACGAAAATGAGATGATCGGAAATATCTGTCTCCAGAATCGAAATCGAACTTTGATGGGTGGGTTTATAGGTGTATTTTGACCCGCTGAATCCGAGAATCCAAGCTTTGATGACCAAAAATATGCTTGGAAAAAAGTTATTTCGCATGGTACGAAAAAGAGATGATCGGAAATATCTTTCTCCAGAATCGAAAGCGAACTTTGATGGGTGGGTTCATAGGTGTATTTTGACCCGCTGACTCCAAAAATCCAACCTTTGTTACACAAAAATACACCTGGAAAGAAGTTATTTCGCATGTTCCGAAAAAGAGATGATCGAAAATATTTTTTTTCAGAATCAAAATCGGACTTTTATGGGTGAGTTTCTAGGTTCATTTCGACCCGCTGAATTCGAAAATCCAAACTTTGATGACCAAAAATTTGCTTGGAAAAAAGTTATTTCGCATGGTACGAAAAAGAGATGATCGGAAATATTTTTTTTCAGAATCAAAATCGGACTTTGATGGGTGAGTTTCTGGGTGTATTTCGACCCGCTGAATCCGAAAATCCAACGTTTGATGACCAAAAATATGCTTGGAAAAAAGTTATTTCGCATGGTACGAAAAAGAGATGATCAAAAATATCTGTCTCCAGAATCAAAATCGAACTTTGATGGGTGGGTTCATAGGTGTATTTTGACACGCTGAATCCAAAAATCCAACCTTTGATACACGAAAATACACCTGGAAAGAAGTTATTCCGCATGGTACGAAAAACAGATGATCGAAAATATTTTTGTTCAGAATCGGAATCGGACTTTGATGGGTGAGTTTCTAGGTGTATTTCGACCCGCTGAATCCGCAAATCCAACCTCTGATGACCAGAAATATGCTTGGAAAAAAGTTATTTCGCACGGTACGACAAAGAGATGATCGAAAATATTTTTTTTCAGAATCAAAATCGGACGTTGATGGGTGAGTTTCTAGGTGTATTCCGACCCGCTGAATCCGAAAATCCAACCTTTGATACACGAAAATTCACCTGGAAAGAAGTTATTTCGCATGGTACGAAAAAGAGATGATCGAAAATATCTGTCTCCAGAATCGAAATCAAACTTTGATGGGTGGGTTCATAGGTGTATTTTGACCCGCTGAATCCGACAATCCAAGCTTTGATGACCAAAAATATGCTTGGACAAAAGTTATTTCGCATGGTACGAAAATGAGATGATCGGAAATATCTGTCTCCAGAATCGAAATCGAACTTTGATGGGTGGGTTTATAGGTGTATTTTGACCCGCTGAATCCGAGAATCCAAGCTTTGATGACCAAAAATATGCTTGGAAAAAAGTTATTTCGCATGGTACGACAAAGAGATGATCGGAAATATCTTTCTCCAGAATCGAAATCAAACTTTGATGGGTGGGTTCATAGGTGTATTTTGACCCGCTGAATCCAAAAATCCAACCTTTGTTACACGAAAATACACCTGGAAAGAAGTTATTTCGCATGGTCCGAAAAAGAGATGATCGAAAATATTTTTTTTCAGAATCAAAATCGGACTTTAATGGGTGAGTTTCTAGGTTTATTCCGACCCGCTGAATCCAAAAATCCAAACTTTGATAGCCAAAAATTTGCTTGGAAAAAAGTTATTTCGCATGGTACGAAAAAGAGATGATCGGAAATATTTTTTTTCAGAATCAAAATCGGACTTTGATGGGTGAGTTTCTGGGTGTATTTCGACCCGCTGAATCCGAAAATCCAACCTTTGATGACCAAAAATATGCTTCGAAAAAAGTTATTTCTCATGGTACGAAAAAGAGATGATCGAACATATCTGTCTCCAGAATCGAAATCGAACTTTGATGGGTGTGTTTATAGGTGTATTTCGACCCGCTGAATCCGAAAATCCAACCTTTGATGACCAAAAATATGCTTCGAAAAAAGTTATTTCGCATGGTACGAAAAAGCGATGATCGAACATATCTGTCTCCAGAATCGAAATCGAACTTTGATGGGTGAGTTTCTAGGTGTATTTCGACCCGCTGAATCCGAAAATCCAACCTCTGATGACCAAAAATATGCTTGGAAAAAAGTTATTTCGCACGGTACGAAAAAGAGATGATCGAAAATATTTTATTTCAGAATCAAAATCGGACTTTGATGCGTGAGTTTCTAGGTGTATTTCGACCCGCTGAATCCGAAAATCCAACCTCTGATGACCAGAAATATGCTTGGAAAAAAGTTATTTCGCACGGTACGACAAAGAGATGATCGAAAATATTTTTTTTCAGAATCAAAATCGGACGTTGATGGGTGAGTTTCTAGGTGTATTCCGACCCGCTGAATCCGAAAATCCGAACTTTGATGACCAAAAATATGCTTGGAACAAAGTTATTTCGCATGGTACGAAAAAGAGATGATCGAAAATATCTGTCTCCAGAATCGAAATCAAACTTTGATTGGTGGGTTCATAGGTGTATTTTGACCCGCTGAATCCGACAATCCAAGCTTTGATGACCAAAAATATGCTTGGACAAAAGTTATTTCGCATGGTACGAAAATGAGATGATCGGAAATATCTGTCTCCAGAATCGGAATCGAACTTTGATG
Source organism: Phymatocera aterrima (assembly GCA_963170745.1). NCBI lineage: Eukaryota > Metazoa > Arthropoda > Insecta > Hymenoptera > Tenthredinidae > Phymatocera > Phymatocera aterrima. Next base: position 445,296 of record CAUJGY010000082.1, read on the forward strand.
GGTGGGTTTATAGGTGTATTTTGACCCGCTGAATCCGAGAATCCAAGCTTTGATGACCAAAAATATGCTTGGAAAAAAGTTATTTCGCATGGTACGACAAAGAGATGATCGGAAATATCTTTCTCCAGAATCGAAATCGAACTTTGATGGGTGGGTTCATAGGTGTATTTTGACCCGCTGAATCCAAAAATCCAACCTTTGTTACACGAAAATACACCTGGAAAGAAGTTATTTCGCATGGTCCGAAAAAGAGATGATCGAAAATATTTTTTTTCAGAATCAAAATCGGACTTTAATGGGTGAGTTTCTAGGTTTATTCCGACCCGCTGAATCCAAAAATCCAAACTTTGATAGCCAAAAATTTGCTTGGAAAAAAGTTATTTCGCATGGTACGAAAAAGAGATGATCGGAAATATTTTTTTTCAGAATCAAAATCGGACTTTGATGGGTGAGTTTCTGGGTGTATTTCGACCCGCTGAATCCGGAAATCCAACCTTTGATGACCAAAAATATGCTTGGAAAAAAGTTATTTCGCATGGTACGAAAAAGAGATGATCGAAAATATCTGTCTCCAGAATCAAAATCGAACTTTGATGGGTGGGTTTATAGGTGTATTTTGACCTGCTGAATCCAAAAATCCAACCTTTGTGACCCAAAAATACACCTGGAAAGAAGTTATTTCGCATGGTCCGAAAAAGAGATGATCGACAATATTTTTTTTCAGAATCAAAATCGGACTTTAATGGGTGAGTTTCTAGGTGTATTCCGACCCGCTGAATCCGAAAATCCGAACTTTGATATCCAAAAATATGCTTGGAAAAAGTTATTTCGCATGGTACGAAAAAGAGATGATCGAAAATATCTGTCTCCAGAATCGAAATCGAACTTTGATGGGTGGGTTTATAGGTGTATTTTGACCCGCTGAATCCAAAAATCCAACCTTTGTTACACGAAAATACACCTGGAACGAAGTTATTCCGCATGGTACGAAAAAGAGATGATCGAAAATATTTTTTTTCAGAATCAAAATCGGACTTTAATGGGTGAGTTTCTAGGTGTATTTCGACCCGCTGAATCCGAAAATCCAACCTCTGATGACCAAAAATGTGCTTGGAAAAAAGTTATTACGCACGGTACGAAAAAGAGATGATCGAAAATATTTTTTTTTAGAATCAAAATCGGACTTTGATGCGTGAGTTTCTAGGTGTATTTCGACCCGCTGAATCCGAAAATCCAACCTTTGATGACCAAAAATATGCTTCGAAAAAAGTTATTTCGCATGGTACGAAAAAGAGATGATCGAACATATCTGTCTCCAGAATCGAAATCGAACTTTGATGGGTGGGTTTATAGGTGTATTTCGACCCGCTGAATCCGAAAATCCACTCTTTGATGACCAAAAATATGCTTCGAAAAAAGTTATTCCGCATGGTACGAAAAAGCGATGATCGAACATATCTGTCTCCAGAATCGAAATCGAACTTTGATGGGTGAGTTTCTAGGTGTATTCCGACCCGCTGAATCCGAAAATCCAACCTCTGATGACCAAAAATATGCTTGGAAAAAAGTTATTTCGCACGGTACGAAAAAGAGATGATCGAAAATATTTTATTTCAGAATCAAAATCGGACTTTGATGCGTGAGTTTCTAGGTGTATTTCGACCCGCTGAATCCGAAAATCCAACCTCTGATGACCAGAAATATGCTTGGAAAAAAGTTATTTCGCACGGTACGACAAAGAGATGATCGAAAATATTTTTTTTCAGAATCAAAATCGGACGTTGATGGGTGAGTTTCTAGGTGTATTCCGACCCGCTGAATACGAAAATCCGAACTTTGATGACCAAAAATATGCTTGGAACAATGTTATTTCGCATGGTACGAAAAAGAGATGATCGAAAATATCTGTCTCCAGAATCGAAATCAAACTTTGATGGGTGGGTTCATAGGTGTATTTTGACCCGCTGAATCCGACAATCCAAGCTTTGATGACCAAAAATATGCTTGGACAAAAGTTATTTCGCATGGTACGAAAATGAGATGATCGGAAATATCTGTCTCCAGAATCGAAATCGAACTTTGATGGGTGGGTTTATAGGTGTATTTTGACCCGCTGAATCCGAGAATCCAAGCTGTGATGACCAAAAATATGCTTGGAAAAAAGTTATTTCGCATGGTACGAAAAAGAGATGATCGGAAATATCTTTCTCCAGAATCGAAAGCGAACTTTGATGGGTGGGTTCATAGGTGTATTTTGACCCGCTGACTCCAAAAATCCAACCTTTGTTACACAAAAATACACCTGGAAAGAAGTTATTTCGCATGTTCCGAAAAAGAGATGATCGGAAATATCTTTCGCCAGAATTGAAAGCGAACTTTGATGGGTGGGTTCATAGGTGTATTTTGACCCGCTGAATCCAAAAATCCAACCTTTGTTACACGAAAATACACCTGGAAAAAAGTTATTTCGCATGGTCCGAAAAAGAGATGATCGAAAATATTTTTTTTCAGAATCAAAATCGGACTTTAATGGGTGAGTTTCTGGGTGTATTTCGACTCGCTGAATCCGGAAATCCAACCTTTGATGACCAAAAATTTGCTTGGAAAAAAGTTATTTCGCATGGTACGAAAAAGAGATGATCGGGAATATTTTTTTTCAGAATCAAAATCGGACGTTGATGGGTGAGTTTCTGGGTGTATTTCGACTCGCTGAATCCGGAAATCCAACCTTTGATGACCAAAAATTTGCTTGGAAAAAAGTTATTTCGCATGGTACGAAAAAGAGATGATCGAAAATATCTGTCTCCAGAATCAAAATCGAACTTTGATGGTTGGGTTCATAGGTGTATTTTGACCCGCTGGATCCAAAAATCCAACCTTTCTTACACGAAAATACACCTGGAAAGAAGTTATTTCGCATGGTACGAAAAAGGGATGATCGAAAATATTTTTTTCCAGAATTGAAATCGGACTTTAATGGGTGAGTTTCTAGGTGTATTTCGACCCGCTGAATCCCAAAATCCAACCTCTGATGACCAAAAATATGCTTGGGAAAAGGTTATTTCGCACGGTACGAAAAAGAGATGATCGAAAACATTTTTTTTCAGAAACAAAATCGGACTTTGATGGGTGAGTTTCTAGGTGTATTTCGACCCGCTGAATCCGGAAATCCATCCTTTGATGACCAAAAATATGCTTGGAAAAAAGTTATTTCGCATGGTACGAAAAAGAGATGATCGTTAATATCTGTCTCCAGAATCGAAATCGAACTTTGATGGGTGGGTTTATAGGTGTATTTTGACCCGCTGAATCCAAAAATCCAACCTTTGTTACACGAAAATACACCTGGAAAGAAGTTATTCCGCATGGTTCGAAAAAGAGATGATCGAAAATATTTTTTTTCAGAATCAAAATCGGACTTTAATGGGTGAGTTTCTAGGTGTATTTCGACCCGCTGAATCCGAAAATCCAACCTTTGATGACCAAAAATATGCTTCGAAAAAAGTTATTTCGCATGGTACGAAAAAGAGATGATCGAACATATCTGTCTCCAGAATCGAAATCGAACTTTGATGGGTGGGTTTATAGGTGTATTTTGACCCGCTGAATCCGACAATCCAAGCTTTGATGACCAAAAATATGCTTGGAAAAAAGTTATTTCGCATGGTACGACGAAGAGATGATCGGAAATATCTTTCTCCAGAATCGAAATCGAACTTTGATGGGTGGGTTCATAGGTGTATTTTGACCCGCTGAATCCAAAAATCCAACCTTCGTTACACGAAGATACACCTGGAAGGAAGTTATTTCGCATGGTCCGAAAAAGAGATGATCGAAAATATTTTTTTTCAGAATCAAAATCGGACTTTAATGGGTGAGTTTCTGGGTGTATTTCGACTCGCTGAATCCGGAAATCCAACCTTTGATGACCAAAAATTTGCTTGGAAAAAAGTTATTTCGCATGGTACGAAAACGAGATGATCGGAAATATTTTTTTTCAGAATCAAAATCGGACTTTGATGGGTGAGTTTCTGGGTGTATTTCGACTCGCTGAATCCGGAAATCCAACCTTTGATGACCAAAAATTTGCTTGGAAAAAAGTTATTTCGCATGGTACGAAAAAGAGATGATCGAAAATATCTGTCTCCAGAATCAAAATCGAACTTTGATGGTTGGGTTCATAGGTGTATTTTGACCCGCTGGATCCAAAAATCCAACCTTTCTTACACGAAAATACACCTGGAAAGAAGTTATTTCGCATGGTACGAAAAAGGGATGATCGAAAATATTTTTTTCCAGAATTGAAATCGGACTTTAATGGGTGAGTTTCTAGGTGTATTTCGACCCGCTGAATCCCAAAATCCAACCTCTGATGACCAAAAATATGCTTGGGAAAAGGTTATTTCGCACGGTACGAAAAAGAGATGATCGAAAACATTTTTTTTCAGAAACAAAATCGGACTTTGATGGGTGAGTTTCTAGGTGTATTTCGACCCGCTGAATCCGGAAATCCATCCTTTGATGACCAAAAATATGCTTGGAAAAAAGTTATTTCGCATGGTACGAAAAAGAGATGATCGTTAATATCTGTCTCCAGAATCGAAATCGAACTTTGATGGGTGGGTTTATAGGTGTATTTTGACCCGCTGAATCCAAAAATCCAACCTTTGTTACACGAAAATACACCTGGAAAGAAGTTATTCCGCATGGTTCGAAAAAGAGATGATCGAAAATATTTTTTTTCAGAATCAAAATCGGACTTTAATGGGTGAGTTTCTAGGTGTATTTCGACCCGCTGAATCCGAAAATCCAACCTTTGATGACCAAAAATATGCTTCGAAAAAAGTTATTTCGCATGGTACGAAAAAGAGATGATCGAACATATCTGTCTCCAGAATCGAAATCGAACTTTGATGGGTGGGTTTATAGGTGTATTTTGACCCGCTGAATCCGACAATCCAAGCTTTGATGACCAAAAATATGCTTGGAAAAAAGTTATTTCGCATGGTACGACGAAGAGATGATCGGAAATATCTTTCTCCAGAATCGAAATCGAACTTTGATGGGTGGGTTCATAGGTGTATTTTGACCCGCTGAATCCAAAAATCCAACCTTCGTTACACGAAGATACACCTGGAAGGAAGTTATTTCGCATGGTCCGAAAAAGAGATGATCGAAAATATTTTTTTTCAGAATCAAAATCGGACTTTAATGGGTGAGTTTCTGGGTGTATTTCGACTCGCTGAATCCGGAAATCCAACCTTTGATGACCAAAAATTTGCTTGGAAAAAAGTTATTTCGCATGGTACGAAAACGAGATGATCGGAAATATTTTTTTTCAGAATCAAAATCGGACTTTGATGGGTGAGTTTCTGGGTGTATTTCGACTCGCTGAATCCGGAAATCCAACCTTTGATGACCAAAAATTTGCTTGGAAAAAAGTTATTTCGCATGGTACGAAAAAGAGATGATCGAAAATATCTGTCTCCAGAATCAAAATCGAACTTTGATGGTTGGGTTCATAGGTGTATTTTGACCCGCTGGATCCAAAAATCCAACCTTTCTTACACGAAAATACACCTGGAAAGAAGTTATTTCGCATGGTACGAAAAAGGGATGATCGAAAATATTTTTTTGAAGAATTGAAATCGGACTTTAATGGGTGAGTTTCTAGGTGTATTTCGACCCGCTGAATCCCAAAATCCAACCTCTGATGGCCAAAAATATGCTTGGGAAAAAGTTATTTCGCACGGTACGAAAAAGAGATGATCGAAAACATTTTTTTTCAGAAACAAAATCGGACTTTGATGGGTGAGTTTCTAGGTGTATTTCGACCCGCTGAATCCGGAAATCCATCCTTTGATGACCAAAAATATGCTTGGAAAAAAGTTATTTCGCATGGTACGAAAAAGAGATGATCGTTAATATCTGTCTCCAGAATCGAAATCGAACTTTGATGGGTGGGTTTATAGGTGTATTTTGACCCGCTGAATCCAAAAATCCAACCTTTGTTACACGAAAATACACCTGGAAAGAAGTTATTCCGCATGGTTCGAAAAAGAGATGATCGAAAATATTTTTTTTCAGAATCAAAATCGGACTTTAATGGGTGAGTTTCTAGGTGTATTTCGACCCGCTGAATCCGAAAATCCAACCTTTGATGACCAAAAATATGCTTCGAAAAAAGTTATTTCGCATGGTACGAAAAAGAGATGATCGAACATATCTGTCTCCAGAATCGAAATCGAACTTTGATGGGTGGGTTTATAGGTGTATTTTGACCCGCTGAATCCGACAATCCAAGCTTTGATGACCAAAAATATGCTTGGAAAAAAGTTATTTCGCATGGTACGACGAAGAGATGATCGGAAATATCTTTCTCCAGAATCGAAATCGAACTTTGATGGGTGGGTTCATAGGTGTATTTTGACCCGCTGAATCCAAAAATCCAACCTTCGTTACACGAAGATACACCTGGAAGGAAGTTATTTCGCATGGTCCGAAAAAGAGATGATCGAAAATATTTTTTTTCAGAATCAAAATCGGACTTTAATGGGTGAGTTTCTGGGTGTATTTCGACTCGCTGAATCCGGAAATCCAACCTTTGATGACCAAAAATTTGCTTGGAAAAAAGTTATTTCGCATGGTACGAAAACGAGATGATCGGAAATATTTTTTTTCAGAATCAAAATCGGACTTTGATGGGTGAGTTTCTGGGTGTATTTCGACTCGCTGAATCCGGAAATCCAACCTTTGATGACCAAAAATTTGCTTGGAAAAAAGTTATTTCGCATGGTACGAAAAAGAGATGATCGAAAATATCTGTCTCCAGAATCAAAATCGAACTTTGATGGTTGGGTTCATAGGTGTATTTTGACCCGCTGGATCCAAAAATCCAACCTTTCTTACACGAAAATACACCTGGAAAGAAGTTATTTCGCATGGTACGAAAAAGGGATGATCGAAAATATTTTTTTGAAGAATTGAAATCGGACTTTAATGGGTGAGTTTCTAGGTGTATTTCGACCCGCTGAATCCCAAAATCCAACCTCTGATGGCCAAAAATATGCTTGGGAAAAAGTTATTTCGCACGGTACGAAAAAGAGATGATCGAAAACATTTTTTTTCAGAAACAAAATCGGACTTTGATGGGTGAGTTTCTAGGTGTATTTCGACCCGCTGAATCCGGAAATCCATCCTTTGATGACCAAAAATATGCTTGGAAAAAAGTTATTTCGCATGGTACGAAAAAGAGATGATCGTTAATATCTGTCTCCAGAATCGAAATCGAACTTTGATGGGTGGGTTTATAGGTGTATTTTGACCCGCTGAATCCAAAAATCCAACCTTTGTTACACGAAAATACACCTGGAAAGAAGTTATTCCGCATGGTTCGAAAAAGAGATGATCGAAAATATTTTTTTTCAGAATCAAAATCGGACTTTAATGGGTGAGTTTCTAGGTGTATTTCGACCCGCTGAATCCGAAAATCCAACCTTTGATGACCAAAAATATGCTTCGAAAAAAGTTATTCCGCATGGTACGAAAAAGAGATGATCGAACATATCTGTCTCCAGAATCGAAATCGAACTTTGATGGGTGGGTTTATAGGTGTATTTTGACCCGCTGAATCCGACAATCCAAGCTTTGATGACCAAAAATATGCTTGGAAAAAAGTTATTTCGCATGGTACGACGAAGAGATGATCGGAAATATCTTTCTCCAGAATCGAAATCGAACTTTGATGGGTGGGTTCATAGGTGTATTTTGACCCGCTGAATCCAAAAATCCAACCTTCGTTACACGAAGATACACCTGGAAAAAAGTTATTTCGCATGGTCCGAAAAAGAGATGATCGAAAATATTTTTTTTCAGAATCAAAATCGGACTTTAATGGGTGAGTTTCTGGGTGTATTTCGACTCGCTGAATCCGGAAATCCAACCTTTGATGACCAAAAATTTGCTTGGAAAAAAGTTATTTCGCATGGTACGAAAAAGAGATGATCGGAAATATTTTTTTTCAGAATCAAAATCGGACTTTGATGGGTGAGTTTCTGGGTGTATTTCGACTCGCTGAATCCGGAAATCCAACCTTTGATGACCAAAAATTTGCTTGGAAAAAAGTTATTTCGCATGGTACGAAAAAGAGATGATCGAAAATATCTGTCTCCAGAATCAAAATCGAACTTTGATGGTTGGGTTCATAGGTGTATTTCGACCCGCTGGATCCAAAAATCCAACCTTTCTTACACGAAAATACACCTGGAAAGAAGTTATTTCGCATGGTACGAAAAAGGGATGATCGAAAATATTTTTTTCCAGAATTGAAATCGGACTTTAATGGGTGAGTTTCTAGGTGTATTTCGACCCGCTGAATCCCAAAATCCAACCTCTGATGACCAAAAATATGCTTGGGAAAAAGTTATTTCGCACGGTACGAAAAAGAGATGATCGAAAACATTTTTTTTCAGAAACAAAATCGGACTTTGATGGGTGAGTTTCTAGGTGTATTTCGACCCGCTGAATCCGGAAATCCATCCTTTGATGACCAAAAATATGCTTGGAAAAAAGTTATTTCGCATGGTACGAAAAAGAGATGATCGTTAATATCTGTCTCCAGAATCGAAATCGAACTTTGATGGGTGGGTTTATAGGTGTATTTTGACCCGCTGAATCCAAAAATCCAACCTTTGTTACACGAAAATACACCTGGAAAGAAGTTATTCCGCATGGTTCGAAAAAGAGATGATCGAAAATATTTTTTTTCAGAATCAAAATCGGACTTTAATGGGTGAGTTTCTAGGTGTATTTCGACCCGCTGAATCCGAAAATCCAACCTTTGATGACCAAAAATATGCTTCGAAAAAAGTTATTTCGCATGGTACGAAAAAGAGATGATCGAACATATCTGTCTCCAGAATCGAAATCGAACTTTGATGGGTGGGTTTATAGGTGTATTTTGACCCGCTGAATCCGACAATCCAAGCTTTGATGACCAAAAATATGCTTGGAAAAAAGTTATTTCGCATGGTACGACGAAGAGATGATCGGAAATATCTTTCTCCAGAATCGAAATCGAACTTTGATGGGTGGGTTCATAGGTGTATTTTGACCCGCTGAATTCAAAAATCCAACCTTCGTTACACGAAGATACACCTGGAAGGAAGTTATTTCGCATGGTACGAAAAAGAAATGATCGAAAATATTTTTTTTCAGAATCAAAATCGGACTTTAATGGGTGAGTTTCTAGGTGTATTTCGACCCGCTGAATCCGAAAATCCAACCTCTGATGACCAAAAATATGCTTGGAAAAAAGTTATTTCGCACGGTACGAAAAAGAGATGATCGAAAATATTTTTTTTCAGAATCAAAATCGGACTTTGATGCGTGAGTTTCTAGTTGTATTTCGACCTGCTGAATCCGAAAATCCAACCTTTGATGACCAAAAATATGCTTCGAAAAAAGTTATTTCGCATGGTACGAAAAAGAGATGATCGAACATATCTGTCTCCAGAATCGAAATCGAACTTTGATGGGTGGGTTTATAGGTGTATTTTGACCCGCTGAATCCGACAATCCAAGCTTTGATGACCAAAAATATGCTTGGAAAAAAGTTATTTCGCATGGTACGACAAAGAGATGATCGGAAATATCTTTCTCCAGAATCGAAATCGAACTTTGATGGGTGGGTTCATAGGTGTATTTTGACCCGCTGAATCCAAAAATCCAACCTTTGTTACACGAAAATACACCTGGAAAGAAGTTATTTCGCATGGTCCGAAAAAGAGATGATCGAAAATATTTTTTTCAGAATCAAAATCGGACTTTAATGGGTGAGTTTCTAGGTTTATTCCGACCCGCTGAATCCAAAAATCCAAACTTTGATAACCAAAAATTTGCTTGGAAAAAAGTTATTTCGCATGGTACGAAAAAGAGATGATCGGAAATATTTTTTTTCAGAATCAAATTCGGACTTTGATGGGTGAGTTTCTGGGTGTATTTCGACCCGCTGAATCCGGAAATCCAACCTTTGATGACCAAAAATATGCTTGGAAAAAAGTTATTTCGCATGGTACGAAAAAGAGATGATCGAAAATATCTGTCTCCAGAATCAAAATCGAACTTTGATGGGTGGGTTTATAGGTGTATTTTGACCCGCTGAATCCAAAAATCCAACCTTTGTTACCCAAAAATACACCTGGAAAGAAGTTATTTCGCATGGCCCGAAAAAGAGATGATCGACAATATTTTTTTTCAGAATCAAAATCGGACTTTAATGGGTGAGTTTCTAGGTGTATTCCGACCCGCTGAATCCGAAAATCCGAACTTTGATATCCAAAAATATGCTTGGAAAAAGTTATTTCGCATGGTACGAAAAAGAGATGATCGAAAATATCTGTCTCCAGAATCGGAATCGAACTTTGATGGGTGGGTTTATAGGTGTATTTTGACCCGCTGAATCCAAAAATCCAACCTTTGTTACACGAAAATACACCTGGAACGAAGTTATTCCGCATGGTACGAAAAAGAGATGATCGAAAATATTTTTTTTCAGAATCAAAATCGGACTTTAATGGGTGGGTTTCTAGGTGTATTTCGACCCACTGAATCCGAAAATCCAACCTCTGATGACCAAAAATGTGCTTGGAAAAAAGTTATTACGCACGGTACGAAAAAGAGATGATCGAAAATATTTTTTTTTAGAATCAAAATCGGACTTTGATGCGTGAGTTTCTAGGTGTATTTCGACCCGCTGAATCCGAAAATCCAACCTTTGATGACCAAAAATATGCTTCGAAAAAAGTTATTTCGCATGGTACGAAAAAGAGATGATCGAACATATCTGTCTCCAGAATCGAAATCGAACTTTGATGGGTGGGTTTATAGGTGTATTTCGACCCGCTGAATCCGAAAATCCAACCTTTGATGACCAAAAATATGCTTCGAAAAAAGTTATTTCGCATGGTACGAAAAAGCGATGATCGAACATATCTGTCTCCAGAATCGAAATCGAACTTTGATGGGTGAGTTTCTAGGTGTATTTCGACCCGCTGAATCCGAAAATCCAACCTCTGATGACCGAAAATATGCTTGGAAAAAAGTTATTTCGCACGGTACGAAAAAGAGATGATCGAAAATATTTTATTTCAGAATCAAAATCGGACTTTGATGCGTGAGTTTCTAGGTGTATTTCGACCCGCTGAATCCGAAAATCCAACCTCTGATGACCAGAAATATGCTTGGAAAAAAGTTATTTCGCACGGTACGACAAAGAGATGATCGAAAATATTTTTTTTCAGAATCAAAATCGGACGTTGATGGGTGAGTTTCTAGGTGTATTTCGACCCGCTGAATCCCAAAATCCAACCTCTGATGACCAAAAATATGCTTGGGAAAAAGTTATTTCGCACGGTACGAAAAAGAGATGATCGAAAACATTTTTTTTCAGAAACAAAATCGGACTTTGATGGGTGAGTTTCTAGGTGTATTTCGACCCGCTGAATCCGGAAATCCATCCTTTGATGACCAAAAATATGCTTGGAAAAAAGTTATTTCGCATGGTACGAAAAAGAGATGATCGTTAATATCTGTCTCCAGAATCGAAATCGAACTTTGATGGGTGGGTTTATAGGTGTATTTTGACCCGCTGAATCCAAAAATCCAACCTTTGTTACACGAAAATACACCTGGAAAGAAGTTATTCCGCATGGTTCGAAAAAGAGATGATCGAAAATATTTTTTTTCAGAATCAAAATCGGACTTTAATGGGTGAGTTTCTAGGTGTATTTCGACCCGCTGAATCCGAAAATCCAACCTTTGATGACCAAAAATATGCTTCGAAAAAAGTTATTTCGCATGGTACGAAAAAGAGATGATCGAACATATCTGTCTCCAGAATCGAAATCGAACTTTGATGGGTGGGTTTATAGGTGTATTTTGACCCGCTGAATCCGACAATCCAAGCTTTGATGACCAAAAATATGCTTGGAAAAAAGTTATTTCGCATGGTACGACGAAGAGATGATCGGAAATATCTTTCTCCAGAATCGAAATCGAACTTTGATGGGTGGGTTCATAGGTGTATTTTGACCCGCTGAATTCAAAAATCCAACCTTCGTTACACGAAGATACACCTGGAAGGAAGTTATTTCGCATGGTACGAAAAAGAAATGATCGAAAATATTTTTTTTCAGAATCAAAATCGGACTTTAATGGGTGAGTTTCTAGGTGTATTTCGACCCGCTGAATCCGAAAATCCAACCTCTGATGACCAAAAATATGCTTGGAAAAAAGTTATTTCGCACGGTACGATAAAGAGATGATCGAAAATATTTTTTTTCAGAATCAAAATCGGACTTTGATGCGTGAGTTTCTAGTTGTATTTCGACCTGCTGAATCCGAAAATCCAACCTTTGATGACCAAAAATATGCTTCGAAAAAAGTTATTTCGCATGGTACGAAAAAGAGATGATCGAACATATCTGTCTCCAGAATCGAAATCGAACTTTGATGGGTGGGTTTATAGGTGTATTTTGACGCGCTGAATCCGACAATCCAAGCTTTGATGACCAAAAATATGCTTGGAAAAAAGTTATTTCGCATGGTACGACAAAGAGATGATCGGAAATATCTTTCTCCAGAATCGAAATCGAACTTTGATGGGTGGGTTCATAGGTGTATTTTGACCCGCTGAATCCAAAAATCCAACCTTTGTTACACGAAAATACACCTGGAAAGAAGTTATTTCGCATGGTCCGAAAAAGAGATGATCGAAAATATTTTTTTTCAGAATCAAAATCGGACTTTAATGGGTGAGTTTCTAGGTTTATTCCGACCCGCTGAATCCAAAAATCCAAACTTTGATAACCAAAAATTTGCTTGGAAAAAAGTTATTTCGCATGGTACGAAAAAGAGATGATCGGAAATATTTTTTTTCAGAATCAAATTCGGACTTTGATGGGTGAGTTTCTGGGTGTATTTCGACCCGCTGAATCCGGAAATCCAACCTTTGATGACCAAAAATATGCTTGGAAAAAAGTTATTTCGCATGGTACGAAAAAGAGATGATCGAAAATATCTGTCTCCAGAATCAAAATCGAACTTTGATGGGTGGGTTTATAGGTGTATTTTGACCCGCTGAATCCAAAAATCCAACCTTTGTTACCCAAAAATACACCTGGAAAGAAGTTATTTCGCATGGTCCGAAAAAGAGATGATCGACAATATTTTTTTTCAGAATCAAAATCGGACTTTAATGGGTGAGTTTCTAGGTGTATTCCGACCCGCTGAATCCGAAAATCCGAACTTTGATATCCAAAAATATGCTTGGAAAAAGTTATTTCGCATGGTACGAAAAAGAGATGATCGAAAATATCTGTCTCCAGAATCGAAATCGAACTTTGATGGGTGGGTTTATAGGTGTATTTTGACCCGCTGATTCCAAAAATCCAACCTTTGTTACACGAAAATACACCTGGAACGAAGTTATTCCGCATGGTACGAAAAAGAGATGATCGAAAATATTTTTTTTCAGAATCAAAATCGGACTTTAATGGGTGAGTTTCTAGGTGTATTTCGACCCGCTGAATCCGAAAATCCAACCTCTGATGACCAAAAATGTGCTTGGAAAAAAGTTATTACGCACGGTACGAAAAAGAGATGATCGAAAATATTTTTTTTTAGAATCAAAATCGGACTTTGATGCGTGAGTTTCTAGGTGTATTTCGACCCGCTGAATCCGAAAATCCAACCTTTGATGACCAAAAATATGCTTCGAAAAAAGTTATTTCGCATGGTACGAAAAAGAGATGATCGAACATATCTGTCTCCAGAATCGAAATCGAACTTTGATGGGTGGGTTTATAGGTGTATTTCGACCCGCTGAATCCGAAAATCCAACCTTTGATGACCAAAAATATGCTTCGAAAAAAGTTATTTCGCATGGTACGAAAAAGCGATGATCGAACATATCTGTCTCCAGAATCGAAATCGAACTTTGATGGGTGAGTTTCTAGGTGTATTTCGACCCGCTGAATCCGAAAATCCAACCTCTGATGACCAAAAATATGCTTGGAAAAAAGTTATTTCGCACGGTACGAAAAAGAGATGATCGAAAATATTTTATTTCAGAATCAAAATCGGACTTTGATGCGTGAGTTTCTAGGTGTATTTCGACCCGCTGAATCCGAAAATCCAACCTCTGATGACCAGAAATATGCTTGGAAAAAAGTTATTTCGCACGGTACGACAAAGAGACGATCGAAAATATTTTTTTTCAGAATCAAAATCGGACGTTGATGGGTGAGTTTCTAGGTGTATTCCGACCCGCTGAATCCGAAAATCCGAACTTTGATGACCAAAAATATGCTTGGAACAAAGTTATTTCGCATGGTACGAAAAAGAGATGATCGAAAATATCTGTCTCCAGAATCGAAATCAAACTTTGATGGGTGGGTTCATAGGTGTATTTTGACCCGCTGAATCCGACAATCCAAGCTTTGATGACCAAAAATATGCTTGGACAAAAGTTATTTCGCATGGTACGAAAATGAGATGATCGGAAATATCTGTCTCCAGAATCGAAATCGAACTTTGATGGGTGGGTTTATAGGTGTATTTTGACCCGCTGAATCCGAGAATCCAAGCTGTGATGACCAAAAATATGCTTGGAAAAAAGTTATTTCGCATGGTACGAAAAAGAGATGATCGGAAATATCTTTCTCCAGAATCGAAAGCGAACTTTGATGGGTGGGTTCATAGGTGTATTTTGACCCGCTGACTCCAAAAATCCAACCTTTGTTACACAAAAATACACCTGGAAAGAAGTTATTTCGCATGTTCCGAAAAAGAGATGATCGAAAATATTTTTTTTCAGAATCAAAATCGGACTTTGATGGGTGAGTTTCTAGGTTCATTTCGACCCGCTGAATCCGAAAATCCAAACTTTGATGACCAAAAATTTGCTTGGAAAAAAGTTATTCCGCATGGTACGAAAAAGAGATGAACGGAAATATTTTTTTTCAGAATCAAAATCGGACTTTGATGGGTGAGTTTCTGGGTGTATTTCGACCCGCTGAATCCGAAAATCCAACCTTTGATGACCAAAAATATGCTTGGGAAAAAGTTATTTCGCATGGTACGAAAAAGAGATGATCGAAAATATCTGTCTCCAGAATTAAAATCGAACTTTGATGGGTGGGTTCATAGGTGTATTTTGACCCGCTGAATCCAAAAATCCAACCTTCGTCACACGAAAATACACCTGGAAAGAAGTTATTCCGCATGGTACGAAAAACAGATGATCGAAAATATTTTTGTTCAGAATCGGAATCGGACTTTGATGGGTGAGTTTCTAGGTGTATTTCGACCCGCTGAATCCGAAAATCCAACCTCTGATGACCAGAAATATGCTTGGAAAAAAGTTATTTCGCACGGTACGACAAAGAGATGATCGAAAATATTTTTTTTCAGAATCAAAATCGGACGTTGATGGGTGAGTTTCTAGGTGTATTCCGACCCGCTGAATCCGAAAATCCGAACTTTGATGACCAAAAATATGCTTGGAACAAAGTTATCTCGCATGGTACGAAAAAGAGATGATCGAAAATATCTGTCTCCAGAATCGAAATCAAACTTTGATGGGTGGGTTCATAGGTGTATTTTGACCCGCTGAATCCGACAATCCAAGCTTTGATGAACAAAAATATGCTTGGACAAAAGTTATTTCGCATGGTACGAAAATGAGATGATCGGAAATATCTGTCTCCAGAATCGAAATCGAACTTTGATGGGTGGGTTTATAGGTGTATTTTGACCCGCTGAATCCGAGAATCCGAGCTTTGATGACCAAAAATATGCTTGGAAAAAAGTTATTTCGCATGGTACGAAAAAGAGATGATCGGAAATATCTTTCTCCAGAATCGAAAGCGAACTTTGATGGGTGGGTTCATAGGTGTATTTTGACCCGCTGACTCCAAAAATCCAACCTTTGTTACACAAAAATACACCTGGAACGAAGTTATTTCGCATGTTCCGAAAAAGAGATGATCGAAAATATTTTTTTTCAGAATCAAAATCGGACTTTTATGGGTGAGTTTCTAGGTTCATTTCGACCCGCTGAATCCGAAAATCCAAACTTTGATGACCAAAAATTTGCTTGGAAAAAAGTTATTTCGCATGGTACGAAAAAGAGATGATCGGAAATATTTTTTTTCAGAATGAAAATCGGACTTTGATGGGTGAGTTTCTGGGTGTATTTCGACCCGCTGAATCCGAAAATCCAACGTTTGATGACCAAAAATATGCTTGGAAAAAAGTTATTTCGCATGGTACGAAAAAGAGATGATCAAAAATATCTGTCTCCAGAATCAAAATCGAACTTTGATGGGTGGGTTCATAGGTGTATTTTGACACGCTGAATCCAAAAATCCAACCTTTGATACACGAAAATACACCTGGAAAGAAGTTATTCCGCATGGTACGAAAAAGAGATGATCGAAAATATTTTTTTTCAGAATCAAAATCGGACTTTAATGGGTGAGTTTCTAGGTGTATTTCGACCCGCTGAATCCGAAAATCCAACCTCTGATGACCAAAAATGTGCTTGGAAAAAAGTTATTACGCACGGTACGAAAAAGAGATGATCGAAAATATTTTTTTTTAGAATCAAAATCGGACTTTGATGCGTGAGTTTCTAGGTGTATTTCGACCCGCTGAATCCGAAAATCCAACCTTTGATGACCAAAAATATGCTTCGAAAAAAGTTATTTCGCATGGTACGAAAAAGAGATGATCGAACATATCTGTCTCCAGAATCGAAATCGAACTTTGATGGGTGGGTTTATAGGTGTATTTCGACCCGCTGAATCCGAAAATCCAACCTTTGATGACCAAAAATATGCTTCGAAAAAAGTTATTTCGCATGGTACGAAAAAGCGATGATCGAACATATCTGTCTCCAGAATCGAAATCGAACTTTGATGGGTGAGTTTCTAGGTGTATTTCGACCCGCTGAATCCGAAAATCCAACCTCTGATGACCAAAAATATGCTTGGAAAAAAGTTATTTCGCACGGTACGAAAAAGAGATGATCGAAAATATTTTATTTCAGAATCAAAATCGGACTTTGATGCGTGAGTTTCTAGGTGTATTTCGACCCGCTGAATCCGAAAATCCAACCTCTGATGACCAGAAATATGCTTGGAAAAAAGTTATTTCGCACGGTACGACAAAGAGACGATCGAAAATATTTTTTTTCAGAATCAAAATCGGACGTTGATGGGTGAGTTTCTAGGTGTATTCCGACCCGCTGAATCCGAAAATCCGAACTTTGATGACCAAAAATATGCTTGGAACAAAGTTATTTCGCATGGTACGAAAAAGAGATGATCGAAAATATCTGTCTCCAGAATCGAAATCAAACTTTGATGGGTGGGTTCATAGGTGTATTTTGACCCGCTGAATCCGACAATCCAAGCTTTGATGACCAAAAATATGCTTGGACAAAAGTTATTTCGCATGGTACGAAAATGAGATGATCGGAAATATCTGTCTCCAGAATCGAAATCGAACTTTGATGGGTGGGTTTATAGGTGTATTTTGACCCGCTGAATCCGAGAATCCAAGCTGTGATGACCAAAAATATGCTTGGAAAAAAGTTATTTCGCATGGTACGAAAAAGAGATGATCGGAAATATCTTTCTCCAGAATCGAAAGCGAACTTTGATGGGTGGGTTCATAGGTGTATTTTGACCCGCTGACTCCAAAAATCCAACCTTTGTTACACAAAAATACACCTGGAAAGAAGTTATTTCGCATGTTCCGAAAAAGAGATGATCGAAAATATTTTTTTTCAGAATCAAAATCGGACTTTGATGGGTGAGTTTCTAGGTTCATTTCGACCCGCTGAATCCGAAAATCCAAACTTTGATGACCAAAAATTTGCTTGGAAAAAAGTTATTCCGCATGGTACGAAAAAGAGATGAACGGAAATATTTTTTTTCAGAATCAAAATCGGACTTTGATGGGTGAGTTTCTGGGTGTATTTCGACCCGCTGAATCCGAAAATCCAACCTTTGATGACCAAAAATATGCTTGGGAAAAAGTTATTTCGCATGGTACGAAAAAGAGATGATCGAAAATATCTGTCTCCAGAATTAAAATCGAACTTTGATGGGTGGGTTCATAGGTGTATTTTGACCCGCTGAATCCAAAAATCCAACCTTCGTCACACGAAAATACACCTGGAAAGAAGTTATTCCGCATGGTACGAAAAACAGATGATCGAAAATATTTTTGTTCAGAATCGGAATCGGACTTTGATGGGTGAGTTTCTAGGTGTATTTCGACCCGCTGAATCCGAAAATCCAACCTCTGATGACCAGAAATATGCTTGGAAAAAAGTTATTTCGCACGGTACGACAAAGAGATGATCGAAAATATTTTTTTTCAGAATCAAAATCGGACGTTGATGGGTGAGTTTCTAGGTGTATTCCGACCCGCTGAATCCGAAAATCCGAACTTTGATGACCAAAAATATGCTTGGAACAAAGTTATCTCGCATGGTACGAAAAAGAGATGATCGAAAATATCTGTCTCCAGAATCGAAATCAAACTTTGATGGGTGGGTTCATAGGTGTATTTTGACCCGCTGAATCCGACAATCCAAGCTTTGATGAACAAAAATATGCTTGGACAAAAGTTATTTCGCATGGTACGAAAATGAGATGATCGGAAATATCTGTCTCCAGAATCGAAATCGAACTTTGATGGGTGGGTTTATAGGTGTATTTTGACCCGCTGAATCCGAGAATCCGAGCTTTGATGACCAAAAATATGCTTGGAAAAAAGTTATTTCGCATGGTACGAAAAAGAGATGATCGGAAATATCTTTCTCCAGAATCGAAAGCGAACTTTGATGGGTGGGTTCATAGGTGTATTTTGACCCGCTGACTCCAAAAATCCAACCTTTGTTACACAAAAATACACCTGGAACGAAGTTATTTCGCATGTTCCGAAAAAGAGATGATCGAAAATATTTTTTTTCAGAATCAAAATCGGACTTTTATGGGTGAGTTTCTAGGTTCATTTCGACCCGCTGAATCCGAAAATCCAAACTTTGATGACCAAAAATTTGCTTGGAAAAAAGTTATTTCGCATGGTACGAAAAAGAGATGATCGGAAATATTTTTTTTCAGAATGAAAATCGGACTTTGATGGGTGAGTTTCTGGGTGTATTTCGACCCGCTGAATCCGAAAATCCAACGTTTGATGACCAAAAATATGCTTGGAAAAAAGTTATTTCGCATGGTACGAAAAAGAGATGATCAAAAATATCTGTCTCCAGAATCAAAATCGAACTTTGATGGGTGGGTTCATAGGTGTATTTTGACACGCTGAATCCAAAAATCCAACCTTTGATACACGAAAATACACCTGGAAAGAAGTTATTCCGCATGGTACGAAAAACAGATGATCGAAAATATTTTTGTTCAGAATCGGAATCGGACTTTGATGGGTGAGTTTCTAGGTGTATTTCGACCCGCTGAATCCGAAAATCCAACCTCTGATGACCAGAAATATGCTTGGAAAAAAGTTATTTCGCACGGTACGACGAAGAGATGATCGAAAATATTTTTTTTCAGAATCAAAATCGGACGTTGATGGGTGAGTTTCTAGGTGTATTCCGACCCGCTGAATACGAAAATCCGAACTTTGATGACCAAAAATATGCTTGGAACAAAGTTATTTCGCATGGTACGAAAAAGAGATGATCGAAAATATCTGTCTCCAGAATCGAAATCAAACTTTGATGGGTGGGTTCATAGGTGTATTTTGACCCGCTGAATCCGACAATCCAAGCTTTGATGACCAAAAATATGCTTGGACAAAAGTTATTTCGCATGGTACGAAAATGAGATGATCGGAAATATCTGTCTCCAGAATCGAAATCGAACTTTGATGGGTGGGTTTATAGGTGTATTTTGACCCGCTGAATCCGAGAATCCAAGCTTTGATGACCAAAAATATGCTTGGAAAAAAGTTATTTCGCATGGTACGACAAAGAGATGATCGGAAATATCTTTCTCCAGAATCGAAATCGAACTTTGATGGGTGGGTTCATAGGTGTATTTTGACCCGCTGAATCCAAAAATCCAACCTTTGTTACACGAAAATACACCTGGAAAGAAGTTATTTCGCATGGTCCGAAAAAGAGATGATCGAAAATATTTTTTTTCAGAATCAAAATCGGACTTTAATGGGTGAGTTTCTAGGTTTATTCCGACCCGCTGAATCCAAAAATCCAAACTTTGATAACCAAAAATTTGCTTGGAAAAAAGTTATTTCGCATGGTACGAAAAAGAGATGATCGGAAATATTTTTTCTCAGAATCAAAATCGGACTTTGATGGGTGAGTTTCTGGGTGTATTTCGACCCGCTGAATCCGGAAATCCAACCTTTGATGACCAAAAATATGCTTGGAAAAAAGTTATTTCGCATGGTACGAAAAAGAGATGATCGAAAATATCTGTCTCCAGAATCAAAATCGAACTTTGATGGGTGGGTTTATAGGTGTATTTTGACCTGCTGAATCCAAAAATCCAACCTTTGTGACCCAAAAATACACCTGGAAAGAAGTTATTTCGCATGGTCCGAAAAAGAGATGATCGACAATATTTTTTTTCAGAATCAAAATCGGACTTTAATGGGTGAGTTCCTAGGTGTATTCCGACCCGCTGAATCCGAAAATCCGAACTTTGATATCCAAAAATATGCTTGGAAAAAGTTATTTGGCATGGTACGAAAAAGAGATGATCGAAAATATCTGTCTCCAGAATCGAAATCGAACTTTGATGGGTGGGTTTATAGGTGTATTTTGACCCGCTGAATCCAAAAATCCAACCTTTGTTACACGAAAATACACCTGGAACGAAGTTATTCCGCATGGTACGAAAAAGAGATGATCGAAAATATTTTTTTTCAGAATCAAAATCGGACTTTAATGGCTGAGTTTCTAGGTGTATTTCGACCCGCTGAATCCGAAAATCCAACCTCTGATGACCAAAAATGTGCTTGGAAAAAAGTTATTGCGCACGGTACGAAAAAGAGATGATCGAAAATATTTTTTTTTAGAATCAAAATCGGACTTTGATGCGTGAGTTTCTAGGTGTATTTCGACCCGCTGAATCCGAAAATCCAACCTTTGATGACCAAAAATATGCTTCGAAAAAAGTTATTTCGCATGGTACGAAAAAGAGATGATCGAACATATCTGTCTCCAGAATCGAAATCGTACTTTGATGGGTGGGTTTATAGGTGTATTTCGACCCGCTGAATCCGAAAATCCAACCTTTGATGACCAAAAATATGCGTCGAAAAAAGTTATTTCGCATGGTACGAAAAAGCGATGATCGAACATATCTGTCTCCAGAATCGAAATCGAACTTTGATGGGTGAGTTTCTAGGTGTATTTCGACCCGCTGAATCCGAAAATCCAACCTCTGAAGACCAAAAATATGCTTGGAAAAAAGTTATTTCGCACGGTACGAAAAAGAGATGATCGAAAATATTTTATTTCAGAATCAAAATCGGACTTTGATGCGTGAGTTTCTAGGTGTATTTCGACCCGCTGAATCCGAAAATCCAACCTCTGATGACCAGAAATATGCTTGGAAAAAAGTTATTTCGCACGGTACGACAAAGAGATGATCGAAAATATTTTTTTTCAGAATCAAAATCGGACGTTGATGGGTGAGTTTCTAGGTGTATTCCGACCCGCTGAATCCGAAAATCCGAACTTTGATGACCAAAAATATGCTTGGAACAAAGTTATTTCGCATGGTACGAAAAAGAGATGATCGAAAATATCTGCCTCCAGAATCGAAATCAAACTTTGATGGGTGGGTTCATAGGTGTATTTTGACCCGCTGAATCCGACAATCCAAGCTTTGATGACCAAAAATATGCTTGGACAAAAGTTATTTCGCATGGTACGAAAATGAGATGATCGGAAATATCTGTCTCCAGAATCGAAATCGAACTTTGATGGGTGGGTTTATAGGTGTATTTTGACCCGCTGAATCCGAGAATTCAAGCTTTGATGACCAAAAATATGCTTGGAAAAAAGTTATTTCGCATGGTACGAAAAAGAGATGATCGGAAATATCTTTCTCCAGGATCGAAAGCGAACTTTGATGGGTGGGTTCATAGGTGTATTTTGACCCGCTGACTCCAAAAATCCAACCTTTGTTACACAAAAATACACCTGGAAAGAAGTTATTTCGCATGTTCCGAAAAAGAGATGATCGAAAATATTTTTTTTCAGAATCAAAATCGGACTTTTATGGGTGAGTTTCTAGGTTCATTTCGACCCGCTGAATCCGAAAATCCAAACTTTGATGACCAAAAATTTGCTTGGAAAAAAGTTATTTCGCATGGTACGAAAAAGAGATGATCGGAAATATTTTTTTTCAGAATCAAAATCGGACTTTGATGGGTGAGTTTCTGGGTGTATTTCGACCCGCTGAATCCGAAAATCCAACGTTTGATGACCAAAAATATGCTTGGAAAAAAGTTATTTCGCATGGTACGAAAAAGAGATGATCAAAAATATCTGTCTCCAGAATCAAAATCGAACTTTGATGGGTGGGTTCATAGGTGTATTTTGACACGCTGAATCCAAAAATCCCACCTTCGATACACGAAAATACACCTGGAAAGAAGTTATTCCGCATGGTACGAAAAACAGATGATCGAAAATATTTTTGTTCAGAATCGGAATCGGACTTTGATGGGTGAGTTTCTAGGTGTATTCCGACCCGCTGAATCCGAAAATCCGAACTTTGATGACCAAAAATATGCTTGGAACAAAGTTATTTCGCATGGTACGAAAAAGAGATGATCGAAAATATCTGTCTCCAGAATCGAAATCAAACTTTGATGGGTGGGTTCATAGGTGTATTTTGACCCGCTGAATCCGACAATCCAAGCTTTGATGACCAAAAATATGCTTGGACAAAAGTTATTTCGCATGGTACGAAAATGAGATGATCGGAAATATCTGTCTCCAGAATCGAAATCGAACTTTGATGGGTGGGTTTATAGGTGTATTTTGACCCGCTGAATCCGAGAATCCAAGCTTTGATGACCAAAAATATGCCTGGAAAAAAGTTATTTCGCATGGTACGAAAAAGAGATGATCGGAAATATCTTTCTCCAGAATCTAAAGCGAACTTTGATGGGTGGGTTCATAGGTGTATTTTGACCCGCTGACTCCAAAAATCCAACCTTTGTTACACAAAAATACACCTGGAAAGAAGTTATTTCGCATGTTCCGAAAAAGAGATGATCGAAAATATTTTTTTTCAGAATCAAAATCGGACTTTGATGGGTGAGTTTCTAGGTTCATTTCGACCCGCTGAATCCGAAAATCCAAACTTTGATGACCAAAAATTTGCTTGGAAAAAAGTTATTCCGCATGGTACGAAAAAGAGATGAACGGAAATATTTTTTTTCAGAATCAAAATCGGACTTTGATGGGTGAGTTTCTGGGTGTATTCCGACCCGCTGAATCCGAAAATCCAACCTTTGATGACCAAAAATATGCTTGGAACAAAGTTATTTCGAATGGTACGAAAAAGAGATGATCGAAAATATCTGTCTCCAGAATCGAAATCAAACTTTGATGGGTGGGTTCATAGGTGTATTTTGACCCGCTGAATCCGACAATCCAAGCTTTGATGACCAAAAATATGCTTGGACAAAAGTTATTTCGCATGGTACGAAAATGAGATGATCGGAAATATCTGTCTCCAGAATCGAAATCGAACTTTGATGGGTGGGTTTATAGGTGTATTTTGACCCGCTGAATCCGAGAATCCAAGCTTTGATGACCAAAAATATGCTTGGAAAAAAGTTATTTCGCATGGTACGAAAAAGAGATGATCGGAAATATCTTTCTCCAGAATCGAAAGCGAACTTTGATGGGTGGGTTCATAGGTGTATTTTGACCCGCTGACTCCAAAAATCCAACCTTTGTTACACAAAAATACACCTGGAAAGAAGTTATTTCGCATGTTCCGAAAAAGAGATGATCGAAAATATTTTTTTTCAGAATCAAAATCGGACTTTGATGGGTGAGTTTCTAGGTTCATTTCGACCCGCTGAATCCGAAAATCCAAACTTTGATGACCAAAAATTTGCTTGGAAAAAAGTTATTTCGCATGGTACGAAAAAGAGATGATCGGAAATATTTTTTTTCAGAATCAAAATCGGACTTTGATGGGTGATTTTCCGGGTGTATTTCGACCCGCTGAATCCGAAAATCCAACGATTGATGACCAAAAATATGCTTGGAAAAAAGTTATTTCGCATGGTACGAAAAACAGATGATCGAAAATATTTTTGTTCAGAATCGGAATCGGACTTTGATGGGTGAGTTTCTAGGTGTATTTCGACCCGCTGAATCCGAAAATCCAACCTCTGATGACCAGAAATATGCTTGGAAAAAAGTTATTTCGCACGGTACGACAAAGAGATGATCGAAAATATTTTTTTTCAGAATCAAAATCGGACGTTGATGGGTGAGTTTCTAGGTGTATTCCGACCCGCTGAATCCGAAAATCCGAACTTTGATGACCAAAAATATGCTTGGAACAAAGTTATCTCGCATGGTACGAAAAAGAGATGATCGAAAATATCTGTCTCCAGAATCGAAATCAAACTTTGATGGGTGGGTTCATAGGTGTATTTTGACCCGCTGAATCCGACAATCCAAGCTTTGATGAACAAAAATATGCTTGGACAAAAGTTATTTCGCATGGTACGAAAATGAGATGATCGGAAATATCTGTCTCCAGAATCGAAATCGAACTTTGATGGGTGGGTTTATAGGTGTATTTTGACCCGCTGAATCCGAGAATCCGAGCTTTGATGACCAAAAATATGCTTGGAAAAAAGTTATTTCGCATGGTACGAAAAAGAGATGATCGGAAATATCTTTCTCCAGAATCGAAAGCGAACTTTGATGGGTGGGTTCATAGGTGTATTTTGACCCGCTGACTCCAAAAATCCAACCTTTGTTACACAAAAATACACCTGGAACGAAGTTATTTCGCATGTTCCGAAAAAGAGATGATCGAAAATATTTTTTTTCAGAATCAAAATCGGACTTTTATGGGTGAGTTTCTAGGTTCATTTCGACCCGCTGAATCCGAAAATCCAAACTTTGATGACCAAAAATTTGCTTGGAAAAAAGTTATTTCGCATGGTACGAAAAAGAGATGATCGGAAATATTTTTTTTCAGAATGAAAATCGGACTTTGATGGGTGAGTTTCTGGGTGTATTTCGACCCGCTGAATCCGAAAATCCAACGTTTGATGACCAAAAATATGCTTGGAAAAAAGTTATTTCGCATGGTACGAAAAAGAGATGATCAAAAATATCTGTCTCCAGAATCAAAATCGAACTTTGATGGGTGGGTTCATAGGTGTATTTTGACACGCTGAATCCAAAAATCCAACCTTTGATACACGAAAATACACCTGGAAAGAAGTTATTCCGCATGGTACGAAAAACAGATGATCGAAAATATTTTTGTTCAGAATCGGAATCGGACTTTGATGGGTGAGTTTCTAGGTGTATTTCGACCCGCTGAATCCGAAAATCCAACCTCTGATGACCAGAAATATGCTTGGAAAAAAGTTATTTCGCACGGTACGACGAAGAGATGATCGAAAATATTTTTTTTCAGAATCAAAATCGGACGTTGATGGGTGAGTTTCTAGGTGTATTCCGACCCGCTGAATACGAAAATCCGAACTTTGATGACCAAAAATATGCTTGGAACAAAGTTATTTCGCATGGTACGAAAAAGAGATGATCGAAAATATCTGTCTCCAGAATCGAAATCAAACTTTGATGGGTGGGTTCATAGGTGTATTTTGACCCGCTGAATCCGACAATCCAAGCTTTGATGACCAAAAATATGCTTGGACAAAAGTTATTTCGCATGGTACGAAAATGAGATGATCGGAAATATCTGTCTCCAGAATCGAAATCGAACTTTGATGGGTGGGTTTATAGGTGTATTTTGACCCGCTGAATCCGAGAATCCAAGCTTTGATGACCAAAAATATGCTTGGAAAAAAGTTATTTCGCATGGTACGACAAAGAGATGATCGGAAATATCTTTCTCCAGAATCGAAATCGAACTTTGATGGGTGGGTTCATAGGTGTATTTTGACCCGCTGAATCCAAAAATCCAACCTTTGTTACACGAAAATACACCTGGAAAGAAGTTATTTCGCATGGTCCGAAAAAGAGATGATCGAAAATATTTTTTTTCAGAATCAAAATCGGACTTTAATGGGTGAGTTTCTAGGTTTATTCCGACCCGCTGAATCCAAAAATCCAAACTTTGATAACCAAAAATTTGCTTGGAAAAAAGTTATTTCGCATGGTACGAAAAAGAGATGATCGGAAATATTTTTTCTCAGAATCAAAATCGGACTTTGATGGGTGAGTTTCTGGGTGTATTTCGACCCGCTGAATCCGGAAATCCAACCTTTGATGACCAAAAATATGCTTGGAAAAAAGTTATTTCGCATGGTACGAAAAAGAGATGATCGAAAATATCTGTCTCCAGAATCAAAATCGAACTTTGATGGGTGGGTTTATAGGTGTATTTTGACCTGCTGAATCCAAAAATCCAACCTTTGTGACCCAAAAATACACCTGGAAAGAAGTTATTTCGCATGGTCCGAAAAAGAGATGATCGACAATATTTTTTTTCAGAATCAAAATCGGACTTTAATGGGTGAGTTCCTAGGTGTATTCCGACCCGCTGAATCCGAAAATCCGAACTTTGATATCCAAAAATATGCTTGGAAAAAGTTATTTGGCATGGTACGAAAAAGAGATGATCGAAAATATCTGTCTCCAGAATCGAAATCGAACTTTGATGGGTGGGTTTATAGGTGTATTTTGACCCGCTGAATCCAAAAATCCAACCTTTGTTACACGAAAATACACCTGGAACGAAGTTATTCCGCATGGTACGAAAAAGAGATGATCGAAAATATTTTTTTTCAGAATCAAAATCGGACTTTAATGGCTGAGTTTCTAGGTGTATTTCGACCCGCTGAATCCGAAAATCCAACCTCTGATGACCAAAAATGTGCTTGGAAAAAAGTTATTGCGCACGGTACGAAAAAGAGATGATCGAAAATATTTTTTTTTAGAATCAAAATCGGACTTTGATGCGTGAGTTTCTAGGTGTATTTCGACCCGCTGAATCCGAAAATCCAACCTTTGATGACCAAAAATATGCTTCGAAAAAAGTTATTTCGCATGGTACGAAAAAGAGATGATCGAACATATCTGTCTCCAGAATCGAAATCGTACTTTGATGGGTGGGTTTATAGGTGTATTTCGACCCGCTGAATCCGAAAATCCAACCTTTGATGACCAAAAATATGCGTCGAAAAAAGTTATTTCGCATGGTACGAAAAAGCGATGATCGAACATATCTGTCTCCAGAATCGAAATCGAACTTTGATGGGTGAGTTTCTAGGTGTATTTCGACCCGCTGAATCCGAAAATCCAACCTCTGAAGACCAAAAATATGCTTGGAAAAAAGTTATTTCGCACGGTACGAAAAAGAGATGATCGAAAATATTTTATTTCAGAATCAAAATCGGACTTTGATGCGTGAGTTTCTAGGTGTATTTCGACCCGCTGAATCCGAAAATCCAACCTCTGATGACCAGAAATATGCTTGGAAAAAAGTTATTTCGCACGGTACGACAAAGAGATGATCGAAAATATTTTTTTTCAGAATCAAAATCGGACGTTGATGGGTGAGTTTCTAGGTGTATTCCGACCCGCTGAATCCGAAAATCCGAACTTTGATGACCAAAAATATGCTTGGAACAAAGTTATTTCGCATGGTACGAAAAAGAGATGATCGAAAATATCTGCCTCCAGAATCGAAATCAAACTTTGATGGGTGGGTTCATAGGTGTATTTTGACCCGCTGAATCCGACAATCCAAGCTTTGATGACCAAAAATATGCTTGGACAAAAGTTATTTCGCATGGTACGAAAATGAGATGATCGGAAATATCTGTCTCCAGAATCGAAATCGAACTTTGATGGGTGGGTTTATAGGTGTATTTTGACCCGCTGAATCCGAGAATTCAAGCTTTGATGACCAAAAATATGCTTGGAAAAAAGTTATTTCGCATGGTACGAAAAAGAGATGATCGGAAATATCTTTCTCCAGGATCGAAAGCGAACTTTGATGGGTGGGTTCATAGGTGTATTTTGACCCGCTGACTCCAAAAATCCAACCTTTGTTACACAAAAATACACCTGGAAAGAAGTTATTTCGCATGTTCCGAAAAAGAGATGATCGAAAATATTTTTTTTCAGAATCAAAATCGGACTTTTATGGGTGAGTTTCTAGGTTCATTTCGACCCGCTGAATCCGAAAATCCAAACTTTGATGACCAAAAATTTGCTTGGAAAAAAGTTATTTCGCATGGTACGAAAAAGAGATGATCGGAAATATTTTTTTTCAGAATCAAAATCGGACTTTGATGGGTGAGTTTCTGGGTGTATTTCGACCCGCTGAATCCGAAAATCCAACGTTTGATGACCAAAAATATGCTTGGAAAAAAGTTATTTCGCATGGTACGAAAAAGAGATGATCAAAAATATCTGTCTCCAGAATCAAAATCGAACTTTGATGGGTGGGTTCATAGGTGTATTTTGACACGCTGAATCCAAAAATCCCACCTTCGATACACGAAAATACACCTGGAAAGAAGTTATTCCGCATGGTACGAAAAACAGATGATCGAAAATATTTTTGTTCAGAATCGGAATCGGACTTTGATGGGTGAGTTTCTAGGTGTATTCCGACCCGCTGAATCCGAAAATCCGAACTTTGATGACCAAAAATATGCTTGGAACAAAGTTATTTCGCATGGTACGAAAAAGAGATGATCGAAAATATCTGTCTCCAGAATCGAAATCAAACTTTGATGGGTGGGTTCATAGGTGTATTTTGACCCGCTGAATCCGACAATCCAAGCTTTGATGACCAAAAATATGCTTGGACAAAAGTTATTTCGCATGGTACGAAAATGAGATGATCGGAAATATCTGTCTCCAGAATCGAAATCGAACTTTGATGGGTGGGTTTATAGGTGTATTTTGACCCGCTGAATCCGAGAATCCAAGCTTTGATGACCAAAAATATGCCTGGAAAAAAGTTATTTCGCATGGTACGAAAAAGAGATGATCGGAAATATCTTTCTCCAGAATCTAAAGCGAACTTTGATGGGTGGGTTCATAGGTGTATTTTGACCCGCTGACTCCAAAAATCCAACCTTTGTTACACAAAAATACACCTGGAAAGAAGTTATTTCGCATGTTCCGAAAAAGAGATGATCGAAAATATTTTTTTTCAGAATCAAAATCGGACTTTGATGGGTGAGTTTCTAGGTTCATTTCGACCCGCTGAATCCGAAAATCCAAACTTTGATGACCAAAAATTTGCTTGGAAAAAAGTTATTCCGCATGGTACGAAAAAGAGATGAACGGAAATATTTTTTTTCAGAATCAAAATCGGACTTTGATGGGTGAGTTTCTGGGTGTATTCCGACCCGCTGAATCCGAAAATCCAACCTTTGATGACCAAAAATATGCTTGGAACAAAGTTATTTCGAATGGTACGAAAAAGAGATGATCGAAAATATCTGTCTCCAGAATCGAAATCAAACTTTGATGGGTGGGTTCATAGGTGTATTTTGACCCGCTGAATCCGACAATCCAAGCTTTGATGACCAAAAATATGCTTGGACAAAAGTTATTTCGCATGGTACGAAAATGAGATGATCGGAAATATCTGTCTCCAGAATCGAAATCGAACTTTGATGGGTGGGTTTATAGGTGTATTTTGACCCGCTGAATCCGAGAATCCAAGCTTTGATGACCAAAAATATGCTTGGAAAAAAGTTATTTCGCATGGTACGAAAAAGAGATGATCGGAAATATCTTTCTCCAGAATCGAAAGCGAACTTTGATGGGTGGGTTCATAGGTGTATTTTGACCCGCTGACTCCAAAAATCCAACCTTTGTTACACAAAAATACACCTGGAAAGAAGTTATTTCGCATGTTCCGAAAAAGAGATGATCGAAAATATTTTTTTTCAGAATCAAAATCGGACTTTGATGGGTGAGTTTCTAGGTTCATTTCGACCCGCTGAATCCGAAAATCCAAACTTTGATGACCAAAAATTTGCTTGGAAAAAAGTTATTTCGCATGGTACGAAAAAGAGATGATCGGAAATATTTTTTTTCAGAATCAAAATCGGACTTTGATGGGTGATTTTCCGGGTGTATTTCGACCCGCTGAATCCGAAAATCCAACGTTTGATGACCAAAAATATGCTTGGAAAAAAGTTATTTCGCATGGTACGAAAAAGAGATGATCAAAAATATCTGTCTCCAGAATCAAAATCGAACTTTGATGGGTGGGTTCATAGGTGTATTTTGACACGCTGAATCCAAAAATCCAACCTTTGATACACGAAAATTCACCTGGAAAGAAGTTATTTCGCATGGTACAAAAAAGAGATGATCGAAAATATTTTTTTTCAGACTTAAAATCGGACTTTAATGGGTGAGTTTCTAGGTGTATTTCGACCCGCTGAATCCGAAAATCCAACCTCTGATGACCAGAAATATGCTTGGAACAAAGTTATTTCGCACGGTACGAAAAAGAGATGATCGAAAATATTTTTTTTCAGAATCAAAATCGGACTTTGATGGGTGAGTTTCTAGGTGTATTCCGACCCGCTGAATCCGAAAATCCGAACTTTGATGACCAAAAATATGCTTCGAACAAAGTTATTTCGCATGGTACGAAAAAGAGATGATCGGAAATATCTTTCTCCAGAATCGGAAGCGAACTTTGATGGGTGGGTTCATAGGTGTATTTTGACCCGCTGACTCCAAAAATCCAACCTTTGTTACACGAAAATACACCTGGAAAGAAGTTATTTCGCATGGTCCGAAAAAGAGATGATCGAAAATATTTTTTTTCAGAATCAAAATCGGACTTTAATGGGTGAGTTTCCAGGTTCATTCCGACCCGCTGAATCCGAAAATCCAAACTTTGATAACCAAAAATTTGCTTGGAAAAAAGTTATTTCGCATGGTACGAAAAAGAGATGATCGGAAATATTTTTTTTCAGAATCAAAATCGGACTTTGATGGGTGAGTTTCTGGGTGTATTTCGACCCGCTGAATCCGAAAATCCAACCTTTGATGACCAAAAATATGTTTGGAAAAAAGTTATTTCGCATGGTACGAAAAAGAGATGATCAAAAATATCTGTCTCCAGAATCAAAATCGAACTTTGATGGGTGGGTTTATAGGTGTATTTTGACCCGCTGAATCCGGAAATCCAACCTTTGTTACACGAAAAAACACAGGGAAAGAAGTTATTCCGCATGGTACGAAAAAGAGATGATTGAAAATATTTTTTTTCAGAATCAAAATCGGACTTTGATGGGTGAGTTTCTAGGTGTATTCCGACCCGCTGAATCCGAAAATCCAACCTTTGATACACGAAAATTCACCTGGAAAGAAGTTATTTCGCATGGTACAAAAAAGAGATGATCGAAAATATTTTTTTTCAGACTTAAAATCGGACTTTAATGGGTGAGTTTCTAGGTGTATTTCGACCCGCTAAATCCGAAAATCCAACCTCTGATGACCAGAAATATGCTTGGAACAAAGTTATTTCGCACGGTACGAAAAAGAGATGATCGAAAATATCTGTCTCCAGAATCGAAATCGAACTTTGATGGGTGGGTTTATAGGTGTATTTTGACCCGCTGAATCCGAGAATCCCAGCTTTGATGACCAAAAATATGCTTGGAAAAAAGTTATTTCGCATGGTACGAAAAAGAGATGATCGGAAATATCTTCCTCCAGAATCGAAAGCGAACTTTGATGGGTGGGTTCATAGGTGTAGTTTGACCCGCTGAATCCAAAAATCCAACCTCTGTTACACGAAAATTCACCTGGAAAGAAGTTATTTCGCATGGTCCGAAAAATAGATGATCGAAAATATTTTTTTTCAGAATCAAAATCGGACTTTAATGGGTGAGTTTCTAGGTTCATTTCGACCCGCTGAATCCGAAAATCCGAACTTTGATGACCAAAAATTTGCTTGGAAAAAAGTTATTTCGCATGGTACGAAAAAGAGATGATCGGAAATATTTTTTTTCCTAATCAAAATCGGACTTTGATGGGTGAGTTTCTGGGTGTATTTCGACCCGCTGAATCCGAAAATCCAAACTTTGATGACCAAAAATTTGCTTGGAAAAAAGTTATTTCGCATGGTACGAAAAAGAGATGATCGAAAATATCTGTCTCCAGAATCAAAATCGAACTATGATGGGTGGGTTCATAGGTGTATTTTGACCCGCTGAATCCAAAAATCCAACCTTCGTCACACCAAAATACACCTGGCAAGAAGTTATTCCGCATGGTACGAAAAACAGATGATCGAAAATATTTTTTTTCAGAATCGGAATCGGACTTTGATGGGTGAGTTTCTGGGTGTATTTCGACCCGCTGAATCCGAAAATCCAACCTTTGATGACCAAAAATATGCTTGGAAAAAAGTTATTCCGCATGGTACGAAAAACAGATGATCGAAAATATTTTTTTTCAGAATCGGAATCGGACTTTGATGGGTGAGTTTCTGGGTGTATTTCGACCCGCTGAATCCGAAAATCCAACCTCTGAAGACCAAAAATATGCTTGGAAAAAAGTTATTTCGCACGGTACGAAAAAGAGATGATCGAAAATATTTTATTTCAGAATCAAAATCGGACTTTGATGCGTGAGTTTCTAGGTGTATTTCGACCCGCTGAATCCGAAAATCCAACCTCTGATGACCAGAAATATGCTTGGAAAAAAGTTATTTCGCACGGTACGACAAAGAGATGATCGAAAATATTTTTTTTCAGAATCAAAATCGGACGTTGATGGGTGAATTTCTAGGTGTATTCCGACCCGCTGAATCCGAAAATCCGAACTTTGATGACCAAAAATATGCTTGGAAGAAAGTTATTTCGCATGGTACGAAAAAGAGATGATCGAAAATATCTGCCTCCAGAATCGAAATCAAACTTTGATGGGTGGGTTCATAGGTGTATTTTGACCCGCTGAATCCGACAATCCAAGCTTTGATGACCAAAAATATGCTTGGACAAAAGTTATTTCGCATGGTACGAAAATGAGATGATCGGAAATATCTGTCTCCAGAATCGAAATCGAACTTTGATGGGTGGGTTTATAGGTGTATTTTGACCCGCTGAATCCGAGAATTCAAGCTTTGATGACCAAAAATATGCTTGGAAAAAAGTTATTTCGCATGGTACGAAAAAGAGATGATCGGAAATATCTTTCTCCAGGATCGAAAGCGAACTTTGATGGGTGGGTTCATAGGTGTATTTTGACCCGCTGACTCCAAAAATCCAACCTTTGTTACACAAAAATACACCTGGAAAGAAGTTATTTCGCATGTTCCGAAAAAGAGATGATCGAAAATATTTTTTTTCAGAATCAAAATCGGACTTTTATGGGTGAGTTTCTAGGTTCATTTCGACCCGCTGAATCCGAAAATCCAAACTTTGATGACCAAAAATTTGCTTGGAAAAAAGTTATTTCGCATGGTACGAAAAAGAGATGATCGGAAATATTTTTTTTCAGAATCAAAATCGGACTTTGATGGGTGAGTTTCTGGGTGTATTTCGACCCGCTGAATCCGAAAATCCAACGTTTGATGACCAAAAATATGCTTGGAAAAAAGTTATTTCGCATGGTACGAAAAAGAGATGATCAAAAATATCTGTCTCCAGAATCAAAATCGAACTTTGATGGGTGGGTTCATAGGTGTATTTTGACACGCTGAATCCAAAAATCCCACCTTTGATACACGAAAATACACCTGGAAAGAAGTTATTCCGCATGGTACGAAAAACAGATGATCGAAAATATTTTTGTTCAGAATCGGAATCGGACTTTGATGGGTGAGTTTCTAGGTGTATTTAGACCCGCTGAATCCGAAAATCCAACCTCTGATGACCAGAAATATGCTTGGAAAAAAGTTATTTCGCACGGTACGACAAAGAGATGATCGAAAATATTTTTTTTCAGAATCAAAATCGGACGTTGATGGGTGAGTTTCTAGGTGTATTCCGACCCGCTGAATCCGAAAATCCGAACTTTGATGACCAAAAATATGCTTGGAACAAAGTTATTTCGCATGGTACGAAAAAGAGATGATCGAAAATATCTGTCTCCAGAATCGAAATCAAACTTTGATGGGTGGGTTCATAGGTGTATTTTGACCCGCTGAATCCGACAATCCAAGCTTTGATGACCAAAAATATGCTTGGACAAAAGTTATTTCGCATGGTACGAAAATGAGATGATCGGAAATATCTGTCTCCAGAATCGAAATCGAACTTTGATGGGTGGGTTTATAGGTGTATTTTGACCCGCTGAATCCGAGAATCCAAGCTTTGATGACCAAAAATATGCCTGGAAAAAAGTTATTTCGCATGGTACGAAAAAGAGATGATCGGAAATATCTTTCTCCAGAATCTAAAGCGAACTTTGATGGGTGGGTTCATAGGTGTATTTTGACCCGCTGAATCCAAAAATCCAACCTTTGTTACACAAAAATACACCTGGAAAGAAGTTATTTCGCATGTTCCGAAAAAGAGATGATCGAAAATATTTTTTTTCAGAATCAAAATCGGACTTTGATGGGTGAGTTTCTAGGTTCATTTCGACCCGCTGAATCCGAAAATCCAAACTTTGATGACCAAAAATTTGCTTGGAAAAAAGTTATTCCGCATGGTACGAAAAAGAGATGAACGGAAATATTTTTTTTCAGAATCAAAATCGGACTTTGATGGGTGAGTTTCTGGGTGTATTCCGACCCGCTGAATCCGAAAATCCAACCTTTGATGACCAAAAATATGCTTGGAACAAAGTTATTTCGAATGGTACGAAAAAGAGATGATCGAAAATATCTGTCTCCAGAATCGAAATCAAACTTTGATGGGTGGGTTCATAGGTGTATTTTGACCCGCTGAATCCGACAATCCAAGCTTTGATGACCAAAAATATGCTTGGACAAAAGTTATTTCGCATGGTACGAAAATGAGATGATCGGAAATATCTGTCTCCAGAATCGAAATCGAACTTTGATGGGTGGGTTTATAGGTGTATTTTGACCCGCTGAATCCGAGAATCCAAGCTTTGATGACCAAAAATATGCTTGGAAAAAAGTTATTTCGCATGGTACGAAAAAGAGATGATCGGAAATATCTTTCTCCAGAATCGAAAGCGAACTTTGATGGGTGGGTTCATAGGTGTATTTTGACCCGCTGACTCCAAAAATCCAACCTTTGTTACACAAAAATACACCTGGAAAGAAGTTATTTCGCATGTTCCGAAAAAGAGATGATCGAAAATATTTTTTTTCAGAATCAAAATCGGACTTTGATGGGTGAGTTTCTAGGTTCATTTCGACCCGCTGAATCCGAAAATCCAAACTTTGATGACCAAAAATTTGCTTGGAAAAAAGTTATTTCGCATGGTACGAAAAAGAGATGATCGGAAATATTTTTTTTCAGAATCAAAATCGGACTTTGATGGGTGATTTTCCGGGTGTATTTCGACCCGCTGAATCCGAAAATCCAACGTTTGATGACCAAAAATATGCTTGGAAAAAAGTTATTTCGCATGGTACGAAAAAGAGATGATCAAAAATATCTGTCTCCAGAATCAAAATCGAACTTTGATGGGTGGGTTCATAGGTGTATTTTGACACGCTGAATCCAAAAATCCAACCTTTGATACACGAAAATTCACCTGGAAAGAAGTTATTTCGCATGGTACAAAAAAGAGATGATCGAAAATATTTTTTTTCAGACTTAAAATCGGACTTTAATGGGTGAGTTTCTAGGTGTATTTCGACCCGCTGAATCCGAAAATCCAACCTCTGATGACCAGAAATATGCTTGGAACAAAGTTATTTCGCACGGTACGAAAAAGAGATGATCGAAAATATTTTTTTTCAGAATCAAAATCGGACTTTGATGGGTGAGTTTCTAGGTGTATTCCGACCCGCTGAATCCGAAAATCCGAACTTTGATGACCAAAAATATGCTTCGAACAAAGTTATTTCGCATGGTACGAAAAAGAGATGATCGGAAATATCTTTCTCCAGAATCGGAAGCGAACTTTGATGGGTGGGTTCATAGGTGTATTTTGACCCGCTGACTCCAAAAATCCAACCTTTGTTACACGAAAATACACCTGGAAAGAAGTTATTTCGCATGGTCCGAAAAAGAGATGATCGAAAATATTTTTTTTCAGAATCAAAATCGGACTTTAATGGGTGAGTTTCCAGGTTCATTCCGACCCGCTGAATCCGAAAATCCAAACTTTGATAACCAAAAATTTGCTTGGAAAAAAGTTATTTCGCATGGTACGAAAAAGAGATGATCGGAAATATTTTTTTTCAGAATCAAAATCGGACTTTGATGGGTGAGTTTCTGGGTGTATTTCGACCCGCTGAATCCGAAAATCCAACCTTTGATGACCAAAAATATGTTTGGAAAAAAGTTATTTCGCATGGTACGAAAAAGAGATGATCAAAAATATCTGTCTCCAGAATCAAAATCGAACTTTGATGGGTGGGTTTATAGGTGTATTTTGACCCGCTGAATCCGGAAATCCAACCTTTGTTACACGAAAATACACAGGGAAAGAAGTTATTCCGCATGGTACGAAAAAGAGATGATTGAAAATATTTTTTTTCAGAATCAAAATCGGACTTTGATGGGTGAGTTTCTAGGTGTATTCCGACCCGCTGAATCCGAAAATCCAACCTTTGATACACGAAAATTCACCTGGAAAGAAGTTATTTCGCATGGTACAAAAAAGAGATGATCGAAAATATTTTTTTTCAGACTTAAAATCGGACTTTAATGGGTGAGTTTCTAGGTGTATTTCGACCCGCTAAATCCGAAAATCCAACCTCTGATGACCAGAAATATGCTTGGAACAAAGTTATTTCGCACGGTACGAAAAAGAGATGATCGAAAATATCTGTCTCCAGAATCGAAATCGAACTTTGATGGGTGGGTTTATAGGTGTATTTTGACCCGCTGAATCCGAGAATCCCAGCTTTGATGACCAAAAATATGCTTGGAAAAAAGTTATTTCGCATGGTACGAAAAAGAGATGATCGGAAATATCTTCCTCCAGAATCGAAAGCGAACTTTGATGGGTGGGTTCATAGGTGTAGTTTGACCCGCTGAATCCAAAAATCCAACCTCTGTTACACGAAAATTCACCTGGAAAGAAGTTATTTCGCATGGTCCGAAAAATAGATGATCGAAAATATTTTTTTTCAGAATCAAAATCGGACTTTAATGGGTGAGTTTCTAGGTTCATTTCGACCCGCTGAATCCGAAAATCCGAACTTTGATGACCAAAAATTTGCTTGGAAAAAAGTTATTTCGCATGGTACGAAAAAGAGATGATCGGAAATATTTTTTTTCCTAATCAAAATCGGACTTTGATGGGTGAGTTTCTGGGTGTATTTCGACCCGCTGAATCCGAAAATCCAAACTTTGATGACCAA
This sequence comes from Phymatocera aterrima, assembly GCA_963170745.1. Lineage (NCBI taxonomy): Eukaryota > Metazoa > Arthropoda > Insecta > Hymenoptera > Tenthredinidae > Phymatocera > Phymatocera aterrima. The sequence goes on from CAUJGY010000082.1 coordinate 483,047, forward strand.
AAATTTGCTTGGAAAAAAGTTATTTCGCATGGTACGAAAAAGAGATGATCGAAAATATCTGTCTCCAGAATCAAAATCGAACTATGATGGGTGGGTTCATAGGTGTATTTTGACCCGCTGAATCCAAAAATCCAACCTTCGTCACACCAAAATACACCTGGCAAGAAGTTATTCCGCATGGTACGAAAAACAGATGATCGAAAATATTTTTTTTCAGAATCGGAATCGGACTTTGATGGGTGAGTTTCTGGGTGTATTTCGACCCGCTGAATCCGAAAATCCAACCTTTGATGACCAAAAATATGCTTGGAAAAAAGTTATTTCGCATGGTACGAAAAAGAGATGATCGAAAATATCTGTCTCCAGAATCAAAATCGAACTTTGATGGGTGGGTTCATAGGTGTATTTTGACACGCTGAATCCAAAAATCCAACCTTTGATACACGAAAATTCACCTGGAAAGAAGTTATTTCGCATGGTACAAAAAAGAGATGATCGAAAATATTTTTTTTCAGACTTAAAATCGGACTTTAATGGGTGAGTTTCTAGGTGTATTTCGACCCGCTGAATCCGAAAATCCAACCTCTGATGACCAGAAATATGCTTGGAACAAAGTTATTTCGCACGGTACGAAAAAGAGATGATCGAAAATATTTTTTTTCAGAATCAAAATCGGACTTTGATGGGTGAGTTTCTAGGTGTATTCCGACCCGCTGAATCCGAAAATCCGAACTTTGATGACCAAAAATATGCTTCGAACAAAGTTATTTCGCATGGTACGAAAAAGAGATGATCGGAAATATCTTTCTCCAGAATCGGAAGCGAACTTTGATGGGTGGGTTCATAGGTGTATTTTGACCCGCTGACTCCAAAAATCCAACCTTTGTTACACGAAAATACACCTGGAAAGAAGTTATTTCGCATGGTCCGAAAAAGAGATGATCGAAAATATTTTTTTTCAGAATCAAAATCGGACTTTAATGGGTGAGTTTCCAGGTTCATTCCGACCCGCTGAATCCGAAAATCCAAACTTTGATAACCAAAAATTTGCTTGGAAAAAAGTTATTTCGCATGGTACGAAAAAGAGATGATCGGAAATATTTTTTTTCAGAATCAAAATCGGACTTTGATGGGTGAGTTTCTGGGTGTATTTCGACCCGCTGAATCCGAAAATCCAACCTTTGATGACCAAAAATATGTTTGGAAAAAAGTTATTTCGCATGGTACGAAAAAGAGATGATCAAAAATATCTGTCTCCAGAATCAAAATCGAACTTTGATGGGTGGGTTTATAGGTGTATTTTGACCCGCTGAATCCGGAAATCCAACCTTTGTTACACGAAAATACACAGGGAAAGAAGTTATTCCGCATGGTACAAAAAAGAGATGATCGAAAATATTTTTTTTCAGACTTAAAATCGGACTTTAATGGGTGAGTTTCTAGGTGTATTTCGACCCGCTGAATCCGAAAATCCAACCTCTGATGACCAGAAATATGCTTGGAACAAAGTTATTTCGCACGGTACGAAAAAGAGATGATCGAAAATATTTTTTTTCAGAATCAAAATCGGACTTTGATGGGTGAGTTTCTAGGTGTATTCCGACCCGCTGAATCCGAAAATCCGAACTTTGATGACCAAAAATATGCTTCGAACAAAGTTATTTCGCATGGTACGAAAAAGAGATGATCGGAAATATCTTTCTCCAGAATCGGAAGCGAACTTTGATGGGTGGGTTCATAGGTGTATTTTGACCCGCTGACTCCAAAAATCCAACCTTTGTTACACGAAAATACACCTGGAAAGAAGTTATTTCGCATGGTCCGAAAAAGAGATGATCGAAAATATTTTTTTTCAGAATCAAAATCGGACTTTAATGGGTGAGTTTCCAGGTTCATTCCGACCCGCTGAATCCGAAAATCCAAACTTTGATAACCAAAAATTTGCTTGGAAAAAAGTTATTTCGCATGGTACGAAAAAGAGATGATCGGAAATATTTTTTTTCAGAATCAAAATCGGACTTTGATGGGTGAGTTTCTGGGTGTATTTCGACCCGCTGAATCCGAAAATCCAACCTTTGATGACCAAAAATATGTTTGGAAAAAAGTTATTTCGCATGGTACGAAAAAGAGATGATCAAAAATATCTGTCTCCAGAATCAAAATCGAACTTTGATGGGTGGGTTTATAGGTGTATTTTGACCCGCTGAATCCGGAAATCCAACCTTTGTTACACGAAAATACACAGGGAAAGAAGTTATTCCGCATGGTACGAAAAAGAGATGATTGAAAATATTTTTTTTCAGAATCAAAATCGGACTTTGATGGGTGAGTTTCTAGGTGTATTCCGACCCGCTGAATCCGAAAATCCAACCTTTGATACACGAAAATTCACCTGGAAAGAAGTTATTTCGCATGGTACAAAAAAGAGATGATCGAAAATATTTTTTTTCAGACTTAAAATCGGACTTTAATGGGTGAGTTTCTAGGTGTATTTCGACCCGCTAAATCCGAAAATCCAACCTCTGATGACCAGAAATATGCTTGGAACAAAGTTATTTCGCACGGTACGAAAAAGAGATGATCGAAAATATCTGTCTCCAGAATCGAAATCGAACTTTGATGGGTGGGTTTATAGGTGTATTTTGACCCGCTGAATCCGAGAATCCCAGCTTTGATGACCAAAAATATGCTTGGAAAAAAGTTATTTCGCATGGTACGAAAAAGAGATGATCGAAAATATCTTCCTCCAGAATCGAAAGCGAACTTTGATGGGTGGGTTCATAGGTGTAGTTTGACCCGCTGAATCCAAAAATCCAACCTCTGTTACACGAAAATTCACCTGGAAAGAAGTTATTTCGCATGGTCCGAAAAATAGATGATCGAAAATATTTTTTTTCAGAATCAAAATCGGACTTTAATGGGTGAGTTTCTAGGTTCATTTCGACCCGCTGAATCCGAAAATCCGAACTTTGATGACCAAAAATTTGCTTGGAAAAAAGTTATTTCGCATGGTACGAAAAAGAGATGATCGGAAATATTTTTTTTCCTAATCAAAATCGGACTTTGATGGGTGAGTTTCTGGGTGTATTTCGACCCGCTGAATCCGAAAATCCAAACTTTGATGACCAAAAATTTGCTTGGAAAAAAGTTATTTCGCATGGTACGAAAAAGAGATGATCGAAAATATCTGTCTCCAGAATCAAAATCGAACTATGATGGGTGGGTTCATAGGTGTATTTTGACCCGCTGAATCCAAAAATCCAACCTTCGTCACACCAAAATACACCTGGCAAGAAGTTATTCCGCATGGTACGAAAAACAGATGATCGAAAATATTTTTTTTCAGAATCGGAATCGGACTTTGATGGGTGAGTTTCTGGGTGTATTTCGACCCGCTGAATCCGAAAATCCAACCTTTGATGACCAAAAATATGCTTGGAAAAAAGTTATTTCGCATGGTACGAAAAAGAGATGATCGAAAATATCTGTCTCCAGAATCAAAATCGAACTTTGATGGGTGGGTTCATAGGTGTATTTTGACACGCTGAATCCAAAAATCCAACCTTTGATACACGAAAATTCACCTGGAAAGAAGTTATTTCGCATGGTACAAAAAAGAGATGATCGAAAATATTTTTTTTCAGACTTAAAATCGGACTTTAATGGGTGAGTTTCTAGGTGTATTTCGACCCGCTGAATCCGAAAATCCAACCTCTGATGACCAGAAATATGCTTGGAACAAAGTTATTTCGCACGGTACGAAAAAGAGATGATCGAAAATATTTTTTTTCAGAATCAAAATCGGACTTTGATGGGTGAGTTTCTAGGTGTATTCCGACCCGCTGAATCCGAAAATCCGAACTTTGATGACCAAAAATATGCTTCGAACAAAGTTATTTCGCATGGTACGAAAAAGAGATGATCGGAAATATCTTTCTCCAGAATCGGAAGCGAACTTTGATGGGTGGGTTCATAGGTGTATTTTGACCCGCTGACTCCAAAAATCCAACCTTTGTTACACGAAAATACACCTGGAAAGAAGTTATTTCGCATGGTCCGAAAAAGAGATGATCGAAAATATTTTTTTTCAGAATCAAAATCGGACTTTAATGGGTGAGTTTCCAGGTTCATTCCGACCCGCTGAATCCGAAAATCCAAACTTTGATAACCAAAAATTTGCTTGGAAAAAAGTTATTTCGCATGGTACGAAAAAGAGATGATCGGAAATATTTTTTTTCAGAATCAAAATCGGACTTTGATGGGTGAGTTTCTGGGTGTATTTCGACCCGCTGAATCCGAAAATCCAACCTTTGATGACCAAAAATATGTTTGGAAAAAAGTTATTTCGCATGGTACGAAAAAGAGATGATCAAAAATATCTGTCTCCAGAATCAAAATCGAACTTTGATGGGTGGGTTTATAGGTGTATTTTGACCCGCTGAATCCGGAAATCCAACCTTTGTTACACGAAAATACACAGGGAAAGAAGTTATTCCGCATGGTACGAAAAAGAGATGATTGAAAATATTTTTTTTCAGAATCAAAATCGGACTTTGATGGGTGAGTTTCTAGGTGTATTCCGACCCGCTGAATCCGAAAATCCAACCTTTGATACACGAAAATTCACCTGGAAAGAAGTTATTTCGCATGGTACAAAAAAGAGATGATCGAAAATATTTTTTTTCAGACTTAAAATCGGACTTTAATGGGTGAGTTTCTAGGTGTATTTCGACCCGCTAAATCCGAAAATCCAACCTCTGATGACCAGAAATATGCTTGGAACAAAGTTATTTCGCACGGTACGAAAAAGAGATGATCGAAAATATCTGTCTCCAGAATCGAAATCGAACTTTGATGGGTGGGTTTATAGGTGTATTTTGACCCGCTGAATCCGAGAATCCCAGCTTTGATGACCAAAAATATGCTTGGAAAAAAGTTATTTCGCATGGTACGAAAAAGAGATGATCGGAAATATCTTCCTCCAGAATCGAAAGCGAACTTTGATGGGTGGGTTCATAGGTGTAGTTTGACCCGCTGAATCCAAAAATCCAACCTCTGTTACACGAAAATTCACCTGGAAAGAAGTTATTTCGCATGGTCCGAAAAATAGATGATCGAAAATATTTTTTTTCAGAATCAAAATCGGACTTTAATGGGTGAGTTTCTAGGTTCATTTCGACCCGCTGAATCCGAAAATCCGAACTTTGATGACCAAAAATTTGCTTGGAAAAAAGTTATTTCGCATGGTACGAAAAAGAGATGATCGGAAATATTTTTTTTCCTAATCAAAATCGGACTTTGATGGGTGAGTTTCTGGGTGTATTTCGACCCGCTGAATCCGAAAATCCAAACTTTGATGACCAAAAATTTGCTTGGAAAAAAGTTATTTCGCATGGTACGAAAAAGAGATGATCGAAAATATCTGTCTCCAGAATCAAAATCGAACTATGATGGGTGGGTTCATAGGTGTATTTTGACCCGCTGAATCCAAAAATCCAACCTTCGTCACACCAAAATACACCTGGCAAGAAGTTATTCCGCATGGTACGAAAAACAGATGATCGAAAATATTTTTTTTCAGAATCGGAATCGGACTTTGATGGGTGAGTTTCTGGGTGTATTTCGACCCGCTGAATCCGAAAATCCAACCTTTGATGACCAAAAATATGCTTGGAAAAAAGTTATTTCGCATGGTACGAAAAAGAGATGATCGAAAATATCTGTCTCCAGAATCAAAATCGAACTTTGATGGGTGGGTTCATAGGTGTATTTTGACTCGCTGAATCCAAAAATCCAACCTTTGTTACACGAAAATACACCTGGAAAGAAGTTATTCCGCATGGTACGAAAAACAGATGATTGACAATATTTTTTTTCAGAATCCAAATCGGACTTTGATGGGTGAGTTTCTAGGTGTATTTCGACCCGCTGAATCCGAAAATCCAACCTCTGATGACCAGAAATATGCTTGGAAAAAAGTTATTTCGCACGGTACGAAAAAGAGATGATCGAAAATATTTTTTTTCAGAATCAGAATCGGACTTTGATGGGTGAGTTTCTAGGTGTATTCCGACCCGCTGAATCCGAAAATCCGAACTTTGATGACCAAAAATATGCTTGGAACAAAGTTATTTCGCATGGTACGAAAAAGAGATGATCGAAAATATCTGTCTCCAGAATCGAAATCGAACTTTGATGGGTGGGTTTATAGGTGTATTTTGACCCGCTGAATCCAAAAATCCAACCTTTGTCACACGAAAATAGACCTGGAAAGAAGTTATTTCGCATGGTACGAAAAAGAGATGATCGAAAATATTTTTTTTCAGACTTAAAATCGGACTTTAATGGGTGAGTTTCTAGGTGTATTTCGACCCGCTGAATCCGAAAATCCAACCTCTGATGACCAGAAATATGCTTGGAAAAAAGTTATTTCGCACGGTACGAAAAAGAGATGATCGAAAATATTTTTTTTCAGAATCAAAATCGGACTTTAATGGGTGAGATTCTAGGTTCATTTCGACCCGCTGAATCCGAAAATCAACACTTTGATGACCAAAAATTTGCTTCGAAAAAAGTTATTTCGCATGGTACGAAAAAGAGATGATCGGAAATATTTTTTTTCAGAATCAAAATCGGACTTTGATCGGTGAGTTTCTAGGTGTATTCCGACCCGCTGAATCCGAACATCCGAACTTTGATGACCAAAAATATGCTTGGAACAAAGTTATTTCGCATGGTACGAAAAAGAGATGATCGAAAATATCTGTCTCCAGAATCGAAATCGAACTTTGATGGGTGGGTTCATAGGTGTATTTTGACCCGCTGAATCCGACAATCCAAGCTTTGATGACCAAAAATATGCTTGGAAAAAAGTTATTTCGCATGTTACGAAAAAGAGATGATCGAAAATATTTTTTTTCAGAATCAAAATCGGACGTTGATGGGTGAGTTTCTAGGTTCATTTCGACCCGCTGAATCCGAAAATCCAAACTTTGATGACCAAAAATTCGCTTGGAAAAAAGTTATTTCGCATGGTACGAAAAAGAGGTGATCGGAAATATCTGTCTCCCGAATCAAAATCGAACTTTGATGGGTGGGTTCATAGGTGTATTTTGACCCGCTGAATCCAAAAATCCAACCTTTGTCGCACAAAAATACACCGGGAAAGATGTTATTCCGCATGGTACGAAAAAGAGATGATTGAAAATATTTTTTTTCAGAATCAAAATCGGACTTTGATGGGTGAGTTTCTAGGTGTATTCCGACCCGCTGAATCCGAAAATCCGAACTTTGATGACCAAAAATATGCTTGGAACAAAGTTATTTCGCATGGTACGAAAAAGAGATGATCGAAAATATCTGTCTCCAGAATCGAAATCGAACTTTGATGGGTGGGTTTATAGGTGTATTTTGACCCGCTGAATCCGAGAATCCAAGCTTTGATGACCAAAAATATGCTTGGAGAAAAGTTATTTCGCATGGTACGAAAAAGAGATGATCGGAAATATCTTTCTCCAGAATCGAAAGCGAACTTTGATGGGTGGGTTCATAGGTGTATTTTGACCCGCTGAATCCAAAAATCCAACCTTTGTTACACGAAAACACACCTGGAAAGAAGTTATTTCGCATGGTCCGAAAAAGAGATGATCGAAAATATTTTTTTTCAGAATCAAAATCGGACTTTAATGGGTGAGTTTCTAGGTTCATTTCGACCCGCTGAATCTGAAAATCCAAACTTTGATGACCAAAAATTTGCTTGGAAAAAAGTTATTCCGCATGGTACGAAAAAGAGATGAACGCAAATATTTTTTTTCAGAATCAAAATCGGACTTTGATGGGTGAGTTTCTGGGTGTATTTCGACCCGCTGAATCCGAAAATCCAACCTTTGATGACCAAAAATATGCTTGGGAAAAAGTTATTTCGCATGGTACGAAAAAGAGATGATCGAAAATATCTGTCTCCAGAATCAAAATCGAACTTTGATGGGTGGGTTCATAGGTGTATTTTGACACGCTGAATCCAAAAATCCAACCTTTGATACACGAAAATTCACCTGGAAAGAAGTTATTTCGCATGGTACAAAAAAGAGATGATCGAAAATATTTTTTTTCAGACTTAAAATCGGACTTTAATGGGTGAGTTTCTAGGTGTATTTCGACCCGCTGAATCCGAAAATCCAACCTCTGATGACCAGAAATATGCTTGGAAGAAAGTTATTTCGCACGGTACGAAAAAGAGATGATCGAAAATATTTTTTTTCAGAATCAAAATCGGACTTTGATGGGTGAGTTTCTAGGTGTATTTCGACCCGCTGAATCCGAAAATCCGAACTTTGATGACCAAAAATATGCTTCGAACAAAGTTATTTCGCATGGTACGAAAAAGAGATGATCGGAAATATCTTTCTCCAGAATCGGAAGCGAACTTTGATGGGTGGGTTCATAGGTGTATTTTGACCCGCTGACTCCAAAAATCCAACCTTTGTTACACGAAAATACACCTGGAAAGAAGTTATTTCGCATGGTCCGAAAAAGAGATGATCGAAAATATTTTTTTTCAGAATCAAAATCGGACTTTAATGGGTGAGTTTCCAGGTTCATTCCGACCCGCTGAATCCGAAAATCCAAACTTTGATAACCAAAAATTTGCTTGGAAAAAAGTTATTTCGCATGGTACGAAAAAGAGATGATCGGAAATATTTTTGTTCAGAATCAAAATCGGACTTTGATGGGTGAGTTTCTGGGTGTATTTCGACCCGCTGAATCCGAAAATCCAACCTTTGATGACCAAAAATATGCTTGGAAAAAAGTTATTTCGCATGGTACGAAAAAGAGATGATCAATAATATCTGTCTCCAGAATCAAAATCGAACTTTGATGGGTGGGTTTATAGGTGTATTTTGACCCGCTGAATCCGAAAATCCAACCTTTGTTACACGAAAATACACAGGGAAAGAAGTTATTCCGCATGGTACGAAAAAGAGATGATTGAAAATATTTTTTTTCAGACTTAAAATCGGACTTTAATGGGTGAGTTTCTAGGTGTATTTCGACCCGCTGAATCCGAAAATCCAACCTCTGATGACCAGAAATATGCTTGGAACAAAGTTATTTCGCACGGTACGAAAAAGAGATGATCGAAAATATTTTTTTTCAGAATCAAAATCGGACTTTGATGGGTGAGTTTCTAGGTGTATTCCGACCCGCTGAATCCGAAAATCCGAACTTTGATGACCAAAAATATGCTTCGAACAAAGTTATTTCGCATGGTACGGAAAAGAGATGATCGGAAATATCTTTCTCCAGAATCGGAAGCAAACTTTGATGGGTGGGTTCATAGGTGTATTTTGACCCGCTGACTCCAAAAATCCAACCTTTGTTACACGAAAATACACCTGGAAAGAAGTTATTTCGCATGGTCCGAAAAAGAGATGATCGAAAATATTTTTTTTCAGAATCAAAATCGGACTTTAATGGGTGAGTTTCCAGGTTCATTCCGACCCGCTGAATCCGAAAATCCAAACTTTGATAGCCAAAAATTTGCTTGGAAAAAAGTTATTTCGCATGGTACGAAAAAGAGATGATCGGAAATATCTTTCTCCAGAATCGGAAGCGAACTTTGATGGGTGGGTTCATAGGTGTATTTTGACCCGCTGACTCCAAAAATCCAACCTTTGTTACACGAAAATACACCTGGAAAGAAGTTATTTCGCTTGGTCCGAAAAAGAGATGATCGAAAATATTTTTTTTCAGAATCAAAATCGGACTTTAATGGGTGAGTTTCCAGGTTCATTCCGACCCGCTGAATCCGAAAATCCGAACTTTGATGACCAGAAATATGCTTGGAACAAAGTTATTTCGCATGGTACGAAAAAGAGATGATCGGAAATATTTTTGTTCAGAATCAAAATCGGACTTTGATGGGTGAGTTTCTGGGTGTATTTCGACCCGCTGAATCCGAAAATCCAACCTTTGATGACCAAAAATATGCTTGGAAAAAAGTTATTTCGCATGGTACGAAAAAGAGATGATCAATAATATCTGTCTCCAGAATCAAAATGGAACTTTGATGGGTGGGTTCATAGGTGTATTTTGACACGCTGAATCCAAAAATCCAACCTTTGATACACGAAAATTCACCTGGAAAGAAGTTATTTCGCATGGTACGAAAAAGAGATGATCGAAAATATTTTTTTTCAGAATCAGAATCGGACTTTGATGGGTGAGTTTCTAGGTGTATTCCGACCCGCTGAATCCGAAAATCCGAACTTTGATGACCAGAAATATGCTTGGAACAAAGTTATTTCGCATGGTACGAAAAAGAGATGATCGAAAATATCTGTCTCCAGAATCGAAATCGAACTTTGATGGGTGGGTTCATAGGTGTATTTTGACTCGCTGAATCCAAAAATCCAACCTTTGTTACACGAAAATACACCTGGAAAGAAGTTATTCCGCATGGTACGAAAAACAGATGATTGACAATATTTTTTTTCAGAATCCAAATCGGACTTTGATGGGTGAGTTTCTAGGTGTATTCCGACCCGCTGAATCCGAAAATCCGAACTTTGATGACCAAAAATATGCTTGGAACAAAGTTATTTCGCATGGTACGAAAAAGAGATGATCGAAAATATCTGTCTCCAGAATCGAAATCGAACTTTGATGGGTGGGTTTATAGGTGTATTTTGACCCGCTGAATCCAAAAATCCAACCTTTGTCACACGAAAATAGACCTGGAAAGAAGTTATTTCGCATGGTACGAAAAAGAGATGATCGAAAATATTTTTTTTCAGACTTAAAATCGGACTTTAATGGGTGAGTTTCTAGGTGTATTTCGACCCGCTGAATCCGAAAATCCAACCTCTGATGACCAGAAATATGCTTGGAAAAAAGTTATTTCGCACGGTACGAAAAAGAGATGATCGAAAATATCTTTCTCCAGAATCGAAAGCGAACTTTGATGGGTGGGTTCATAGGTGTATTTTGACCCGCTGAATCCAAAAATCCAACCTTTGTTACACGAAAACACACCTGGAAAGAAGTTATTTCGCATGGTCCGAAAAAGAGATGATCGAAAATATTTTTTTTCAGAATCAAAATCGGACTTTAATGGGTGAGTTTCTAGGTTCATTTCGACCCGCTGAATCCGAAAATCCAAACTTTGATGACCAAAAATTTGCTTGGAAAAAAGTTATTCCGCATGGTACGAAAAAGAGATGAACGGAAATATATTTTTTCAGAATCAAAATCGGACTTTGATGGGTGAGTTTCTGGGTGTATTTCGACCCGCTGAATCCGAAAATCCGAACTTTGATGACCAAAAATATGCTTGGGAAAAAGTTATTTCGCATGGTACGAAAAAGAGATGATCGAAAATATCTGTCTCCAGAATCAAAATCGAACTTTGATGGGTGGGTTCATAGGTGTATTTTGACACGCTGAATCCAAAAATCCAACCTTTGATACACGAAAATTCACCTGGAAAGAAGTTATTTCGCATGGTACGAAAAAGAGATGATCGAAAATATTTTTTTTCAGAATCAGAATCGGACTTTGATGGGTGAGTTTCTAGGTGTATTCCGACCCGCTGAATCCGAAAATCCGAACTTTGATGACCAGAAATATGCTTGGAACAAAGTTATTTCGCATGGTACGAAAAAGAGATGATCGAAAATATCTGTCTCCAGAATCGAAATCGAACTTTGATGGGTGGGTTCATAGGTGTATTTTGACTCGCTGAATCCAAAAATCCAACCTTTGTTACACGAAAATACACCTGGAAAGAAGTTATTCCGCATGGTACGAAAAACAGATGATTGACAATATTTTTTTTCAGAATCCAAATCGGACTTTGATGGGTGAGTTTCTAGGTGTATTCCGACCCGCTGAATCCGAAAATCCGAACTTTGATGACCAAAAATATGCTTGGAACAAAGTTATTTCGCATGGTACGAAAAAGAGATGATCGAAAATATCTGTCTCCAGAATCGAAATCGAACTTTGATGGGTGGGTTTATAGGTGTATTTTGACCCGCTGAATCCAAAAATCCAACCTTTGTCACACGAAAATAGACCTGGAAAGAAGTTATTTCGCATGGTACGAAAAAGAGATGATCGAAAATATTTTTTTTCAGACTTAAAATCGGACTTTAATGGGTGAGTTTCTAGGTGTATTTCGACCCGCTGAATCCGAAAATCCAACCTCTGATGACCAGAAATATGCTTGGAAAAAAGTTATTTCGCACGGTACGAAAAAGAGATGATCGAAAATATCTTTCTCCAGAATCGAAAGCGAACTTTGATGGGTGGGTTCATAGGTGTATTTTGACCCGCTGAATCCAAAAATCCAACCTTCGTTACACGAAAACACACCTGGAAAGAAGTTATTTCGCATGGTCCGAAAAAGAGATGATCGAAAATATTTTTTTTCAGAATCAAAATCGGACTTTAATGGGTGAGTTTCTAGGTTCATTTCGACCCGCTGAATCCGAAAATCCAAACTTTGATGACCAAAAATTTGCTTGGAAAAAAGTTATTCCGCATGGTACGAAAAAGAGATGAACGGAAATATATTTTTTCAGAATCAAAATCGGACTTTGATGGGTGAGTTTCTGGGTGTATTTCGACCCGCTGAATCCGAAAATCCGAACTTTGATGACCAAAAATATGCTTGGGAAAAAGTTATTTCGCATGGTACGAAAAAGAGATGATCGAAAATATCTGTCTCCAGAATCAAAATCGAACTTTGATGGGTGGGTTCATAGGTGTATTTTGACACGCTGAATCCAAAAATCCAACCTTTGATACACGAAAATTCACCTGGAAAGAAGTTATTTCGCATGGTACGAAAAAGAGATGATCGAAAATATTTTTTTTCAGAATCAGAATCGGACTTTGATGGGTGAGTTTCTAGGTGTATTCCGACCCGCTGAATCCGAAAATCCGAACTTTGATGACCAGAAATATGCTTGGAACAAAGTTATTTCGCATGGTACGAAAAAGAGATGATCGAAAATATCTGTCTCCAGAATCGAAATCGAACTTTGATGGGTGGGTTCATAGGTGTATTTTGACTCGCTGAATCCAAAAATCCAACCTTTGTTCCACGAAAATACACCTGGAAAGAAGTTATTCCGCATGGTACGAAAAACAGATGATTGACAATATTTTTTTTCAGAATCCAAATCGGACTTTGATGGGTGAGTTTCTAGGTGTATTCCGACCCGCTGAATCCGAAAATCCGAACTTTGATGACCAAAAATATGCTTGGAACAAAGTTATTTCGCATGGTACGAAAAAGAGATGATCGAAAATATCTGTCTCCAGAATCGAAATCGAACTTTGATGGGTGGGTTTATAGGTGTATTTTGACCCGCTGAATCCAAAAATCCAACCTTTGTCACACGAAAATAGACCTGGAAAGAAGTTATTTCGCATGGTACGAAAAAGAGATGATCGAAAATATTTTTTTTCAGACTTAAAATCGGACTTTAATGGGTGAGTTTCTAGGTGTATTTCGACCCGCTGAATCCGAAAATCCAACCTCTGATGACCAGAAATATGCTTGGAAAAAAGTTATTTCGCACGGTACGAAAAAGAGATGATCGAAAATATCTTTCTCCAGAATCGAAAGCGAACTTTGATGGGTGGGTTCATAGGTGTATTTTGACCCGCTGAATCCAAAAATCCAACCTTCGTTACACGAAAACACACCTGGAAAGAAGTTATTTCGCATGGTCCGAAAAAGAGATGATCGAAAATATTTTTTTTCAGAATCAAAATCGGACTTTAATGGGTGAGTTTCTAGGTTCATTTCGACCCGCTGAATCCGAAAATCCAAACTTTGATGACCAAAAATTTGCTTGGAAAAAAGTTATTCCGCATGGTACGAAAAAGAGATGAACGGAAATATTTTTTTTCAGAATCAAAATCGGACTTTGATGGGTGAGTTTCTGGGTGTATTTCGACCCGCTGAATCCGAAAATCCGAACTTTGATGACCAAAAATATGCTTGGGAAAAAGTTATTTCGCATGGTACGAAAAAGAGATGATCGAAAATATCTGTCTCCAGAATCAAAATCGAACTTTGATGGGTGGGTTCATAGGTGTATTTTGACACGCTGAATCCAAAAATCCAACGTTTGATACACGAAAATTCACCTGGAAAGAAGTTATTTCGCATGGTACAAAAAAGAGATGATCGAAAATATTTTTTTTCAGACTTAAAATCGGACTTTAATGGGTGAGTTTCTAGGTGTATTTCGACCCGCTGAATCCGAAAATCCAACCTCTGATGACCAGAAATATGCTTGGAACAAAGTTATTTCGCACGGTACGAAAAAGAGATGATCGAAAATATTTTTTTTCAGAATCAAAATCGGACTTTGATGGGTGAGTTTCTAGGTGTATTCCGACCCGCTGAATCCGAAAATCCGAACTTTGATGACCAAAAATATGCTTCGAACAAAGTTATTTCGCATGGTACGAAAAAGAGATGATCGGAAATATCTTTCTCCAGAATCGGAGGCGAACTTTGATGGGTGGGTTCATAGGTGTATTTTGACCCGCTGACTCCAAAAATCCAACCTTTGTTACACGAAAATACACCTGGAAAGAAGTTATTTCGCATGGTCCGAAAAAGAGATGATCGAAAATATTTTTTTTCAGAATCAAAATCGGACTTTAATGGGTGAGTTTCCAGGTTCATTCCGACCCGCTGAATCCGAAAATCCAAACTTTGATAACCAAAAATTTGCTTGGAAAAAAGTTATTTCGCATGGTACGAAAAAGAGATGATCGGAAATATTTTTGTTCAGAATCAAAATCGGACTTTGATGGGTGAGTTTCTGGGTGTATTTCGACCCGCTGAATCCGAAAATCCAACCTTTGATGACCAAAAATATGCTTGGAAAAAAGTTATTTCGCATGGTACGAAAAAGAGATGATCAATAATATCTGTCTCCAGAATCAAAATCGAACTTTGATGGGTGGGTTTATAGGTGTATTTTGACCCGCTGAATCCGAAAATCCAACCTTTGTTACACGAAAATACACAGGGAAAGAAGTTATTCCGCATGGTACGAAAAAGAGATGATTGAAAATATTTTTTTTCAGACTTAAAATCGGACTTTAATGGGTGAGTTTCTAGGTGTATTTCGACCCGCTGAATCCGAAAATCCAACCTCTGATGACCAGAAATATGCTTGGAACAAAGTTATTTCGCACGGTACGAAAAAGAGATGATCGAAAATATTTTGTTTCAGAATCAAAATCGGACTTTGATGGGTGAGTTTCTAGGTGTATTTCGACCCGCTGAATCCGAAAATCCGAACTTTGATGACCAAAAATATGCTTCGAACAAAGTTATTTCGCATGGTACGAAAAAGAGATGATCGGAAATATCTTTCTCCAGAATCGGAAGCGAACTTTGATGGGTGGGTTCATAGGTGTATTTTGACCCGCTGACTCCAAAAATCCAACCTTTGTTACACGAAAATACACCTGGAAAGAAGTTATTTCGCATGGTCCGAAAAAGAGATGATCGAAAATATTTTTTTTCAGAATCAAAATCGGACTTTAATGGGTGAGTTTCCAGGTTCATTCCGACCCGCTGAATCCGAAAATCTAAACTTTGATAACCAAAAATTTGCTTGGAAAAAAGTTATTTCGCATGGTACGAAAAAGAGATGATCGGAAATATTTTTGTTCAGAATCAAAATCGGACTTTGATGGGTGAGTTTCTGGGTGTATTTCGACCCGCTGAATCCGAAAATCCAACCTTTGATGACCAAAAATATGCTTGGAAAAAAGTTATTTCGCATGGTACGAAAAAGAGATGATCAATAATATCTGTCTCCAGAATCAAATTCGAACTTTGATGGGTGGGTTTATAGGTGTATTTTGACCCGCTGAATCCGAAAATCCAACCTTTGTTGCACGAAAATACACAGGGAAAGAAGTTATTCCGCATGGTACGAAAAAGAGATGATTGAAAATATTTTTTTTCAGAATCAAAATCGGACTTTGATGGGTGAGTTTCTAGGTGTATTCCGACCCGCTGAATCCGAAAATCCGAACTTTGATGACCACAAATATGCTTGGAACAAAGTTATTTCGCATGGTACGAAAAAGAGATGATCGAAAATATCTGTCTCCAGAATCGAAATCGAACTTTGATGGGTGGGTTTATAGGTGTATTTTGACCCGCTGAATCCAAAAATCCAACCTTTGATACACGAAAAATCACCTGGAAAGAAGTTATTTCGCATGGTACAAAAAAGAGATGATCGAAAATATTTTTTTTCAGACTTAAAATCGGACTTTAATGGGTGAGTTTCTAGGTGTATTTCGACCCGCTAAATCCGAAAATCCAACCTCTGATGACCAGAAATATGCTTGGAACAAAGTTATTTCGCACGGTACGAAAAAGAGATGATCGAAAATATTTTTTTTCAGAATCAAAATCGGACTTTGATGGGTGAGTTTCTAGGTGTATTCCGACCCGCTGAATCCAAAAATCCGAACTTTGATGACCAAAAATATGCTTCGAACAAAGTTATTTCGCATGGTACGAAAAAGAGATGATCGAAAATATCTGTCTCCAGAATCGAAATCGAACTTTGATGGGTGGGTTTATAGGTGTATTTTGACCCGCTGAATTCGACAATCCAAGCTTTGATGACCAAAAATATGCTTGGAAAAAAGTTATTTCGCATGGTACGAAAAAGAGATGATCGGAAATATCTGTCTCCAGAATCGAAATCGAACTTTGATGGGTGGGTTTATAGGTGTATTTTGACCGGCTGAATTCGAGAATCCCAGCTTTGATGACCAAAAATATGCTTGGAAAAAAGTTATTTCGCATGGTACGAAAAAGAGATGATCGGAAATATCTTTCTCCAGAATCGAAAGCGAACTTTGAAGGGTGGGTTCATAGGTGTAGTTTGACCCGCTGAATCCAAAAATCCAACCTTTGTTACACGAAAATTCACCTGGAAAGAAGTTATTCCGCATGGTCCGAAAAATAGATGATCGAAAATATTTTTTTCAGAATCAAAATCGGACTTTAATGGGTCAGTTTCTAGGTTCATTTCGACCCGCTGAATCCGAAAATCCGAACTTTGATGACCAAAAATTTGCTTGGAAAAAAGTGATTTCGCATGGTACGAAAAAGAGATGATAAGAAATATTTTTTTTCAGAATCAAAATCGGACTTTGATGGGTGAGTTTCTGGGTGTATTTCGACCCGCTGAATCCGAAAATCCAAACTTTGATGACCAAAAATTTGCTTGGTAAAAAGTTATTTCGCATGGTACGAAAAAGAGATGATCGAAAATATCTGTCTCCAGAATCAAAATCGAACTTTGATGGCTGGGTTTATAGGTGTATTTTGACCCGCTGAATCCGAAAATCCAACCTTTGTTGCACGAAAATACACAGGGAAAGAAGTTATTCCGCATGGTACGAAAAAGAGATGATTGAAAATATTTTTTTTCAGAATCAAAATCGGACTTTGATGGGTGAGTTTCTAGGTGTATTCCGACCCGCTGAATCCGAAAATCCGAACTTTGATGACCACAAATATGCTTGGAACAAAGTTATTTCGCATGGTACGAAAAAGAGATGATCGAAAATATCTGTCTCCAGAATCGAAATCGAACTTTGATGGGTGGGTTTATAGGTGTATTTTGACCCGCTGAATCCAAAAATCCAACCTTTGATACACGAAAAATCACCTGGAAAGAAGTTATTTCGCATGGTACAAAAAAGAGATGATCGAAAATATTTTTTTTCAGACTTAAAATCGGACTTTAATGGGTGAGTTTCTAGGTGTATTTCGACCCGCTAAATCCGAAAATCCAACCTCTGATGACCAGAAATATGCTTGGAACAAAGTTATTTCGCACGGTACGAAAAAGAGATGATCGAAAATATTTTTTTTCAGAATCAAAATCGGACTTTGATGGGTGAGTTTCTAGGTGTATTCCGACCCGCTGAATCCAAAAATCCGAACTTTGATGACCAAAAATATGCTTCGAACAAAGTTATTTCGCATGGTACGAAAAAGAGATGATCGAAAATATCTGTCTCCAGAATCGAAATCGAACTTTGATGGGTGGGTTTATAGGTGTATTTTGACCCGCTGAATTCGACAATCCAAGCTTTGATGACCAAAAATATGCTTGGAAAAAAGTTATTTCGCATGGTACGAAAAAGAGATGATCGGAAATATCTGTCTCCAGAATCGAAATCGAACTTTGATGGGTGGGTTTATAGGTGTATTTTGACCGGCTGAATTCGAGAATCCCAGCTTTGATGACCAAAAATATGCTTGGAAAAAAGTTATTTCGCATGGTACGAAAAAGAGATGATCGGAAATATCTTTCTCCAGAATCGAAAGCGAACTTTGAAGGGTGGGTTCATAGGTGTAGTTTGACCCGCTGAATCCAAAAATCCAACCTTTGTTACACGAAAATTCACCTGGAAAGAAGTTATTCCGCATGGTCCGAAAAATAGATGATCGAAAATATTTTTTTCAGAATCAAAATCGGACTTTAATGGGTCAGTTTCTAGGTTCATTCCGACCCGCTGAATCCGAAAATCCGAACTTTGATGACCAAAAATTTGCTTGGAAAAAAGTGATTTCGCATGGTACGAAAAAGAGATGATAAGAAATATTTTTGTTCAGAATCAAAATCGGACTTTGATGGGTGAGTTTCTGGGTGTATTTCGACCCGCTGAATCCGAAAATCCAAACTTTGATGACCAAAAATTTGCTTGGTAAAAAGTTATTTCGCATGGTACGAAAAAGAGATGATCGAAAATATCTGTCTCCAGAATCAAAATCGAACTATGATGGGTGGTTTCATAGGTGTATTTTGACCCGCTGAATCCAAAAATCCAACCTTCGTCACACCAAAATACACCTGGAAAGAAGTTATTCCGCATGGTACGAAAAACAGATGATCGAAAATATTTTTTTTCAGAATCGGAATCGGACTTTGATGGGTGAGTTTCTGGGTGTATTTCGACCCGCTGAATCCGAAAATCCAACCTTTGATGACCAAAAATATGCTTGGAAAAAAGTTATTTCGCATGGTACGAAAAAGAGATGATCGAAAATATCTGTCTCCAGAATCAAAATCGAACTTTGATGGGTGGGTTCATAGGTGTATTTTGACTCGCTGAATCCAAAAATCCAACCTTTGTTACACGAAAATACACCTGGAAAGAAGTTATTCCGCATGGTACGAAAAACAGATGATTGACAATATTTTTTTTCAGAATCCAAATCGGACTTTGATGGGTGAGTTTCTAGGTGTATTTCGACCCGCTGAATCCGAAAATCCAACCTCTGATGACCAGAAATATGCTTGGAAAAAAGTTATTTCGCACGGTACGAAAAAGAGATGATCGAAAATATTTTTTTTCAGAATCAAAATCGGACTTTGATGGGTGAGTTTCTAGGTGTATTCCGACCCGCTGAATCCGAAAATCCGAACTTTGATGACCAAAAATATGCTTCGAACAAAGTTATTTCGCATGGTACGAAAAAGAGATGATCGGAAATATCTTTCTCCAGAATCGGAAGCGAACTTTGATGGGTGGGTTCATAGGTGTATTTTGACCCGCTGACTCCAAAAATCCAACCTTTGTTACACGAAAATACACCTGGAAAGAAGTTATTTCGCATGGTCCGAAAAAGAGATGATCGAAAATATTTTTTTTCAGAATCAAAATCGGACTTTAATGGGTGAGTTTCCAGGTTCATTCCGACCCGCTGAATCCGAAAATCCAAACTTTGATAACCAAAAATTTGCTTGGAAAAAAGTTATTTCGCATGGTACGAAAAAGAGATGATCGGAAATATTTTTGTTCAGAATCAAAATCGGACTTTGATGGGTGAGTTTCTGGGTGTATTTCGACCCGCTGAATCCGAAAATCCAACCTTTGATGACCAAAAATATGCTTGGAAAAAAGTTATTTCGCATGGTACGAAAAAGAGATGATCAATAATATCTGTCTCCAGAATCAAAATCGAACTTTGATGGGTGGGTTTATAGGTGTATTTTGACCCGCTGAATCCGAAAATCCAACCTTTGTTACACGAAAATACACAGGGACAGAAGTTATTCCGCATGGTACGAAAAAGAGATGATTGAAAATATTTTTTTTCAGAATCAAAATCGGACTTTGATGGGTGAGTTTCTAGGTGTATTCCGACCCGCTGAATCCGAAAATCCGAACTTTGATGACCAAAAATATGCTTGGAACAAAGTTATTTCGCATGGTACGAAAGAGAGATGATCGAAAATATCTGTCTCCAGAATCGAAATCGAACTTTGATGGGTGGGTTTATAGGTGTATTTTGACCCGCTGAATCCAAAAATCCAACCTTTGATACACGAAAATTCACCTGGAAAGAAGTTATTTCGCATGGTACAAAAAAGAGATGATCGAAAATATTTTTTTTCAGACTTAAAATCGGACTTTAATGGGTGAGTTTCTAGGTGTATTTCGACCCGCTGAATCCGAAAATCCAACCTCTGATGACCAGAAATATGCTTGGAACAAAGTTATTTCGCACGGTACGAAAAAGAGATGATCGAAAATATTTTTTTTCAGAATCAAAATCGGACTTTGATGGGTGAGTTTCTAGGTGTATTCCGACCCGCTGAATCCAAAAATCCGAACTTTGATGACCAAAAATATGCTTCGAACAAAGTTATTTCGCATGGTACGAAAAAGAGATGATCGAAAATATCTGTCTCCAGAATCGAAATCGAACTTTGATGGGTGGGTTTATAGGTGTATTTTGACCCGCTGAATTCGACAATCCAAGCTTTGATGACCAAAAATATGCTTGGAAAAAAGTTATTTCGCATGGTACGAAAAAGAGATGATCGGAAATATCTGTCTCCAGAATCGAAATCGAACTTTGATGGGTGGGTTTATAGGTGTATTTTGACCCGCTGAATCCGAGAATCCCAGCTTTGATGACCAAAAATATGCTTGGAAAAAAGGTATTTCGCATGGTACGAAAAAGAGATGATCGGAAATATCTTTCTCCAGAATCGAAAGCGAACTTTGAAGGGTGGGTTCATAGGTGTAGTTTGACCCGCTGAATCCAAAAATCCAACCTTTGTTACACGAAAATTCACCTGGAAATAAGTTATTTCGCATGGTCCGAAAAATAGATGATCGAAAATATTTTTTTCAGAATCAAAATCGGACTTTAATGGGTCAGTTTCTAGGTTCATTTCGACCCGCTGAATCCGAAAATCCGAACTTTGATGACCAAAAATTTGCTTGGAAAAAAGTGATTTCGCATGGTACGAAAAAGAGATGATCGGAAATATTTTTTTTCAGAATCAAAATCGGACTTTGATGGGTGAGTTTCTGGGTGTATTTCGACCCGCTGAATCCGAAAATCCAAACTTTGATGACCAAAAATTTGCGTGGTAAAAAGTTATTTCGCATGGTACGAAAAAGAGATGATCGAAAATATCTGTCTCCAGAATCAAAATCGAACTATGATGGGTGGGTTCATAGGTGTATTTTGACCCGCTGAATCCAAAAATCCAACCTTCGTCACACCAAAATACACCTGGAAAGAAGTTATTCCGCATGGTACGAAAAACAGATGATCGAAAATATTTTTTTTCAGAATCGGAATCGGACTTTGATGGGTGAGTTTCTGGGTGTATTTCGACCCGCTGAATCCGAAAATCCAACCTTTGATGACCAAAAATATGCTTGGAAAAAAGTTATTTCGCATGGTACGAAAAAGAGATGATCGAAAATATCTGTCCCCAGAATCAAAATCGAACTTTGATGGGTGGGTTCATAGGTGTATTTTGACTCGCTGAATCCAAAAATCCAACCTTTGTTACACGAAAATACACCTGGAAAGAAGTTATTCCGCATGGTACGAAAAACAGATGATTGACAATATTTTTTTTCAGAATCCAAATCGGACTTTGATGGGTGAGTTTCTAGGTGTATTTCGACCCGCTGAATCCGAAAATCCAACCTGTGATGACCAGAAATATGCTTGGAAGAAAGTTATTTCGCACGGTACGAAAAAGAGATGATCGAAAATATTTTTTTTCAGAATCAAAATCGGACTTTGATGGGTGAGTTTCTAGGTGTATTTCGACCCGCTGAATCCGAAAATCCGAACTTTGATGACCAAAAATATGCTTCGAACAAAGTTATTTCGCATGGTACGAAAAAGAGATGATCGGAAATATCTTTCTCCAGAATCGGAAGCGAACTTTGATGGGTGGGTTCATAGGTGTATTTTGACCCGCTGACTCCAAAAATCCAACCTTTGTTACACGAAAATACACCTGGAAAGAAGTTATTTCGCATGGTCCGAAAAAGAGATGATCGAAAATATTTTTTTTCAGAATCAAAATCGGACTTTAATGGGTGAGTTTCCAGGTTCATTCCGACCCGCTGAATCCGAAAATCCAAACTTTGATAACCAAAAATTTGCTTGGAAAAAAGTTATTTCGCATGGTACGAAAAAGAGATGATCGGAAATATTTTTGTTCAGAATCAAAATCGGACTTTGATGGGTGAGTTTCTGGGTGTATTTCGACCCGCTGAATCCGAAAATCCAACCTTTGATGACCAAAAATATGCTTGGAATAAAGTTATTTCGCATGGTACGAAAAAGAGATGATCAATAATATCTGTCTCGAGAATCAAAATCGAACTTTGATGGGTGGGTTTATAGGTGTATTTTGACCCGCTGAATCCGAAAATCCAACCTTTGTTACACGAAAATACACAGGGAAAGAAGTTATTCCGCATGGTACGAAAAAGAGATGATTGAAAATATTTTTTTTCAGACTTAAAATCGGACTTTAATGGGTGAGTTTCTAGGTGTATTTCGACCCGCTGAATCCGAAAATCCAACCTCTGATGACCAGAAATATGCTTGGAACAAAGTTATTTCGCACGGTACGAAAAAGAGATGATCGAAAATATTTTTTTTCAGAATCAAAATCGGACTTTGATGGGTGAGTTTCTAGGTGTATTCCGACCCGCTGAATCCGAAAATCCGAACTTTGATGACCAAAAATATGCTTCGAACAAAGTTATTTCGCATGGTACGGAAAAGAGATGATCGGAAATATCTTTCTCCAGAATCGGAAGCGAACTTTGATGGGTGGGTTCATAGGTGTATTTTGACCCGCTGACTCCAAAAATCCAACCTTTGTTACACGAAAATACACCTGGAAAGAAGTTATTTCGCATGGTCCGAAAAAGAGATGATCGAAAATATTTTTTTTCAGAATCAAAATCGGACTTTAATGGGTGAGTTTCCAGGTTCATTCCGACCCGCTGAATCCGAAAATCCAAACTTTGATAACCAAAAATTTGCTTGGAAAAAAAATATTTCGCATGGTACGAAAAAGAGATGATCGGAAATATCTTTCTCCAGAATCGGAAGCGAACTTTGATGGGTGGGTTCATAGGTGTATTTTGACCCGCTGACTCCAAAAATCCAACCTTTGTTACACGAAAATACACCTGGAAAGAAGTTATTTCGCTTGGTCCGAAAAAGAGATGATCGAAAATATTTTTTTTCAGAATCAAAATCGGACTTTAATGGGTGAGTTTCCAGGTTCATTCCGACCCGCTGAATCCGAAAATCCAAACTTTGATGACCAAAAATTTGCTTGGAAAAAAGTTATTTCGCATGGTACGAAAAAGAGATGATCGGAAATATTTTTGTTCAGAATCAAAATCGGACTTTGATGGGTGAGTTTCTGGGTGTATTTCGACCCGCTGAATCCGAAAATCCAACCTTTGATGACCAAAAATATGCTTGGAAAAAAGTTATTTCGCATGGTACGAAAAAGAGATGATCAATAATATCTGTCTCCAGAATCAAAATGGAACTTTGATGGGTGGGTTCATAGGTGTATTTTGACACGCTGAATCCAAAAATCCAACCTTTGATACACGAAAATTCACCTGGAAAGAAGTTATTTCGCATGGTACGAAAAAGAGATGATCGAAAATATTTTTTTTCAGAATCAGAATCGGACTTTGATGGGTGAGTTTCTAGGTGTATTCCGACCCGCTGAATCCGAAAATCCGAACTTTGATGACCAGAAATATGCTTGGAACAAAGTTATTTCGCATGGTACGAAAAAGAGATGATCGAAAATATCTGTCTCCAGAATCGAAATCGAACTTTGATGGGTGGGTTCATAGGTGTATTTTGACTCGCTGAATCCAAAAATCCAACCTTTGTTACACGAAAATACACCTGGAAAGAAGTTATTCCGCATGGTACGAAAAACAGATGATTGACAATATTTTTTTTCAGAATCCAAATCGGACTTTGATGGGTGAGTTTCTAGGTGTATTCCGACCCGCTGAATCCGAAAATCCGAACTTTGATGACCAAAAATATGCTTCGAACAAAGTTATTTCGCATGGTACGAAAAAGAGATGATCGAAAATATCTGTCTCCAGAATCGAAATCGAACTTTGATGGGTGGGTTTATAGGTGTATTTTGACCCGCTGAATCCAAAAATCCAACCTTTGTCACACGAAAATAGACCTGGAAAGAAGTTATTTCGCATGGTACGAAAAAGAGATGATCGAAAATATTTTTTTTCAGACTTAAAATCGGACTTTAATGGGTGAGTTTCTAGGTGTATTTCGACCCGCTGAATCCGAAAATCCAACCTCTGATGACCAGAAATATGCTTGGAAAAAAGTTATTTCGCACGGTACGAAAAAGAGATGATCGAAAATATCTTTCTCCAGAATCGAAAGCGAACTTTGATGGGTGGGTTCATAGGTGTATTTTGACCCGCTGAATCCAAAAATCCAACCTTTGTTACACGAAAACACACCTGGAAAGAAGTTATTTCGCATGGTCCGAAAAAGAGATGATCGAAAATATTTTTTTTCAGAATCAAAATCGGACTTTAATGGGTGAGTTTCTAGGTTCATTTCGACCCGCTGAATCCGAAAATCCAAACTTTGATGACCAAAAATTTGCTTGGAAAAAAGTTATTCCGCATGGTACGAAAAAGAGATGAACGGAAATATATTTTTTCAGAATCAAAATCGGACTTTGATGGGTGAGTTTCTGGGTGTATTTCGACCCGCTGAATCCGAAAATCCGAACTTTGATGACCAAAAATATGCTTGGGAAAAAGTTATTTCGCATGGTACGAAAAAGAGATGATCGAAAATATCTGTCTCCAGAATCAAAATCGAACTTTGATGGGTGGGTTCATAGGTGTATTTTGACACGCTGAATCCAAAAATCCAACCCTTGATACACGAAAATTCACCTGGAAAGAAGTTATTTCGCATGGTACGAAAAAGAGATGATCGAAAATATTTTTTTTCAGAATCAGAATCGGACTTTGATGGGTGAGTTTCTAGGTGTATTCCGACCCGCTGAATCCGAAAATCCAAACTTTGATGACCAGAAATATGCTTGGAACAAAGTTATTTCGCATGGTACGAAAAAGAGATGATCGAAAATATCTGTCTCCAGAATCGAAATCGAACTTTGATGGGTGGGTTCATAGGTGTATTTTGACTCGCTGAATCCAAAAATCCAACCTTTGTTACACGAAAATACACCTGGAAAGAAGTTATTCCGCATGGTACGAAAAACAGATGATTGACAATATTTTTTTTCAGAATCCAAATCGGACTTTGATGGGTGAGTTTCTAGGTGTATTCCGACCCGCTGAATCCGAAAATCCGAACTTTGATGACCAAAAATATGCTTGGAACACAGTTATTTCGCATGGTACGAAAAAGAGATGATCGAAAATATCTGTCTCCAGAATCGAAATCGAACTTTGATGGGTGGGTTTATAGGTGTATTTTGACCCGCTGAATCCAAAAATCCAACCTTTGTCACACGAAAATAGACCTGGAAAGAAGTTATTTCGCATGGTACGAAAAAGAGATGATCGAAAATATTTTTTTTCAGACTTAAAATCGGACTTTAATGGGTGAGTTTCTAGGTGTATTTCGACCCGCTGAATCCGAAAATCCAACCTCTGATGACCAGAAATATGCTTGGAAAAAAGTTATTTCGCACGGTACGAAAAAGAGATGATCGAAAATATCTTTCTCCAGAATCGAAAGCGAACTTTGATGGGTGGGTTCATAGGTGTATTTTGACCCGCTGAATCCAAAAATCCAACCTTCGTTACACGAAAACACACCTGGAAAGAAGTTATTTCGCATGGTCCGAAAAAGAGATGATCGAAAATATTTTTTTTCAGAATCAAAATCGGACTTTAATGGGTGAGTTTCTAGGTTCATTTCGACCCGCTGAATCCGAAAATCCAAACTTTGATGACCAAAAATTTGCTTGGAAAAAAGTTATTCCGCATGGTACGAAAAAGAGATGAACGGAAATATTTTTTTTCAGAATCAAAATCGGACTTTGATGGGTGAGTTTCTGGGTGTATTTCGACCCGCTGAATCCGAAAATCCAACCTTTGATGACCAAAAATATGCTTGGGAAAAAGTTATTTCGCATGGTACGAAAAAGAGAAGATCGAAAATATCTGTCTCCAGAATCAAAATCGAACTTTGATGGGTGGGTTCATAGGTGTATTTTGACCCGCTGAATCCAAAAATCCAACCTTCGTCACACGAAAATACACCTGGAAAGAAGTTATTCCGCATGGTACGAAAAACAGATGATTGACAATATTTTTTTTCAGAATCCAAATCGGACTTTGATGGGTGAGTTTCTAGGTGTATTCCGACCCGCTGAATCCGAAAATCCGAACTTTGATGACCAAAAATATGCTTGGAACAAAGTTATTTCGCATGGTACGAAAAAGAGATGATCGAAAATATCTGTCTCCAGAATCGAAATCGAACTTTGATGGGTGGGTTTATAGGTGTATTTTGACCCGCTGAATCCAAAAATCCAACCTTTGTTACACGAAAATAGACCTGGAAAGAAGTTATTTCGCATGGTACGAAAAAGAGATGATCGAAAATATTTTTTTTCAGACTTAAAATCGGACTTTAATGGGTGAGTTTCTAGGTGTATTTCGACCCGCTGAATCCGAAAATCCAACCTCTGATGACCAGAAATATGCTTGGAAAAAAGTTATTTCGCACGGTACGAAAAAGAGATGATCGAAAATATTTTTTTTCAGAATCAAAATCGGACTTTAATGGGTGAGATTCTAGGTTCATTTCGACCCGCTGAATCCGAAAATCGACACTTTGATGACCAAAAATTTGCTTGGAAAAAATTTATTTCGCATGGTACGAAAAAGAGATGATCGGAAATATTTTTTTTCAGAATCAAAATCGGACTTTGATCGGTGAGTTTCTAGGTGTATTCCGACCCGCTGAATCCGAACATCCGAACTTTGATGACCAAAAATATGCTTGGAACAAAGTTATTTCGCATGGTACGAAAAAGAGATGATCGAAAATATCTGTCTCCAGAATCGAAATCGAACTTTGATGGGTGGGTTCATAGGTGTATTTTGACCCGCTGAATCCGACAATCCAAGCTTTGATGACCAAAAATATGCTTGGAAAAAAGTTATTTCGCATGTTACGAAAAAGAGATGATCGAAAATATTTTTTTTCAGAATCAAAATCGGACGTTGATGGGTGAGTTTCTAGGTTCATTTCGACCCGCTGAATCCGAAAATCCAAACTTTGATGACCAAAAATTCGCTTGGAAAAAAGTTATTTCGCATGGTACGAAACAGAGGTGATCGGAAATATCTGTCTCCAGAATCAAAATCGAACTTTGATGGGTGGGTTCATAGGTGTATTTTGACCCGCTGAATCCAAAAATCCAACCTTTGTCGCACAAAAATACACCGGGAAAGATGTTATTCCGCATGGTACGAAAAAGAGATGATTGAAAATATTTTTTTTCAGAATCAAAATCGGACTTTGATGGGTGAGTTTCTAGGTGTATTCCGACCCGCTGAATCCGAAAATCCGAACTTTGATGACCAAAAATATGCTTGGAACAAAGTTATTTCGCATGGTACGAAAAAGAGATGATCGAAAATATCTGTCTCCAGAATCGAAATCGAACTTTGATGGGTGGGTTTATAGGTGTATTTTGACCCGCTGAATCCGAGAATCCAAGCTTTGATGACCAAAAATATGCTTGGAGAAAAGTTATTTCGCATGGTACGAAAAAGAGATGATCGGAAATATCTTTCTCCAGAATCGAAAGCGAACTTTGATGGGTGGGTTCATAGGTGTATTTTGACCCGCTGAATCCAAAAATCCAACCTTTGTTACATGAAAACACACCTGGAAAGAAGTTATTTCGCATGGTCCGAAAAAGAGATGATCGAAAATATTTTTTTTCAGAATCAAAATCGGACTTTAATGGGTGAGTTTCTAGGTTCATTTCGACCCGCTGAATCCGAAAATCCAAACTTTGATGACCAAAAATTTGCTTGGAAAAAAGTTATTCCGCATGGTACGAAAAAGAGATGAACGGAAATATTTTTTTTCAGAATCAAAATCGGACTTTGATGGGTGAGTTTCTGGGTGTATTTCGACCCGCTGAATCCGAAAATCCGAACTTTGATGACCAAAAATATGCTTGGGAAAAAGTTATTTCGCATGGTACGAAAAAGAGATGATCGAAAATATCTGTCTCCAGAATCAAAATCGAACTTTGATGGGTGGGTTCATAGGTGTATTTTGACACGCTGAATCCAAAAATCCAACCCTTGTTACACGAAAATTCACCTGGAAAGAAGTTATTTCGCATGGTACGAAAAAGAGATGATCGAAAATATTTTTTTTCAGAATCAGAATCGGACTTTGATGGGTGAGTTTCTAGGTGTATTCCGACCCGCTGAATCCGAAAATCCAAACTTTGATGACCAGAAATATGCTTGGAACAAAGTTATTTCGCATGGTACGAAAAAGAGATGATCGAAAATATCTGTCTCCAGAATCGAAATCGAACTTTGATGGGTGGGTTCATAGGTGTATTTTGACTCGCTGAATCCAAAAATCCAACCTTTGTTACACGAAAATACACCTGGAAAGAAGTTATTCCGCATGGTACGAAAAACAGATGATTGACAATATTTTTTTTCAGAATCCAAATCGGACTTTGATGGGTGAGTTTCTAGGTGTATTCCGACCCGCTGAATCCGAAAATCCGAACTTTGATGACCAAAAATATGCTTGGAACACAGTTATTTCGCATGGTACGAAAAAGAGATGATCGAAAATATCTGTCTCCAGAATCGAAATCGAACTTTGATGGGTGGGTTTATAGGTGTATTTTGACCCGCTGAATCCAAAAATCCAACCTTTGTCACACGAAAATAGACCTGGAAAGAAGTTATTTCGCATGGTACGAAAAAGAGATGATCGAAAATATTTTTTTTCAGACTTAAAATCGGACTTTAATGGGTGAGTTTCTAGGTGTATTTCGACCCGCTGAATCCGAAAATCCAACCTCTGATGACCAGAAATATGCTTGGAAAAAAGTTATTTCGCACGGTACGAAAAAGAGATGATCGAAAATATCTTTCTCCAGAATCGAAAGCGAACTTTGATGGGTGGGTTCATAGGTGTATTTTGACCCGCTGAATCCAAAAATCCAACCTTCGTTACACGAAAACACACCTGGAAAGAAGTTATTTCGCATGGTCCGAAAAAGAGATGATCGAAAATATTTTTTTTCAGAATCAAAATCGGACTTTAATGGGTGAGTTTCTAGGTTCATTTCGACCCGCTGAATCCGAAAATCCAAACTTTGATGACCAAAAATTTGCTTGGAAAAAAGTTATTCCGCATGGTACGAAAAAGAGATGAACGGAAATATTTTTTTTCAGAATCAAAATCGGACTTTGATGGGTGAGTTTCTGGGTGTATTTCGACCCGCTGAATCCGAAAATCCAACCTTTGATGACCAAAAATATGCTTGGGAAAAAGTTATTTCGCATGGTACGAAAAAGAGAAGATCGAAAATATCTGTCTCCAGAATCAAAATCGAACTTTGATGGGTGGGTTCATAGGTGTATTTTGACCCGCTGAATCCAAAAATCCAACCTTCGTCACACGAAAATACACCTGGAAAGAAGTTATTCCGCATGGTACGAAAAACAGATGATTGACAATATTTTTTTTCAGAATCCAAATCGGACTTTGATGGGTGAGTTTCTAGGTGTATTCCGACCCGCTGAATCCGAAAATCCGAACTTTGATGACCAAAAATATGCTTGGAACAAAGTTATTTCGCATGGTACGAAAAAGAGATGATCGAAAATATCTGTCTCCAGAATCGAAATCGAACTTTGATGGGTGGGTTTATAGGTGTATTTTGACCCGCTGAATCCAAAAATCCAACCTTTGTTACACGAAAATAGACCTGGAAAGAAGTTATTTCGCATGGTACGAAAAAGAGATGATCGAAAATATTTTTTTTCAGACTTAAAATCGGACTTTAATGGGTGAGTTTCTAGGTGTATTTCGACCCGCTGAATCCGAAAATCCAACCTCTGATGACCAGAAATATGCTTGGAAAAAAGTTATTTCGCACGGTACGAAAAAGAGATGATCGAAAATATTTTTTTTCAGAATCAAAATCGGACTTTAATGGGTGAGATTCTAGGTTCATTTCGACCCGCTGAATCCGAAAATCGACACTTTGATGACCAAAAATTTGCTTGGAAAAAATTT
Source organism: Phymatocera aterrima (assembly GCA_963170745.1). Taxonomy (NCBI): domain Eukaryota; kingdom Metazoa; phylum Arthropoda; class Insecta; order Hymenoptera; family Tenthredinidae; genus Phymatocera; species Phymatocera aterrima. The sequence continues at coordinate 513,759 of CAUJGY010000082.1, forward strand.
ATTTCGCATGGTACGAAAAAGAGATGATCGGAAATATTTTTTTTCAGAATCAAAATCGGACTTTGATCGGTGAGTTTCTAGGTGTATTCCGACCCGCTGAATCCGAACATCCGAACTTTGATGACCAAAAATATGCTTGGAACAAAGTTATTTCGCATGGTACGAAAAAGAGATGATCGAAAATATCTGTCTCCAGAATCGAAATCGAACTTTGATGGGTGGGTTCATAGGTGTATTTTGACCCGCTGAATCCGACAATCCAAGCTTTGATGACCAAAAATATGCTTGGAAAAAAGTTATTTCGCATGTTACGAAAAAGAGATGATCGAAAATATTTTTTTTCAGAATCAAAATCGGACGTTGATGGGTGAGTTTCTAGGTTCATTTCGACCCGCTGAATCCGAAAATCCAAACTTTGATGACCAAAAATTCGCTTGGAAAAAAGTTATTTCGCATGGTACGAAACAGAGGTGATCGGAAATATCTGTCTCCAGAATCAAAATCGAACTTTGATGGGTGGGTTCATAGGTGTATTTTGACCCGCTGAATCCAAAAATCCAACCTTTGTCGCACAAAAATACACCGGGAAAGATGTTATTCCGCATGGTACGAAAAAGAGATGATTGAAAATATTTTTTTTCAGAATCAAAATCGGACTTTGATGGGTGAGTTTCTAGGTGTATTCCGACCCGCTGAATCCGAAAATCCGAACTTTGATGACCAAAAATATGCTTGGAACAAAGTTATTTCGCATGGTACGAAAAAGAGATGATCGAAAATATCTGTCTCCAGAATCGAAATCGAACTTTGATGGGTGGGTTTATAGGTGTATTTTGACCCGCTGAATCCGAGAATCCAAGCTTTGATGACCAAAAATATGCTTGGAGAAAAGTTATTTCGCATGGTACGAAAAAGAGATGATCGGAAATATCTTTCTCCAGAATCGAAAGCGAACTTTGATGGGTGGGTTCATAGGTGTATTTTGACCCGCTGAATCCAAAAATCCAACCTTTGTTACATGAAAACACACCTGGAAAGAAGTTATTTCGCATGGTCCGAAAAAGAGATGATCGAAAATATTTTTTTTCAGAATCAAAATCGGACTTTAATGGGTGAGTTTCTAGGTTCATTTCGACCCGCTGAATCCGAAAATCCAAACTTTGATGACCAAAAATTTGCTTGGAAAAAAGTTATTCCGCATGGTACGAAAAAGAGATGAACGGAAATATTTTTTTTCAGAATCAAAATCGGACTTTGATGGGTGAGTTTCTGGGTGTATTTCGACCCGCTGAATCCGAAAATCCAACCTTTGATGACCAAAAATATGCTTGGGAAAAAGTTATTTCGCATGGTACGAAAAAGAGATGATCGAAAATATCTGTCTCCAGAATCAAAATCGAACTTTGATGGGTGGGTTCATAGGTGTATTTTGACCCGCTGAATCCAAAAATCCAACCTTCGTCACACGAAAATACACCTGGAAAGAAGTTATTCCGCATGGTACGAAAAACAGATGATCGAAAATATTTTTGTTCAGAATCGGAATCGGACTTTGATGGGTGAGTTTCTAGGTGTATTTCGACCCGCTGAATCCGAAAATCCAACCTCTGATGACCAGAAATATGATTGGAAAAAAGTTATTTCGCACGGTACGACAAAGAGATGATCGAAAATATTTTTTTTCAGAATCAAAATCGGACGTTGATGGGTGAGTTTCTAGGTGTATTCCGACCCGCTGAATCCGAAAATCCGACCTTTGATGACCAAAAATATGCTTGGAACAAAGTTATTTCGCATGGTACGAAAAAGAGATGATCGAAAATATCTGTCTCCAGAATCGAAATCAAACTTTGATGGGTGGGTTCATAGGTGTATTTTGACCCGCTGAATCCGACAATCCAAGCTTTGATGACCAAAAATATGCTTGGACAAAAGTTATTTCGCATGGTACGAAAAAGAGATGATCGAAAATATTTTTTTTCAGAATCAAAATCGGACTTTAATGGGTGAGTTTCTAGGTTCATTTCGACCCGCTGAATCCGAAAATCCAAACTTTGATGACCAAAAATTTGCTTGGAAAAAAGTTATTCCGCATGGTACGAAAAAGAGATGAACGGAAATATTTTTTTTCAGAATCAAAATCGGACTTTGATGGGTGAGTTTCTGGGTGTATTTCGACCCGCTGAATCCGAAAATCCAACCTTTGATGACCAAAAATATGCTTGGGAAAAAGTTATTTCGCATGGTACGAAAAAGAGATGATCGAAAATATCTGTCTCCAGAATCAAAATCGAACTTTGATGGGTGGGTTCATAGGTGTATTTTGACCCGCTGAATCCAAAAATCCAACCTTTGTCGCACAAAAATACACCGGGAAAGATGTTATTCCGCATGGTACGAAAAAGAGATGATTGAAAATATTTTTTTTCAGAATCAAAATCGGACTTTGATGGGTGAGTTTCTAGGTGTATTCCGACCCGCTGAATCCGAAAATCCGAACTTTGATGACCAAAAATATGCTTGGAACAAAGTTATTTCGCATGGTACGAAAAAGAGATGATCGAAAATATTTTTTTTCAGAATCGGAATCGGACTTTGATGGGTGAGTTTCTGGGTGTATTTCGACCCGCTGAATCCAAAAATCCAACCTTTGATGACCAAAAATATGCTTGGAAAAAAGTTATTTCGCATGGTACGAAAAAGAGATGATCGAAAATATCTGTCTCCAGAATCAAAATCGAACTTTGATGGGTGGGTTCATAGGTGTATTTTGACTCGCTGAATCCAAAAATCCAACCTTTGTTACACGAAAATACACCTGGAAAGAAGTTATTCCGCATGGTACGAAAAACAGATGATTGACAATATTTTTTTTCAGAATCCAAATCGGACTTTGATGGGTGAGTTTCTAGGTGTATTTCGACCCGCTGAATCCGAAAATCCAACCTGTGATGACCAGAAATATGCTTGGAAAAAAGTTATTTCGCACGGTACGAAAAAGAGATGATCGAAAATATTTTTTTTCAGAATCAGAATCGGACTTTGATGGGTGAGTTTCTAGGTGTATTCCGACCCGCTGAATCCGAAAATCCGAACTTTGATGACCAGAAATATGCTTGGAACAAAGTTATTTCGCATGGTACGAAAAAGAGATGATCGAAAATATCTGTCTCCAGAATCGAAATCGAACTTTGATGGGCGGGTTCATAGGTGTATTTTGACTCGCTGAATCCAAAAATCCAACCTTTGTTACACGAAAATACACCTGGAAAGAAGTTATTCCGCATGGTACGAAAAAGAGATGATTGAAAATATTTTTGTTCAGAATCAAAATCGGACTTTGATGGGTGAGTTTCTAGGTGTATTCCGACCCGCTGAATCCGAAAATCCGAACTTTGATGACCAAAAATATGCTTGGAACAAAGTTATTTCGCATGGTACGAAAAAGAGATGATCGAAAATATCTGTCTCCAGAATCGAAATCGAACTTTGATGGGTGGGTTTATAGGTGTATTTTGACCCGCTGAATCCGAGAATCCAAGCTTTGATGGCCAAAAATATGCTTGGAAAAAAGTTATTTCGCATGGTACGAAAAAGAGATGATCGGAAATATCTTTCTCCAGAATCGAAAGCGAACTTTGATGGGTGGGTTCATAGGTGTATTTTGACCCGCTGACTCCAAAAATCCAACCTTTGTTACACAAAAATACACCTGGAAAGAAGTTATTTCGCATGTTCCGAAAAAGAGAGGATCGAAAATATTTTTTTTCAGAATCAAAATCGGACTTTGATGGGTGAGTTTCTAGGTTCATTTCGACCCGCTGAATCCGAAAATCCAAACTTTGATGACCAAAAATTTGCTTGGAAAAAAGTTATTTCGCATGGTACGAAAAAGAGATGATCGGAAATATTTTTTTTCAGAATCAAAATCGGACTTTGATGGGTGAGTTTCTGGGTGTATTTCGACCCGCTGAATCCGAAAATCCAACGTTTGATGACCAAAAATATGCTTGGAAAAAAGTTATTTCGCATGGTACGAAAAAGAGATGATCAAAAATATCTGTCTCCAGAATCAAAATCGAACTTTGATGGGTGGGTTCATAGGTGTATTTTGACACGCTGAATCCAAAAATCCAACCTTTGATACACGAAAATTCACCTGGAAAGAAGTTATTTCGCATGGTACAAAAAAGAGATGATCGAAAATATTTTTTTTCAGACTTAAAATCGGACTTTAATGGGTGAGTTTCTAGGTGTATTTCGACCCGCTGAATCCGAAAATCCAACCTCTGATGACCAGAAATATGCTTGGAACAAAGTTATTTCGCACGGTACGAAAAAGAGATGATCGAAAATATTTTTTTTCAGAATCAAAATCGGACTTTGATGGGTGAGTTTCTAGGTGTATTCCGACCCGCTGAATCCAAAAATCCGAACTTTGATGACCAAAAATATGCTTCGAACAAAGTTATTTCGCATGGTACGAAAAAGAGATGATCGGAAATATCTTTCTCCAGAATCGGAAGCGAACTATGATGGGTGGGTTCATAGGTGTATTTTGACCCGCTGACTCCAAAAATCCAACCTTTGTCACACGAAAATTCACCTGGAAAGAAGTTATTTCGCATGGTCCGAAAAATAGATGATCGAAAATATTTTTTTTCAGAATCAAAATCGGACTTTAATGGGTGAGTTTCTAGGTTCATTTCGACCCGCTGAATCCGAAAATCCGAACTTTGATGACCAAAAATTTGCTTGGAAAAAAGTTATTTCGCATGGTACGAAAAAGAGATGATCGGAAATATTTTTTTTCAGAATCAAAATCGGACCTCGATGGGTGAGTTTCTGGGTGTATTTCGACCCGCTGAATCCGGAAATCCAAACTTTGATGACCAAAAATTTGCTTGGAAAAAAGTTATTTCGCATGGTACGAAAAAGAGATGATCGAAAATATCTGTCTCCAGAATCAAAATCGAACTATGATGGGTGGGTTCATAGGTGTATTTTGACCCGCTGAATCCAAAAATCCAACCTTCGTCACACGAAAATACACCTGGAAAGAAGTTATTCCGCATGGTACGAAAAACAGATGATTGACAATATTTTTTTTCAGAATCCAAATCGGACTTTGATGGGTGAGTTTCTAGGTGTATTCCGACCCGCTGAATCCGAAAATCCGAACTTTGATGACCAAAAATATGCTTGGAACAAAGTTATTTCGCATGGTACGAAAAAGAGATGATCGAAAATATCTGTCTCCAGAATCGAAATCGAACTTTGATGGGTGGGTTTATAGGTGTATTTTGACCCGCTGAATCCAAAAATCCAACCTTTGTTACACGAAAATAGACCTGGAAAGAAGTTATTTCGCATGGTACGAAAAAGAGATGATCGAAAATATTTTTTTTCAGACTTAAAATCGGACTTTAATGGGTGAGTTTCTAGGTGTATTTCGACCCGCTGAATCCGAAAATCCAACCTCTGATGACCAGAAATATGCTTGGAAAAAAGTTATTTCGCACGGTACGAAAAAGAGATGATCGAAAATATTTTTTTTCAGAATCAAAATCGGACTTTAATGGGTGAGATTCTAGGTTCATTTCGACCCGCTGAATCCGAAAATCAACAATTTGATGACCAAAAATTTGCTTGGAAAAAAGTTATTTCGCATGGTACGAAAAAGAGATGATCGGAAATATTTTTTTTCAGAATCAAAATCGGACTTTGATCGGTGAGTTTCTAGGTGTATTCCGACCCGCTGAATCCGAACATCCGAACTTTGATGACCAAAAATATGCTTGGAACAAAGTTATTTCGCATGGTACGAAAAAGAGATGATCGAAAATATCTGTCTCCAGAATCGAAATCGAACTTTGATGGGTGGGTTCATAGGTGTATTTTGACCCGCTGAATCCGACAATCCAAGCTTTGATGACCAAAAATATGCTTGGAAAAAAGTTATTTCGCATGTTACGAAAAAGAGATGATCGAAAATATTTTTTTTCAGAATCAAAATCGGACGTTGATGGGTGAGTTTCTAGGTTCATTTCGACCCTCTGAATCCGAAAATCCAAACTTTGATGACCAAAAATTCGCTTGGAAAAAAGTTATTTCGCATGGTACGAAAAAGAGGTGATCGGAAATATCTGTCTCCAGAATCAAAATCGAACTTTGATGGGTGGGTTCATAGGTGTATTTTGACCCGCTGAATCCAAAAATCCAACCTTTGTCGCACAAAAATACACCGGGAAAGATGTTATTCCGCATGGTACGAAAAAGAGATGATTGAAAATATTTTTTTTCAGAATCAAAATCGGACTTTGATGGGTGAGTTTCTAGGTGTATTCCGACCCGCTGAATCCGAAAATCCGAACTTTGATGACCAAAAATATGCTTGGAACAAAGTTATTTCGCATGGTACGAAAAAGAGATGATCGAAAATATCTGTCTCCAGAATCGAAATCGAACTTTGATGGGTGGGTTTATAGGTGTATTTTGACCCGCTGAATCCGAGAATCCAAGCTTTGATGACCAAAAATATGCTTGTAGAAAAGTTATTTCGCATGGTACGAAAAAGAGATGATCGGAAATATCTTTCTCCAGAATCGAAAGCGAACTTTGATGGGTGGGTTCATAGGTGTATTTTGACCCGCTGAATCCAAAAATCCAACCTTTGTTACACGAAAACACACCTGGAAAGAAGTTATTTCGCATGGTCCGAAAAAGAGATGATCGAAAATATTTTTTTTCAGAATCAAAATCGGACTTTAATGGGTGAGATTCTAGGTTCATTTCGACCCGCTGAATCCGAAAATCCAAACTTTGATGACCAAAAATTTGCTTGGAAAAAAGTTATTCCGCATGGTACGAAAAAGAGATGAACGGAAATATTTTTTTTCAGAATCAAAATCGGACTTTGATGGGTGAGTTTCTGGGTGTATTTCGACCCGCTGAATCCGAAAATCCAACCTTTGATGACCAAAAATATGCTTGGGAAAAAGTTATTTCGCATGGTACGAAAAAGAGAAGATCGAAAATATCTGTCTCCAGAATCAAAATCGAACTTTGATGGGTGGGTTCATAGGTGTATTTTGACCCGCTGAATCCAAAAATCCAACCTTCGTCACACGAAAATACACCTGGAAAGAAGTTATTCCGCATGGTACGAAAAACAGATGATTGACAATATTTTTTTTCAGAATCCAAATCGGACTTTGATGGGTGAGTTTCTAGGTGTATTCCGACCCGCTGAATCCGAAAATCCGAACTTTGATGACCAAAAATATGCTTGGAACAAAGTTATTTCGCATGGTACGAAAAAGAGATGATCGAAAATATCTGTCTCCAGAATCGAAATCGAACTTTGATGGGTGGGTTTATAGGTGTATTTTGACCCGCTGAATCCAAAAATCCAACCTTTGTTACACGAAAATAGACCTGGAAAGAAGTTATTTCGCATGGTACGAAAAAGAGATGATCGAAAATATTTTTTTTCAGACTTAAAATCGGACTTTAATGGGTGAGTTTCTAGGTGTATTTCGACCCGCTGAATCCGAAAATCCAACCTCTGATGACCAGAAATATGCTTGGAAAAAAGTTATTTCGCACGGTACGAAAAAGAGATGATCGAAAATATTTTTTTTCAGAATCAAAATCGGACTTTAATGGGTGAGATTCTAGGTTCATTTCGACCCGCTGAATCCGAAAATCGACACTTTGATGACCAAAAATTTGCTTGGAAAAAATTTATTTCGCATGGTACGAAAAAGAGATGATCGGAAATATTTTTTTTCAGAATCAAAATCGGACTTTGATCGGTGAGTTTCTAGGTGTATTCCGACCCGCTGAATCCGAACATCCGAACTTTGATGACCAAAAATATGCTTGGAACAAAGTTATTTCGCATGGTACGAAAAAGAGATGATCGAAAATATCTGTCTCCAGAATCGAAATCGAACTTTGATGGGTGGGTTCATAGGTGTATTTTGACCCGCTGAATCCGACAATCCAAGCTTTGATGACCAAAAATATGCTTGGAAAAAAGTTATTTCGCATGTTACGAAAAAGAGATGATCGAAAATATTTTTTTTCAGAATCAAAATCGGACGTTGATGGGTGAGTTTCTAGGTTCATTTCGACCCGCTGAATCCGAAAATCCAAACTTTGATGACCAAAAATTCGCTTGGAAAAAAGTTATTTCGCATGGTACGAAACAGAGGTGATCGGAAATATCTGTCTCCAGAATCAAAATCGAACTTTGATGGGTGGGTTCATAGGTGTATTTTGACCCGCTGAATCCAAAAATCCAACCTTTGTCGCACAAAAATACACCGGGAAAGATGTTATTCCGCATGGTACGAAAAAGAGATGATTGAAAATATTTTTTTTCAGAATCAAAATCGGACTTTGATGGGTGAGTTTCTAGGTGTATTCCGACCCGCTGAATCCGAAAATCCGAACTTTGATGACCAAAAATATGCTTGGAACAAAGTTATTTCGCATGGTACGAAAAAGAGATGATCGAAAATATCTGTCTCCAGAATCGAAATCGAACTTTGATGGGTGGGTTTATAGGTGTATTTTGACCCGCTGAATCCGAGAATCCAAGCTTTGATGACCAAAAATATGCTTGGAGAAAAGTTATTTCGCATGGTACGAAAAAGAGATGATCGGAAATATCTTTCTCCAGAATCGAAAGCGAACTTTGATGGGTGGGTTCATAGGTGTATTTTGACCCGCTGAATCCAAAAATCCAACCTTTGTTACATGAAAACACACCTGGAAAGAAGATATTTCGCATGGTCCGAAAAAGAGATGATCGAAAATATTTTTTTTCAGAATCAAAATCGGACTTTAATGGGTGAGTTTCTAGGTTCATTTCGACCCGCTGAATCCGAAAATCCAAACTTTGATGACCAAAAATTTGCTTGGAAAAAAGTTATTCCGCATGGTACGAAAAAGAGATGAACGGAAATATTTTTTTTCAGAATCAAAATCGGACTTTGATGGGTGAGTTTCTGGGTGTATTTCGACCCGCTGAATCCGAAAATCCAACCTTTGATGACCAAAAATATGCTTGGGAAAAAGTTATTTCGCATGGTACGAAAAAGAGATGATCGAAAATATCTGTCTCCAGAATCAAAATCGAACTTTGATGGGTGGGTTCATAGGTGTATTTTGACCCGCTGAATCCAAAAATCCAACCTTCGTCACACGAAAATACACCTGGAAAGAAGTTATTCCGCATGGTACGAAAAACAGATGATCGAAAATATTTTTGTTCAGAATCGGAATCGGACTTTGATGGGTGAGTTTCTAGGTGTATTTCGACCCGCTGAATCCGAAAATCCAACCTCTGATGACCAGAAATATGATTGGAAAAAAGTTATTTCGCACGGTACGACAAAGAGATGATCGAAAATATTTTTTTTCAGAATCAAAATCGGACGTTGATGGGTGAGTTTCTAGGTGTATTCCGACCCGCTGAATCCGAAAATCCGAACTTTGATGACCAAAAATATGCTTGGAACAAAGTTATTTCGCATGGTACGAAAAAGAGATGATCGAAAATATCTGTCTCCAGAATCGAAATCAAACTTTGATGGGTGGGTTCATAGGTGTATTTTGACCCGCTGAATCCGACAATCCAAGCTTTGATGACCAAAAATATGCTTGGACAAAAGTTATTTCGCATGGTACGAAAAAGAGATGATCGAAAATATTTTTTTTCAGAATCAAAATCGGACTTTAATGGGTGAGTTTCTAGGTTCATTTCGACCCGCTGAATCCGAAAATCCAAACTTTGATGACCAAAAATTTGCTTGGAAAAAAGTTATTCCGCATGGTACGAAAAAGAGATGAACGGAAATATTTTTTTTCAGAATCAAAATCGGACTTTGATGGGTGAGTTTCTGGGTGTATTTCGACCCGCTGAATCCGAAAATCCAACCTTTGATGACCAAAAATATGCTTGGGAAAAAGTTATTTCGCATGGTACGAAAAAGAGATGATCGAAAATATCTGTCTCCAGAATCAAAATCGAACTTTGATGGGTGGGTTCATAGGTGTATTTTGACCCGCTGAATCCAAAAATCCAACCTTTGTCGCACAAAAATACACCGGGAAAGATGTTATTCCGCATGGTACGAAAAAGAGATGATTGAAAATATTTTTTTTCAGAATCAAAATCGGACTTTGATGGGTGAGTTTCTAGGTGTATTCCGACCCGCTGAATCCGAAAATCCGAACTTTGATGACCAAAAATATGCTTGGAACAAAGTTATTTCGCATGGTACGAAAAAGAGATGATCGAAAATATCTGTCTCCAGAATCGAAATCGAACTTTGATGGGTGGGTTTATAGGTGTATTTTGACCCGCTGAATCCGAGAATCCAAGCTTTGATGACCAAAAATATGCTTGTAGAAAAGTTATTTCGCATGGTACGAAAAAGAGATGATCGGAAATATCTTTCTCCAGAATCGAAAGCGAACTTTGATGGGTGGGTTCATAGGTGTATTTTGACCCGCTGAATCCAAAAATCCAACCTTTGTTACACGAAAACACACCTGGAAAGAAGTTATTTCGCATGGTCCGAAAAAGAGATGATCGAAAATATTTTTTTTCAGAATCAAAATCGGACTTTAATGGGTGAGATTCTAGGTTCATTTCGACCCGCTGAATCCGAAAATCCAAACTTTGATGACCAAAAATTTGCTTGGAAAAAAGTTATTCCGCATGGTACGAAAAAGAGATGAACGGAAATATTTTTTTTCAGAATCAAAATCGGACTTTGATGGGTGAGTTTCTGGGTGTATTTCGACCCGCTGAATCCGAAAATCCAACCTTTGATGACCAAAAATATGCTTGGGAAAAAGTTATTTCGCATGGTACGAAAAAGAGATGATCGAAAATATCTGTCTCCAGAATCAAAATCGAACTTTGATGGGTGGGTTCATAGGTGTATTTTGACCCGCTGAATCCAAAAATCCAACCTTCGTCACACGAAAATACACCTGGAAAGAAGTTATTCCGCATGGTACGAAAAACAGATGATTGACAATATTTTTTTTCAGAATCCAAATCGGACTTTGATGGGTGAGTTTCTAGGTGTATTCCGACCCGCTGAATCCGAAAATCCGAACTTTGATGACCAAAAATATGCTTGGAACAAAGTTATTTCGCATGGTACGAAAAAGAGATGATCGAAAATATCTGTCTCCAGAATCGAAATCGAACTTTGATGGGTGGGTTTATAGGTGTATTTTGACCCGCTGAATCCAAAAATCCAACCTTTGTTACACGAAAATAGACCTGGAAAGAAGTTATTTCGCATGGTACGAAAAAGAGATGATCGAAAATATTTTTTTTCAGACTTAAAATCGGACTTTAATGGGTGAGTTTCTAGGTGTATTTCGACCCGCTGAATCCGAAAATCCAACCTCTGATGACCAGAAATATGCTTGGAAAAAAGTTATTTCGCACGGTACGAAAAAGAGATGATCGAAAATATTTTTTTTCAGAATCAAAATCGGACTTTAATGGGTGAGATTCTAGGTTCATTTCGACCCGCTGGATCCGAAAATCGACACTTTGATGACCAAAAATTTGCTTGGAAAAAAGTTATTTCGCATGGTACGAAAAAGAGATGATCGGAAATATTTTTTTTCAGAATCAAAATCGGACTTTGATCGGTGAGTTTCTAGGTGTATTCCGACCCGCTGAATCCGAACATCCGAACTTTGATGACCAAAAATATGCTTGGAACAAAGTTATTTCGCATGGTACGAAAAAGAGATGATCGAAAATATCTGTCTCCAGAATCGAAATCGAACTTTGATGGGTGGGTTCATAGGTGTATTTTGACCCGCTGAATCCGACAATCCAAGCTTTGATGACCAAAAATATGCTTGGAAAAAAGTTATTTCGCATGTTACGAAAAAGAGATGATCGAAAATATTTTTTCTCAGAATCAAAATCGGACGTTGATGGGTGAGTTTCTAGGTTCATTTCGACCCGCTGAATCCGAAAATCCAAACTTTGATGACCAAAAATTCGCTTGGAAAAAAGTTATTTCGCATGGTACGAAACAGAGGTGATCGGAAATATTTGTCTCCAGAATCAAAATCGAACTTTGATGGGTGGGTTCATAGGTGTATTTTGACCCGCTGAATCCAAAAATCCAACCTTTGTCGCACAAAAATACACCGGGAAAGATGTTATTCCGCATGGTACGAAAAAGAGATGATTGAAAATATTTTTTTTCAGAATCAAAATCGGACTTTGATGGGTGAGTTTCTAGGTGTATTCCGACCCGCTGAATCCGAAAATCCGAACTTTGATGACCAAAAATATGCTTGGAACAAAGTTATTTCGCATGGTACGAAAAAGAGATGATCGAAAATATCTGTCTCCAGAATCGAAATCGAACTTTGATGGGTGGGTTTATAGGTGTATTTTGACCCGCTGAATCCGAGAATCCAAGCTTTGATGACCAAAAATATGCTTGGAGAAAAGTTATTTCGCATGGTACGAAAAAGAGATGATCGGAAATATCTTTCTCCAGAATCGAAAGCGATCTTTGATGGGTGGGTTCATAGGTGTATTTTGACCCGCTGAATCCAAAAATCCAACCTTTGTTACACGAAAACACACCTGGAAAGAAGTTATTTCGCATGGTCCGAAAAAGAGATGATCGAAAATATTTTTTTTCAGAATCAAAATCGGACTTTAATGGGTGAGTTTCTAGGTTCATTTCGACCCGCTGAATCCGAAAATCCAAACTTTGATGACCAAAAATTTGCTTGGAAAAAAGTTATTCCGCATGGTACGAAAAAGAGATGAACGGAAATATTTTTTTTCAGAATCAAAATCGGACTTTGATGGGTGAGTTTCTGGGTGTATTTCGACCCGCTGAATCCGAAAATCCAACCTTTGATGACCAAAAATATGCTTGGGAAAAAGTTATTTCGCATGGTACGAAAAAGAGATGATCGAAAATATCTGTCTCCAGAATCAAAATCGAACTTTGATGGGTGGGTTCATAGGTGTATTTTGACCCGCTGAATCCAAAAATCCAACCTTCGTCACACGAAAATACACCTGGAAAGAAGTTATTCCGCATGGTACGAAAAACAGATGATCGAAAATATTTTTGTTCAGAATCGGAATCGGACTTTGATGGGTGAGTTTCTAGGTGTATTTCGACCCGCTGAATCCGAAAATCCAACCTCTGATGACCAGAAATATGATTGGAAAAAAGTTATTTCGCACGGTACGACAAAGAGATGATCGAAAATATTTTTTTTCAGAATCAAAATCGGACGTTGATGGGTGAGTTTCTAGGTGTATTCCGACCCGCTGAATCCGAAAATCCGAACTTTGATGACCAAAAATATGCTTGGAACAAAGTTATTTCGCATGGTACGAAAAAGAGATGATCGAAAATATCTGTCTCCAGAATCGAAATCAAACTTTGATGGGTGGGTTCATAGGTGTATTTTGACCCGCTGAATCCGACAATCCAAGCTTTGATGACCAAAAATATGCTTGGACAAAAGTTATTTCGCATGGTACGAAAAAGAGATGATCGAAAATATTTTTTTTCAGAATCAAAATCGGACTTTAATGGGTGAGTTTCTAGGTTCATTTCGACCCGCTGAATCCGAAAATCCAAACTTTGATGACCAAACATTTGCTTGGAAAAAAGTTATTCCGCATGGTACGAAAAAGAGATGAACGGAAATATTTTTTTTCAGAATCAAAATCGGACTTTGATGGGTGAGTTTCTGGGTGTATTTCGACCCGCTGAATCCGAAAATCCAACCTTTGATGACCAAAAATATGCTTGGGAAAAAGTTATTTCGCATGGTACGAAAAAGAGATGATCGAAAATATCTGTCTCCAGAATCAAAATCGAACTTTGATGGGTGGGTTCATAGGTGTATTTTGACCCGCTGAATCCAAAAATCCAACCTTCGTCACACGAAAATACACCTGGAAAGAAGTTATTCCGCATGGTACGAAAAACAGATGATTGACAATATTTTTTTTCAGAATCCAAATCGGACTTTGATGGGTGAGTTTCTAGGTGTATTCCGACCCGCTGAATCCGAAAATCCGAACTTTGATGACCAAAAATATGCTTGGAACAAAGTTATTTCGCATGGTACGAAAAAGAGATGATCGAAAATATCTGTCTCCAGAATCGAAATCGAACTTTGATGGGTGGGTTTATAGGTGTATTTTGACCCGCTGAATCCAAAAATCCAACCTTTGTTACACGAAAATAGACCTGGAAAGAAGTTATTTCGCATGGTACGAAAAAGAGATGATCGAAAATATTTTTTTTCAGACTTAAAATCGGACTTTAATGGGTGAGTTTCTAGGTGTATTTCGACCCGCTGAATCCGAAAATCCAACCTCTGATGACCAGAAATATGCTTGGAAAAAAGTTATTTCGCACGGTACGAAAAAGAGATGATCGAAAATATTTTTTTTCAGAATCAAAATCGGACTTTAATGGGTGAGATTCTAGGTTCATTTCGACCCGCTGAATCCGAAAATCAACACTTTGATGACCAAAAATTTGCTTGGAAAAAAGTTATTTCGCATGGTACGAAAAAGAGATGATCGGAAATATTTTTTTTCAGAATCAAAATCGGACTTTGATCGGTGAGTTTCTAGGTGTATTCCGACCCGCTGAATCCGAACATCCGAACTTTGATGACCAAAAATATGCTTGGAACAAAGTTATTTCGCATGGTACGAAAAAGAGATGATCGAAAATATCTGTCTCCAGAATCGAAATCGAACTTTGATGGGTGGGTTCATAGGTGTATTTTGACCCGCTGAATCCGACAATCCAAGCTTTGATGACCAAAAATATGCTTGGAAAAAAGTTATTTCGCATGTTACGAAAAAGAGATGATCGAAAATATTTTTTTTCAGAATCAAAATCGGACGTTGATGGGTGAGTTTCTAGGTTCATTTCGACCCGCTGAATCCGAAAATCCAAACTTTGATGACCAAAAATTCGCTTGGAAAAAAGTTATTTCGCATGGTACGAAACAGAGGTGATCGGAAATATCTGTCTCCAGAATCAAAATCGAACTTTGATGGGTGGGTTCATAGGTGTATTTTGACCCGCTGAATCCAAAAATCCAACCTTTGTCGCACAAAAATACACCGGGAAAGATGTTATTCCGCATGGTACGAAAAAGAGATGATTGAAAATATTTTTTTTCAGAATCAAAATCGGACTTTGATGGGTGAGTTTCTAGGTGTATTCCGACCCGCTGAATCCGAAAATCCGAACTTTGATGACCAAAAATATGCTTGGAACAAAGTTATTTCGCATGGTACGAAAAAGAGATGATCGAAAATATCTGTCTCCAGAATCGAAATCGAACTTTGATGGGTGGGTTTATAGGTGTATTTTGACCCGCTGAATCCGAGAATCCAAGCTTTGATGACCAAAAATATGCTTGGAGAAAAGTTATTTCGCATGGTACGAAAAAGAGATGATCGGAAATATCTTTCTCCAGAATCGAAAGCGAACTTTGATGGGTGGGTTCATAGGTGTATTTTGACCCGCTGAATCCAAAAATCCAACCTTTGATACACGAAAACACACCTGGAAAGAAGTTATTTCGCATGGTCCGAAAAAGAGATGATCGAAAATATTTTTTTTCAGAATCAAAATCGGACTTTAATGGGTGAGTTTCTAGGTTCATTTCGACCCGCTGAATCCGAAAATCCAAACTTTGATGACCATAAATTTGCTTGGAAAAAAGTTATTCCGCATGGTACGAAAAAGAGATGAACGGAAATATTTTTTTTCAGAATCAAAATCGGACTTTGATGGGTGAGTTTCTGGGTGTATTTCGACCCGCTGAATCCGAAAATCCAACCTTTGATGACCAAAAATATGCTTGGGAAAAAGTTATTTCGCATGGTACGAAAAAGAGATGATCGAAAATATCTGTCTCCAGAATCAAAATCGAACTTTGATGGGTGGGTTCATAGGTGTATTTTGACCCGCTGAATCCAAAAATCCAACCTTCGTCACACGAAAATACACCTGGAAAGAAGTTATTCCGCATGGTACGAAAAACAGATGATCGAAAATATTTTTGTTCAGAATCGGAATCGGACTTTGATGGGTGAGTTTCTAGGTGTATTTCGACCCGCTGAATCCGAAAATCCAACCTCTGATGACCAGAAATGTGATTGGAAAAAAGTTATTTCGCACGGTACGACAAAGAGATGATCGAAAATATTTTTTTTCAGAATCAAAATCGGACGTTGATGGGTGAGTTTCTAGGTGTATTCCGACCCGCTGAATCCGAAAATCCGAACTTTGATGACCAAAAATATGCTTGGAACAAAGTTATTTCGCATGGTACGAAAAAGAGATGATCGAAAATATCTGTCTCCAGAATCGAAATCAAACTTTGATGGGTGGGTTCATAGGTGTATTTTGACCCGCTGAATCCGACAATCCAAGCTTTGATGACCAAAAATATGCTTGGACAAAAGTTATTTCGCATGGTACGAAAAAGAGATGATCGAAAATATTTTTTTTCAGAATCAAAATCGGACTTTAATGGGTGAGTTTCTAGGTTCATTTCGACCCGCTGAATCCGAAAATCCAAACTTTGATGACCAAAAATTTGCTTGGAAAAAAGTTATTCCGCATGGTACGAAAAAGAGATGAACGGAAATATTTTTTTTCAGAATCAAAATCGGACTTTGATGGGTGAGTTTCTGGGTGTATTTCGACCCGCTGAATCCGAAAATCCAACCTTTGATGACCAAAAATATGCTTGGGAAAAAGTTATTTCGCATGGTACGAAAAAGAGATGATCGAAAATATCTGTCTCCAGAATCAAAATCGAACTTTGATGGGTGGGTTCATAGGTGTATTTTGACCCGCTGAATCCAAAAATCCAACCTTCGTCACACGAAAATACACCTGGAAAGAAGTTATTCCGCATGGTACGAAAAACAGATGATCGAAAATATTTTTGTTCAGAATCGGAATCGGACTTTGATGGGTGAGTTTCTAGGTGTATTTCGACCCGCTGAATCCGAAAATCCAACCTCTGATGACCAGAAATATGATTGGAAAAAAGTTATTTCGCACGGTACGACAAAGAGATGATCGAAAATATTTTTTTTCAGAATCAAAATCGGACGTTGATGGGTGAGTTTCTAGGTGTATTCCGACCCGCTGAATCCGAAAATCCGAACTTTGATGACCAAAAATATGCTTGGAACAAAGTTATTTCGCATGGTACGAAAAAGAGATGATCGAAAATATCTGTCTCCAGAATCGAAATCAAACTTTGATGGGTGGGTTCATAGGTGTATTTTGACCCGCTGAATCCGACAATCCAAGCTTTGATGACCAAAAATATGCTTGGACAAAAGTTATTTCGCATGGTACGAAAATGAGATGATCGGAAATATCTGTCTCCAGAATCGAAATCGAACTTTGATGGGTGGGTTTATAGGTGTATTTTGACCCGCTGAATCCGAGAATCCAAGCTTTGATGGCCAAAAATATGCTTGGAAAAAAGTTATTTCGCATGGTACGAAAAAGAGATGATCGGAAATATCTTTCTCCAGAATCGAAAGCGAACTTTGATGGGTGGGTTCATAGGTGTATTTTGACCCGCTGACTCCAAAAATCCAACCTTTGTTACACAAAAATACACCTGGAAAGAAGTTATTTCGCATGTTCCGAAAAAGAGATGATCGAAAATATTTTTTTTCAGAATCAAAATCGGACTTTGATGGGTGAGTTTCTAGGTTCATTTCGACCCGCTGAATCCGAAAATCCAAACTTTGATGACCAAAAATTTGCTTGGAAAAAAGTTATTTCGCATGGTACGAAAAAGAGATGATCGGAAATATTTTTTTTCAGAATCAAAATCGGACTTTGATGGGTGAGTTTCTGGGTGTATTTCGACCCGCTGAATCCGAAAATCCAACGTTTGATGACCAAAAATATGCTTGGAAAAAAGTTATTTCGCATGGTACGAAAAAGAGATGATCAAAAATATCTGTCTCCAGAATCAAAATCGAACTTTGATGGGTGGGTTCATAGGTGTATTTTGACACGCTGAATCCAAAAATCCAACCTTTGATACACGAAAATTCACCTGGAAAGAAGTTATTTCGCATGGTACAAAAAAGAGATGATCGAAAATATTTTTTTTCAGACTTAAAATCGGACTTTAATGGGTGAGTTTCTAGGTGTATTTCGACCCGCTGAATCCGAAAATCCAACCTCTGATGACCAGAAATATGCTTGGAACAAAGTTATTTCGCACGGTACGAAAAAGAGATGATCGAAAATATTTTTTTTCAGAATCAAAATCGGACTTTGATGGGTGAGTTTCTAGGTGTATTCCGACCCGCTGAATCCGAAAATCCGAACTTTGATGACCAAAAATATGCTTCGAACAAAGTTATTTCGCATGGTACGAAAAAGAGATGATCGGAAATATCTTTCTCCAGAATCGGAAGCGAACTATGATGGGTGGGTTCATAGGTGTATTTTGACCCGCTGACTCCAAAAATCCAACCTTTGTTACACGAAAATTCACCTGGAAAGAAGTTATTTCGCATGGTCCGAAAAATAGATGATCGAAAATATTTTTTTTCAGAATCAAAATCGGACCTTAATGGGTGAGTTTCTAGGTTCATTTCGACCCGCTGAATCCGAAAATCCGAACTTTGATGACCAAAAATTTGCTTGGAAAAAAGTTATTTCGCATGGTACGAAAAAGAGATGATCGAAAATATCTGTCTCCAGAATCAAAATCGAACTATGATGGGTGGGTTCATAGGTGTATTTTGACCCGCTGAATCCAAAAATCCAACCTTCGTCACACGAAAATACACCTGGAAAGAAGTTATTCCGCATGGTACGAAAAACAGATGATCGAAAATATTTTTTTTCAGAATCGGAATCGGACTTTGATGGGTGAGTTTCTGGGTGTATTTCGACCCGCTGAATCCGAAAATCCAACCTTTGATGACCAAAAATATGCTTGGAAAAAAGTTATTTCGCATGGTACGAAAAAGAGATGATCGAAAATATCTGTCTCCAGAATCAAAATCGAACTTTGATGGGTGGGTTCATAGGTGTATTTTGACTCGCTGAATCCAAAAATCCAACCTTTGTTACACGAAAATACACCTGGAAAGAAGTTATTCCGCATGGTACGAAAAACAGATGATTGACAATATTTTTTTTCAGAATCCAAATCGGACTTTGATGGGTGAGTTTCTAGGTGTATTTCGACCCGCTGAATCCGAAAATCCAACCTCTGATGACCAGAAATATGCTTGGAAAAAAGTTATTTCGCACGGTACGAAAAAGAGATGATCGAAAATATTTTTTTTCAGAATCAGAATCGGACTTTGATGGGTGAGTTTCTAGGTGTATTCCGACCCGCTGAATCCGAAAATCCGAACTTTGATGACCAGAAATATGCTTGGAACAAAGTTATTTCGCATGGTACGAAAAAGAGATGATCGAAAATATCTGTCTCCAGAATCGAAATCGAACTTTGATGGGTGGGTTCATAGGTGTATTTTGACCCGCTGAATCCGACCATCCAAGCTTTGATGACCAAAAATATGCTTGGAAAAAAGTTATTTCGCATGGTACGAAAAAGAGATGATCGGAAATATCTGTCTCCAGAATCGAAATCGAACTTTGATGGGTGGGTTTATAGGTGAATTTTGACCCGCTGAAACCGAGAATCCAAGCTTTGATGACCACAAATATGCTTGAAAAAAAGTTATTTCGCATGGTACGAAAAAGAGATGATCGGAAATATCTTTCTCCAGAATCGAAAGCGAACTTTGATGGGTGGGTTCATAGGTGTATTTTGACCCGCTGACTCCCAAAATCCAACCGTTGTTACACGAAAATACACCTGGAAAGAAGTTATTTCGCATTGTCCGAAAAAGAGATGATCGAAAATATTTTTTTTCAGAATCGGAATCGGACTTTGATGGGTGAGTTTCTGGGTGTATTTCGACCCGCTGAATCCGAAAATCCAACCTTTGATGACCAAAAATATGCTTGGAAAAAAGTTATTTCGCATGGTACGAAAAAGAGATGATCGAAAATATCTGTCTCCAGAATCAAAATCGAACCTTGATGGGTGGGTTCATAGGTGTATTTTGACTCGCTGAATCCAAAAATCCAACCTTTGTTACACGAAAATACACCTGGAAAGAAGTTATTCCGCATGGTACGAAAAACAGATGATTGACAATATTTTTTTTCAGAATCCAAATCGGACTTTGATGGATGAGTTTCTATGTGTATTCCGACCTGCTGAATCCGAAAATCCAACCTCTGATGACCAGAAATATGCTTGGAAAAAAGTTATTTCGCACGGTACGAAAAAGAGATGATCGAAAATATTTTTTTTCAGAATCAAAATCGGACTTTGATCGGTGAGTTTCTGGGTGTATTTCGACCCGCTGAATCGGAAAATCCAACCTTTGATGACCAAAAATATGCTTGGAAAAAAGTTATTTCGCATGGTACGAAAAAGAGATGATCAAAAATATCTGTCTCCAGAATCAAAATCGAACTTTGATGGGTGGGTTCATAGGTGTATTTTGACCCGCTGAATCCAAAAGTCCAACCTTTGTTACACGAAAATACACCGGGAAAGAAGTTATTCCGCATGGTACGAAAAAGAGATGATTGAAAATATTTTTTTTCAGAATCAAAATCGGACTTCGATGGGTGAGTTTCTAGGTGTATTCCGACCCGCTGAATCCGAAAATCCGAACTTTGATGACCAAAAATATGCTTGGAACAAAGTTATTTCGCATGGTACGAAAAAGAGATGATCGAAAATATCTGTCTCCAGAATCGAAATCGAACTTTGATAGGTGGGTTTATAGGTGTATTTCGACCCGCTGAATCCGAAAATCCAAACTTTGATGACCAAAAATTTGCTTGGAAAGAAGTTATTTCGCATGGTACGAAAAAGAGATGATCGGAAATATTTTTTTTCAGAATCAAAATCGGACTTTGATGGGTGAGTTTCTGGGTGTATTTCGACCCGCTGAATCCGAAAATCCAACCTTTGATGACCAAAAATATGCTTGGAAAAAAGTTATTTCGCATGGTACGAAAAAGAGATGATCGAAAATATCTGTCTCCAGAATCGAAATCGAACTTTGATGGGTGGGTTTATAGGTGTATTTTGACCCGCTGAATCCAAAAATCCAACCTTTGATACACGAAAATTCACCTGGAAAGAAGTTATTTCGCATGGTACAAAAAAGAGATGATCGAAAATATTTTTTTTCAGACTTAAAATCGGACTTTAATGGGTGGGTTTCTAGGTGTATTTCGACCCGCTGAATCCGAAAATCCAACCTCTGATGACCAGAAATATGCTTGGAACAAAGTTATTTCGCACGGTACGAAAAAGAGATGATCGAAAATATCTGTCTCCAGAATCGAAATCGAACTTTGATAGGTGGGTTTATAGGTGTATTTCGACCCGCTGAATCCGAAAATCCAAACTTTGATGACCAAAAATTTGCTTGGAAAGAAGTTATTTCGCATGGTACGAAAAAGAGATGATCGGAAATATTTTTTTTCAGAATCAAAATCGGACTTTGATGGGTGAGTTTCTGGGTGTATTTCGACCCGCTGAATCCGAAAATCCAACCTTTGATGACCAAAAATATGCTTGGAAAAAAGTTATTTCGCATGGTACGAAAAAGAGATGATCGAAAATATCTGTCTCCAGAATCGAAATCGAACTTTGATGGGTGGGTTTATAGGTGTATTTTGACCCGCTGAATCCAAAAATCCAACCTTTGATACACGAAAATTCACCTGGAAAGAAGTTATTTCGCATGGTACAAAAAAGAGATGATCGAAAATATTTTTTTTCAGACTTAAAATCGGACTTTAATGGGTGGGTTTCTAGGTGTATTTCGACCCGCTGAATCCGAAAATCCAACCTCTGATGACCAGAAATATGCTTGGAACAAAGTTATTTCGCACGGTACGAAAAAGAGATGATCGAAAATATTTTTTTTCAGAATCAAAATCGGACTTTGATGGGTGAGTTTCTAGGTGTATTCCGACCCGCTGAATCCAAAAATCCGAACTTTGATGACCAAAAATATGCTTCGAACAAAGTTATTTCGCATGGTACGAAAAAGATATGATCGAAAATATCTGTCTCCAGAATCGAAATCGAACTTTGATGGGTGGGTTTATAGGTGTATTTTGACCCGCTGAATCCGACAATCCAAGCTTTGATGACCAAAAATATGCTTGGAAAAAAGTTATTTCGCATGGTACGAAAAAGAGATGATCGGAAATATCTGTCTCCAGAATCGAAATCGAACTTTGATCGGTGGGTTTATAGGTGTATTTTGACCCGCTGAATCCGAAAATCCGAACTTTGATGACCAAAAATTTGCTTGGAAAAAAGTTATTTCGCATGGTACGAAAAAGAGATGATCGGAAATATTTTTTTTCAGAATCAAAATCGGACTTTGATGGGTGAGTTTCTTGGTGTATTTCGACCCGCTGAATCCGAAAATCCAAACTTTGATGACCAAAAATTTGCTTGGAAAAAAGTTATTTCGCATGGTACGAAAAAGAGATGATCGAAAATATCTGTCTCCAGAATCAAAATCGAACTATGATGGGTGGGTTCATAGGTGTATTTTGACCCGCTGAATCCAAAAATCCAACCTTCGTTACACGAAAATACACCTGGAAAGAAGTTATTCCGCATGGTACGACAAACAGATGATCGAGAATATTTTTTTTCAGAATCGGAATCGGACTTTAATGGGTGAGTTTCTGGGTGTATTTCGACCCGCTGAATCCGAAAATCCAACCTTTGATGACCAAAAATATGCTTGGAAAAAAGTTATTTCGCATGGTACGAAAAAGAGATGATCGAAAATATCTGTCTCCAGAATCAAAATCGAACTTTGATGGGTGGGTTCATAGGTGTACTTTGACTCGCTGAATCCAAAAATCCAACCTTTGTTACACGAAAATACACCTGGAAAGAAGTTATTCCGCATGGTACGAAAAACAGATGATTGACAATATTTTTCTTCAGAATCCAAATCGGACTTTGATGGGTGAGTTTCTAGGTGTATTCCGACCCGCTGGATCCGAAAATCCGAACTTTGATGACCAAAAATATGCTTGGAACAAAGTTATTTCGCATGGTACGAAAAAGAGATGATCGAAAATATCTGTCTCCAGAATCGAAATCGAACTTTGATGGGTGGGTTTATAGGTGTATTTTGACCCGCTGAATCCAAAAATCCAACCTTTGTCACACGAAAATAGACCTGGAAAGAAGTTATTTCGCATGGTACGAAAAAGAGATGATCGAAAATATTTTTTTTCAGACTTAAAATCGGACTTTAATGGGTGAGTTTCTAGGTGTATTCCGACCCGCTGAATCCGAAAATCCAACCTCTGATGACCAGAAATATGCTTGGAAAAAAGTTATTTCGCACGGTACGAAAAAGAGATGATCGAAAATATTTTTTTTCAGAATCAAAATCGGACTTTGATGGGTGAGTTTCTAGGTGTATTCCGACCCGCTGAATCCGAAAATCCGAATTTTGATGACCAGAAATATGCTTGTAACAAAGTTATTTCGCATGGTACGAAAAAGATATGATCGAAAATATCTGTCTCCAGAATCGAAATCGAACTTTGATGGGTGTGTTTATAGGTGTATTTTGACCCGCTGAATCTGACAATCCAAGCTTTGATGACCAAAAATATGCTTGGAAAAAAGTTATTTCGCATGGTACGAAAAAGAGATGATCGGAAATATCTGTCTCCAGAATCGAAATCGAACTTTGATGGGTGGGCTTATAGGTGTATTTTGACCCGCTGAATCCGAGAATCCAAGCTTTGATGACAAAAAATATGCTTGGAAAAAAGTTATTTCGCATGGTACGACAAAGAGATGATCGGAAATATCTTTCTCCAGAATCGACAGCGAACTTTGATGGGTGGGTTCATAGGTGTATTTTGACCCGCTGAATCCAAAAATCCAACCTTTGTTACACGAAAACACACCTGGAAAGAAGTTATTTCGCATGGTCCGAAAAAGAGATGATCGAAAATATTTTTTTTCAGAATCAAAATCGGACTTTAATGGGTGAGATTCTAGGTTCATTTCGACCCGCTGAATCCGAAAATCCAAACTTTGATGACCAAAAATTTGCTTGGAAAAAAGTTATTCCGCATGGTACGAAAAAGAGATGAACGGAAATATTTTTTTTCAGAATCAAAATCGGACTTTGATGGGTGAGTTTCTGGGTGTATTTCGACCCGCTGAATCCGAAAATCCAACCTTTGATGACCAAAAATATGCTTGGGAAAAAGTTATTTCGCATGGTACGAAAAAGAGATGATCGAAAATATCTGTCTCCAGAATCAAAATCGAACTTTGATGGGTGGGTTCATAGGTGTATTTTGACCCGCTGAATCCAAAAATCCAACCTTCGTCACACGAAAATACACCTGGAAAGAAGTTATTCCGCATGGTACGAAAAACAGATGATTGACAATATTTTTTTTCAGAATCCAAATCGGACTTTGATGGGTGAGTTTCTAGGTGTATTCCGACCCGCTGAATCCGAAAATCCGAACTTTGATGACCAAAAATATGCTTGGAACAAAGTTATTTCGCATGGTACGAAAAAGAGATGATCGAAAATATCTGTCTCCAGAATCGAAATCGAACTTTGATGGGTGGGTTTATAGGTGTATTTTGACCCGCTGAATCCAAAAATCCAACCTTTGTTACACGAAAATAGACCTGGAAAGAAGTTATTTCGCATGGTACGAAAAAGAGATGATCGAAAATATTTTTTTTCAGACTTAAAATCGGACTTTAATGGGTGAGTTTCTAGGTGTATTTCGACCCGCTGAATCCGAAAATCCAACCTCTGATGACCAGAAATATGCTTGGAAAAAAGTTATTTCGCACGGTACGAAAAAGAGATGATCGAAAATATAATTTTTCAGAATCAAAATCGGACTTTAATGGGTGAGATTCTAGGTTCATTTCGACCCGCTGAATCCGAAAATCGACACTTTGATGACCAAAAATTTGCTTGGAAAAAAGTTATTTCGCATGGTACGAAAAAGAGATGATCGGAAATATTTTTTTTCAGAATCAAAATCGGACTTTGATCGGTGAGTTTCTAGGTGTATTCCGACCCGCTGAATCCGAACATCCGAACTTTGATGACCAAAAATATGCTTGGAACAAAGTTATTTCGCATGGTACGAAAAAGAGATGATCGAAAATATCTGTCTCCAGAATCGAAATCGAACTTTGATGGGTGGGTTCATAGGTGTATTTTGACCCGCTGAATCCGACAATCCAAGCTTTGATGACCAAAAATATGCTTGGAAAAAAGTTATTTCGCATGTTACGAAAAAGAGATGATCGAAAATATTTTTTTTCAGAATCAAAATCGGACGTTGATGGGTGAGTTTCTAGGTTCATTTCGACCCGCTGAATCCGAAAATCCAAACTTTGATGACCAAAAATTCGCTTGGAAAAAAGTTATTTCGCATGGTACGAAACAGAGGTGATCGGAAATATCTGTCTCCAGAATCAAAATCGAACTTTGATGGGTGGGTTCATAGGTGTATTTTGACCCGCTGAATCCAAAAATCCAACCTTTGTCGCACAAAAATACACCGGGAAAGATGTTATTCCGCATGGTACGAAAAAGAGATGATTGAAAATATTTTTTTTCAGAATCAAAATCGGACTTTGATGGGTGAGTTTCTAGGTGTATTCCGACCCGCTGAATCCGAAAATCCGAACTTTGATGACCAAAAATATGCTTGGAACAAAGTTATTTCGCATGGTACGAAAAAGAGATGATCGAAAATATCTGTCTCCAGAATCGAAATCGAACTTTGATGGGTGGGTTTATAGGTGTATTTTGACCCGCTGAATCCGAGAATCCAAGCTTTGATGACCAAAAATATGCTTGGAGAAAAGTTATTTCGCATGGTACGAAAAAGAGATGATCGGAAATATCTTTCTCCAGAATCGAAAGCGAACTTTGATGGGTGGGTTCATAGGTGTATTTTGACCCGCTGAATCCAAAAATCCAACCTTTGTTACACGAAAACACACCTGGAAAGAAGTTATTTCGCATGGTCCGAAAAAGAGATGATCGAAAATATTTTTTTTCAGAATCAAAATCGGACTTTAATGGGTGAGTTTCTAGGTTCATTTCGACCCGCTGAATCCGAAAATCCAAACTTTGATGACCATAAATTTGCTTGGAAAAAAGTTATTCCGCATGGTACGAAAAAGAGATGAACGGAAATATTTTTTTTCAGAATCAAAATCGGATTTTGATGGGTGAGTTTCTGGGTGTATTTCGACCCGCTGAATCCGAAAATCCAACCTTTGATGACCAAAAATATGCTTGGGAAAAAGTTATTTCGCATGGTACGAAAAAGAGATGATCGAAAATATCTGTCTCCAGAATCAAAATCGAACTTTGATGGGTGGGTTCATAGGTGTATTTTGACCCGCTGAATCCAAAAATCCAACCTTCGTCACACGAAAATACACCTGGAAAGAAGTTATTCCGCATGGTACGAAAAACAGATGATCGAAAATATTTTTGTTCAGAATCGGAATCGGACTTTGATGGGTGAGTTTCTAGGTGTATTTCGACCCGCTGAATCCGAAAATCCAACCTCTGATGACCAGAAATATGATTGGAAAAAAGTTATTTCGCACGGTACGACAAAGAGATGATCGAAAATATTTTTTTTCAGAATCAAAATCGGACGTTGATGGGTGAGTTTCTAGGTGTATTCCGACCCGCTGAATCCGAAAATCCGAACTTTGATGACCAAAAATATGCTTGGAACAAAGTTATTTCGCATGGTACGAAAAAGAGATGATCGAAAATATCTGTCTCCAGAATCGAAATCAAACTTTGATGGGTGGGTTCATAGGTGTATTTTGACCCGCTGAATCCGACAATCCAAGCTTTGATGACCAAAAATATGCTTGGACAAAAGTTATTTCGCATGGTACGAAAAAGAGATGATCGAAAATATTTTTTTTCAGAATCAAAATCGGACTTTAATGGGTGAGTTTCTAGGTTCATTTCGACCCGCTGAATCCGAAAATCCAAACTTTGATGACCAAAAATTTGCTTGGAAAAAAGTTATTCCGCATGGTACGAAAAAGAGATGAACGGAAATATTTTTTTTCAGAATCAAAATCGGACTTTGATGGGTGAGTTTCTGGGTGTATTTCGACCCGCTGAATCCGAAAATCCAACCTTTGATGACCAAAAATATGCTTGGGAAAAAGTTATTTCGCATGGTACGAAAAAGAGATGATCGAAAATATCTGTCTCCAGAATCAAAATCGAACTTTGATGGGTGGGTTCATAGGTGTATTTTGACCCGCTGAATCCAAAAATCCAACCTTCGTCACACGAAAATACACCTGGAAAGAAGTTATTCCGCATGGTACGAAAAACAGATGATCGAAAATATTTTTGTTCAGAATCGGAATCGGACTTTGATGGGTGAGTTTCTAGGTGTATTTCGACCCGCTGAATCCGAAAATCCAACCTCTGATGACCAGAAATATGATTGGAAAAAAGTTATTTCGCACGGTACGACAAAGAGATGATCGAAAATATTTTTTTTCAGAATCAAAATCGGACGTTGATGGGTGAGTTTCTAGGTGTATTCCGACCCGCTGAATCCGAAAATCCGAACTTTGATGACCAAAAATATGCTTGGAACAAAGTTATTTCGCATGGTACGAAAAAGAGATGATCGAAAATATCTGTCTCCAGAATCGAAATCAAACTTTGATGGGTGGGTTCATAGGTGTATTTTGACCCGCTGAATCCGACAATCCAAGCTTTGATGACCAAAAATATGCTTGGACAAAAGTTATTTCGCATGGTACGAAAATGAGATGATCGGAAATATCTGTCTCCAGAATCGAAATCGAACTTTGATGGGTGGGTTTATAGGTGTATTTTGACCCGCTGAATCCGAGAATCCAAGCTTTGATGGCCAAAAATATGCTTGGAAAAAAGTTATTTCGCATGGTACGAAAAAGAGATGATCGGAAATATCTTTCTCCAGAATCGAAAGCGAACTTTGATGGGTGGGTTCATAGGTGTATTTTGACCCGCTGACTCCAAAAATCCAACCTTTGTTACACAAAAATACACCTGGAAAGAAGTTATTTCGCATGTTCCGAAAAAGAGATGATCGAAAATATTTTTTTTCAGAATCAAAATCGGACTTTGATGGGTGAGTTTCTAGGTTCATTTCGACCCGCTGAATCCGAAAATCCAAACTTTGATGACCAAAAATTTGCTTGGAAAAAAGTTATTTCGCATGGTACGAAAAAGAGATGATCGGAAATATTTTTTTTCAGAATCAAAATCGGACTTTGATGGGTGAGTTTCTGGGTGTATTTCGACCCGCTGAATCCGAAAATCCAACGTTTGATGACCAAAAATATGCTTGGAAAAAAGTTATTTCGCATGGTACGAAAAAGAGATGATCAAAAATATCTGTCTCCAGAATCAAAATCGAACTTTGATGGGTGGGTTCATAGGTGTATTTTGACACGCTGAATCCAAAAATCCAACCTTTGATACACGAAAATTCACCTGGAAAGAAGTTATTTCGCATGGTACAAAAAAGAGATGATCGAAAATATTTTTTTTCAGACTTAAAATCGGACTTTAATGGGTGAGTTTCTAGGTGTATTTCGACCCGCTGAATCCGAAAATCCAACCTCTGATGACCAGAAATATGCTTGGAACAAAGTTATTTCGCACGGTACGAAAAAGAGATGATCGAAAATATTTTTTTTCAGAATCAAAATCGGACTTTGATGGGTGAGTTTCTAGGTGTATTCCGACCCGCTGAATCCGAAAATCCGAACTTTGATGACCAAAAATATGCTTCGAACAAAGTTATTTCGCATGGTACGAAAAAGAGATGATCGGAAATATCTTTCTCCAGAATCGGAAGCGAACTATGATGGGTGGGTTCATAGGTGTATTTTGACCCGCTGACTCCAAAAATCCAACCTTTGTTACACGAAAATTCACCTGGAAAGAAGTTATTTCGCATGGTCCGAAAAATAGATGATCGAAAATATTTTTTTTCAGAATCAAAATCGGACTTTAATGGGTGAGTTTCTAGGTTCATTTCGACCCGCTGAATCCGAAAATCCGAACTTTGATGACCAAAAATTTGCTTGGAAAAAAGTTATTTCGCATGGTACGAAAAAGAGATGATCGGAAATATTTTTTTTCAGAATCAAAATCGGACCTCGATGGGTGAGTTTCTGGGTGTATTTCGACCCGCTGAATCCGAAAATCCAAACTTTGATGACCAAAAATTTGCTTGGAAAAAAGTTATTTCGCATGGTACGAAAAAGAGATGATCGAAAATATCTGTCTCCAGAATCAAAATCGAACTATGATGGGTGGGTTCATAGGTGTATTTTGACCCGCTGAATCCAAAAATCCAACCTTCGTCACACGAAAATACACCTGGAAAGAAGTTATTCCGCATGGTACGAAAAACAGATGATCGAAAATATTTTTTTTCAGAATCGGAATCGGACTTTGATGGGTGAGTTTCTGGGTGTATTTCGACCCGCTGAATCCGAAAATCCAACCTTTGATGACCAAAAATATGCTTGGAAAAAAGTTATTTCGCATGGTACGAAAAAGAGATGATCGAAAATATCTGTCTCCAGAATCAAAATCGAACTTTGATGGGTGGGTTCATAGGTGTATTTTGACTCGCTGAATCCAAAAATCCAACCTTTGTTACACGAAAATACACCTGGAAAGAAGTTATTCCGCATGGTACGAAAAACAGATGATTGACAATATTTTTTTTCAGAATCCAAATCGGACTTTGATGGGTGAGTTTCTAGGTGTATTTCGACCCGCTGAATCCGAAAATCCAACCTCTGATGACCAGAAATATGCTTGGAAAAAAGTTATTTCGCACGGTACGAAAAAGAGATGATCGAAAATATTTTTTTTCAGAATCAGAATCGGACTTTGATGGGTGAGTTTCTAGGTGTATTCCGACCCGCTGAATCCGAAAATCCGAACTTTGATGACCAGAAATATGCTTGGAACAAAGTTATTTCGCATGGTACGAAAAAGAGATGATCGAAAATATCTGTCTCCAGAATCGAAATCGAACTTTGATGGGTGGGTTCATAGGTGTATTTTGACCCGCTGAATCCGACCATCCAAGCTTTGATGACCAAAAATATGCTTGGAAAAAAGTTATTTCGCATGGTACGAAAAAGAGATGATCGGAAATATCTGTCTCCAGAATCGAAATCGAACTTTGATGGGTGGGTTTATAGGTGAATTTTGACCCGCTGAAACCGAGAATCCAAGCTTTGATGACCACAAATATGCTTGAAAAAAAGTTATTTCGCATGGTACGAAAAAGAGATGATCGGAAATATCTTTCTCCAGAATCGAAAGCGAACTTTGATGGGTGGGTTCATAGGTGTATTTTGACCCGCTGACTCCCAAAATCCAACCTTTGTTACACGAAAATACACCTGGAAAGAAGTTATTTCGCATTGTCCGAAAAAGAGATGATCGAAAATATTTTTTTTCAGAATCAAAATCGGACTTTAATGGGTGAGATTCTAGGTTCATTTCGACCCGCTGAATCCGAAAATCAAAACTTTGATAACCAAAAATTAGCTTGGAAAAAAGTTATTTCGCATGGTACGAAAAAGAGATGATCGGAAATATTTTTTTTCAGAATCAAAATCGGACTTTGATCGGTGAGTTTCTGGGTGTATTTCGACCCGCTGAATCGGAAAATCCAACCTTTGATGACCAAAAATATGCTTGGAAAAAAGTTATTTCGCATGGTACGAAAAAGAGATGATCAAAAATATCTGTCTCCAGAATCAAAATTGAACTTTGATGAGTGGGTTCATAGGTGTATTTTGACCCGCTGAATCCAAAAATCCAACCTTTGTTACACGAAAATACACCTGGAAAGAAGTTATTCCGCATGGTACGAAAAACAGATGATTGACAATATTTTTTTTCAGAATCCAAATCGGACTTTGATGGGTGAGTTTCTAGGTGTATTTCGACCCGCTGAATCCGAAAATCCAACCTCTGATGACCAGAAATATGCTTGGAAAAAAGTTATTTCGCACGGTACGAAAAAGAGATGATCGAAAATATTTTTTTTCAGAATCAGAATCGGACTTTGATGGGTGAGTTTCTAGGTGTATTCCGACCCGCTGAATCCGAAAATCCGAACTTTGATGACCAGAAATATGCTTGGAACAAAGTTATTTCGCATGGTACGAAAAAGAGATGATCGAAAATATCTGTCTCCAGAATCGAAATCGAACTTTGATGGGTGGGTTCATAGGTGTATTTTGACCCGCTGAATCCGACCATCCAAGCTTTGATGACCAAAAATATGCTTGGAAAAAAGTTATTTCGCATGGTACGAAAAAGAGATGATCGGAAATATCTGTCTCCAGAATCGAAATCGAACTTTGATGGGTGGGTTTATAGGTGAATTTTGACCCGCTGAAACCGAGAATCCAAGCTTTGATGACCACAAATATGCTTGAAAAAAAGTTATTTCGCATGGTACGAAAAAGAGATGATCGGAAATATCTTTCTCCAGAATCGAAAGCGAACTTTGATGGGTGGGTTCATAGGTGTATTTTGACCCGCTGACTCCCAAAATCCAACCTTTGTTACACGAAAATACACCTGGAAAGAAGTTATTTCGCATTGTCCGAAAAAGAGATGATCGAAAATATTTTTTTTCAGAATCAAAATCGGACTTTAATGGGTGAGATTCTAGGTTCATTTCGACCCGCTGAATCCGAAAATCAAAACTTTGATGACCAAAAATTTGCTTGGAAAAAAGTTATTTCGCATGGTACGAAAAAGAGATGATCGGAAATATTTTTTTTCAGAATCAAAATCGGACTTTGATCGGTGAGTTTCTGGGTGTATTTCGACCCGCTGAATCGGAAAATCCAACCTTTGATGACCAAAAATATGCTTGGAAAAAAGTTATTTCGCATGGTACGAAAAAGAGATGATCAAAAATATCTGTCTCCAGAATCAAAATCGAACTTTGATGGGTGGGTTCATAGGTGTATTTTGACCCGCTGAATCCAAAAGTCCAACCTTTGTTACACGAAAATACACCGGGAAAGAAGTTATTCCGCATGGTACGAAAAAGAGATGATCGGAAATATTTTTTTTCAGAATCAAAATCGGACTTTGATGGGTGAGTTTCTGGGTGTATTTCGACCCGCTGAATCCGAAAATCCAAACTTTGATCATCAAAAATTTGCTTGGAAAAAAGTTATTTCGCATGGTACGAAAAAGAGATGATCGAAAATATCTGTCTCCAGAATCAAAATCGAACTATGATGGGTGGGTTCATAGGTGTATTTTGACCCGCTGAATCCAAAAATCCAACCTTCGTTACACGAAAATACACCTGGAAAGAAGTTATTCCGCATGGTACGAAAAACAGATGATCGAAAATATTTTTTTTCAGAATCGGAATCGGACTTTGATGGGTGAGTTTCTGGGTGTATTTCGACCCGCTGAATCCGAAAATCCAACCTTTGATGACCAAAAATATGCTTGGAAAAAAGTTATTTCGCATGGTACGAAAAAGAGATGATCGAAAATATCTGTCTCCAGAATCAAAATCGAACCTTGATGGGTGGGTTCATAGGTGTATTTTGACTCGCTGAATCCAAAAATCCAACCTTTGTTACACGAAAATACACCTGGAAAGAAGTTATTCCGCATGGTACGAAAAACAGATGATTGACAATATTTTTTTTCAGAATCCAAATCGGACTTTGATGGATGAGTTTCTAGGTGTATTCCGACCTGCTGAATCCGAAAATCCAACCTCTGATGACCAGAAATATGCTTGGAAAAAAGTTATTTTGCACGGTACGAAAAAGAGATGATCGAAAATATTTTTTTTCAGAATCAAAATCGGACTTTGATGGGTGAGTTTCTAGGTGTATTCCGACCCGCTGAATCCGAAAATCCGAACTTTGATGACCAGAAATATGCTTGGAACAAAGTTATTTCGCATGGTACGAAAAAGAGATGATCGAAAATATCTGTCTCCAGAATCGAAATCGAACTTTGATGGGTGGGTTCATAGGTGTATATCGACCCGCTGAATCCGACAATCCAAGCTTTGATGACCAAAAATATGCTTGGAAAAAAGTTATTTCGCATGGTACGAAAAAGAGATGATCGGAAATATCTGTCTCCAGAATCGAAATCGAACTTTGATGGGTGGGTTTATAGGTGAATTTTGACCCGCTGAAACCGAGAATCCAAGCTTTGATGACCAAAAATATGCTTGAAAAAAAGTTATTTCGCATGGTACGAAAAAGAGATGATCGGAAATATCTTTCTCCAGAATCGAAAGCGAACTTTGATGGGTGGGTTCATAGGTGTATTTTGACCCGCTGACTCCCAAAATCCAACCTTTGTTACACGAAAATACACCTGGAAAGAAGTTATTTCGCATTGTCCGAAAAAGAGATGATCGAAAATATTTTTTTTCAGAATCAAAATCGGACTTTAATGGGTGAGATTCTAGGTTCATTTCGACCCGCTGAATCCGAAAATCAAAACTTTGATGACCAAAAATTTGCTTGGAAAAAAGTTATTTCGCATGGTACGAAAAAGAGATGATCGGAAATATTTTTTTTCAGAATCAAAATCGGACTTTGATCGGTGAGTTTCTGGGTGTATTTCGACCCGCTGAATCGGAAAATCCAACCTTTGATGACCAAAAATATGCTTGGAAAAAAGTTATTTCGCATGGTACGAAAAAGAGATGATCAAAAATATCTGTCTCCAGAATCAAAATCGAACTTTGATGGGTGGGTTCATAGGTGTATTTTGACCCGCTGAATCCAAAAGTCCAACCTTTGTTACACGAAAATACACCGGGAAAGAAGTTATTCCGCATGGTACGAAAAAGAGATGATTGAAAATATTTTTTTTCAGAATCAAAATCGGACTTTGATGGGTGAGTTTCTAGGTGTATTCCGACCCGCTGAATCCGAAAATCCGAACTTTGATGACCAAAAATATGCTCGGAACAAAGTTATTTCGCATGGTACGAAAAAGAGATGATCGAAAATATCTGTCTCCAGAATCGAAATCGAACTTTGATAGGTGGGTTTATAGGTGTATTTCGACCCGCTGAATCCGAAAATCCAAACTTTGATGACCAAAAATTTGCTTGGAAAGAAGTTATTTCGCATGGTACGAAAAAGAGATGATCGGAAATATTTTTTTTCAGAATCAAAATCGGACTTTGATGGGTGAGTTTCTGGGTGTATTTCGACCCGCTGAATCCGAAAATCCAACCTTTGATGACCAAAAATATGCTTGGAAAAAAGTTATTTCGCATGGTACGAAAAAGAGATGATCGAAAATATCTGTCTCCAGAATCGAAATCGAACTTTGATGGGTGGGTTTATAGGTGTATTTTGACCCGCTGAATCCAAAAATCCAACCTTTGATACACGAAAATTCACCTGGAAAGAAGTTATTTCGCATGGTACAAAAAAGAGATGATCGAAAATATTTTTTTTCAGACTTAAAATCGGACTTTAATGGGTGGGTTTCTAGGTGTATTTCGACCCGCTGAATCCGAAAATCCAACCTCTGATGACCAGAAATATGCTTGGAACAAAGTTATTTCGCACGGTACGAAAAAGAGATGATCGAAAATATCTGTCTCCAGAATCGAAATCGAACTTTGATAGGTGGGTTTATAGGTGTATTTCGACCCGCTGAATCCGAAAATCCAAACTTTGATGACCAAAAATTTGCTTGGAAAGAAGTTATTTCGCATGGTACGAAAAAGAGATGATCGGAAATATTTTTTTTCAGAATCAAAATCGGACTTTGATGGGTGAGTTTCTGGGTGTATTTCGACCCGCTGAATCCGAAAATCCAACCTTTGATGACCAAAAATATGCTTGGAAAAAAGTTATTTCGCATGGTACGAAAAAGAGATGATCGAAAATATCTGTCTCCAGAATCGAAATCGAACTTTGATGGGTGGGTTTATAGGTGTATTTTGACCCGCTGAATCCAAAAATCCAACCTTTGATACACGAAAATTCACCTGGAAAGAAGTTATTTCGCATGGTACAAAAAAGAGATGATCGAAAATATTTTTTTTCAGACTTAAAATCGGACTTTAATGGGTGGGTTTCTAGGTGTATTTCGACCCGCTGAATCCGAAAATCCAACCTCTGATGACCAGAAATATGCTTGGAACAAAGTTATTTCGCACGGTACGAAAAAGAGATGATCGAAAATATCTGTCTCCAGAATCGAAATCGAACTTTGATAGGTGGGTTTATAGGTGTATTTCGACCCGCTGAATCCGAAAATCCAAACTTTGATGACCAAAAATTTGCTTGGAAAGAAGTTATTTCGCATGGTACGAAAAAGAGATGATCGGAAATATTTTTTTTCAGAATCAAAATCGGACTTTGATGGGTGAGTTTCTGGGTGTATTTCGACCCGCTGAATCCGAAAATCCAACCTTTGATGACCAAAAATATGCTTGGAAAAAAGTTATTTCGCATGGTACGAAAAAGAGATGATCGAAAATATCTGTCTCCAGAATCGAAATCGAACTTTGATGGGTGGGTTTATAGGTGTATTTTGACCCGCTGAATCCAAAAATCCAACCTTTGATACACGAAAATTCACCTGGAAAGAAGTTATTTCGCATGGTACAAAAAAGAGATGATCGAAAATATTTTTTTTCAGACTTAAAATCGGACTTTAATGGGTGGGTTTCTAGGTGTATTTCGACCCGCTGAATCCGAAAATCCAACCTCTGATGACCAGAAATATGCTTGGAACAAAGTTATTTCGCACGGTACGAAAAAGAGATGATCGAAAATATTTTTTTTCAGAATCAAAATCGGACTTTGATGGGTGAGTTTCTAGGTGTATTCCGACCCGCTGAATCCAAAAATCCGAACTTTGATGACCAAAAATATGCTTCGAACAAAGTTATTTCGCATGGTACGAAAAAGATATGATCGAAAATATCTGTCTCCAGAATCGAAATCGAACTTTGATGGGTGGGTTTATAGGTGTATTTTGACCCGCTGAATCCGACAATCCAAGCTTTGATGACCAGAAATATGCTTGGAAAAAAGTTATTTCGCATGGTACGAAAAAGAGATGATCGGAAATATCTGTCTCCAGAATCGAAATCGAACTTTGATCGGTGATTTTATAGGTGTATTTTGACCCGCTGAATCCGAAAATCCGAACTTTGATGACCAAAAATTTGTTCGGAAAAAAGTTATTTCGCATGGTACGAAAAAGAGATGATCGGAAATATTTTTTTTCAGAATCAAAATCGGACTTTGATGGGTGAGTTTCTTGGTGTATTTCGACCCGCTGAATCCGAAAATCCAAACTTTGATGACCAAAAATTTGCTTGGAAAAAAGTTATTTCGCATGGTACGAAAAAGAGATGATCGAAAATATCTGTCTCCAGAATCAAAATCGAACTATGATGGGTGGGTTCATAGGTGTATTTTGACCAGCTGAATCCAAAAATCCAACCTTCGTTACACGAAAATACACCTGGAAAGAAGTTATTCCGCATGTTACGACAAACAGATGATCGAGAATATTTTTTTTCAGAATCGGAATCGGACTTTAATGGGTGAGTTTCTGGGTGTATTTCGACCCGCTGAATCCGAAAATCCAACCTTTGATGACCAAAAATATGCTTGGAAAAAAGTTATTTCGCATGGTACGAAAAAGAGATGATCGAAAATATCTGTCTCCAGAATCAAAATCGAACTTTGATGGGTGGGTTCATAGGTGTACTTTGACTCGCTGAATCCAAAAATCCAACCTTTGTTACACGAAAATACACCTGGAAAGAAGTTATTCCGCATGGTACGAAAAACAGATGATTGACAATATTTTTCTTCAGAATCCAAATCGGACTTTGATGGGTGAGTTTCTAGGTGTATTCCGACCCGCTGGATCCGAAAATCCGAACTTTGATGACCAAAAATATGCTTGGAACAAAGTTATTTCGCATGGTACGAAAAAGAGATGATCGAAAATATCTGTCTCCAGAATCGAAATCGAACTTTGATGGGTGGGTTTATAGGTGTATTTTGACCCGCTGAATCCAAAAATCCAACCTTTGTCACACGAAAATAGACCTGGAAAGAAGTTATTTCGCATGGTACGAAAAAGAGATGATCGAAAATATTTTTTTTCAGACTTAAAATCGGACTTTAATGGGTGAGTTTCTAGGTGTATTCCGACCCGCTGAATCCGAAAATCCAACCTCTGATGACCAGAAATATGCTTGGAAAAAAGTTATTTCGCACGGTACGAAAAAGAGATGATCGAAAATATTTTTTTTCAGAATCAAAATCGGACTTTGATGGGTGAGTTTCTAGGTGTATTCCGACCCGCTGAATCCGAAAATCCGAATTTTGATGACCAGAAATATGCTTGTAAAAAAGTTATTTCGCATGGTACGAAAAAGATATGATCGAAAATATCTGTCTCCAGAATCGAAATCGAACTTTGATGGGTGTGTTTATAGGTGTATTTTGACCCGCTGAATCTGACAATCCAAGCTTTGATGACCAAAAATATGCTTGGAAAAAAGTTATTTCGCATGGTACGAAAAAGAGATGATCGGAAATATCTGTCTCCAGAATCGAAATCGAACTTTGATGGGTGGGCTTATAGGTGTATTTTGACCCGCTGAATCCGAGAATCCAAGCTTTGATGACAAAAAATATGCTTGGAAAAAAGTTATTTCGCATGGTACGACAAAGAGATGATCGGAAATATCTTTCTCCAGAATCGACAGCGAACTTTGATGGGTGGGTTCATAGGTGTATTTTGACCCGCTGAATCCAAAAATCCAACCTTTGTTACACGAAAATACACCTGGAAAGAAGTTATTTCGCATGGTCCGAAAAATAGATGATCGAAAATATTTTTTTTCAGAATCGAAATCGGACTTTAATGGGTGAGTTTCTAGGTTCATTTCGACCCGCTGAATCCGAAAATCCGAACTTTGATGACCAAAAATTTGCTTGGAAAAAAGTTATTTCGCATGGTACGAAAAAGAGATGATCGGAAATATTTTTTTTCAGAATCAAAATCGGACTTTGATGGGTGAGTTTCTTGGTGTATTTCGACCCGCTGAATCCGAAAATCCAAACTTTGATGACCAAAAATTTGCTTGGAAAAAAGTTATTTCGCATG
This sequence comes from Phymatocera aterrima, assembly GCA_963170745.1. Classification (NCBI taxonomy): domain Eukaryota; kingdom Metazoa; phylum Arthropoda; class Insecta; order Hymenoptera; family Tenthredinidae; genus Phymatocera; species Phymatocera aterrima. Next base: position 552,211 of record CAUJGY010000082.1, read on the forward strand.
GTACGAAAAAGAGATGATCGAAAATATCTGTCTCCAGAATCAAAATCGAACTATGATGGGTGGGTTCATAGGTGTATTTTGACCCGCTGAATCCAAAAATCCAATCTTCGTTACACGAAAATACACCTGGAAAGAAGTTATTTCGCATGGTACGAAAAAGAGATGATCGAAAATATCTGTCTCCAGAATCAAAATCGAACTTTGATGGGTGGGTTTCTAGGTGTATTCCGACCCGCTGAATCCGAAAATCCAACCTCTGATGACCAGAAATATGCTTGGAAAAAAGTTATTTCGCACGGTACGAAAAAGAGATGATCGAAAATATTTTTTTTCAGAATCAAAATCGGACTTTGATGGGTGAGTTTCTAGGTGTATTCCGACCCGCTGAATCCGAAAATCCGAATTTTGATGACCAGAAATATGCTTGTAACAAAGTTATTTCGCATGGTACGAAAAAGATATGATCGAAAATATCTGTCTCCAGAATCGAAATCGAACTTTGATGGGTGTGTTTATAGGTGTATTTTGACCCGCTGAATCTGACAATCCAAGCTTTGATGACCAAAAATATGCTTGGAAAAAAGTTATTTCGCATGGTACGAAAAAGAGATGATCGGAAATATCTGTCTCCAGAATCGAAATCGAACTTTGATGGGTGGGCTTATAGGTGTATTTTGACCCGCTGAATCCGAGAATCCAAGCTTTGATGACAAAAAATATGCTTGGAAAAAAGTTATTTCGCATGGTACGACAAAGAGATGATCGGAAATATCTTTCTCCAGAATCGACAGCGAACTTTGATGGGTGGGTTCATAGGTGTATTTTGACCCGCTGAATCCAAAAATCCAACCTTTGTTACACGAAAATACACCTGGAAAGAAGTTATTTCGCATGGTCCGAAAAATAGATGATCGAAAATATTTTTTTTCAGAATCGAAATCGGACTTTAATGGGTGAGTTTCTAGGTTCATTTCGACCCGCTGAATCCGAAAATCCGAACTTTGATGACCAAAAATTTGCTTGGAAAAAAGTTATTTCGCATGGTACGAAAAAGAGATGATCGGAAATATTTTTTTTCAGAATCAAAATCGGACTTTGATGGGTGAGTTTCTTGGTGTATTTCGACCCGCTGAATCCGAAAATCCAAACTTTGATGACCAAAAATTCGCTTGGAAAAAAGTTATTTCGCATGGTACGAAAAAGAGATGATCGAAAATATCTGTCTCCAGAATCAAAATCGAACTATGATGGGTGGGTTCATAGGTGTATTTTGACCCGCTGAATCCAAAAATCCAATCTTCGTTACACGAAAATACACCTGGAAAGAAGTTATTTCGCATGGTACGAAAAAGAGATGATCGAAAATATCTGTCTCCAGAATCAAAATCGAACTTTGATGGGTGGGTTCATAGGTGTACTTTGACTCGCTGAATCCAAAAATCCAACCTTTGTTACACGAAAATACACCTGGAAAGAAGTTATTCCGCATGGTACGAAAAACAGATGATTGACAATATTTTTCTTCAGAATCCAAATCGGACTTTGATGGGTGAGTTTCTAGGTGTATTCCGACCCGCTGAATCCGAAAATCCGAACTTTGATGACCAAAAATATGCTTGGAACAAAGTTATTTCGCATGGTACGAAAAAGAGATGATCGAAAATATCTGTCTCCAGAATCGAAATCGAACTTTGATGGGTGGGTTTATAGGTGTATTTTGACCCGCTGAATCCAAAAATCCAACCTTTGTGACACGAAAATAGACCTGGAAAGAAGTTATTTCGCATGGTACGAAAAAGAGATGATCGAAAATATTTTTTTTCAGACTTAAAATCGGACTTTAATGGGTGAGTTTCTAGGTGTATTCCGACCCGCTGAATCCGAAAATCCAACCTCTGATGACCAGAAATATGCTTGGAAAGAAGTTATTTCGCACGGTACGAAAAAGAGATGATCGAAAATATTTTTTTTCAGAATCAAAATCGGACTTTGATGGGTGAGTTTCTAGGTGTATTCCGACCCGCTGAATCCGAAAATCCGAACTTTGATGACCAGAAATATGCTTGTAACAAAGTTATTTCGCATGGTACGAAAAAGATATGATCGAAAATATCTGTCTCCAGAATCGAAATCGAACTTTGATGGGTGGGTTTATAGGTGTATTTTGACCCGCTGAATCCGACAATCCAAGCTTTGATGACCAAAAATATGCTTGGAAAAAAGTTATTTCGCATGGTACGAAAAAGAGATGATCGGAAATATCTTTCTCCAGAAGCGAAAGCGAACTTTGATGGGTGGGTTCATAGGTGTATTTTGACCCGCTGACTCCCAAAATCCAACCTTTGTTACACGAAAATACACCTGGAAAGAAGTTATTTCGCATTGTCCGAAAAAGAGATGATCGAAAATATTTTTTTTCAGAATCAAAATCGGACTTTAATGGGTGAGATTCTAGGTTCATTTCGACCCGCTGAATCCGAAAATCAAAACTTTGATGACCAAAAATTTGCTTGGAAAAAAGTTATTTCGCATGGTACGAAAAAGAGATGATCGGAAATATTTTTTTTCAGAATCAAAATCGGACTTTGATCGGTGAGTTTCTGGGTGTATTTCGACCCGCTGAATCGAAAAATCCAACCTTTGATGACCAAAAATATGCTTGGATAAAAGTTATTTCGCATGGTACGAAAAAGAGATGATCAAAAATATCTGTCTCCAGAATCAAAATCGAACTTTGATGGGTGGGTTCATAGGTGTATTTTGACCCGCTGAATCCAAAAGTCCAACCTTTGTTACACGAAAATACACCGGGAAAGAAGTTATTCCGCATGGTACGAAAAAGAGATGATTGAAAATATTTTTTTTCAGAATCAAAATCGGACTTTGATGGGTGAGTTTCTAGGTGTATTCCGACCCGCTGAATCCGAAAATCCGAACTTTGATGACCAAAAATATGCTTGGAACAAAGTTATTTCGCATGGTACGAAAAAGAGATGATCGAAAATATCTGTCTCCAGAATCGAAATCGAACTTTGATAGGTGGGTTTATAGGTGTATTTCGACCCGCTGAATCCGAAAATCCAAACTTTGATGACCAAAAATTTGCTTGGAAAGAAGTTATTTCGCATGGTACGAAAAAGAGATGATCGGAAATATTTTTTTTCAGAATCAAAATCGGACTTTGATGGGTGAGTTTCTGGGTGTATTTCGACCCGCTGAATCCGAAAATCCAACCTTTGATGACCAAAAATATGCTTGGAAAAAAGTTATTTCGCATGGTACGAAAAAGAGATGATCGAAAATATCTGTCTCCAGAATCGAAATCGAACTTTGATGGGTGGGTTTATAGGTGTATGTTGACCCGCTGAATCCAAAAATCCAACCTTTGATACACGAAAATTCACCTGGAAAGAAGTTATTTCGCATGGTACAAAAAAGAGATGATCGAAAATATTTTTTTTCAGACTTAAAATCGGACTTTAATGGGTGGGTTTCTAGGTGTATTTCGACCCGCTGAATCCGAAAATCCAACCTCTGATGACCAGAAATATGCTTGGAAAAAAGTTATTTCGCACGGTACGAAAAAGAGATGATCGAAAATATTTTTTTTCAGAATCAAAATCGGACTTTGATGGGTGAGTTTCTAGGTGTATTCCGACCCGCTGAATCCGAAAATCCGAACTTTGATGACCAGAAATATGCTTGTAACAAAGTTATTTCGCATGGTACGAAAAAGATATGATCGAAAATATCTGTCTCCAGAATCGAAATCGAACTTTGATGGGTGGGTTTATAGGTGTATTTTGACCCGCTGAATCCGACAATCCAAGCTTTGATGACCAAAAATATGCTTGGAAAAAAGTTATTTCGCATGGTACGAAAAAGAGATGATCGGAAATATCTTTCTCCAGAATCGAAAGCGAACTTTGATGGGTGGGTTCATAGGTGTATTTTGACCCGCTGACTCCCAAAATCCAACCTTTGTTACACGAAAATACACCTGGAAAGAAGTTATTTCGCATTGTCCGAAAAAGAGATGATCGAAAATATTTTTTTTCAGAATCAAAATCGGACTTTAATGGGTGAGATTCTAGGTTCATTTCGACCCGCTGAATCCGAAAATCAAAACTTTGATGCCCAAAAATTTGCTTGGAAAAAAGTTATTTCGCATGGTACGAAAAAGAGATGATCGGAAATATTTTTTTTCAGAATCAAAATCGGACTTTGATCGGTGAGTTTCTGGGTGTATTTCGACCCGCTGAATCGGAAAATCCAACCTTTGATGACCAAAAATATGCTTGGAAAAAAGTTATTTCGCATGGTACGAAAAAAAGATGATCAAAAATATCTGTCTCCAGAATCAAAATCGAATTTTGATGGGTGGGTTCATAGGTGTATTTTGACCCGCTGAATCCAAAAGTCCAACCTTTGTTACACGAAAATACACCGGGAAAGAAGTTATTCCGCATGGTACGAAAAAGAGATGATTGAAAATATTTTTTTTCAGAATCAAAATCGGACTTTGATGGGTGAGTTTCTAGGTGTATTCCGACCCGCTGAATCCGAAAATCCGAACTTTGATGACCAAAAATATGCTTGGAACAAAGTTATTTCGCATGGTACGAAAAAGAGATGATCGAAAATATCTGTCTCCAGAATCGAAATCGAACTTTGATAGGTGGGTTTATAGGTGTATTTCGACCCGCTGAATCCGAAAATCCAAACTTTGATGACCAAAAATTTGCTTGGAAAGAAGTTATTTCGCATGGTACGAAAAAGAGATGATCGGAAATATTTTTTTTCAGAATCAAAATCGGACTTTGATGGGTGAGTTTCTGGGTGTATTTCGACCCGCTGAATCCGAAAATCCAACCTTTGATGACCAAAAATATGCTTGGAAAAAAGTTATTTCGCATGGTACGAAAAAGAGATGATCGAAAATATCTGTCTCCAGAATCGAAATCGAACTTTGATGGGTGGGTTTATAGGTGTATTTTGACCCGCTGAATCCAAAAATCCAACCTTTGATACACGAAAATTCACCTGGAAAGAAGTTATTTCGCATGGTACAAAAAAGAGATGATCGAAAATATTTTTTTTCAGACTTAAAATCGGACTTTAATGGGTGGGTTTCTAGGTGTATTCCGACCCGCTGAATCCGAAAATCCAACCTCTGATGACCAGAAATATGCTTGGAAAAAAGTTATTTCGCACGGTACGAAAAAGAGATGATCGAAAATATTTTTTTTCAGAATCAAAATCGGACTTTGATGGGTGAGTTTCTAGGTGTATTCCGACCCGCTGAATCCGAAAATCCGAACTTTGATGACCAGAAATATGCTTGTAACAAAGTTATTTCGCATGGTACGAAAAAGATATGATCGAAAATATCTGTCTCCAGAATCGAAATCGAACTTTGATGGGTGGGTTTATAGGTGTATTTTGACCCGCTGAATCCGACAATCCAAGCTTTGATGACCAAAAATATGCTTGGAAAAAAGTTATTTCGCATGGTACGAAAAAGAGATGATCGGAAATATCTTTCTCCAGAATCGAAAGCGAACTTTGATGGGTGGGTTCATAGGTGTATTTTGACCCGCTGACTCCCAAAATCCAACCTTTGTTACACGAAAATACACCTGGAAAGAAGTTATTTCGCATTGTCCGAAAAAGAGATGATCGAAAATATTTTTTTTCAGAATCAAAATCGGACTTTAATGGGTGAGATTCTAGGTTCATTTCGACCCGCTGAATCCGAAAATCAAAACTTTGATGACCAAAAATTTGCTTGGAAAAAAGTTATTTCGCATGGTACGAAAAAGAGATGATCGGAAATATTTTTTTTCAGAATCAAAATCGGACTTTGATCGGTGAGTTCCTGGGTGTATTTCGACCCGCTGAATCGGAAAATCCAACCTTTGATGACCAAAAATATGCTTGGAAAAAAGTTATTTCGCATGGTACGAAAAAGAGATGATCAAAAATATCTGTCTCCAGAATCAAAATCGAACTTTGATGGGTGGGTTCATAGGTGTATTTTGACCCGCTGAATCCAAAAGTCCAACCTTTGTTACACGAAAATACACCGGGAAAGAAGTTATTCCGCATGGTACGAAAAAGAGATGATTGAAAATATTTTTTTTCAGAATCAAAATCGGACTTTGATGGGTGAGTTTCTAGGTGTATTCCGACCCGCTGAATCCGAAAATCCGAACTTTGATGACCAAAAATATGCTTGGAACAAAGTTATTTCGCATGGTACGAAAAAGAGATGATCGAAAATATCTGTCTCCAGAATCGAAATCGAACTTTGATAGGTGGGTTTATAGGTGTATTTCGACCCGCTGAATCCGAAAATCCAAACTTTGATGACCAAAAATTTGCTTGGAAAGAAGTTATTTCGCATGGTACGAAAAAGAGATGATCGGAAATATTTTTTTTCAGAATCAAAATCGGACTTTGATGGGTGAGTTTCTGGGTGTATTTCGACCCGCTGAATCCGAAAATCCAACCTTTGATGACCAAAAATATGCTTGGAAAAAAGTTATTTCGCATGGTACGAAAAAGAGATGATCGAAAATATCTGTCTCCAGAATCGAAATCGAACTTTGATGGGTGGGTTTATAGGTGTGTTTGACCCGCTGAATCCAAAAATCCAACCTTTGATACACGAAAATTCACCTGGAAAGAAGTTATTTCGCATGGTACAAAAAAGAGATGATCGAAAATATTTTTTTTCAGACTTAAAATCGGACTTTAATGGGTGGGTTTCTAGGTGTATTTCGACCCGCTGAATCCGAAATCCAACCTCTGATGACCAGAAATATGCTTGGAACAAAGTTATTTCGCACGGTACGAAAAAGAGATGATCGAAAATATTTTTTTTCAGAATCAAAATCGGACTTTGATGGGTGAGTTTCTAGGTGTATTCCGACCCGCTGAATCCAAAAATCCGAACTTTGATGACCAAAAATATGCTTCGAACAAAGTTATTTCGCATGGTACGAAAAAGATATGATCGAAAATATCTGTCTCCAGAATCGAAATCGAACTTTGATGGGTGGGTTTATAGGTGTATTTTGACCCGCTGAATCCGACAATCCAAGCTTTGATGACCAAAAATATGCTTGGAAAAAAGTTATTTCGCATGGTACGAAAAAGAGATGATCGGAAATATCTGTCTCCAGAATCGAAATCGAACTTTGATCGGTGGGTTTATAGGTGTATTTTGACCCGCTGAATCCGAAAATCCGAACTTTGATGACCAAAAATTTGCTTGGAAAAAAGTTATTTCGCATGGTACGAAAAAGAGATGATCGGAAATATTTTTTTTCAGAATCAAAATCGGACTTTGATGGGTGAGTTTCTTGGTGTATTTCGACCCGCTGAATCCGAAAATCCAAACTTTGATGACCAAAAATTTGCTTGGAAAAAAGTTATTTCGCATGGTACGAAAAAGAGATGATCGAAAATATCTGTCTCCAGAATCAAAATCGAACTATGATGGGTGGGTTCATAGGTGTATTTTGACCCGCTGAATCCAAAAATCCAACCTTCGTTACACGAAAATACACCTGGAAAGAAGTTATTCCGCATGGTACGACAAACAGATGATCGAGAATATTTTTTTTCAGAATCGGAATCGGACTTTAATGGGTGAGTTTCTGGGTGTATTTCGACCCGCTGAATCCGAAAATCCAACCTTTGATGACCAAAAATATGCTTGGAAAAAAGTTATTTCGCATGGTACGAAAAAGAGATGATCGAAAATATCTGTCTCCAGAATCAAAATCGAACTTTGATGGGTGGGTTCATAGGTGTACTTTGACTCGCTGAATCCAAAAATCCAACCTTTGTTACACGAAAATACACCTGGAAAGAAGTTATTCCGCATGGTACGAAAAACAGATGATTGACAATATTTTTCTTCAGAATCCAAATCGGACTTTGATGGGTGAGTTTCTAGGTGTATTCCGACCCGCTGGATCCGAAAATCCGAACTTTGATGACCAAAAATATGCTTGGAACAAAGTTATTTCGCATGGTACGAAAAAGAGATGATCGAAAATATCTGTCTCCAGAATCGAAATCGAACTTTGATGGGTGGGTTTATAGGTGTATTTTGACCCGCTGAATCCAAAAATCCAACCTTTGTCACACGAAAATAGACCTGGAAAGAAGTGATTTCGCATGGTACGAAAAAGAGATGATCGAAAATATTTTTTTTCAGACTTAAAATCGGACTTTAATGGGTGAGTTTCTAGGTGTATTCCGACCCGCTGAATCCGAAAATCCAACCTCTGATGACCAGAAATATGCTTGGAAAAAAGTTATTTCGCACGGTACGAAAAAGAGATGATCGAAAATATTTTTTTTCAGAATCAAAATCGGACTTTGATGGGTGAGTTTCTAGGTGTATTCCGACCCGCTGAATCCGAAAATCCGAACTTTGATGACCAGAAATATGCTTGTAACAAAGTTATTTCGCATGGTACGAAAAAGATATGATCGAAAATATCTGTCTCCAGAATCGAAATCGAACTTTGATGGGTGTGTTTATAGGTGTATTTTGACCCGCTGAATCTGACAATCCAAGCTTTGATGACCAAAAATATGCTTGGAAAAAAGTTATTTCGCATGGTACGAAAAAGAGATGATCGGAAATATCTGTCTCCAGAATCGAAATCGAACTTTGATGGGTGGGCTTATAGGTGTATTTTGACCCGCTGAATCCGAGAATCCAAGCTTTGATGACAAAAAATATGCTTGGAAAAAAGTTATTTCGCATGGTACGACAAAGAGATGATCGGAAATATCTTTCTCCAGAATCGACAGCGAACTTTGATGGGTGGGTTCATAGGTGTATTTTGACCCGCTGAATCCAAAAATCCAACCTTTGTTACACGAAAATACACCTGGAAAGAAGTTATTTCGCATGGTCCGAAAAATAGATGATCGAAAATATTTTTTTTCAGAATCGAAATCGGACTTTAATGGGTGAGTTTCTAGGTTCATTTCGACCCGCTGAATCCGAAAATCCGAACTTTGATGACCAAAAATTTGCTTGGAAAAAAGTTATTTCGCATGGTACGAAAAAGAGATGATCGGAAATATTTTTTTTCAGAATCAAAATCGGACTTTGATGGGTGAGTTTCTTGGTGTATTTCGACCCGCTGAATCCGAAAATCCAAACTTTGATGACCAAAAATTTGCTTGGAAAAAAGATATTTTGCATGGTACGAAAAAGACATGATCGAAAATATCTGTCTCCAGAATCAAAATCGATCTATGATGGGTGGGTTCATAGGTGTATTTTGACCCGCTGAATCCAAAAATCCAACCTTCGTTACACGAAAATACACCTGGAAAGAAGTTATTCCGCATGGTACGGAAAACAGATGATCGAGAATATTTTTTTTCAGAATCGGAATCGGACTTTAATGGGTGAGTTTCTGGGTGTATTTCGACCCGCTGAATCCGAAAATCCAACCTTTGATGACCAAAAATATGCTTGGAAAAAAGTTATTTCGCATGGTACGAAAAAGAGATGATCGAAAATATCTGTCTCCCGAATCAAAATCGAACTTTGATGGGTGGGTTCATAGGTGTACTTTGACTCGCTGAATCCAAAAATCCAACCTTTGTTACACGAAAATACACCTGGAAAGAAGTTATTCCGCATGGTACGAAAAACAGATGATTGACAATATTTTTCTTCAGAATCCAAATCGGACTTTGATGGGTGAGTTTCTAGGTGTATTCCGACCCGCTGAATCCGAAAATCCGAACTTTGATGACCAAAAATATGCTTGGAACAAAGTTATTTCGCATGGTACGAAAAAGAGATGATCGAAAATATCTGTCTCCAGAATCGAAATCGAACTTTGATGGGTGGGTTTATAGGTGTATTTTGACCCGCTGGATCCAAAAATCCAACCTTTGTGACACGAAAATAGACCTGGAAAGAAGTTATTTCGCATGGTACGAAAAAGAGATGATCGAAAATATTTTTTTTCAGACTTAAAATCGGACTTTAATGGGTGAGTTTCTAGGTGTATTCCGACCCGCTGAATCCGAAAATCCAACCTCTGATGACCAGAAATATGCTTGGAAAAAAGTTATTTCGCACGGTACGAAAAAGAGATGATCGAAAATATTTTTTTTCAGAATCAAAATCGGACTTTGATGGGTGAGTTTCTAGGTGTATTCCGACCCGCTGAATCCGAAAATCCGAACTTTGATGACCAGAAATATGCTTGTAACAAAGTTATTTCGCATGGTACGAAAAAGATATGATCGAAAATATCTGTCTCCAGAATCGAAATCGAACTTTGATGGGTGGGTTTATAGGTGTATTTTGACCCGCTGAATCCGACAATCCAAGCTTTGATGACCAAAAATATGCTTGGAAAAAAGTTATTTCGCATGGTACGAAAAATAGATGATCGGAAATATCTGTCTCCAGAATCGAAATCGAACTTTGATGGGTGGGTTTATAGGTGTATTTTGACCCGCTGAATCCGAGAATCCAAGCTTTGATGACAAAAAATATGCTTGGAAAGAAGTTATTTCGCATGGTACGACAAAGAGATGATCGGAAATATCTTTCTCCAGAATCGACAGCGAACTTTGATGGGTGGGTTCATAGGTGTATTTTGACCCGCTGAATCCAAAAATCCAACCTTTGTTACACGAAAATACACCTGGAAAGAAGTTATTTCGCATGGTCCGAAAAATAGATGATCGAAAATATTTTTTGTCAGAATCGAAATCGGACTTTAATGGGTGAGTTTCTAGGTTCATTTCGACCCGCTGAATCCGAAAATCCGAACTCTGATGACCAAAAATTTGCTCGGAAAAAAGTTATTTCGCATGGTACGAAAAAGAGATGATCGGAAATATTTTTTTTCAGAATCAAAATCGGACTTTGACGGGTGAGTTTCTTGGTGTATTTCGACCCGCTGAATCCGAAAATCCAAACTTTGATGACCAAAAATTTGCTTGGAAAAAAGTTATTTCGCATGGTACGAAAAAGAGATGATCGAAAATATCTGTCTCCAGAATCAAAATCGAACTATGATGGGTGGGTTCATAGGTGTATTTTGACCCGCTGAATCCAAAAATCCAACCTTCGTTACACGAAAATACACCTGGAAAGAAGTTATTCCGCATGGTACGAAAAACAGATGATCGAGAATATTTTTTTTCAGAATCGGAATCGGACTTCAATGGGTGAGTTTCTGGGTGTATTTCGACCCGCTGAATCCGAAGATCCAACCTTTGATGACCAAAAATATGCTTGGAAAAAAGTTATTTCGCATGGTACGAAAAAGAGATGATCGAAAATATCTGTCTCCAGAATCAAAATCGAACTTTGATGGGTGGGTTCATAGGTGTACTTTGACTCGCTGAATCCAAAAATCCAACCTTTGTTACACGAAAATACACCTGGAAAGAAGTTATTCCGCATGGTACGAAAAACAGATGATTGACAATATTTTTTTTCAGAATCCAAATCGGACTTTGATGGGTGAGTTTCTAGGTGTATTCCGACCCGCTGAATCCGAAAATCCGAACTTTGATGACCAAAAATATGCTTGGAACAAAGTTATTTCGCATGGTACGAAAAAGAGATGATCGAAAATATCTGTCTCCAGAATCGAAATCGAACTTTGATGGGTGGGTTTATAGGTGTATTTTGACCCGCTGAATCCAAAAATCCAACCTTTGTGACACGAAAATAGACCTGGAAAGAAGTTATTTCGCATGGTACGAAAAAGAGATGATCGAAAATATTTTTTTTCAGACTTAAAATCGGACTTTAATGGGTGAGTTTCTAGGTGTATTCCGACCCGCTGAATCCGAAAATCCAACCTCTGATGACCAGAAATATGCTTGGAAAAAAGTTATTTCGCACGGTACGAAAAAGAGATGATCGAAAATATTTTTTTTCAGAATCAAAATCGGACTTTGATGGGTGAGTTTCTAGGTGTATTCCGACCCGCTGAATCCGAAAATCCGAACTTTGATGACCAGAAATATGCTTGTAACAAAGTTATTTCGCATGGTACGAAAAAGATATGATCGAAAATATCTGTCTCCAGAATCGAAATCGAACTTTGATGGGTGGGTTTATAGGTGTATTTTGACCCGCTGAATCCGACAATCCAAGCTTTGATGACCAAAAATATGCTTGGAAAAAAGTTATTTCGCATGGTACGAAAAAGAGATGATCGGAAATATCTGTCTCCAGAATCGAAATCGAACTTTGATGGGTGGGTTTATAGGTGTATTTTGACCCGCTGAATCCGAGAATCCAAGCTTTGATGACAAAAAATATGCTTGGAAAAAAGTTATTTCGCATGGTACGACAAAGAGATGATCGGAAATATCTTTCTCCAGAATCGACAGCGAACTTTGATGGGTGGGTTCATAGGTGTATTTTGACCCGCTGAATCCAAAAATCCAACCTTTGTTACACGAAAATACACCTGGAAAGAAGTTATTTCGCATGGTCCGAAAAATAGATGATCGAAAATATTTTTTGTCAGAATCGAAATCGGACTTTAATGGGTGAGTTTCTAGGTTCATTTCGACCCGCTGAATCCGAAAATCCGAACTTTGAAGACCAAAAATTTGCGTGGAAAAAAGTTATTTCGCATGGTACGAAAAAGAGATGATCGGAAATATTTTTTTTCAGAATCAAAATCGGACTTTGACGGGTGAGTTTCTTGGTGTATTTCGACCCGCTGAATCCGAAAATCCAAACTTTGATGACCAAAAATTTGCTTGGAAAAAAGTTATTTCGCATGGTACGAAAAAGAGATGATCGAAAATATCTGTCTCCAGAATCAAAATCGAACTATGATGGGTGGGTTCATAGGTGTATTTTGACCCGCTGAATCCAAAAATCCAACCTTCGTTACACGAAAATACACCTGGAAAGAAGTTATTCCGCATGGTACGAAAAACAGATGATCGAGAATATTTTTTTTCAGAATCGGAATCGGACTTCAATGGGTGAGTTTCTGGGTGTATTTCGACCCGCTGAATCCGAAAATCCAACCTTTGATGACCAAAAATATGCTTGGAAAAAAGTTATTTCGCATGGTACGAAAAAGAGATGATCGAAAATATCTGTCTCCAGAATCAAAATCGAACTTTGATGATTGGGTTCATAGGTGTACTTTGACTCGCTGAATCCAAAAATCCAACCTTTGTTACACGAAAATACACCTGGAAAGAAGTTATTCCGCATGGTACGAAAAACAGATGATTGACAATATTTTTTTTCAGAATCCAAATCGGACTTTGATGGGTGAGTTTCTAGGTGTATTCCGACCCGCTGAATCCGAAAATCCGAACTTTGATGACCAAAAATATGCTTGGAACAAAGTTATTTCGCATGGTACGAAAAAGAGATGATCGAAAATATCTGTCTCCAGAATCGAAATCGAACTTTGATGGGTGGGTTTATAGGTGTATTTTGACCCGCTGAATCCAAAAATCCAACCTTTGCGACACGAAAATAGACCTGGAAAGAAGTTATTTCGCATGGTACGAAAAAGAGATGATCGAAAATATTTTTTGTCAGACTTAAAATCGGACTTTAATGGGTGAGTTTCTAGGTGTATTCCGACCCGCTGAATCCGAAAATCCAACCTCTGATGACCAGAAATATGCTTGGAAAAAAGTTATTTCGCACGGTACGAAAAAGAGATGATCGAAAATATTTTTTTTCAGAATCAAAATCGGACTTTGATGGGTGAGTTTCTAGGTGTATTCCGACCCGCTGAATGCGAAAATCCGAACTTTGATGACCAGAAATATGCTTGTAACAAAGTTATTTAGCATGATACGAAAAAGAGATGATCGAAAATATCTGTCTCCAGAATCGAAATCGAACTTTGATGGGTGGGTTCATAGGTGTATTTTGACCCGCTGAATCCGACAATCCAAGCTTTGATGACCAAAAATATGCTTGGAAAAAAGCTATTTCGCATGGTACGAAAAAGAGATGATCGGAAATATCTGTCTCCAGAATCGAAATCGAACTTTGATGGGTGGGTTTATAGGTGTATTTTGACCCGCTGAATCCGAGAATTCAAGCTTTGATGACCAAAAATATGCTTGGAAAAAAGTTATTTCGCATGGTACGAAAAAGAGATGATCGGAAATATCTTTCTCCAGAATCGAAAGCGAACTTTGATGGGTGGGTTCATAGGTGTATTTTGACCCGCTGACTCCAAAAATCCAACCTTTGTTACACGAAAATACACCTGGAAAGAAGTTATTTCGCATGGTCCGAAAAAGAGATGATCGAAAATATTTTGTTTCAGAATCAAAATCGGACTTTAATGGGTGAGATTCTAGGTTCATTTCGACCCGCTGAATCCGAAAATCAAAACTTTGATGACCAAAAATTTGCTCGGAAAAAAGTTATTTCGCATGGTACGAAAAAGAGATGATCGGAAATATTTTTTTTCAGAATCAAAATCGGACTTCGATCGGTGAGTTTCTAGGTGTATTCCGACCCGCTGAATCCGAAAATCCGACTTTTGATGACCAAAAATATGCTTGGAACAAAGTTATTTCGCATCGTACGAAAAAGAGATGATCGAAAATATCTGTCTCCAGAATCGAAATCGAACTTTGATGGGTGGGTTCATAGGTGTATTTTGACCCGCTGAATCCGACAATCCAAGCTTTGATGACCAAAAATATGCTTGGAAAAAAGTTATTTCGCATGTTACGAAAAAGAGATGATCGGAAATATTTTCTTTCAGAATCAAAATCGGACGTTGATGGGTGAGTTTCTAGGTTCATTTCGACCCGCTGAATCCGAAAATCCAAACTTTGATGACCAAAAATTCGCTTGGAAAAAAGTTATTTCGCATGGTACGAAAAAGAGGTGATCGGAAATATCTGTCTCCAGAATCAAAATCGAACTTTGATGGGTGGGTTCATAGGTGTATTTTGACCCGCTGAATCCAAAAATCCAACCTTTGTCGCACAAAAATACACCGGGAAAGATGTTATTCCGCATGGTACGAAAAAAAAATGATTGAAAATATTTTTTTTCAGAATCAAAATCGGACTTTGATGGGTGAGTTTCTAGGTGTATTCCGACCCGCTGAATCCGAAAATCCGAACTTTGATGACCAAAAATATGCTTGGAACAAAGTTATTTCGCATGGTACGAAAAAGAGATGATCGAAAATATCTGTCTCCAGAATCGAAATCGAACTTTGATGGGTGGGTTTATAGGTGTATTTTGACCCGCTGAATCCGAGAATCCAAGCTTTGATGACCAAAAATATGCTTGGAGAAAAGTTATTTCGCATGGTACGAAAAAGAGATGATCGGAAATATCTTTCTCCAGAATCAAAAGCGAACTTTGATGGGTGGGTTCATAGGTGTATTTTGACCCGCTGAATCTAAAAATCCAACCTTTGTTACACGAAAATACACCTGGAAAGAAGTTATTTCGCATGGTCCGAAAAAGAGATGATTGAAAATATTTTTTTTCAGAATCAAAATCGGACTTTAATGGGTGAGTTTCTAGGTTCATTTCGACCCGCTGAATCCGAAAATCCAAACTTTGATGACCAAAAATTTGCTTGGAAAAAAGTTATTCCGCATGGTACGAAAAATAGATGAACGGAAATATTTTTTTTCAGAATCAAAATCGGACTTTGATCGGTGAGTTTCTGGGTGTATTTCGACCCGCTGAATCCGAAAATCCAACCTTTGATGACCAAAAATATGCTTGGGAAAAAGTTATTTCGCATGGTACGAAAAAGAGATGATCGAAAATATCTGTCTCCAGAATCAAAATCGAACTTTGATGGGTGGGTTCATAGGTGTATTTTGACCCACTGAATCCAAAAATCCAACCTTCGTCACACGAAAATACACCTGGAAAGAAGTTATTCCGCATGGTACGAAAAACAGATGATCGAAAATATTTTTGTTCAGAATCGGAATCGGACTTTGATGGGTGAGTTTCTAGGTGTATTTCGACCCGCTGAATCTGAAAATCCAACCTCTGATAGCCAGAAATATGCTTGGAAAGAAGTTATTTCGCACGGTACGACAAAGAGATGATCGAAAATATTTTTTTTCAGAATCAAAATCGGACTTTGATGGGTGAGTTTCTAGGTGTATTCCGACCCGCTGAATCCGAAAATCCGAACTTTGATGGCCAAAAATATGCTTGGAACAAAGTTATTTCGCATGGTACGAAAAAGAGATGATCGAAAATATCTGTCTCCAGAATGGAAATCAAACTTTGATGGGTGGGTTCATAGGTGTATTTTGACCCGCTGAATCCGACAATCCAAGCTTTGATGACCAAAAATATGCTTGGACAAAAGTTATTTCGCATGGTCCGAAAAAGAGATGATTGAAAATATTTTTTTCCAGAATCAAAATCGGACTTTAATGGGTGAGTTTCTAGGTTCATTTCGACCCGCTGAATCCGAAAATCCAAACTTTGATGACCAAAAATCTGCTTGGAAAAAAGTTATTACGCATGGTACGAAAAATAGATGAATGGAAATATTTTTTTTCAGAATCAAAATCGGACTTTGATGGGTGAGTTTCTGGGTGTATTTCGACCCGCTGAATCCGAAAATCCAACCTTTGATGACCAAAAATATGCTTGGGAAAAAGTTATTTCGCATGGTACGAAAAAGAGATGATCGAAAATATCTGTCTCCAGAATCAAAATCGAACTTCGATGGGTGGGCTCATAGGTGTATTTTGACCCGCTGAATCCAAAAATCCAACCTTCGTCACACGAAAATACACCTGGAAAGAAGTTATTCCGCATGGTACGAAAAACAGATCATCGAAAATATTTTTGTTCAGAATCGGAATCGGACTTTGATGGGTGAGTTTCTAGGTGTATTTCGACCCGCTGAATCCGAAAATCCAACCTCTGATGACCAGAAATATGCTTGGAACAAAGTTATTTCGCACGGTTCGAAAAAGAGATGATCGAAAATATTTTCTTTCAGAATCAAAATCGGACTTTGATGGGTGAGTTTCTAGGTGTATTCCGACCCGCTGAATCCAAAAATCCGAACTTTGATGACCAAAAATATGCTTCGAACAAAGTTATTTCGCATGGTACGAAAAAGAGATAATCGAAAATATCTGTCTCCAGAATCGAAATCGAACTTTGATGGGTGGGTTTATAGGTGTATTTTGACCCGCTGAATCCGACAATCCAAGCTTTGATGACCAAAAATATGCTTGGAAAAAAGTTATTTCGCATGGTACGAAAAAGAGATGATCGGAAATATCTGTCTCCAGAATCGAAATCGAACTTTGATGGGTGGGTTTATAGGTGTATTTTGACCCGCTGAATCCGAGAATCCAAGCTTTGATGACCAAAAATATGCTTGGAAAAAAGTTATTTCGCATGGTACGAAAAAGAGATGATCGGAAATATCTTTCTCCAGAATCGAAAACGAACTTTGATGGGTGGGTTCATAGGTGTATTTTGACCCGCTGAATCCAAAAATCCAACCTTTGTTACACGAAAATTCACCTGGAAAGAAGTTATTTCGCATGGTCCGAAAATGAGATGATCGAAAATATTTTTTTTCAGAATCAAAATCGGACTTCAATGGGTGAGTTTCTAGGTTCATTTCGACCCGCTGAATCCGAAAATCCGAACTTTGATGACCAAAAATTTGCTTGGAAAAAAGTTATTTCGCATGGTACGAAAAAGAGATGATCGAAAATATCTGTCTCCAGAATCGAAATCAAACTTTGATGGGTGGGTTCATAGGTGTATTTTGACCCGCTGAATCCGACAATCCAAGCTTTGATGACCAAAAATATGCTTGGACAAAAGTTATTTCGCATGGTACGAAAAAGAGATGATCGAAAATATTTTTTTTCAGAATCAAAATCGGACTTTAATGGGTGAGTTTCTAGGTTCATTTCGACCCGCTGAATCCGAAAATCCAACCTTTGATGACCAAAAATATGCTTGGAAAAAAGTTATTTCGCATGGTACGAAAAAGAGATGATCGAAAATATCTGTCTCCAGAATCAAAATCGAACTTTGATGGGTGGGTTCATAGGTGTATTTTGACTCGCTGAATCCAAAAATCCAACCTTTGTTACACGAAAATACACCTGGAAAGAAGTTATTCCGCATGGTACGAAAAACAGATGATTGACAATATTTTTTTTCAGAATCCAAATCGGACTTTGATGGGTGAGTTTCTAGGTGTATTCCGACCCGCTGAATCCGAAAATCTGAACTTTGATGACCAAAAATATGCTTGGAACAAAGTTATTTCGCATGGTACGAAAAAGAGATGATCGAAAATATCTGTCTCCAGAATCGAAATCGAACTTTGATGGGTGGGTTTATAGGTGTATTTTGACCCGCTGAATCCAAAAATCCAACCTTTGTTACACGAAAATAGACCTGGGAAGAAGTTATTTCGCATGGTACGAAAAAGAGATGATCGAAAATATTTTTTTTCAGACTTAAAATCGGACTTTAATGGGAGAGTTTCTAGGTGTATTTCGACCCGCTGAATCCGAAAATCCAGCCTCTGATGACCAGAAATATGCTTGGAAAAAAGTTATTTCGCACGGTACGAAAAAGAGATGATCGAAAATATTTTTTTTCAGAATCAAAATCGGACTTTGATGGGTGAGTTTCTAGGTGTATTCCGACCCGCTGAATCCGAAAATCCGAACTTTGATGACCAGAGATATGCTTGGAACAAAGTTATTTCGCATGGTACGAAAAAGAGATGATCGAAAATATCTGTCTCCAGAATCGAAATCGAACTTTGATGGGTGGGTTCATAGGTGTATTTTGACCCGCTGAATCCGACAATCCAAGCTTTGATGACCAAAAATATGCTTGGAAAAAAGTTATTTCGCATGGTACGAAAGAGAGATGATCGGAAATATCTGTCTCCAGAATCGAAATCGAACTTTGATGGGTGGGTTTATAGGTGAATTTTGACCCGCTGAAACCGAGAATCCAAGCTTTGATGACCAAAAATATGCTTGGAAAAAAGTTATTTCGCATGGTACGAAAAAGAGATGATCGGAAATATCTTCCTCCAGAATCGAAAGCGAACTTTGATGGGTGGGTTCATAGGTGTATTTTGACCCGCTGACTCCCAAAATCCAACCTTTGTTACACGAAAATACACCTGGAAAGAAGTTATTTCGCATTGTCCGAAAAAGAGATGATCGAAAATATTTTTTTTCAGAATCAAAATCGGACTTTAATGGGTGAGATTTTAGGTTCATTTCGACCCGCTGAATCCGAAAATCAAAACTTTGATGACCAAAAATTTGCTTGGAAAAAAGTGATTTCGCATGGTACGATAAAGAGATGATCGGAAATATTTTTTTTCAGAATCAAAATCGGACTTTGATCGGTGAGTTTCTGGGTGTATTTCGACCCGCTGAATCGGAAAATCCAACCTTTGATGACCAAAAATATGCTTGGAAAAAAGTTATTTCGCATGGTACGAAAAAGAGATGATCAAAAATATCTGTCTCCAGAATCAAAATCGAACTTTGATGGGTGGGTTCATAGGTGTATTTTGACCCGCTGAATCCAAAAGTCCAACCTTTGTTACACGAAAATACACCGGGAAAGAAGTTATTCCGCATGGTACGAAAAAGAGATGATTGAAAATATTTTTTTTCAGAATCAAAATCGGACTTTGATGGGTGAGTTTCTAGGTGTATTCCGACCCGCTGAATCCGAAAATCCGAACTTTGAAGACCATAAATATGCTTGGAACAAAGTTATTTCGCATGGTACGAAAAAGAGATGATCGAAAATATCTGTCTCCAGAATCGAAATCGAACTTTGATGGGTGGGTTTATAGATGTATTTTGACCCGCTGAATCCAAAAATCCAACCTTCGATACACGAAAATTCACCTGGAAAGAAGTTATTTCGCATGGTACGAAAAAGAGATGATCGAAAATATTTTTTTTCAGACTTAAAATCGGACTTTAATGGGTGAGTTTCTAGGTGTATTCCGACCCGCTGAATCCGAAAATCCGAACTTTGATGACCAAAAATATGCTTGGAACAAAGTTATTTCGCATGGTACGAAAAAGAGATGATCGAAAATATCTGTCTCCAGAATCGAAATCAAACTTTGATGGGTGGGTTCATAGGTGTATTTTGACCCGCTGAATCCGACAATCCAAGCTTTGATGACCAAAAATATGCTTGGAAAAAAGTTATTTCGCATGGTACGAAAAAGAGATGATCGAAAATATCTGTCTCCAGAATCAAAATCGAACTATGATGGGTGGGTTCATAGGTGTATTTTGACTCGCTGAATCCAAAAATCCAACCTTTGTTACACGAAAATACACCTGGAAAGAAGTTATTCCGCATGGTACGAAAAACAGATGATTGACAATATTTTTTTCCAGAATCCAAATCGGACTTTGATGGGTGAGTTTCTAGGTGTATTCCGACCCGCTGAATCCGAAAATCCGAACTTTGATGACCAAAAATATGCTTGGAACAAAGTTATTTCGCATGGTACGAAAAAGAGATGATCGAAAATATCTGTCTCCAGAATCGAAATCGAACTTTGATGGGTGGGTTTATAGGTGTATTTTGACCCGCTGAATCCAAAAATCCAACCTTTGCTACACGAAAATAGACCTGGAAAGAAGTTATTTCGCATGGTACGAAAAAGAGATGATCGAAAATATTTTTTTTCAGACTTAAAATCGGACTTTAATGGGTGAGTTTCTAGGTGTATTTCGACCCGCTAAATCCGAAAATCCAACCTCTGATGACCAGAAATATGCTTGGAAAAAAGTTATTTCGCACGGTACGAAAAAGAGATGATCGGAATATTTTTTTTCAGAATCAAAATCGGACTTCGATGGGTGAGTTTCTAGGTGTATTCGGACCCGCTGAATCCGAGAATCCGAACTTTGATGACCAGAAATATGCTTGGAACAAAGTTATTTCGCATGGTACGAAAAAGAGATGATCGAAAATATCTGTCTCCAGAATCGAAATCGAACTTTGATGGGTGGGTTCATAGGTGTATTTTGACCCGCTGAATCCGACAATCCAAGCTTTGATGACCAAAAATATGCTTGGAAAAAAGTTATTTCGCATGGTACGAAAAAGAGATGATCGGAAATATCTGTCTCCAGAATCGAAATCGAACTTTGATGGGTGGGTTTATAGGTGTATTTTGACTTGCTGAATCCGAGAATCCAAGCTTTGATGACCAAAAATATGCTTGGAAAAAAGTTATTTCGCATGGTACGAAAAAGAGATGATCGGAAATATCTTTCTCCAGAATCGAAAGCGAACTTTGAAGGGTGGGTTCATAGGTGTATTTTGACCCGCTGACTCCAAAAATCCAACCTTTGTTACACGAAAATACACCTGGAAAGAAGTTATTTCGCATGGTCCGAAAAAGAGATGATCGAAAATATTTTTTTTCAGAATCAAAATCGGACTTTAATGGGTGAGATTCTAGGTTCATTTCGACCCGCTGAATCCGAAAATCAAAACTTTGATGACCAAAAATTTGCTTGGAAAAAAGTTATTTCGCATGGTACGAAAAAGAGATGATCGGAAATATTTTTTTTCAGAATCAAAATCGGACTTTGATGGGTGAGTTTCTGGGTGTATTTCGACCCGCTGAATCCGAAAATCCAACCTTTGATGACCAAAAATATGCTTGGAACAAAGTTATTTCGCATGGTACGAAAAAGAGATGATCGAAAATATCTGTCTCCAGAATGGAAATCAAACTTTGATGGGTGGGTTCATAGGTGTATTTTGACCCGCTGAATCCGACAATCCAAGCTTTGATGACCAAAAATATGCTTGGACAAAAGTTATTTCGCATGGTCCGAAAAAGAGATGATTGAAAATATTTTTTTTCAGAATCAAAATCGGACTTTAATGGGTGAGTTTCTAGGTTCATTTCGACCCGCTGAATCCGAAAATCCAAACTTTGATGACCAAAAATCTGCTTGGAAAAAAGTTATTCCGCATGGTACGAAAAATAGATGAATGGAAATATTTTTTTTCAGAATCAAAATCGGACTTTGATGGGTGAGTTTCTGGGTGTATTTCGACCCGCTGAATCCGAAAATCCAACCTTTGATGACCAAAAATATGCTTGGGAAAAAGTTATTTCGCATGGTACGAAAAAGAGATGATCGAAAATATCTGTCTCCAGAATCAAAATCGAACTTTGATGGGTGGGTTCATAGGTGTATTTTGACTTGCTGAATCCGAGAATCCAAGCTTTGATGACCAAAAATATGCTTGGAAAAAAGTTATTTCGCATGGTACGAAAAAGAGATGATCGGAAATATCTTTCTCCAGAATCGAAAGCGAACTTTGAAGGGTGGGTTCATAGGTGTATTTTGACCCGCTGACTCCAAAAATCCAACCTTTGTTACACGAAAATACACCTGGAAAGAAGTTATTTCGCATGGTCCGAAAAAGAGATGATCGAAAATATTTTTTTTCCGAATCAAAATCGGACTTTAATGGGTGAGATTCTAGGTTCATTTCGACCCGCTGAATCCGAAAATCAAAACTTTGATGACCAAAAATTTGCTTGGAAAAAAGTTATTTCGCATGGTACGAAAAAGAGATGATCGGAAATATTTTTTTTCAGAATCAAAATCGGACTTTGATGGGTGAGTTTCTGGGTGTATTTCGACCCGCTGAATCCGAAAATCCAACCTTTGATGACCAAAAATATGCTTGGAACAAAGTTATTTCGCATGGTACGAAAAAGAGATGATCGAAAATATCTGTCTCCAGAATGGAAATCAAACTTTGATGGGTGGGTTCATAGGTGTATTTTGACCCGCTGAATCCGACAATCCAAGCTTTGATGACCAAAAATATGCTTGGACAAAAGTTATTTCGCATGGTCCGAAAAAGAGATGATTGAAAATATTTTTTTTCAGAATCAAAATCGGACTTTAATGGGTGAGTTTCTAGGTTCATTTCGACCCGCTGAATCCGAAAATCCAAACTTTGATGACCAAAAATCTGCTTGGAAAAAAGTTATTCCGCATGGTACGAAAAATAGATGAATGGAAATATTTTTTTTCAGAATCAAAATCGGACTTTGATGGGTGAGTTTCTGGGTGTATTTCGACCCGCTGAATCCGAAAATCCAACCTTTGATGACCAAAAATATGCTTGGGAAAAAGTTATTTCGCATGGTACGAAAAAGAGATGATCGAAAATATCTGTCTCCAGAATCAAAATCGAACTTTGATGGGTGGGTTCATAGGTGTATTTTGACTTGCTGAATCCGAGAATCCAAGCTTTGATGACCAAAAATATGCTTGGAAAAAAGTTATTTCGCATGGTACGAAAAAGAGATGATCGGAAATATCTTTCTCCAGAATCGAAAGCGAACTTTGAAGGGTGGGTTCATAGGTGTATTTTGACCCGCTGACTCCAAAAATCCAACCTTTGTTACACGAAAATACACCTGGAAAGAAGTTATTTCGCATGGTCCGAAAAAGAGATGATCGAAAATATTTTTTTTCAGAATCAAAATCGGACTTTAATGGGTGAGATTCTAGGTTCATTTCGACCCGCTGAATCCGAAAATCAAAACTTTGATGACCAAAAATTTGCTTGGAAAAAAGTTATTTCGCATGGTACGAAAAAGAGATGATCGGAAATATTTTTTTTCAGAATCAAAATCGGACTTTGATGGGTGAGTTTCTGGGTGTATTTCGACCCGCTGAATCCGAAAATCCAACCTTTGATGACCAAAAATATGCTTGGGAAAAAGTTATTTCGCATGGTACGAAAAAGAGATGATCGAAAATATCTGTCTCCAGAATCAAAATCGAACTTGGATGGGTGGGTTCATAGGTGTATTTTGACCCACTGAATCCAAAAATCCAACCTTCGTCACACGAAAATACACCTGGAAAGAAGTTATTCCGCATGGTACGAAAAACAGATGATCGAAAATATTTTTGTTCAGAATCGGAATCGGACTTTGATGGGTGAGTTTCTAGGTGTATTTCGACCCGCTGAATCTGAAAATCCAACCTCTGATAGCCAGAAATATGCTTGGAAAGAAGTTATTTCGCACGGTACGACAAAGAGATGATCGAAAATATTTTTTTTCAGAATCAAAATCGGACTTTGATGGGTGAGTTTCTAGGTGTATTCCGACCCGCTGAATCCGAAAATCCGAACTTTGATGGCCAAAAATATGCTTGGAACAAAGTTATTTCGCATGGTACGAAAAAGAGATGATCGAAAATATCTGTCTCCAGAATGAAAATCAAACTTTGATGGGTGGGTTCATAGGTGTATTTTGACCCGCTGAATCCGACAATCCAAGCTTTGATGACCAAAAATATGCTTGGACAAAAGTTATTTCGCATGGTCCGAAAAAGAGATGATTGAAAATATTTTTTTTCAGAATCAAAATCGGACTTTAATGGGTGAGTTTCTAGGTTCATTTCGACCCGCTGAATCCGAAAATCCAAACTTTGATGACCAAAAATCTGCTTGGAAAAAAGTTATTCCGCATGGTACGAAAAATAGATGAATGGAAATATTTTTTTTCAGAATCAAAATCGGACTTTGATGGGTGAGTTTCTGGGTGTATTTCGACCCGCTGAATCCGAAAATCCAACCTTTGATGACCAAAAATATGCTTGGGAAAAAGTTATTTCGCATGGTACGAAAAAGAGATGATCGAAAATATCTGTCTCCAGAATCAAAATCGAACTTTGATGGGTGGGTTCATAGGTGTATTTTGACTTGCTGAATCCGAGAATCCAAGCTTTGATGACCAAAAATATGCTTGGAAAAAAGTTATTTCGCATGGTACGAAAAAGAGATGATCGGAAATATCTTTCTCCAGAATCGAAAGCGAACTTTGAAGGGTGGGTTCATAGGTGTATTTTGACCCGCTGACTCCAAAAATCCAACCTTTGTTACACGAAAATACACCTGGAAAGAAGTTATTTCGCATGGTCCGAAAAAGAGATGATCGAAAATATTTTTTTTCAGAATCAAAATCGGACTTTAATGGGTGAGATTCTAGGTTCATTTCGACCCGCTGAATCCGAAAATCAAAACTTTGATGACCAAAAATTTGCTTGGAAAAAAGTTATTTCGCATGGTACGAAAAAGAGATGATCGGAAATATTTTTTTTCAGAATCAAAATCGGACTTTGATGGGTGAGTTTCTGGGTGTATTTCGACCCGCTGAATCCGAAAATCCAACCTTTGATGACCAAAAATATGCTTGGGAAAAAGTTATTTCGCATGGTACGAAAAAGAGATGATCGAAAATATCTGTCTCCAGAATCAAAATCGAACTTGGATGGGTGGGTTCATAGGTGTATTTTGACCCACTGAATCCAAAAATCCAACCTTCGTCACACGAAAATACACCTGGAAAGAAGTTATTCCGCATGGTACGAAAAACAGATGATCGAAAATATTTTTGTTCAGAATCGGAATCGGACTTTGATGGGTGAGTTTCTAGGTGTATTTCGACCCGCTGAATCTGAAAATCCAACCTCTGATAGCCAGAAATATGCTTGGAAAGAAGTTATTTCGCACGGTACGACAAAGAGATGATCGAAAATATTTTTTTTCAGAATCAAAATCGGACTTTGATGGGTGAGTTTCTAGGTGTATTCCGACCCGCTGAATCCGAAAATCCGAACTTTGATGGCCAAAAATATGCTTGGAAAAAAGTTATTTCGCATGGTACGAAAAAGAGATGATCGAAAATATCTGTCTCCAGAATGAAAATCAAACTTTGATGGGTGGGTTCATAGGTGTATTTTGACCCGCTGAATCCGACAATCCAAGCTTTGATGACCAAAAATATGCTTGGACAAAAGTTATTTCGCATGGTCCGAAAAAGAGATGATTGAAAATATTTTTTTTCAGAATCAAAATCGGACTTTAATGGGTGAGTTTCTAGGTTCATTTCGACCCGCTGAATCCGAAAATCCAAACTTTGATGACCAAAAATCTGCTTGGAAAAAAGTTATTCCGCATGGTACGAAAAATAGATGAATGGAAATATTTTTTTTCAGAATCAAAATCGGACTTTGATGGGTGAGTTTCTGGGTGTATTTCGACCCGCTGAATCCGAAAATCCAACCTTTGATGACCAAAAATATGCTTGGGAAAAAGTTATTTCGCATGGTACGAAAAAGAGATGATCGAAAATATCTGTCTCCAGAATCAAAATCGAACTTTGATGGGTGGGTTCATAGGTGTATTTTGACCCGCTGAATCCAAAAATCCAACCTTCGTCACACGAAAATACACCTGGAAAGAAGTTATTCCGCATGGTACGAAATACAGATCATCGAAAATATTTTTGTTCAGAATCGGAATCGGACTTTGATGGGTGAGTTTCTAGGTGTATTTCGACCCGCTAAATCCGAAAATCCAACCTCTGATAACCAGAAATATGCTTGGAAAGAAGTTATTTCGCACGGTACGACAAAGAGATGATCGAAAATATTTTTTTTCAGAATCAAAATCGGACTTTGATGGGTGAGTTTCTAGGTGTATTCCGACCCGCTGAATCCGAAAATCTGAACTTTGATGACCGAAAATATGCTTGGAACAAAGTTATTTCGCATGGTACGAAAAAGAGATGATCGAAAATATCTGTCTCCAGAATGGAAATCAAACTTTGTTGGGTGGGTTCATAGGTGTATTTTGACCCGCTGAATCCGACAATCCAAGCTTTGATGACCAAAAATATGCTTGGACAAAAGTTATTTCGCATGGTACGAAAATGAGATGATCGGAAATATCTGTCTCCAGAATCGAAATCAAACTTTGATGGGTGGGTTTATAGGTGTATTTTGACCCGCTGAATCCGAGAATCCAAGCTTTGATGACCAAAAATATGCTTGGAAAAAAGTTATTTCGCATGGTACGAAAAAGAGATGATCGGAAATATCTTTCTCCAGAATCGAAATCGAACTTTGATGGGTGGGTTTATAGGTGTATTTTGACCCGCTGAATCCAAAAATCCAACCTTTGATACACGAAAATTCACCTGGAAAGAAGTTATTTCGCATGGTACAAAAAAGAGATGATCGAAAATATTTTTTTTCAGACTTAAAATCGGACTTTGATGGGTGAGTTTCTAGGTGTATTCCGACCCGCTGAATCCGAAAATCCGAACTTTGATGGCCAAAAATATGCTTGGAACAAAGTTATTTCGCATGGTACGAAAAAGAGATGATCGAAAATATCTGTCTCCAGAATGAAAATCAAACTTTGATGGGTGGGTTCATAGGTGTATTTTGACCCGCTGAATCCGACAATCCAAGCTTTGATGACCAAAAATATGCTTGGACAAAAGTTATTTCGCATGGTCCGAAAAAGAGATGATTGAAAATATTTTTTTTCAGAATCAAAATCGGACTTTAATGGGTGAGTTTCTAGGTTCATTTCGACCCGCTGAATCCGAAAATCCAAACTTTGATGACCAAAAATCTGCTTGGAAAAAAGTTATTCCGCATGGTACGAAAAATAGATGAATGGAAATATTTTTTTTCAGAATCAAAATCGGACTTTGATGGGTGAGTTTCTGGGTGTATTTCGACCCGCTGAATCCGAAAATCCAACCTTTGATGACCAAAAATATGCTTGGGAAAAAGTTATTTCGCATGGTACGAAAAAGAGATGATCGAAAATATCTGTCTCCAGAATCAAAATCGAACTTTGATGGGTGGGTTCATAGGTGTATTTTGACCCGCTGAATCCAAAAATCCAACCTTCGTCACACGAAAATACACCTGGAAAGAAGTTATTCCGCATGGTACGAAATACAGATCATCGAAAATATTTTTGTTCAGAATCGGAATCGGACTTTGATGGGTGAGTTTCTAGGTGTATTTCGACCCGCTAAATCCGAAAATCCAACCTCTGATAACCAGAAATATGCTTGGAAAGAAGTTATTTCGCACGGTACGACAAAGAGATGATCGAAAATATTTTTTTTCAGAATCAAAATCGGACTTTGATGGGTGAGTTTCTAGGTGTATTCCGACCCGCTGAATCCGAAAATCTGAACTTTGATGACCGAAAATATGCTTGGAACAAAGTTATTTCGCATGGTACGAAAAAGAGATGATCGAAAATATCTGTCTCCAGAATGGAAATCAAACTTTGTTGGGTGGGTTCATAGGTGTATTTTGACCCGCTGAATCCGACAATCCAAGCTTTGATGACCAAAAATATGCTTGGACAAAAGTTATTTCGCATGGTACGAAAATGAGATGATCGGAAATATCTGTCTCCAGAATCGAAATCAAACTTTGATGGGTGGGTTTATAGGTGTATTTTGACCCGCTGAATCCGAGAATCCAAGCTTTGATGACCAAAAATATGCTTGGAAAAAAGTTATTTCGCATGGTACGAAAAAGAGATGATCGGAAATATCTTTCTCCAGAATCGAAATCGAACTTTGATGGGTGGGTTTATAGGTGTATTTTGACCCGCTGAATCCAAAAATCCAACCTTTGATACACGAAAATTCACCTGGAAAGAAGTTATTTCGCATGGTACAAAAAAGAGATGATCGAAAATATTTTTTTTCAGACTTAAAATCGGACTTCAATGGGTGAGTTTCTAGGTTCATTTCGACCCGCTGAATCCGAAAATCCGAACTTTGATGACCAAAAATTTGCTTGGAAAAAAGTTATTTCGCATGGTACGAAAAAGAGATGATCGAAAATATCTGTCTCCAGAATCAAAATCAAACTATGATGGGTGGGTTCATAGGTGTATTTTGACCCGCTGAATCCAAAAAGCCAACCTTCGTTACACGAAAATACACCTGGAAAGAAGTTATTCCGCATGGTACGAAAAACAGATGATCGAAAATATTTTTTTTCAGAATCGGAATCGGACTTTGATGGGTGAGTTTCTGGGTGTATTTCGACCCGCTGAATCCGAAAATCCAACCTTTGATGACCAAAAATATGCTTGGAAAAAAGTTATTTCGCATGGTACGAAAAAGAGATGATCGAAAATATTTTTTTTCAGACTTAAAATCGGACTTTAATGGGAGAGTTTCTAGGTGTATTTCGACCCGCTGAATCCGAAAATCCAGCCTCTGATGACCAGAAATATGCTTGGAAAAAAGTTATTTCGCACGGTACGAAAAAGAGATGATCGAAAATATTTTTTTTCAGAATCAAAATCGGACTTTGATGGGTGAGTTTCTAGGTGTATTCCGACCCGCTGAATCCGAAAATCCGAACTTTGATGACCAGAGATATGCTTGGAACAAAGTTATTTCGCATGGTACGAAAAAGAGATGATCGAAAATATCTGTCTCCAGAATCGAAATCGAACTTTGATGGGTGGGTTCATAGGTGTATTTTGACCCGCTGAATCCGACAATCCAAGCTTTGATGACCAAAAATATGCTTGGAAAAAAGTTATTTCGCATGGTACGAAAAAGAGATGATCGGAAATATCTGTCTCCAGAATCGAAATCGAACTTTGATGGGTGGGTTTATAGGTGAATTTTGACCCGCTGAAACCGAGAATCCAAGCTTTGATGACCAAAAATATGCTTGGAAAAAAGTTATTTCGCATGGTACGAAAAAGAGATGATCGGAAATATCTTCCTCCAGAATCGAAAGCGAACTTTGATGGGTGGGTTCATAGGTGTATTTTGACCCGCTGACTCCCAAAATCCAACCTTTGTTACACGAAAATACACCTGGAAAGAAGTTATTTCGCATTGTCCGAAAAAGAGATGATCGAAAATATTTTTTTTCAGAATCAAAATCGGACTTTAATGGGTGAGATTCTAGGTTCATTTCGACCCGCTGAATCCGAAAATCAAAACTTTGATGACCAAAAATTTGCTTGGAAAAAAGTGATTTCGCATGGTACGAAAAAGAGATGATCGGAAATATTTTTTTTCAGAATCAAAATCGGACTTTGATCGGTGAGTTTCTGGGTGTATTTCGACCCGCTGAATCGGAAAATCCAACCTTTGATGACCAAAAATATGCTTGGAAAAAAGTTATTTCGCATGGTACGAAAAAGAGATGATCAAAAATATCTGTCTCCAGAATCAAAATCGAACTTTGATGGGTGGGTTCATAGGTGTATTTTGACCCGCTAAATCCAAAAGTCCAACCTTTGTTACACGAAAATACACCGGGAAAGAAGTTATTCCGCATGGTACGAAAAAGAGATGATTGAAAATATTTTTTTTCAGAATCAAAATCGGACTTTGATGGGTGAGTTTCTAGGTGTATTCCGACCCGCTGAATCCGAAAATCCGAACTTTGAAGACCATAAATATGCTTGGAACAAAGTTATTTCGCATGGTACGAAAAAGAGATGATCGAAAATATCTGTCTCCAGAATCGAAATCGAACTTTGATGGGTGGGTTTATAGGTGTATTTTGACCCGCTGAATCCAAAAATCCAACCTTCGATACACGAAAATTCACCTGGAAAGAAGTTATTTCGCATGGTACGAAAAAGAGATGATCGAAAATATTTTTTTTCAGACTTAAAATCGGACTTTAATGGGTGAGTTTCTAGGTGTATTCCGACCCGCTGAATCCGAAAATCCGAACTTTGATGACCAAAAATATGCTTGGAACAAAGTTATTTCGTATGGTACGAAAAAGAGATGATCGAAAATATCTGTCTCCAGAATCGAAATCAAACTTTGATGGGTGGGTTCATAGGTGTATTTTGACCCGCTGAATCCGACAATCCAAGCTTTGATGACCAAAAATATGCTTGGAAAAAAGTTATTTCGCATGGTACGAAAAAGAGATGATCGAAAATATCTGTCTCCAGAATCAAAATCGAACTATGATGGGTGGGTTCATAGGTGTATTTTGACTCGCTGAATCCAAAAATCCAACCTTTGTTACACGAAAATACACCTGGAAAGAAGTTATTCCGCATGGTACGAAAAACAGATGATTGACAATATTTTTTTCCAGAATCCAAATCGGACTTTGATGGGTGAGTTTCTAGGTGTATTCCGACCCGCTGAATCCGAAAATCCGAACTTTGATGACCAAAAATATGCTTGGAACAAAGTTATTTCGCATGGTACGAAAAAGAGATGATCGAAAATATCTGTCTCCAGAATCAAAATCGAACTATGATGGGTGGGTTCATAGGTGTATTTTGACTCGCTGAATCCAAAAATCCAACCTTTGCTACACGAAAATAGACCTGGAAAGAAGTTATTTCGCATGGTACGAAAAAGAGATGATCGAAAATATTTTTTTTCAGTCTTAAAATCGGACTTTAATGGGTGAGTTTCTAGGTGTATTTCGACCCGCTAAATCCGAAAATCCAACCTCTGATGACCAGAAATATGCTTGGAAAAAAGTTATTTCGCACGGTACGAAAAAGAGATGATCGGAATATTTTTTTTCAGAATCAAAATCGGACTTCGATGGGTGAGTTTCTAGGTGTATTCGGCCCCGCTGAATCCGAAAATCCGAACTTTGATGACCAGAAATATGCTTGGAACAAAGTTATTTCGCATGGTACGAAAAAGAGATGATCGAAAATATCTGTCTCCAGAATCGAAATCGAACTTTGATGGGTGGGTTCATAGGTGTATTTTGACCCGCTGAATCCGACAATCCAAGCTTTGATGACCAAAAATATGCTTGGAAAAAAGTTATTTCGCATGGTACGAAAAAGAGATGATCGGAAATATCTGTCTCCAGAATCGAAATCGAACTTTGATGGGTGGGTTTATAGGTGTATTTTGACTTGCTGAATCCGAGAATCCAAGCTTTGATGACAAAAAATATGCTTGGAAAAAAGTTATTTCGCATGGTACGAAAAAGAGATGATCGGAAATATCTTTCTCCAGAATCGAAAGCGAACTTTGAAGGGTGGGTTCATAGGTGTATTTTGACCCGCTGACTCCAAAAATCCAACCTTTGTTACACGAAAATACACCTGGAAAGAAGTTATTTCGCATGGTCCGAAAAAGAGATGATCGAAAATATTTTTTTTCAGAATCAAAATCGGACTTTAATGGGTGAGATTCTAGGTTCATTTCGACCCGCTGAATCCGAAAATCAAAACTTTGATGACCAAAAATTTGCTTGGAAAAAAGTTATTTCGCATGGTACGAAAAAGAGATGATCGAAAATATCTGTCTCCAGAATCGAAATCGAACTTTGATGGGTGGCTTCATAGGTGTATTTTGACCCGCTGAATCCGACAATCCAAGCTTTGATGACCAAAAATATGCTTGGAGAAAAGTTATTTCGCATGGTACGAAAAAGAGATGATCGGAAATATTTTTTTTCAGAATCAAAATCGGACTTTGATCGGTGAGTTTCTAGGTGTATTCCGACCCGCTGAATCCGAACATCCGAACTTTGATGACCAAAAATATGCTTGGAACAAAGTTATTTCGCATGGTACGAAAAAGAGATGATCGAAAATATCTGTCTCCAGAATCGAAATCGAACTTCGATGGGTGGGTTCATAGGTGTATTTTGACCCGCTGAATCCGACAATCCAAGCTATGATGACCAAAAATATGCTTGGAAAAAAGTTATTTCGCATGTTACGAAAAAGAGATGATCGAAAATATTTTTTTTCAGAATCAAAATCGGACGTTGATGGGTGAGTTTCTAGGTGTATTCCGACCCGCTGAATCCGAAAATCCGAACTTTGATGACCAAAAATATGCTTGGAACAAAGTTATTTCGCATGGTACGAAAAAGAGATGATCGAAAATATCTGTCTCCAGAATCGAAATCGAACTTTGATGGGTGGGTTTATAGGTGTATTTTGACCCGCTGAATCCGAGAATCCAAGCTTTGATGACCAAAAATATGCTTGGAGAAAAGTTATTTCGCATGGTACGAAAAAGAGATGATCGGAAATATCTTTCTCCAGAATCGAAAGCGAACTTTGATGGGTGGGTTCATAGGTGTATTTTGACCCGCTGAATCCAAAAATCCAACCTTTGTTACACGAAAACACACCTGGAAAGAAGTTATTTCGCATGGTCCGAAAAAGAGATGATCGAAAATATTTTTTTTCAGAATCGAAATCGGACTTTGATGGGTGAGTTTCTAGGTGTATTCCGACCCGCTGAATCCGAAAATCCGAACTTTGATGACCAGAAATATGCTTGGAACAAAGTTATTTCGCATGGTACGAAAAAGAGATGATCGGAAATATCTGTCTCCAGAATCGAAATCAAACTTTGATGGGTGGGTTCATAGGTGTATTTTGACCTGCTGAATCCGACAATCCACGCTTTGATGACCAAAAATATGCTTGGACAAAAGTTATTTCGCATGGTACGAAAATGAGATGATCGGAAATATCTGTCTCCAGAATCGAAATCGAACTTTGATGGGTGGGTTTATAGGTGTATTTTGACCCGCTGAATCCGAGAATCCAAGCTTTGATGACCAAAAATATGCTTGGAAAAAAGGTATTTCGCATGGTACGAAAAAGAGATGATCGGAAATATCTTTCTCCAGAATCGAAAGCGAACTTTGATGGGTGGGTTCATAGGTGTATTCCGACCCGCTGAATCCGAAAATCCGAACATTGATGACCAAAAATATGCTTGGAACAAAGTTATTTCGCATGGTACGAAAAAGAGATGATCGGAAATATTTTTTTTCAGAATCAAAATCGGAATTTGATGGGTGAGTTTCTGGGTGTATTTCGACCGGCTGAATCCGAAAATCCAACGTTTGATGACCAAAAATATGCTTGGAAAAAAGTTATTTCGCATGGTACGAAAAAGAGATGATCAAAAATATCTGTCCCCAGAATCAAAATCGAACTTTGATGGGTGGGATCATAGGTGTATTTTGACACGCTGAATCCGAAAATCCAACCTTTGTTACACGAAAATACACCGGGAAAGAAGTTATTCCGCATAGTACGAAAAAGAGATGATTGAAAATATTTTTTTTCAGAATCAAAATCGGACTTTGATGGGTGAGTTTCTAGGTGTATTCCGACCCGCTGAATCCGAAAATCCGAAGTTTGATGACCAAAAATATGCTTGGAACAAAGTTATTTCGCATGGTACGAAAAAGAGATGATCGAAAATATCTGTCTCCAGAATCGAAATCGAACTTTGATGGGTGGGTTTATAGGTGTATTTTGACCCGCTGAATCCGAGAATCCCAGCTTTGATGACCAAAAATATGCTTGGAGAAAAGTTATTTCGCATGGTACGAAAAAGAGATGATCGGAAATATCTTTCTCCAGAATCGAAAGCGAACTTTGATGGGTGGGTTCATAGGTGTATTTTGACCCGCTGAATCCAAAAATCTAACCTTTGTTACACGGAAATACACCTGGAAAGAAGTTATTCCGCATGGTACGAAAAACAGATGATTGACAATATTTTTTTTCAGAATCCAAATCGGACTTTGATGGGTGAGTTTCTAGGTGTATTCCGACCCGCTGAATCCGAAAATCCGAACTTTGATGACCAAAAATATGCTTGGAACAAAGTTATTTCGCATGGTACGAAAAAGAGATGATCGAAAATATCTGTCTCCAGAATCAAAATCGAACTATGATGGGTGGGTTCATAGGTGTATTTTGACTCGCTGAATCCAAAAATCCAACCTTTGCTACACGAAAATAGACCTGGAAAGAAGTTATTTCGCATGGTACGAAAAAGAGATGATCGAAAATATTTTTTTTCAGAATCCAAATCGGACTTTGATGGGTGAGTTTCTAGGTGTATTCCGACCCGCTGAATCCGAAAATCCGAACTTTGATGACCAGAAATATGCTTGGAAAAAAGTTATTTCGCACGGTACGAAAAAGAGATGATCGGAATATTTTTTTTCAGAATCAAAATCGGACTTCGATGGGTGAGTTTCTAGGTGTATTCGGACCCGCTGAATCCGAAAATCCGAACTTTGATGACCAGAAATATGCTTGGAACAAAGTTATTTCGCATGGTACGAAAAAGAGATGATCGAAAATATCTGTCTCCAGAATCGAAATCGAACTTTGATGGGTGGGTTCATAGGTGTATTTTGACCCGCTGAATCCGACAATCCAAGCTTTGATGACCAAAAATATGCTTGGAAAAAAGTTATTTCGCATGGTACGAAAAAGAGATGATCGGAAATATCTGTCTCCAGAATCGAAATCGAACTTTGATGGGTGGGTTTATAGGTGTATTTTGACTTGCTGAATCCGAGAATCCAAGCTTTGATGACCAAAAATATGCTTGGAAAAAAGTTATTTCGCATGGTACGAAAAAGAGATGATCGGAAATATCTTTCTCCAGAATCGAAAGCGAACTTTGAAGGGTGGGTTCATAGGTGTATTTTGACCCGCTGACTCCAAAAATCCAACCTTTGTTACACGAAAATACACCTGGAAAGAAGTTATTTCGCATGGTCCGAAAAAGAGATGATCGAAAATATTTTTTTTCAGAATCAAAATCGGACTTTAATGGGTGAGATTCTAGGTTCATTTCGACCCGCTGAATCCGAAAATCAAAACTTTGATGACCAAAAATTTGCTTGGAAAAAAGTTATTTCGCATGGTACGAAAAAGAGATGATCGGAAATATTTTTTTTCAGAATCAAAATCGGACTTTGATCGGTGAGTTTCTAGGTGTATTCCGACCCGCTGAATCCGAAAATCCGAACTTTGATGACCAAAAATATGCTTGGAACAAAGTTATTTCGCATGGTACGAAAAAGAGATGATCGAAAATATCTGTCTCCAGAATCGAAATCGAACTTTGATGGGTGGCTTCATAGGTGTATTTTGACCCGCTGAATCCGACAATCCAAGCTTTGATGACCAAAAATATGCTTGGAAAAAAGTTATTTCGCATGTTACGAAAAAGAGATGATCGAAAATATTTTTTTTCAGAATCAAAATCGGACGTCGATGGGTGAGTTTCTAGGTTCATTTCGACCCGCTGAATCCGAAAATCCAAACTTTGATGACCAAAAATTCGCTTGGAAAAAAGTTATTTCGCATGGTACGAAAAAGAGGTGATCGGAAATATCTGTCTCCAGAATCAAAATCGAACTTTGATGGGTGGGTTCATAGGTGTATTTTGACCCGCTGAATCCAAAAATCCAACCTTTGTCGCACAAAAATACACCGGGAAAGATGTTATTCCGCATAGTACGAAAAAGAGATGATTGAAAATATTTTTTTTCAGAATCAAAATCGGACTTTGATGGGTGAGTTTCTAGGTGTATTCCGACCCGCTGAATCCGAAAATCCGAACTTTGATGACCAAAAATATGCTTGGAACAAAGTTATTTCGCATGGTACGAAAAAGAGATGATCGAAAATATCTGTCTCCAGAATCGAAATCGAACTTTGATGGGTGGGTTTATAGGTGTATTTTGACCCGCTGAATCCGAGAATCCAAGCTTTGATGACCAAAAATATGCTTGGAGAAAAGTTATTTCGCATGGTACGAAAAAGAGATGATCGGAAATATTTTTTTTCAGAATCAAAATCGGACTTTGATCGGTGAGTTTCTAGGTGTATTCCGACCCGCTGAATCCGAACATCCGAACTTTGATGACCAAAAATATGCTTGGAACAAAGTTATTTCGCATGGTACGAAAAAGAGATGATCGAAAATATCTGTCTCCAGAATCGAAATCGAACTTTGATGGGTCGGTTCATAGGTGTATTTTGACCCGCTGAATCCGACAATCCAAGCTATGATGACCAAAAATATGCTTGGAAAAAAGTTATTTCGCATGTTACGAAAAAGAGATGATCGAAAATATTTTTTTTCAGAATCAAAATCGGACGTTGATGGGTGAGTTTCTAGGTGTATTCCGACCCGCTGAATCCGAAAATCCGAACTTTGATGACCAAAAATATGCTTGGAACAAAGTTATTTCGCATGGTACGAAAAAGAGATGATCGAAAATATCTGTCTCCAGAATCGAAATCGAACTTTGATGGGTGGGTTTATAGGTGTATTTTGACCCGCTGAATCCGAGAATCCAAGCTTTGATGACCAAAAATATGCTTGGAGAAAAGTTATTTCGCATGGTACGAAAAAGAGATGATCGGAAATATCTTTCTCCAGAATCGAAAGCGAACTTTGATGGGTGGGTTCATAGGTGTATTTTGACCCGCTGAATCCAAAAATCCAACCTTTGTTACACGAAAACACACCTGGAAAGAAGTTATTTCGCATGGTCCGAAAAAGAGATGATCGAAAATATTTTTTTTCAGAATCGAAATCGGACTTTGATGGGTGAGTTTCTAGGTGTATTCCGACCCGCTGAATCCGAAAATCCGAACTTTGATGACCAGAAATATGCTTGGAACAAAGTTATTTCGCATGGTACGAAAAAGAGATGATCGGAAATATCTGTCTCCAGAATCGAAATCAAACTTTGATGGGTGGGTTCATAGGTGTATTTTGACCTGCTGAATCCGACAATCCACGCTTTGATGACCAAAAATATGCTTGGACAAAAGTTATTTCGCATGGTACGAAAATGAGATGATCGGAAATATCTGTCTGCAGAATCGAAATCGAACTTTGATGGGTGGGTTTATAGGTGTATTTTGACCCGCTGAATCCGAGAATCCAAGCTTTGATGACCAAAAATATGCTTGGAAAAAAGGTATTTCGCATGGTACGAAAAAGAGATGATCGGAAATATCTTTCTCCAGAATCGAAAGCGAACTTTGATGGGTGGGTTCATAGGTGTATTCCGACCCGCTGAATCCGAAAATCCGAACATTGATGACCAAAAATATGCTTGGAACAAAGTTATTTCGCATGGTACGAAAAAGAGATGATCGGAAATATTTTTTTTCAGAATCAAAATCGGAATTTGATGGGTGAGTTTCTGGGTGTATTTCGACCGGCTGAATCCGAAAATCCAACGTTTGATGACCAAAAATATGCTTGGAAAAAAGTTATTTCGCATGGTACGAAAAAGAGATGATCAAAAATATCTGTCCCCAGAATCAAAATCGAACTTTGATGGGTGGGATCATAGGTGTATTTTGACACGCTGAATCCGAAAATCCAACCTTTGTTACACGAAAATACACCGGGAAAGAAGTTATTCCGCATAGTACGAAAAAGAGATGATTGAAAATATTTTTTTTCAGAATCAAAATCGGACTTTGATGGGTGAGTTTCTAGGTGTATTCCGACCCGCTGAATCCGAAAATCCGAAGTTTGATGACCAAAAATATGCTTGGAACAAAGTTATTTCGCATGGTACGAAAAAGAGATGATCGAAAATATCTGTCTCCAGAATCGAAATCGAACTTTGATGGGTGGGTTTATAGGTGTATTTTGACCCGCTGAATCCGAGAATCCCAGCTTTGATGACCAAAAATATGCTTGGAGAAAAGTTATTTCGCATGGTACGAAAAAGAGATGATCGGAAATATCTTTCTCCAGAATCGAAAGCGAACTTTGATGGGTGGGTTCATAGGTGTATTTTGACCCGCTGAATCCAAAAATCTAACCTTTGTTACACGAAAATACACCTGGACAGAAGTTATTCCGCATGGTACGAAAAACAGATGATTGACAATATTTTTTTTCAGAATCCAAATCGGACTTTGATGGGTGAGTTTCTAGGTGTATTCCGACCCGCTGAATCCGAAAATCCGAACTTTGATGACCAAAAATATGCTTGGAACAAAGTTATTTCGCATGGTACGAAAAAGAGATGATCGAAAATATCTGTCTCCAGAATCGAAATCGAACTTTGATGGGTGGGTTTATAGGTGTATTTTGACCCGCTGAATCCAAAAATCCAACCTTTGTTACACGAAAATAGACCTGGAAAGAAGTTATTTCGCATGGTACGAAAAAGAGATGATCGAAAATATTTTTTTTCAGACTTAAAATCGGACTTTAATGGGTGAGTTTCTAGGTGTATTTCGACCCGCTGAATCCGGAAATCCAACCTCTGATGACCAGAAATATGCTTGGAAAAAAGTTATTTCGCACGGTACGAAAAAGAGATGATCGAAAATATTTTTTTTCAGAATCAAAATCGGACTTCAATGGGTGAGATTCTAGGTTCATTTCGACCCGCTGAATCCGAAAATCGAAACTTTGATGACCAAAAATTTGCTTGGAAAAAAGTTATTTCGCATGGTACGAAAAAGAGATGATCGGAAATATTTTTTTTCAGAATCAAAATCGGACTTTGATCGGTGAGTTTCTAGGTGTATTCCGACCCGCTGAATCCGAACATCCGAACTTTGATGACCAAAAATATGCTTGGAACAAAGTTATTTCGCATGGTACGAAAAAGAGATGATCGAAAATATCTGTCTCCAGAATCGAAATCGAACTTTGATGGGTGGGTTCATAGGTGTATTTAGACCCGCTGAATCCGACAATCCAAGCTATGATGACCAAAAATATGCTTGGAAAAAAGTTATTTCGCATGTTACGAAAAAGAGATGATCGAAAATATTTTTTTTCAGAATCAAAATCGGACGTTGATGGGTGAGTTTCTAGGTTCATTCCGACCCGCTGAATCCGAAAATCCAAACTTTGATGACCAAAAATTCGCTTGGAAAAAAGTTATTTCGCATGGTACGAAAAAGAGGTGATCGGAAATATATGTCTCCAGAATCAAAATCGAACTTTGATGGGTGGGTTCATAGGTGTATTTTGACCCGCTGAATCCAAAAATCCAACCTTTGTCGCACAAAAATACACCGGGAAAGATGTTATTCCGCATGGTACGAAAAAGAGATGATTGAAAATATTTTTTTTCAGAATCAAAATCGGACTTTGATGGGTGAGTTTCTAGGTGTATTCCGACCCGCTGAATCCGAAAATCCGAACTTTGATGACCAAAAATATGCTTGGAACAAAGTTATTTCGCATGGTACGAAAAAGAGATGATCGAAAATATCTGTCTCCAGAATCGAAATCGAACTTTGATGGGTGGGTTTATAGGTGTATTTTGACCCGCTGAATCCGAGAATCCAAGCTTTAATGACCAAAAATATGCTTGGAGAAAAGTTATTTCGCATGGTACGAAAAAGAGATGATCGGAAATATCTTTCTCCAGAATCGAAAGCGAACTTTGATGGGTGGGTTCATAGGTGTATTTTGACCCGCTGAATCCAAAAATCCAACCTTTGTTACACGAAAACACACCTGGAAAGAAGTTATTTCGCATGGTCCGAAAAAGAGATGATCGAAAATATTTTTTTTCAGAATCAAAATCGGACTTTGATGGGTGAGTTTCTAGGTGTATTCCGACCCGCTGAATCCGAAAATCCGAACTTTGATGACCAGAAATATGCTCGGAACAAAGTTATTTCGCATGGTACGAAAAAGAGATGATCGAAAATATCTGTCTCCAGAATCGAAATCAAACTTTGATGGGTGGGTTCATAGGTGTATTTTGACCCGCTGAATCCGACAATCCACGCTTTGATGACCAAAAATATGCTTGGACAAAAGTTATTTCGCATGGTACGAAAATGAGATGATCGGAAATATCTGTCTCCAGAATCGAAATCGAACTTTGATGGGTGGGTTTATAGGTGTATTTTGACCCGCTGGATCCGAGAATCCAAGCTTTGATGACCAAAAATATGCTTGGAAAAAAGTTATTTCGCATGGTACGAAAAAGAGATGATCGGAAATATCTTTCTCCAGAATCGAAAGCGAACTTTGATGGGTGGGTTCATAGGTGTATTCCGACCCGCTGAATCCGAAAATCCGAACTTTGATGACCAAAAATATGCTTGGAACAAAGTTATTTCGCATGGTACGAAAAAGAGATGATCGGAAATATTTTTTTTCAGAATCAAAATCGGACTTTGATGGGTAAGTTTCTGGGTGTATTTCGACCGGCTGAATCCGGAAATCCAACGTTTGATGACCAAAAATATGCTTGGAAAAAAGTTATTTCGCATGGTACGAAAAAGAGATGATCAAAAATATCTGTCTCCAGAATCAAAATCGAACTTTGATGGGTGGGTTCATAGGTGTATTTTGACACGCTGAATCCGAAAATCCAACCTTTGTTACACGAAAATACATCGGGAAAGAAGTTATTCCGCATGGTGCGAAAAAGAGATGATTGAAAATATTTTTTATCAGAATCAAAATCGGACGTTGATGGGTGAGTTTCTAGGTGTATTCCGACCCGCTGGATCCGAAAATCCGAACTTTGATGACCAAAAATATGCTTGGAACAAAGTTATTTCGCATGGTACGAAAAAGAGATGATCGAAAATATCTGTCTCCAGAATCGAAATCGAACTTTGATGGGTGGGTTTATAGGTGTATTTTGACCCGCTGAATCCGAGAATCCAAGCTTTGATGACCAAAAATATGCTTGGAGAAAAGTTATTTCGCATGGTACGAAAAAGAGATGATCGGAAATATCTTTCTCCAGAATCGAAAGCGAACTTTGATGGGTGGGTTCATAGGTGTATTTTGACCCGCTGAATCCAAAAATCTAACCTTTGTTACACGAAAATACACCTGGAAAGAAGTTATTCCGCATGGTACGAAAAACAGATGATTGACAATATTTTTTTTCAGAATCCAAATCGGACTTTGATGGGTGAGTTTCTAGGTGTATTCCGACCCGCTGAATCCGAAAATCCGAACTTTGATGACCAAAAATATGCTTGGAACAAAGTTATTTCGCATGGTACGAAAAAGAGATGATCGAAAATATCTGTCTCCAGGATCGAAATCGAACTTTGATGGGTGGGTTTATAGGTGTATTTTGACCCGCTGAATCCAAAAATCCAACCTTTGTTACACGAAAATAGACCTGGAAAGAAGTTATTTCGCATGGTACGAAAAAGAGATGATCGAAAATATTTTTTTTCAGACTTAAAATCGGACTTTAATGGGTGAGTTTCTAGGTGTATTTCGACCCGCTGAATCCGAAAATCCAACCTCTGATGACCAGAAATATGCTTGGAAAAAAGTTATTTCGCACGGTACGAAAAAGAGATGATCGAAAATATTTTTTTTCAGAATAAAAATCGGACTTCAATGGGTGAGATTCTAGGTTCATTTCGACCCGCTGAATCCGAAAATCGAAACTTTGATGACCAAAAATTTGCTTGGAAAAAAGTTATTTCGCATGGTACGAAAAAGAGGTGATCGGAAATATATGTCTCCAGAATCAAAATCGAACTTTGATGGGTGGGTTCATAGGTGTATTTTGACCCGCTGAATCCAAAAATCCAACCTTTGTCGCACAAAAATACGCCGGGAAAGATGTTATTCCGCATGGTACGAAAAAGAGATAATTGAAAATATTTTTTTTCAGAATCAAAATCGGACTTTGATGGGTGAGTTTCTAGGTGTATTCCGACCCGCTGAATCCGAAAATCCGAACTTTGATGACCAGAAATATGCTCGGAACAAAGTTATTTCGCATGGTACGAAAAAGAGATGATCGAAAATATCTGTCTCCAGAATCGAAATCAAACTTTGATGGGTGGGTTCATAGGTGTATTTTGACCCGCTGAATCCGACAATCCACGCTTTGATGACCAAAAATATGCTTGGACAAAAGTTATTTCGCATGGTACGAAAATGAGATGATCGGAAATATCTGTCTCCAGAATCGAAATCGAACTTTGATGGGTGGGTTTATAGGTGTATTTTGACCCGCTGAATCCGAGAATCCAAGCTTTGATGACCAAAAATATGCTTGGAAAAAAGTTATTTCGCATGGTACGAAAAAGAGATGATCGGAAATATCTTTCTCCAGAATCGAAAGCGAACTTTGATGGGTGGGTTCATAGGTGTATTCCGACCCGCTGAATCCGAAAATCCGAACTTTGATGACCAAAAATATGCTTGGAACAAAGTTATTTCGCATGGTACGAAAAAGAGATGATCGGAAATATTTTTTTTCAGAATCAAAATCGGACTTTGATGGGTAAGTTTCTGGGTGTATTTCGACCGGCTGAATCCGGAAATCCAACGTTTGATGACCAAAAATATGCTTGGAAAAAAGTTATTTCGCATGGTACGAAAAAGAGATGATCAAAAATATCTGTCTCCAGAATCAAAATCGAACTTTGATGGGTGGGTTCATAGGTGTATTTTGACACGCTGAATCCGAAAATCCAACCTTTGTTACACGAAAATACACCGGGAAAGAAGTTATTCCGCATGGTGCGAAAAAGAGATGATTGAAAATATTTTTTATCAGAATCAAAATCGGACTTTGATGGGTGAGTTTCTAGGTGTATTCCGACCCGCTGGATCCGAAAATCCGAACTTTGATGACCAAAAATATGCTTGGAACAAAGTTATTTCGCATGGTACGAAAAAGAGATGATCGAAAATATCTGTCTCCAGAATCGAAATCGAACTTTGATGGGTGGGTTTATAGGTGTATTTTGACCCGCTGAATCCGAGAATCCAAGCTTTGATGACCAAAAATATGCTTGGAGAAAAGTTATTTCGCATGGTACGAAAAAGAGATGATCGGAAATATCTTTCTCCAGAATCGAAAGCGAACTTTGATGGGTGGGTTCATAGGTGTATTTTGACCCGCTGAATCCAAAAATCTAACCTTTGTTACACGAAAATACACCTGGAAAGAAGTTATTCCGCATGGTACGAAAAACAGATGATTGACAATATTTTTTTTCAGAATCCAAATCGGACTTTGATGGGTGAGTTTCTAGGTGTATTCCGACCCGCTGAATCCGAAAATCCGAACTTTGATGACCAAAAATATGCTTGGAACAAAGTTATTTCGCATGGTACGAAAAAGAGATGATCGAAAATATCTGTCTCCAGGATCGAAATCGAACTTTGATGGGTGGGTTTATAGGTGTATTTTGACCCGCTGAATCCAAAAATCCAACCTTTGTTACACGAAAATAGACCTGGAAAGAAGTTATTTCGCATGGTACGAAAAAGAGATGATCGAAAATATTTTTTTTCAGACTTAAAATCGGACTTTAATGGGTGAGTTTCTAGGTGTATTTCGACCCGCTGAATCCGAAAATCCAACCTCTGATGACCAGAAATATGCTTGGAAAAAAGTTATTTCGCACGGTACGAAAAAGAGATGATCGAAAATATTTTTTTTCAGAATAAAAATCGGACTTCAATGGGTGAGATTCTAGGTTCATTTCGACCCGCTGAATCCGAAAATCGAAACTTTGATGACCAAAAATTTGCTTGGAAAAAAGTTATTTCGCATGGTACGAAAAAGAGGTGATCGGAAATATATGTCTCCAGAATCAAAATCGAACTTTGATGGGTGGGTTCATAGGTGTATTTTGACCCGCTGAATCCAAAAATCCAACCTTTGTCGCACAAAAATACGCCGGGAAAGATGTTATTCCGCATGGTACGAAAAAGAGATAATTGAAAATATTTTTTTTCAGAATCAAAATCGGACTTTGATGGGTGAGTTTCTAGGTGTATTCCGACCCGCTGAATCCGAAAATCCGAACTTTGATGACCAAAAATATGCTTGGAACAAAGTTATTTCGCATGGTACGAAAAAGAGATGATCGAAAATATCTGTCTCCAGAATCGAAATCGAACTTTGATGGGTGGGTTTATAGGTGTATTTTGACCCGCTGAATCCGAGAATCCAAGCTTTAATGACCAAAAATATGCTTGGAGAAAAGTTATTTCGCATGGTACGAAAAAGAGATGATCGGAAA
Organism: Phymatocera aterrima; assembly: GCA_963170745.1. Lineage (NCBI taxonomy): Eukaryota > Metazoa > Arthropoda > Insecta > Hymenoptera > Tenthredinidae > Phymatocera > Phymatocera aterrima. The sequence continues at coordinate 596,930 of CAUJGY010000082.1, forward strand.
TATCTTTCTCCAGAATCGAAAGCGAACTTTGATGGGTGGGTTCATAGGTGTATTTTGACCCGCTGAATCCAAAAATCCAACCTTTGTTACACGAAAACACACCTGGAAAGAAGTTATTTCGCATGGTCCGAAAAAGAGATGATCGAAAATATTTTTTTTCAGAATCAAAATCGGACTTTGATGGGTGAGTTTCTAGGTGTATTCCGACCCGCTGAATCCGAAAATCCGAACTTTGATGACCAGAAATATGCTCGGAACAAAGTTATTTCGCATGGTACGAAAAAGAGATGATCGAAAATATCTGTCTCCAGAATCGAAATCAAACTTTGATGGGTGGGTTCATAGGTGTATTTTGACCCGCTGAATCCGACAATCCACGCTTTGATGACCAAAAATATGCTTGGACAAAAGTTATTTCGCATGGTACGAAAATGAGATGATCGGAAATATCTGTCTCCAGAATCGAAATCGAACTGTGATGGGTGGGTTTATAGGTGTATTTTGACCCGCTGAATCCGAGAATCCAAGCTTTGATGACCAAAAATATGCTTGGAAAAAAGTTATTTCGCATGGTACGAAAAAGAGATGATCGGAAATATCTTTCTCCAGAATCGAAAGCGAACTTTGATGGGTGGGTTCATAGGTGTATTCCGACCCGCTGAATCCGAAAATCCGAACTTTGATGACCAAAAATATGCTTGGAAAAAAGTTATTTCGCATGGTACGAAAAAGAGATGATCAAAAATATCTGTCTCCAGAATCAAAATCGAACTTTGATGGGTGAGTTCATAGGTGTATTTTGACACGCTGAATCCGAAAATCCAACCTTTGTTACACGAAAATACACCGGGAAAGAAGTTATTCCGCATGGTGCGAAAAAGAGATGATTGAAAATATTTTTTATCAGAATCAAAATCGGACTTTGATGGGTGAGTTTCTAGGTGTATTCCGACCCGCTGGATCCGAAAATCCGAACTTTGATGACCAAAAATATGCTTGGAACAAAGTTATTTCGCATGGTACGAAAAAGAGATGATCGAAAATATCTGTCTCCAGAATCGAAATCGAACTTTGATGGGTGGGTTTATAGGTGTATTTTGACCCGCTGAATCCGAGAATCCAAGCTTTGATGACCAAAAATATGCTTGGAGAAAAGTTATTTCGCATGGTACGAAAAAGAGATGATCGGAAATATCTTTCTCCAGAATCGAAAGCGAACTTTGATGGGTGGGTTCATAGGTGTATTTTGACCCGCTGAATCCAAAAATCTAACCTTTGTTACACGAAAATACACCTGGAAAGAAGTTATTCCGCATGGTACGAAAAACAGATGATTGACAATATTTTTTTTCAGAATCCAAATCGGACTTTGATGGGTGAGTTTCTAGGTGTATTCCGACCCGCTGAATCCGAAAATCCAAACTTTGATGACCAAAAATATGCTTGGAACAAAGTTATTTCGCATGGTACGAAAAAGAGATGATCGAAAATATCTGTCTCCAGGATCGAAATCGAACTTTGATGGGTGGGTTTATAGGTGTATTTTGACCCGCTGAATCCAAAAATCCAACCTTAGTTACACGAAAATAGACCTGGAAAGAAGTTATTTCGCATGGTACGAAAAAGAGATGATCGAAAATATTTTTTTTCAGACTTAAAATCGGACTTTAATGGGTGAGTTTCTAGGTGTATTTCGACCCGCTGAATCCGAAAATCCAACCTCTGATGACCAGAAATATGCTTGGAAAAAAGTTATTTCGCACGGTACGAAAAAGAGATGATCGAAAATATTTTTTTTCAGAATCAAAATCGGACTTCAATGGGTGAGATTCTAGGTTCATTTCGACCCGCTGAATCCGAAAATCGAAACTTTGATGACCAAAAATTTGCTTGGAAAAAAGTTATTTCGCATGGTACGAAAAAGAGATGATCGGAAATATTTTTTTTCAGAATCAAAATTGGACTTTGATCGGTGAGTTTCTAGGTGTATTTCGACCCGCTGAATCCGAACATCCGAACTTTGATGACCAAAAATATGCTTGGAACAAAGTTATTTCGCATGGTACGAAAAAGAGATGATCGAAAATATCTGTCTCCAGAATCGAAATCGAACTTTGATGGGTGGGTTCATAGGTGTATTTTGACCCGCTGAATCCGACAATCCAAGCTATGATGACCAAAAATATGCTTGGAAAAAAGTTATTTCGCATGTTACGAAAAAGAGATGATCGAAAATATTTTTTTTCAGAATCAAAATCGGACGTTGATGGGTGAGTTTCTAGGTTCATTCCGACCCGCTGAATCCGAAAATCCAAACTTTGATGACCAAAAATTCGCTTGGAAAAAAGTTATTTCGCATGGTACGAAAAAGAGGTGATCGGAAATATATGTCTCCAGAATCAAAATCGAACTTTGATGGGTGGGTTCATAGGTGTATTTTGACACGCTGAATCCAAAAATCCAACCTTTGTCGCACAAAAATACGCCGGGAAAGATGTTATTCCGCATGGTACGAAAAAGAGATAATTGAAAATATTTTTTTTCAGAATCAAAATCGGACTTTGATGGGTGAGTTTCTAGGTGTATTCCGACCCGCTGAATCCGAAAATCCGAACTTTGATGACCAAAAATATGCTTGGAACAAAGTTATTTCGCATGGTACGAAAAAGAGATGATCGAAAATATCTGTCTCCAGAATCGAAATCGAACTTTGATGGGTGGGTTTATAGGTGTATTTTGACCCGCTGAATCCGAGAATCCAAGCTTTAATGACCAAAAATATGCTTGGAGAAAAGTTATTTCGCATGGTACGAAAAAGAGATGATCGGAAATATCTTTCTCCAGAATCGAAAGCGAACTTTGATGGGTGGGTTCATAGGTGTATTTTGACCCGCTGAATCCAAAAATCCAACCTTTGTTACACGAAAACACACCTGGAAAGAAGTTATTTCGCATGGTCCGAAAAAGAGATGATCGAAAATATTTTTTTTCAGAATCAAAATCGGACTTTGATGGGTGAGTTTCTAGGTGTATTCCGACCCGCTGAATCCGAAAATCCGAACTTTGATGACCAGAAATATGCTCGGAACAAAGTTATTTCGCATGGTACGAAAAAGAGATGATCGAAAATATCTGTCTCCAGAATCGAAATCAAACTTTGATGGGTGGGTTCATAGGTGTATTTTGACCCGCTGAATCCGACAATCCACGCTTTGATGACCAAAAATATGCTTGGACAAAAGTTATTTCGCATGGTACGAAAAAGAGATGATCGGAAATATCTTTCTCCAGAATCGAAAGCGAACTTTGATGGGTGGGTTCATAGGTGTATTCCGACCCGCTGAATCCGAAAATCCGAACTTTGATGACCAAAAATATGCTTGGAACAAAGTTATTTCGCATGGTACGAAAAAGAGATGATCGGAAATATTTTTTTTCAGAATCAAAATCGGACTTTGATGGGTAAGTTTCTGGGTGTATTTCGACCGGCTGAATCCGGAAATCCAACGTTTGATGACCAAAAATATGCTTGGAAAAAAGTTATTTCGCATGGTACGAAAAAGAGATGATCAAAAATATCTGTCTCCAGAATCAAAATCGAACTTTGATGGGTGGGTTCATAGGTGTATTTTGACACGCTGAATCCGAAAATCCAACCTTTGTTACACGAAAATACACCGGGAAAGAAGTTATTCCGCATGGTGCGAAAAAGAGATGATTGAAAATATTTTTTATCAGAATCAAAATCGGACTTTGATGGGTGAGTTTCTAGGTGTATTCCGACCCGCTGGATCCGAAAATCCGAACTTTGATGACCAAAAATATGCTTGGAACAAAGTTATTTCGCATGGTACGAAAAAGAGATGATCGAAAATATCTGTCTCCAGAATCGAAATCGAACTTTGATGGGTGGGTTTATAGGTGTATTTTGACCCGCTGAATCCGAGAATCCAAGCTTTGATGACCAAAAATATGCTTGGAGAAAAGTTATTTCGCATGGTACGAAAAAGAGATGATCGGAAATATCTTTCTCCAGAATCGAAAGCGAACTTTGATGGGTGGGTTCATAGGTGTATTTTGACCCGCTGAATCCAAAAATCTAACCTTTGTTACACGAAAATACACCTGGAAAGAAGTTATTCCGCATGGTACGAAAAACAGATGATTGACAATATTTTTTTTCAGAATCCAAATCGGACTTTGATGGGTGAGTTTCTAGGTGTATTCCGACCCGCTGAATCCGAAAATCCGAACTTTGATGACCAAAAATATGCTTGGAACAAAGTTATTTCGCATGGTACGAAAAAGAGATGATCGAAAATATCTGTCTCCAGGATCGAAATCGAACTTTGATGGGTGGGTTTATAGGTGTATTTTGACCCGCTGAATCCAAAAATCCAACCTTTGTTACACGAAAATAGACCTGGAAAGAAGTTATTTCGCATGGTACGAAAAAGAGATGATCGAAAATATTTTTTTTCAGAATCAAAATCGGACTTCAATGGGTGAGATTCTAGGTTCATTTCGACCCGCTGAATCCGAAAATCGAAACTTTGATGACCAAAAATTTGCTTGGAAAAAAGTTATTTCGCATGGTACGAAAAAGAGATGATCGGAAATATTTTTTTTCAGAATCAAAATCGGACTTTGATCGGTGAGTTTCTAGGTGTATTTCGACCCGCTGAATCCGAACATCCGAACTTTGATGACCAAAAATATGCTTGGAACAAAGTTATTTCACATGGTACGAAAAAGAGATGATCGAAAATATCTGTCTCCAGAATCGAAATCGAACTTTGATGGGTGGGTTCATAGGTGTATTTTGACCCGCTGAATCCGACAATCCAAGCTATGATGACCAAAAATATGCTTGGAAAAAAGTTATTTCGCATGTTACGAAAAAGAGATGATCGAAAATATTTTTTTTCAGAATCAAAATCGGACGTTGATGGGTGAGTTTCTAGGTTCATTCCGACCCGCTGAATCCGAAAATCCAAACTTTGATGACCAAAAATTCGCTTGGAAAAAAGTTATTTCGCATGGTACGAAAAAGAGGTGATCGGAAATATATGTCTCCAGAATCAAAATCGAACTTTGATGGGTGGGTTCATAGGTGTATTTTGACCCGCTGAATCCAAAAATCCAACCTTTGTCGCACAAAAATACGCCGGGAAAGATGTTATTCCGCATGGTACGAAAAAGAGATAATTGAAAATATTTTTTTTCAGAATCAAAATCGGACTTTGATGGGTGAGTTTCTAGGTGTATTTCGACCCGCTGAATCCGAAAATCCGAACTTTGATGACCAAAAATATGCTTGGAACAAAGTTATTTCGCATGGTACGAAAAAGAGATGATCGAAAATATCTGTCTCCAGAATCGAAATCGAACTTTGATGAGTGGGTTTATAGGTGTATTTTGACCCGCTGAATCCGAGAATCCAAGCTTTAATGACCAAAAATATGCTTGGAGAAAAGTTATTTCGCATGGTACGAAAAAGAGATGATCGGAAATATCTTTCTCCAGAATCGAAAGCGAACTTTGATGGGTGGGTTCATAGGTGTATTTTGACCCGCTGAATCCAAAAATCCAACCTTTGTTACACGAAAACACACCTGGAAAGAAGTTATTTCGCATGGTCCGAAAAAGAGATGATCGAAAATATTTTTTTTCAGAATCAAAATCGGACTTTGATGGGTGAGTTTCTAGGTGTATTCCGACCCGCTGAATCCGAAAATCCGAACTTTGATGACCAGAAATATGCTCGGAACAAAGTTATTTCGCATGGTACGAAAAAGAGATGATCGAAAATATCTGTCTCCAGAATCGAAATCAAACTTTGATGGGTGGGTTCATAGGTGTATTTTGACCCGCTGAATCCGACAATCCACGCTTTGATGACCAAAAATATGCTTGGACAAAAGTTATTTCGCATGGTACGAAAATGAGATGATCGGAAATATCTGTCTCCAGAATCGAAATCGAACTTTGATGGGTGGGTTTATAGGTGTATTTTGACCCGCTGAATCCGAGAATCCAAGCTTTGATGACCAAAAATATGCTTGGAAAAAAGTTATTTCGCATGGTACGAAAAAGAGATGATCGGAAATATCTTTCTCCAGAATCGAAAGCGAACTTTGATGGGTGGGTTCATAGGTGTATTCCGACCCGCTGAATCCGAAAATCCGAACTTTGATGACCAAAAATATGCTTGGAACAAAGTTATTTCGCATGGTACGAAAAAGAGATGATCGAAAATATCTGTCTCCAGAATCGAAAGCGAACTTTGATGGGTGGGTTCATAGGTGTATTTTGACCCGCTGAATCCAAAAATCCAACCTTTGTTACACGAAAACACACCTGGAAAGAAGTTATTTCGCATGGTCCGAAAAAGAGATGATCGAAAATATTTTTTTGCAGAATCAAAATCGGACTTTGATGGGTGAGTTTCTAGGTGTATTCCGACCCGCTGAATCCGAAAATCCGAACTTTAATGACCAGAAATATGCTTGGAACAAAGTTATTTCGCATGGTACGAAAAAGAGATGATCGAAAATATCTGTCTCCAGAATCGAAATCAAACTTTGATGGGTGGGTTCATAGGTGTATTTTGACCCGCTGAATCCGACAATCCACGCTTTGATGACCAAAAATATGCTTGGACAAAAGTTATTTCGCATGGTACGAAAATGAGATGATCGGAAATATCTTTCTCCAGAATCGAAAGCGAACTTTGATGGGTGGGTTCATAGGTGTATTTTGACCCGCTGACTCCAAAAATCCAACCTTTGTTACACGAAAATACACCTGGAAAGAAGTTATTTCGCATGGTCCGAAAAAGAGATGATCGAAAATATCTTTCTCCAGAATCGAAAGCGAACTTTGATGGGTGGGTTCATAGGTGTATTTTGACCCGCTGAATCCGACAATCCACGCTTTGATGACCAAAAATATGCTTGGAAAAAAGTTATTTCGCATGGTACGAAAAAGAGATGATCGGAAATATCTTTCTCCAGAATCGAAAGCGAACTTTGATGGGTGGGTTCATAGGTGTATTCCGACCCGCTGAATCCGAAAATACGAACTTTGATGACCAAAAATATGCTTGGAACAAAGTTATTTCGCATGGTACGAAAAAGAGATGATCCGGAATATTTTTTTTCAGAATCAAAATCGGACTTTGATGGGTGAGTTTCTGGGTGTATTTCGACTGGCTGAATCCGAAAATCCAACGTTTGATGACCAAAAATATGCTTGGAAAAAAGTTATTTCGCATGGTACGAAAAAGAGATGATCAAAAATATCTGTCTCCAGAATCAAAATCGAACTTTGATGGGTGGGTTCATAGGTGTATTTTGACACGCTGAATCCGAAAATCCAACCTTTGTTACACGAAAATACACCGGGAAAGAAGTTATTCCGCATGGTACGAAAAAGAGATGATCGGAAATATCTTTCTCCAGAATCGAAAGCGAACTTTGATGGGTGGGTTCATAGGTGTATTTTGACCCGCTGACTCCAAAAATCCAACCTTCGTTACACGAAAATACACCTGGAAAGAAGTTATTTCGCATGGTCCGAAAAAGAGATGATCGAAAATATTTTTTTTCAGAATCAAAATCGGACTTCAATGGGTGAGTTTCCAGGTTCATTTCGACCCGCTGAATCCGAAAATCCAAACTTTGATGACCAAAAATTTGCTTGGAAAAAAGTTATTTCGCATGGTACGAAAAAGAGATGATCGGAAATATTTTTTTTCAGAATCAAAATCGGACTTTGATGGGTGAGTTTCTGGGTGTATTTCGACCCGCTGAATCCGAAAATCCAACCTTTGATGACCAAAAATATGCTTGGAAAAAAGTTATTTCGCATGGTACGAAAAAGAGATGATCAAAAATATCTGTCTCCAGAATCAAAATCGAACTTTGATGGGTGGGTTTATAGGTGTATTTTGACCCGCTGAATCCGAAAATCCAACCTTTGTTACACGAAAATACACAGGGACAGAAGTTATTCCGCATGGTACGAAAAATAGATGATTGAAAATATTTTTTTTCAGAATCAAAATCGGACTTTGATGGGTGAGTTTCTAGGTGTATTCCGACCCGCTGAATCCGAAAATCCGAACTCTGATGACCAAAAATATGCTTGGAACAAAGTTATTTCGCATGGTACGAAAAAGAGATGATCGAAAATATCTGTCTCCAGAATCGAAATCGAACTTTGATGGGTGGGTTTATAGGTGTATTTTGACCCGCTGAATCCAAAAATCCAACCTTTGATACACGAAAATTCACCTGGAAAGAAGTTATTTCGCATGGTACAAAAAAGAGATGATCGAAAATATTTTTTTTCAGACTTAAAATCGGACTTTAATGGGTGGGTTTCTAGGTGTATTTCGACCCGCTGAATCCGAAAATCCAACCTCTGATGACCAGAAATATGCTTGGAACAAAGTTATTTCGCACGGTACGAAAAAGAGATGATCGAAAATATTTTTTTTCAGAATCAAAATCGGACTTTGATGGGTGAGTTTCTAGGTGTATTCCGACCCGCTGAATCCAAAAATCCGAACGTTGATGACCAAAAATATGCTTCGAACAAAGTTATTTCGCATGGTACGAAAAAGAGATGATCGAAAATATCTGTCTCCAGAATCGAAATCGAACTTTGATGGGTGGGTTTATAGGTGTATTTTGACCCGCTGAATCCGACAATCCAAGCTTTGATGACCAAAAATATGCTTGGAAAAAAGTTATTTCGCATGGTACGAAAAAGAGATGATCGGAAATATCTGTCTCCAGAATCGAAATCGAACTTTGATGGGTGGGTTTATAGGTGTTTTTTGACCCGCTGAATCCGAGAATCCAAGCTTTGATGACCAAAAATATGCTTGGAAAAAAGTTATTTCGCATGGTACGAAAAAGAGATGATCGGAAATATCTTTCTCCAGAATCGGAAGCGAACTTTGATGGGTGGGTTCATAGGTGTATTTTGACCCGCTGAATCCAAAAATCCAACCTTTGTTACACGAAAATACACCTGGAAAGAAGTTATTTCGCATGGTCCGAAAAATAGATGATCGAAAATATTTTTTTTCAGAATCAAAATCGGACGTTGATGGGTGAGTTTCTAGGTTCATTCCGACCCGCTGAATCCGAAAATCCAAACTTTGATGACCAAAAATTCGCTTGGCAAAAAGTTATTTCGCATGGTACGAAAAAGAGGTGATCGGAAATATCTGTCTCCAGAATCAAAATCGAACTTTGATGGGTGGGTTCATAGGTGTATTTTGACCCGCTGAATCCAAAAATCCAACCTTTGTCGCACAAAAATACACCGGGAAAGATGTTATTCCGCATGGTACGAAAAAGAGATGATTGAAAATATTTTTTTTCAGAATCAAAATCGGACTTTGATGGGTGAGTTTCTAGGTGTATTGTGACCCGCTGAATCCGAAAATCCGAACTTTGATGACCAAAAATATGCTTGGAACAAAGTTATTTCGCATGGTACGAAAAAGAGATGATCGAAAATATCTGTCTCCAGAATCGAAATCGAACTTTGATGGGTGGGTTTATAGGTGTATTTTGACCCGCTGAATCCAAAAATCCAACCTTTGTTACACGAAAATAGACCTGGAAAGAAGTTATTTCGCATGGTACGAAAAAGAGATGATCGAAAATATCTGTCTCCTGAATCAAAATCGAACTTTGATGGGTGGGTTCATAGGTGTATTTTGACTCGCTGAATCCAAAAATCCATCCTTTGTTACACGAAAATACACCTGGAAAGAAGTTATTCCGCATGGTACGAAAAACAGATGATTGACAATATTTTTTTTCAGAATCCAAATCGGACTTTGATGGGTGAGTTTCTAGGTGTATTCCGACCCGCTGAATCCGAAAATCCAAACTTTGATGACCAAAAATATGCTTTGAACAAAGTTATTTCGCATGGTACGAAAAAGAGATGATCGAAAATATCTGTCTCCAGAATCGAAATCGAACTTTGATGGGTGGGTTTATAGGTGTATTTTGACCCGCTGAATCCAAAAATCCAACCTTTGTTACACGAAAATAGACCTGGAAAGAAGTTATTTCGCATGGTACGAAAAAGAGATGATCGAAAATATTTTTTTTCAGACTTAAAATCGGACTTTAATGGGTGAGTTTCTAGGTGTATTTCGACCCGCTGAATCCGAAAATCCAACCTCTGATGACCAGAAATATGCTTGGAAAAAAGTTATTTCGCACGGTACGAAAAAGAGATGATCGAAAATATTTTTTTTCAGAATCAAAATCGGACTTTAATGGGTGAGATTCTAGGTTCATTTCGACCCGCTGAATCCGAAAATCAAAACTTTGATGACCAAAAATTTGCTTGGAAAAAAGTTATTTCGCATGGTACGAAAAAGAGATGATCGGAAATATTTTTTTTCAGAATCAAAATCGGACTTTGATCGGTGAGTTTCTAGGTGTATTCCGACCCGCTGAATCCGAACATCCGAACTTTGATGACCAAAAATATGCTTGGAACAAAGTTATTTCGCATGGTACGAAAAAGAGATGATCGAAAATATCTGTCTCCAGAATCGAAATCGAACTTTGATGGGTGGGTTCATAGGTGTATTTTGACCCGCTGAATCCGAAAATCCAAGCTTTGATGACCAAAAATATGCTTGGAAAAAAGTTATTTCGCATGTTACGAAAAAGAGATGATCGAAAATATTTTTTTTCAGAATCAAAATCGGACGTTGATGGGTGAGTTTCTAGGTTCATTCCGACCCGCTGAATCCGAAAATCCAAACTTTGATGACCAAAAATTCGCTTGGCAAAAAGTTATTTCGCATGGTACGAAAAAGAGGTGATCGGAAATATCTGTCTCCAGAATCAAAATCGAACTTTGATGGGTGGGTTCATAGGTGTATTTTGACCCGCTGAATCCAAAAATCCAACCTTTGTCGCACAAAAATACACCGGGAAAGATGTTATTCCGCATGGTACGAAAAAGAGATGATTGAAAATATTTTTTTTCAGAATCAAAATCGGACTTTGATGGGTGAGTTTCTAGGTGTATTGTGACCCGCTGAATCCGAAAATCCGAACTTTGATGACCAAAAATATGCTTGGAACAAAGTTATTTCGCATGGTACGAAAAAGAGATGATCGAAAATATCTGTCTCCAGAATCGAAATCGAACTTTGATGGGTGGGTTTATAGGTGTATTTTGACCCGCTGAATCCAAAAATCCAACCTTTGTTACACGAAAATAGACCTGGAAAGAAGTTATTTCGCATGGTACGAAAAAGAGATGATCGAAAATATTTTTTTTCAGACTTAAAATCGGACTTTAATGGGTGAGTTTCTAGGTGTATTTCGACCCGCTGAATCCGAAAATCCAACCTCTGATGACCAGAAATATGCTTGGAAAAAAGTTATTTCGCACGGTACGAAAAAGAGATGATCGAAAATATTTTTTTTCAGAATCAAAATCGGACTTTAATGGGTGAGATTCTAGGTTCATTTCGACCCGCTGAATCCGAAAATCAAAACTTTGATGACCAAAAATTTGCTTGGAAAAAAGTTATTTCGCATGGTACGAAAAAGAGATGATCGGAAATATTTTTTTTCAGAATCAAAATCGGACTTTGATCGGTGAGTTTCTAGGTGTATTCCGACCCGCTGAATCCGAACATCCGAACTTTGATGACCAAAAATATGCTTGGAACAAAGTTATTTCGCATGGTACGAAAAAGAGATGATCGAAAATATCTGTCTCCAGAATCGAAATCGAACTTTGATGGGTGGGTTCATAGGTGTATTTTGACCCGCTGAATCCGACAATCCAAGCTTTGATGACCAAAAATATGCTTGGAAAAAAGTTATTTCGCATGTTACGAAAAAGAGATGATCGAAAATATTTTTTTTCAGAATCAAAATCGGACGTTGATGGGTGAGTTTCTAGGTTCATTCCGACCCGCTGAATCCGAAAATCCAAACTTTGATGACCAAAAATTCGCTTGGAAAAAAGTTATTTCGCATGGTACGAAAAAGAGGTGATCGGAAATATCTGTCTCCAGAATCAAAATCGAACGTTGATGGGTGGGTTCATAGGTGTATTTTGACCCGCTGAATCCAAAAATCCAACCTTTGTCGCACAAAAATACACCGGGAAAGATGTTATTCCGCATGGTACGAAAAAGAGATGATTGAAAATATTTTTTTTCAGAATCAAAATCGGACTTTGATGGGTGAGTTTCTAGGTGTATTCCGACCCGCTGAATCCGAAAATCCGAACTTTGATGACCAAAAATATGCTTGGAACAAAGTTATTTCGCATGGTACGAAAAAGAGATGATCGAAAATATCTGTCTCCAGAATCGAAATCGAACTTTGATGGGTGGGTTTATAGGTGTATTTTGACCCGCTGAATCCGAGAATCCATGCTTTGATGACCAAAAATATGCTTGGAGAAAAGTTATTTCGCATGGTACGAAAAAGAGATGATCGGAAATATCTTTCTCCAGAATCGAAAGCGAACTTTGATGGGTGGGTTCATAGGTGTATTTTGACCCGCTCAATCCAAAAATCCAACCTTTGTTACACGAAAACACACCTGGAAAGAAGTTATTTCGCATGGTCCGAAAAAGAGATGATCGAAAATATTTTTTTGCAGAATCAAAATCGGACTTTAATGGGTGAGTTTCTAGGTTCATTTCGACCCGCTGAATCCGAAAATCCAAACTTTGATGACCAAAAATTTGCTTGGAAAAAAGTTATTCCGCATGGTACGAAAAAGAGATGAACGGAAATATTTTTTTTCAGAATCAAAATCGGACTTTGATGGGTGAGTTTCTGGGTGTATTTCGACCCGCTGAATCCGAAAATCCAACCTTTGATGACCAAAAATATGCTTGGGAAAAAGTTATTTCGCATGGTACGAAAAAGAGATGATCGAAAATATCTGTCTCCAGAGTCAAAATCGAACTTTGATGGGTGGGTTCATAGGTGTATTTTGACCCGCTGAATCCAAAAATCCAACCTTCGTCACACGAAAATACACCTGGAAAGAAGTTATTCCGCATGGTACGAAAAACAGATGATCGAAAATATTTTTGTTCAGAATCGGAATCGGACTTTGATGGGTGAGTTTCTAGGTGTATTTCGACCCGCTGAATCCGAAAATCCAACCTCTGATGACCAGAAATATGCTTGGAAAAAAGTTATTTCGCACGGTACGACAAAGAGATGATCGAAAATATTTTTTTTCAGAATCAAAATCGGACGTTGATGGGTGAGTTTCTAGGTGTATTACGACCCGCTGAATCCGAAAATCCGAACTTTGATGACCAAAAATATGCTTGGAACAAAGTTATTTCGCATGGTACGAAAAAGAGATGATCGAAAATATCTGTCTCCAGAATCGAAATCAAACTTTGATGGGTGGGTTCATAGGTGTATTTTGACCCGCTGAATCCGACAATCCAAGCTTTGATGACCAAAAATATGCTTGGACAAAAGTTATTTCGCATGGTACGAAAATGAGATGATCGGAAATATCTGTCTCCAGAATCGAAATCGAACTTTGATGGGTGGGTTTATAGGTGTATTTTGACCCGCTGAATCCGAGAATCCAAGCTTTGATGACCAAAAATATGCTTGGAAAAAAGTTATTTCGCATGGTACGAAAAAGAGATGATCGGAAATATCTTTCTCCAGAATCGAAAGCGAACTTTGATGGGTGGGTTCATAGGTGTATTTTGACCCGCTGACTCCAAAAATCCAACCTTTGTTACACAAAAATACACCTGGAAAGAAGTTATTTCGCATGTTCCGAAAAAGAGATGATCGAAAATATTTTTTTTCAGAATCAAAATCGGACTTTGATGGGTGAGTTTCTAGGTTCATTTCGACCCGCTGAATCCGAAAATCCAAACTTTGATGACCAAAAATTTGCTTGGAAAAAAGTTATTTCGCATGGTACGAAAAAGAGGTGATCGAAAATATTTTTTTTCAGAATCAAAATCGGACTTTGATGGGTGAGTTTCTGGGTGTATTTCGACCCGCTGAATCCGAAAATCCAACGTTTGATGACCAAAAATATGCTTGGAAAAAAGTTATTTCGCATGGTACGAAAAAGAGATGATCAAAAATATCTGTCTCCAGAATCAAAATCGAACTTTGATGGGTGGGTTCATAGGTGTATTTCGACACGCTGAATCCAAAAATCCAACCTTTGATACACGAAAATTCACCTGGAAAGAAGTTATTTCGCATGGTACAAAAAAGAGATGATCGAAAATATTTTTTTTCAGACTTAAAATCGGACTTTAATGGGTGAGTTTCTAGGTGTATTTCGACCCGCTGAATCCGAAAATCCAACCTCTGATGACCAGAAATATGCTTGGAACAAAGTTATTTCGCACGGTACGAAAAAGAGATGATCGAAAATATTTTTTTTCAGAATCAAAATCGGACTTTGATGGGTGAGTTTCTAGGTGTATTCCGACCCGCTGAATCCGAAAATCCGAACTTTGATGACCAAAAATATGCTTCGAACAAAGTTATTTCGCATGGTACGAAAAAGAGATGATCGGAAATATTTTTTTTCAGAATCAAAATCGGACTTTGATGGGTGAGTTTCTAGGTGTATTCCGACCCGCTGAATCCGAAAATCCGAACTTTGATGACCAGAAATATGCTTGGAACAAAGTTATTTCGCATGGTACGAAAAAGAGATGATCGAAAATATCTGTCTCCAGAATCGAAATCAAACTTTGATGGGTGGGTTCATAGGTGTATTTTGACCCGCTGAATCCGACAATCCACGCTTTGATGACCAAAAATATGCTTGGACAAAAGTTATTTCGCATGGTACGAAAATGAGATGATCGGAAATATCTTTCTCCAGAATCGAAAGCGAACTTTGATGGGTGGGTTCATAGGTGTATTTTGACCCGCTGAATCCAAAAATCCAACCTTTGTTACACGAAAATACACCTGGAAAGAAGTTATTCCGCATGGTACGAAAAACAGATGATTGACAATATTTTTTTTCAGAATCCAAATCGGACTTTGATGGGTGAGTTTCTAGGTGTATTCCGACCCGCTGAATCCGAAAATCCGAACTTTGATGACCAAAAATATGCTTGGAACAAAGTTATTTCGCATGGTACGAAAAAGAGATGATCGAAAATATCTGTCTCCAGAATCGAAATCGAACTTTGATGGGTGGGTTTATAGGTGTATTTTGACCCGCTGAATCCAAAAATCAAACCTTTGTTACACGAAAATAGACCTGGAAAGAAGTTATTTCGCATGGTACGAAAAAGAGATGATCGAAAATATTTTTTTTCAGACTTGAAAACGGACTTTAATGGGTGAGTTTCTAGGTGTATTTCGACCCGCTGAATCCGAAAATCCAACCTCTGATGACCAGAAATATGCTTGGAAAAAAGTTATTTCGCACGGTACGAAAAAGAGATGATCGAAAATATTTTTTTTCAGAATCAAAATCGGACTTTAATGGGTGAGATTCTAGGTTCATTTCGACCCACTGAATCCGAAAATCAAAACTTTGATGACCAAAAATTTGCTTGGAAAAAAGTTATTTCGCATGGTACGAAAAAGAGATGATCGGAAATATTTTTTTTCAGAATCAAAATCGGACTTTGATCGGTGAGTTTCTAGGTGTATTCCGACCCGCTGAATCCGAACATCCGAACTTTGATGACCAAAAATATGCTTGGAACAAAGTTATTTCGCATGGTACGAAAAAGAGATGATCGAAAATATCTGTCTCCAGAATCGAAATCAAACTTTGATGGGTGGGTTCATAGGTGTATTTTGACCCGCTGAATCCGACAATCCAAGCTTTGATGACCAAAAATCTGCTTGGACAAAAGTTATTTCGCATGGTACGAAAATGAGATGATCGGAAATATCTGTCTCCAGAATCGAAATCAAACTTTGATGGGTGGGTTTATAGGTGTATTTTGACCCGCTGAATCCGAGAATCCAAGCTTTGATGACCAAAAATATGCTTGGAAAAAAGTTATTTCGCATGGTACGAAAAAGAGATGATCGGAAATATCTTTCTCCAGAATCGAAAGCGAACTTTGATGGGTGGGTTCATAGGTGTATTTTGACCCGCTGACTCCAAAAATCCAACCTTTGTTACACAAAAATACACCTGGAAAGAAGTTATTTCGCATGTTCCGAAAAAGAGATGATCGAAAATATTTTTTTTCAGAATCAAAATCGGACTTTGATGGGTGAGTTTCTAGGTTCATTTCGACCCGCTGAATCCGAAAATCCAAACTTTGATGACCAAAAATTTGCTTGGAAAAAAGTTATTTCGCATGGTACGAAAAAGAGGTGATCGGAAATATTTTTTTTCAGAATCAAAATCGGACTTTGATGGGTGAGTTTCTGGGTGTATTACGACCCGCTGAATCCGAAAATCCAACGTTTGATGACCAAAAATATGCTTGGAAAAAAGTTATTTCGCATGGTACGAAAAAGAGATGATCAAAAATATCTGTCTCCAGAATCAAAATCGAACTTTGATGGGTGGGTTCATAGGTGTATTTCGACACGCTGAATCCAAAAATCCAACCTTTGATACACGAAAATTCACCTGGAAAGAAGTTATTTCGCATGGTACAAAAAAGAGATGATCGAAAATATTTTTTTTCAGACTTAAAATCGGACTTTAATGGGTGAGTTTCTAGGTGTATTTCGACCCGCTGAATCCGAAAATCCAACCTCTGATGACCAGAAATATGCTTGGAACAAAGTTATTTCGCACGGTACGAAAAAGAGATGATCGAAAATATTTTTTTTCAGAATCAAAATCGGACTTTGATGGGTGAGTTTCTAGGTGTATTCCGACCCGCTGAATCCGAAAATCCGAACTTTGATGACCAAAAATATGCTTCGAACAAAGTTATTTCGCATGGTACGAAAAAGAGATGATCGGAAATATTTTTTTTCAGAATCAAAATCGGACTTTGATGGGTGAGTTTCTAGGTGTATTCCGACCCGCTGAATCCGAAAATCCGAACTTTGATGACCAGAAATATGCTTGGAACAAAGTTATTTCGCATGGTACGAAAAAGAGATGATCGAAAATATCTGTCTCCAGAATCGAAATCAAACTTTGATGGGTGGGTTCATAGGTGTATTTTGACCCGCTGAATCCGACAATCCACGCTTTGATGACCAAAAATATGCTTGGACAAAAGTTATTTCGCATGGTACGAAAATGAGATGATCGGAAATATCTTTCTCCAGAATCGAAAGCGAACTTTGATGGGTGGGTTCATAGGTGTATTTTGACCCGCTGAATCCAAAAATCCAACCTTTGTTACACGAAAATACACCTGGAAAGAAGTTATTCCGCATGGTACGAAAAACAGATGATTGACAATATTTTTTTTCAGAATCCAAATCGGACTTTGATGGGTGAGTTTCTAGGTGTATTCCGACCCGCTGAATCCGAAAATCCGAACTTTGATGACCAAAAATATGCTTGGAACAAAGTTATTTCGCATGGTACGAAAAAGAGATGATCGAAAATATCTGTCTCCAGAATCGAAATCGAACTTTGATGGGTGGGTTTATAGGTGTATTTTGACCCGCTGAATCCAAAAATCAAACCTTTGTTACACGAAAATAGACCTGGAAAGAAGTTATTTCGCATGGTACGAAAAAGAGATGATCGAAAATATTTTTTTTCAGACTTGAAAACGGACTTTAATGGGTGAGTTTCTAGGTGTATTTCGACCCGCTGAATCCGAAAATACAACCTCTGATGACCAGAAATATGCTTGGAAAAAAGTTATTTCGCACGGTACGAAAAAGAGATGATCGAAAATATTTTTTTTCAGAATCAAAATCGGACTTTAATGGGTGAGATTCTAGGTTCATTTCGACCCGCTGAATCCGAAAATCAAAACTTTGATGACCAAAAATTTGCTTGGAAAAAAGTTATTTCGCATGGTACGAAAAAGAGATGATCGGAAATATTTTTTTTCAGAATCAAAATCGGACTTTGATCGGTGAGTTTCTAGGTGTATTCCGACCCGCTGAATCCGAACATCCGAACTTTGATGACCAAAAATATGCTTGGAACAAAGTTATTTCGCATGGTACGAAAAAGAGATGATCGAAAATATCTGTCTCCAGAATCGAAATCGAACTTTGATGGGTGGGTTCATAGGTGTACTTTGACCCGCTGAATCCGACAATCCAAGCTATGATGACCAAAAATATGCTTGGAAAAAAGTTATTTCGCATGTTACGAAAAAGAGATGATCGAAAATATTTTTTTTCAGAATCAAAATCGGACGTTGATGGGTGAGTTTCTAGGTTCATTTCGACCCGCTGAATCCGAAAATCCAAACTTTGATGACCAAAAATTCGCTTGGAAAACAGTTATTTCGCATGGTACGAAAAAGAGGTGATCGGAAATATCTGTCTCCAGAATCAAAATCGAACTTTGATGGGTGGGTTCATAGGTGTATTTTGACCCGCTGGATCCAAAAATCCAACCTTTGTTGCACAAAAATACACCGGGAAAGATGTTATTCCGCATGGTACGAAAAAGAGATGATTGAAAATATTTTTTTTCAGAATCAAAATCGGACTTTGATGGGTGAGTTTCTAGGTGTATTCCGACCCGCTGAATCCGAAAATCCGAACTTTGATGACCAAAAATATGCTTGGAACAAAGTTATTTCGCATGGTACGAAAAAGAGATGATCGAAAATATCTGTCTCCAGAATCGAAATCGAACTTTGATGGGTGGGTTTATAGGTGTATTTTGACCCGCTGAATCCGAGAATCCAAGCTTTGATGACCAAAAATATGCTTGGAGAAAAGTTATTTCGCATGGTACGAAAAAGAGATGATCGGAAATATCTTTCTCCAGAATCGAAAGCGGACTTTGATGGGTGGGTTCATAGGTGTATTTTGACCCGCTGAATCCAAAAATCCAACCTTTGTTACACGAAAACACACCTGGAAAGAAGTTATTTCGCATGGTCCGAAAAAGAGATGATCGAAAATATTTTTTTTCAGAATCAAAATCGGACTTTGATGGGTGAGTTTCTAGGTGTATTCCGACCCGCTGAATCCGAAAATCCGAACTTTGATGACCAGAAATATGCTTGGAACAAAGTTATTTCGCATGGTACGAAAAAGAGATGATCGAAAATATCTGTCTCCAGAATCGAAATCAAACTTTGATGGGTGGGTTCATAGGAGTATTTTGACCCGCTGAATCCGACAATCCACGCTTTGATGACCAAAAATATGCTTGGAAAAAAGTTATTTCGCATGGTACGAAAAAGAGATGATCGGAAATATCTTTCTCCAGAATCGAAAGCGAACTTTGATGGGTGGGTTCATAGGTGTATTTTGACCCGCTGAATCCGACAATCCAAGCTTTGATGACCAAAAATCTGCTTGGACAAAAGTTATTTCGCATGGTACGAAAATGAGATGATCGGAAATATCTGTCTCCGGAATCGAAATCAAACTTTGATGGGTGGGTTTATAGGTGTATTTTGACCCGCTGAATCCGAGAATCCAAGCTTTGATGACCAAAAATATGCTTGGAAAAAAGTTATTTCGCATGGTACGAAAAAGAGATGATCGGAAATATCTTTCTCCAGAATCGAAAGCGAACTTTGATGGGTGGGTTCATAGGTGTATTTTGACCCGCTGACTCCAAAAATCCAACCTTTGTTACACAAAAATACACCTGGAAAGAAGTTATTTCGCATGTTCCGAAAAAGAGATGATCGAAAATATTTTTTTTCAGAATCAAAATCGGACTTTGATGGGTGAGTTTCTAGGTTCATTTCGACCCGCTGAATCCGAAAATCCAAACTTTGATGACCAAAAATTTGCTTGGAAAAAAGTTATTTCGCATGGTACGAAAAAGAGGTGATCGGAAATATTTTTTTTCAGAATCAAAATCGGACTTTGATGGGTGAGTTTCTGGGTGTATTACGACCCGCTGAATCCGAAAATCCAACGTTTGATGACCAAAAATATGCTTGGAAAAAAGTTATTTCGCATGGTACGAAAAAGAGATGATCAAAAATATCTGTCTCCAGAATCAAAATCGAACTTTGATGGGTGGGTTCATAGGTGTATTTCGACACGCTGAATCCAAAAATCCAACCTTTGATACACGAAAATTCACCTGGAAAGAAGTTATTTCGCATGGTACAAAAAAGAGATGATCGAAAATATTTTTTTTCAGACTTAAAATCGGACTTTAATGGGTGAGTTTCTAGGTGTATTTCGACCCGCTGAATCCGAAAATCCAACCTCTGATGACCAGAAATATGCTTGGAACAAAGTTATTTCGCACGGTACGAAAAAGAGATGATCGAAAATATTTTTTTTCAGAATCAAAATCGGACTTTGATGGGTGAGTTTCTAGGTGTATTCCGACCCGCTGAATCCGAAAATCCGAACTTTGATGAACAAAAATATGCTTCGAACAAAGTTATTTCGCATGGTACGAAAAAGAGATGATCGGAAATATTTTTTTTCAGAATCAAAATCGGACTTTGATGGGTGAGTTTCTAGGTGTATTCCGACCCGCTGAATCCGAAAATCCGAACTTTGATGACCAGAAATATGCTTGGAACAAAGTTATTTCGCATGGTACGAAAAAGAGATGATCGAAAATATCTGTCTCCAGAATCGAAATCAAACTTTGATGGGTGGGTTCATAGGTGTATTTTGACCCGCTGAATCCGACAATCCACGCTTTGATGACCAAAAATATGCTTGGACAAAAGTTATTTCGCATGGTACGAAAATGAGATGATCGGAAATATCTTTCTCCAGAATCGAAAGCGAACTTTGATGGGTGGGTTCATAGGTGTATTTTGACCCGCTGAATCCAAAAATCCAACCTTTGTTACACGAAAATACACCTGGAAAGAAGTTATTCCGCATGGTACGAAAAACAGATGATTGACAATATTTTTTTTCAGAATCCAAATCGGACTTTGATGGGTGAGTTTCTAGGTGTATTCCGACCCGCTGAATCCGAAAATCCGAACTTTGATGACCAAAAATATGCTTGGAACAAAGTTATTTCGCATGGTACGAAAAAGAGATGATCGAAAATATCTGTCTCCAGAATCGAAATCGAACTTTGATGGGTGGGTTTATAGGTGTATTTTGACCCGCTGAATCCAAAAATCAAACCTTTGTTACACGAAAATAGACCTGGAAAGAAGTTATTTCGCATGGTACGAACAAGAGATGATCGAAAATATTTTTTTTCAGACTTGAAAACGGACTTTAATGGGTGAGTTTCTAGGTGTATTTCGACCCGCTGAATCCGAAAATCCAACCTCTGATGACCAGAAATATGCTTGGAAAAAAGTTATTTCGCACGGTACGAAAAAGAGATGATCGAAAATATTTTTTTTCAGAATCAAAATCGGACTTTAATGGGTGAGATTCTAGGTTCATTTCGACCCGCTGAATCCGAAAATCAAAACTTTGATGACCAAAAATTTGCTTGGAAAAAAGTTATTTCGCATGGTACGAAAAAGAGATGATCGGAAATATTTTTTTTCAGAATCAAAATCGGACTTTGATCGGTGAGTTTCTAGGTGTATTCCGACCCGCTGAATCCGAACATCCGAACTTTGATGACCAAAAATATGCTTGGAACAAAGTTATTTCGCATGGTACGAAAAAGAGATGATCGAAAATATCTGTCTCCAGAATCGAAATCGAACTTTGATGGGTGGGTTCATAGGTGTACTTTGACCCGCTGAATCCGACAATCCAAGCTATGATGACCAAAAATATGCTTGGAAAAAAGTTATTTCGCATGTTACGAAAAAGAGATGATCGAAAATATTTTTTTTCAGAATCAAAATCGGACGTTGATGGGTGAGTTTCTAGGTTCATTCCGACCCGCTGAATCCGAAAATCCAAACTTTGATGACCAAAAATTCGCTTGGAAAACAGTTATTTCGCATGGTACGAAAAAGAGGTGATCGGAAATATCTGTCTCCAGAATCAAAATCGAACTTTGATGGGTGGGTTCATAGGTGTATTTTGACCCGCTGGATCCAAAAATCCAACCTTTGTTGCACAAAAATACACCGGGAAAGATGTTATTCCGCATGGTACGAAAAAGAGATGATTGAAAATATTTTTTTCAGAATCAAAATCGGACTTTGATGGGTGAGTTTCTAGGTGTATTCCGACCCGCTGAATCCGAAAATCCGAACTTTGATGACCAAAAATATGCTTGGAACAAAGTTATTTCGCATGGTACGAAAAAGAGATGATCGAAAATATCTGTCTCCAGAATCGAAATCGAACTTTGATGGGTGGGTTTATAGGTGTATTTTGACCCGCTGAATCCGAGAATCCAAGCTTTGATGACCAAAAATATGCTTGGAGAAAAGTTATTTCGCATGGTACGAAAAAGAGATGATCGGAAATATCTTTCTCCAGAATCGAAAGCGGACTTTGATGGGTGGGTTCATAGGTGTATTTTGACCCGCTGAATCCAAAAATCCAACCTTTGTTACACGAAAACACACCTGGAAAGAAGTTATTTCGCATGGTCCGAAAAAGAGATGATCGAAAATATTTTTTTTCAGAATCAAAATCGGACTTTGATGGGTGAGTTTCTAGGAGTATTTTGACCCGCTGAATCCGACAATCCACGCTTTGATGACCAAAAATATGCTTGGAAAAAAGTTATTTCGCATGGTACGAAAAAGAGATGATCGGAAATATCTTTCTCCAGAATCGAAAGCGAACTTTGATGGGTGGGTTCATAGGTGTATTCCGACCCGCTGACTCCAAAAATCCAACCTTTGTTACACAAAAATACACCTGGAAAGAAGTTATTTCGCATGTTCCGAAAAAGAGATGATCGAAAATATTTTTTTTCAGAATCAAAATCGGACTTTGATGGGTGAGTTTCTAGGTTCATTTCGACCCGCTGAATCCGAAAATCCAAACTTTGATGACCGAAAATTTGCTTGGAAAAAAGTTATTTCGCATGGTACGAAAAAGAGATGATCGGAAATATTTTTTTTCAGAATCAAAATCGGACTTCGATGGGTGAGTTTCTGGGTGTATTTCGACCCGCTGAATCCGAAAATCCAACGTTTGATGACCAAAAATATGCTTGGAAAAAAGTTATTTCGCATGGTACGAAAAAGAGATGATCAAAAATATCTGTCTCCAGAATCAAAATCGAACTTTGATGGGTGGGTTCATAGGTGTATTTTGACACGCTGAATCCAAAAATCCAACCTGTGATACACGAAAATTCACCTGGAAAGAAGTTATTTCGCATGGTACAAAAAAGAGATGATCGAAAATATTTTTTTTCAGACTTAAAATCGGACTTTAATGGGTGAGTTTCTAGGTGTATTTCGACCCGCTGAATCCGAAAATCCAACCTCTGATGACCAGAAATATGCTTGGAACAAAGTTATTTCGCACGGTACGAAAAAGAGATGATCGAAAATATTTTTTTTCAGAATCAAAATCGGACTTTGATGGGTGAGTTTCTAGGTGTATTCCGACCCGCTGAATCCGAAAATCCGAACTTTGATGACCAAAAATATGCTTCGAACAAAGTTATTTCGCATGGTACGAAAAAGAGATGATCGGAAATATTTTTTTTCAGAATCAAAATCGGACTTTGATGGGTGAGTTTCTAGGTGTATTCCGACCCGCTGAATCCGAAAATCCGAACTTTGATGACCAGAAATATGCTTGGAACAAAGTTATTTCGCATGGTACGAAAAAGAGATGATCGGAAATATCTTTCTCCAGAATCAAAAGCGAACTTTGATGGGTGGGTTCATAGGTGTATTTTGACCCGCTGAATCCAAAAATCCAACCTTCGTTACACGAAAATACACCTGGAAAGAAGTTATTTCGCATGGTCCGAAAAAGAGATGATCGAAAATATTTTTTTTCAGAATCGAAATCGGACTTTAATGGGTGAGTTTCTAGGTTCATTCCGACCCGCCGAATCCGAAAATCCAAACTTTGATGACCAAAAATTTGCTTGGAAAAAAGTTATTTCGCACGGTACGAAAAAGAGATGATCGGAAATATTTTTTTTCAGAATCAAAATCGGACTTTGATGGGTGAGTTCTGAGTGTATTTCGACCCGCTGAATCCGGAAATCCAACCTTTGATGGCCAAGAATATGCTTGGAAAAAAGTTATTTCGCATGGTACGAAAAAGAGATGATCGAAAATATCTGTCTCCAGAATCAAATTCGAACTTTGATGGGGGGGTTCATAGGTGTATTTTGACCCGCTGAATCCAGAAATCCAACCTTTGTTACACGAAAATACACCTGGAAAGAAGTTATTCCGCACGGTACGCAAAAGAGATGATTGAAAATATTTTTTTTCAGAATCAAAATCGGACTTTGATGGGTGAGTTTCTAGGTGTATTCCGACCCGCTGAATCCGAAAATCCAACCTTTGATGACCAAAAATATGCTTGGGACAAAGTTATTTCGCATGGTACGAAAAAGAGATGATCGAAAATATCTGTCTCCAGAATCGAAATCGAACTTTGATGGGTGGGTTTATAGGTGTATTTTGACCCGCTGAATCCAAAAATCCAGCCTTTGATACACGAAAATTGACCTGGAAAGAAGTTGTTTCGCATGGTACAAAAAAGAGATGATCGAAAATATTTGTTTTCAGACTTAAAATCGGACTTCAATGGGTGAGTTTCTAGGTGTATTTCGACCCGCTGAATCCGAAAATCCAACCTCTGATGACCAGAAATATGCTTGGAAAAAAGTTATTTCGCACGGTACGAAAAAGAGATGATCGAAAATATTTTTTTTCAGAATCAAAATCGGACTTTGATGGGTGAGTTTCTAGGTGTATTCCGACCCGCTGAATCCGAAAATCCGAACTTTGATGACCAAAAATATGCTTCGAACAAAGTTATTTCGCATGGTACGAAAAAGAGATGATCGAAAATATCTGTCTCCAGAATCGAAATCGAACTTTGATGGGTGGGTTTATAGGTGTATTTTGACCCGCTGAATCCGAGAATCCAAGCTTTGATGACCAAAAATATGCTTGGAGAAAAGTTATTTCGCATGGTACGAAAAAGAGATGATCGGAAATATCGTTCTCCAGAATCGAAAGCGAACTTTGATGGGTGGGTTCATAGGTGTATTTTGACCCGCTGAATCCAAAAATCCAACCTTTGTTACACGAAAATACACCTGGAAAGAAGTTATTTCGCATGTTCCGAAAAAGAGATGATCGAAAATATTTTTTTTCAGAATCAAAATCGGACTTTGATGGGTGAGTTTCTAGGTTCATTTCGACCCGCTGAATCCGAAAATCCAAACTTTGATGACCAAAAATTTGCTTGGAAAAAAGTTATTTCGCATGGTACGAAAAAGAGGTGATCGGAAATATTTTTTTTCAGAATCAAAATCGGACTTTGATGGGTGAGTTTCTGGGTGTATTTCGACCCGCTGAATCCGAAAATCCATCGTTTGATGACCAAAAATATGCTTGGAAAAAAGTTATTTCGCATGGTACGAAAAAGAGATGATCAAAAATATCTGTCTCCAGAATCAAAATCGAACTTTGATGGGTGGGTTCATAGGTGTATTTCGACACGCTGAATCCAAAAATCCAACCTTTGATACACGAAAATTCACCTGGAAAGAAGTTATTTCGCATGGTACAAAAAAGAGATGATCGAAAATATTTTTTTTCAGACTTAAAATCGGACTTTAATGGGTGAGTTTCTAGGTGTATTTCGACCCGCTGAATCCGAAAATCCAACCTCTGATGACCAGAAATATGCTTGGAACAAAGTTATTTCGCACGGTACGAAAAAGAGATGATCGAAAATATTTTTTTTCAGAATCAAAATCGGACTTTGATGGGTGAGTTTCTAGGTGTATTCCGACCCGCTGAATCCGAAAATCTGAACTTTGATGACCAAAAATATGCTTCGAACAAAGTTATTTCGCATGGTACGAAAAAGAGATGATCGGAAATATTTTTTTTCAGAATCAAAATCGGACTTTGATGGGTGAGTTTCTAGGTGTATTCCGACCCGCTGAATCCGAAAATCCGAACTTTGATGACCAGAAATATGCTTGGAACAAAGTTATTTCGCATGGTACGAAAAAGAGATGATCGAAAATATCTGTCTCCAGAATCGAAATCAAACTTTGATGGGTGGGTTCATAGGTGTATTTTGACCCGCTGAATCCGACAATCCACGCTTTGATGACCAAAAATATGCTTGGACAAAAGTTATTTCGCATGGTACGAAAATGAGATGATCGGAAATATCTTTCTCCAGAATCGAAAGCGAACTTTGATGGGTGGGTTCATAGGTGTATTTTGACCCGCTGAATCCAAAAATCCAACCTTTGTTACACGAAAATACACCTGGAAAGAAGTTATTCCGCATGGTACGAAAAACAGATGATTGACAATATTTTTTTTCAGAATCCAAATCGGACTTTGATGGGTGAGTTTCTAGGTGTATTCCGACCCGCTGAATCCGAAAATCCGAACTTTGATGACCAAAAATTTGCTTGGAACAAAGTTATTTCGCATGGTACGAAAAAGAGATGATCGAAAATATCTGTCTCCAGAATCGAAATCAAACTTTGATGGGTGGGTTCATAGGTGTATTTTGACCCGCTGAATCCGACAATCCACGCTTTGATGACCAAAAATATGCTTGGACAAAAGTTATTTCGCATGGTACGAAAATGAGATGATCGGAAATATCTTTCTCCAGAATCGAAAGCGAACTTTGATGGGTGGGTTCATAGGTGTATTTTGACCCGCTGAATCCAAAAATCCAACCTTTGTTACACGAAAATACACCTGGAAAGAAGTTATTTCGCATGGTCCGAAAAAGAGATGATCGAAAATATTTTTTTTCAGAATCAAAATCGGACTTTAATGGGTGAGTTTCTAGGTTCATTTTGACCCGCTGAATCCGAAAATCCAAACTTTGATGACCAAAAATTTGCTTGGAAAAAAGTTATTCCGCATGGTACGAAAAAGAGATGAACGGAAATATTTTTTTTCAGAATCAAAATCGGACTTTGATGGGTGAGTTTCTGGGTGTATTTCGACCCGCTGAATCCGAAAATGCAACCTTTGATGACCAAAAATATGCTTGGGAAAAAGTTATTTCGCATGGTACGAAAAAGAGATGATCGAAAATATCTGTCTCCAGAATCAAAATCGAACTTTCATGGGTGGGTTCATAGGTGTATTTTGACCCGCTGAATCCAAAAATCCAACCTTCGTCACACGAAAATACACCTGGAAAGAAGTTATTCCGCATGGTACGAAAAACAGATGATCGAAAATATTTTTATTCAGAATCGGAATCGGACTTTGATGGGTGAGTTTCTAGGTGTATTTCGACCCGCTGAATCCGAAAATCCAACCTCTGATGACCAGAAATATGCTTGGAAAAAAGTTATTTCGCACGGTACAACAAAGAGATGATCGAAAATATTTTTTTTTTCAGAATCAAAATCGGACTTTGATGGGTGAGTTTCTAGGTTCATTTCGACCCGCTGAATTCGAAAATCCGAACTTTGATGACCAAAAATTAGCTTGGAAAAAAGTTATTTCGCATGGTACGAAAAAGAGATGATCGGAAATATTTTTTTTCAGAATCAAAATCGGACTTTGATGGGTGAGTTTCTGGGTGTATTTCGACCCGCTGAATCCGAAAATCCAACCTTTGATGACCAAAAATATGCTTGGAACAAAGTTATTTCGCATGGTACGAAAAAGAGATGATCGAAAATATCTGTCTCCAGAATCGAAATCAAACTTTGATGGGTGGGTTCATAGGTGTATTTTGACCCGCTGAATCCGACAATCCAAGCTTTGATGACCAAAAATATGCTTGGACAAAAGTTATTTCGCATGGTACGAAAATGAGATGATCGGAAATATCTGTCTCCAGAACCGAAATCGAACTTTGATGGGTGGGTTTATAGGTGTATTTTGACCCGCTGAATCCGAGAATCCAAGCTTTGATGACCAAAAATACGCGTGGAAAAAAGTTATTTCGCATGGTACGAAAAAGAGATGATCGGAAATATCTTTCTCCAGAATCGAAAGCGAACTTTGATGGGTGGGTTCATAGGTGTATTGTGACCCGCTGACTCCAAAAATCCAACCTTTGTTACACGAAAATACACCTGGAAAGAAGTTATTTCGCATGTTCCGAAAAAGAGATGATCGAAAATATTTTTTTTCAGAATCAAAATCGGACTTTGATGGGTGAGTTTCTAGGTTCATTTCGACCCGCTGAATCCGAAAATCCAAACTTTGATGACCAAAAATTTGCTTGGAAAAAAGTTATTTCGCATGGTACGAAAAAGAGATGATCGGAAATATTTTTTTTCAGAATCAAAATCGGACTTTGATGGGTGAGTTTCTGGGTGTATTTCGACCCGCTGAATCCGAAAATCCAACCTTTGATGACCAAAAATATGCTTGGAAAAAAGTTATTTCGCATGGTACGAAAAAGAGATGATCAAAAATATCTGTCTCCAGAATCAAAATCGAACTGTGATGGGTGGGTTCATAGGTGTATTTTGACACGCTGAATCCGAAAATCCAACCTTTGTTTCACGAAAATACACCGGGAAAGAAGTTATTCCGCATGGTACGAAAAAGAGATGATTGAAAATATTTTTTTTCAGAATCAAAATCGGACTTTGATGGGTGAGTTTCTAGGTGTATTCCGACCCGCTGAATCCGAAAATCTGAACTTTGATGACCAAAAATATGCTTGGAACAAAGTTATTTCGCATGGTACGAAAAAGAGATGATCGAAAATATCTGTCTCCAGAATCGAAATCGAACTTTGATGGGTGGGTTTATAGGTGTATTTTGACCCGCTGAATCCAAAAATCCAACCTTTGATACACGAAAATTCACCTGGAAAGAAGTTATTCCGCATGGTACAAAAAAGAGATGATCGAAAATATTTTTTTTCAGACTTAAAATCGGACTTCAATGGGTGAGTTTCTAGGTTCATTTCGACCCGCTGAATCCGAAAATCCAAACTTTGATCACCAAAAATTTGCTTGGAAAAAAGTTATTTCGCATGGTACGAAAAAGAGATGAACGGAAATATTTTTTTTCAGAATCAAAATCGGACTTTGATGGGTGAGTTTCTGGGTGTATTTCGACCCGCTGAATCCGAAAATCCAACCTTTGATGACCAAAAATATGCTTGGGACAAAGTTATTTCGCATGGTACGAAAAAGAGATGATCGAAAATATCTGTCTCCAGAATCAAAATCGAACTTTGATGGGTGGGTTCATAGGTGTATTTTGACCCGCTGAATCCAGAAATCCAACCTTCGTCACACGAAAATACACCTGGAAAGAAGTTATTCCGCATGGTACGAAAAACAGATGATCGAAAATATTTTTTTTCAGAATCGGAATCGGACTTTGATGGGTGAGTTTCTAGGTGTATTTCGGTCCGCTGAATCC
This sequence comes from Phymatocera aterrima, assembly GCA_963170745.1. Lineage (NCBI taxonomy): Eukaryota > Metazoa > Arthropoda > Insecta > Hymenoptera > Tenthredinidae > Phymatocera > Phymatocera aterrima. Next base: position 626,502 of record CAUJGY010000082.1, read on the forward strand.
GAAAATCCAACCTCTGATGACCAGAAATATGCTTGGAATAAAGTTATTTCGCACGGTGCGACAAAGAGATGATCGAAAATATTTTTTTTCAGAATCAAAATCGGACTTTGATGGGTGAGTTTCTAGGTGTATTCCGACCCGCTGAATCCGAAAATCCGAACTTTGACGACCAAAAATATGCTTGGAACAAAGTTAATTCGCATGGTACGAAAAAAAAATGATCGAAAATATCTGTCTCCAGAATCGAAATCGAACTTTGATGGGTGGGTTCGTAGGTGTATTTTGACCCGCTGAATCCGACAATCCAAGCTTTGATGACCAAAAATATGCTTGGAAAAAAGTTATTTCGCATGGTACGAAAATAAGATGATCGGAAATATCTGTCTCCAGAATCGAAATCGAACTTTGATGGGTGGGTTTATAGGTGTATTTTGACCCGCTGAATCCGAGAATCCAAGCTTTGATGACCAAAAATATGCTTGGAAAAAAGTTATTTCGCATGGTACGAAAAAGAGATGATCGGAAATATCTTTCTCCAGAATCGAAAGCGAACTTTGATGGGTGAGTTTCTAGGTGTATTCCGACCCGCTGAATCCGAAAATCCGAACTTTGATGACCAAAAATATGCTTGGAACAAAGTTATTCCGCATGGTACGAAAAAGAGATGATCGAAAATATCTGTCTCCAGAATCGAAATCGAACTTTGATGGGTGGGTTTATAGGTGTATTTTGACCCGCTGAATCCAAAAATCCAACCTTTGATACACGAAAATTCACCTGGAAAGAAGTTATTTCGCATGGTACAAAAAAGAGATGATCGAAAATATTTTTTTTCAGACTTAAAATCGGACTTCAATGGGTGAGTTTCTAGGTGTATTTCGACCCGCTGAATCCGAAAATCCAACCTCTGATGACCAGAAATATGCTTGGAAAAAAGTTATTTCGCACGGTACGAAAAAGAGATGATCGAAAATATTTTTTTTCAGAATCAAAATCGGACTTTGATGGGTGAGTTTCTAGGTGTATTCCGACCCGCTGAATCCGAAAATCCGAACTTTGATGACCAAAAATATGCTTCGAACAAAGTTATTTCGCATGGTACGAAAAAGAGATGATCGAAAATATCTGTCTCCAGAATCGAAATCGAACTTTGATGGGTGGGTTTATAGGTGTATTTTGACCCGCTGAATCCGAGAATCCAAGCTTTGATGACCAAAAATATGCTTGGAGAAAAGTTATTTCGCATGGTACGAAAAAGAGATGATCGGAAATATCGTTCTCCAGAATCGAAAGCGAACTTTGATGGGTGGGTTCATAGGTGTATTTTGACCCGCTGAATCCAAAAATCCAACCTTTGTTACACGAAAATACACCTGGAAAGAAGTTATTTCGCATGGTCCGAAAAAGAGATGATCGAAAATATTTTTTTTCAGAATCAAAATCGGACTTTAATGGGTGAGTTTCTAGGTTCATTTCGACCCGCTGAATCCGAAAATCCAAACTTTGATCACCAAAAATTTGCTTGGAAAAAAGTTATTCCGCATGGTACGAAAAAGAGATGAAAGGAAATATTTTTTTTCAGAATCAAAATCGGACTTTGATGGGTGAGTTTCTGGGTGTATTTCGACCCGCTGAATCCGAAAATCCAACCTTTGATGACCAAAAATATGCTTGGGACAAAGTTATTTCGCATGGTACGAAAAAGAGATGATCGAAAATATCTGTCTCCAGAATCAAAATCGAACTTTGATGGGTGGGTTCATAGGTGTATTTTGACCCGCTGAATCCAGAAATCCAACCTTCGTCACACGAAAATACACCTGGAAAGGAGTTATTCCGCATGGTACGAAAAACAGATGATCGAAAATATTTTTTTTCAGAATCGGAATCGGACTTTGATGGGTGAGTTTCTAGGTGTATTTCGACCCGCTGAATCCGAAAATCCAACCTCTGATGACCAGAAATATGCTTGGAATAAAGTTATTTCGCACGGTGCGACAAAGAGATGATCGAAAATATTTTTTTTCAGAATCAAAATCGGACTTTGATGGGTGAGTTTCTAGGTGTATTCCGACCCGCTGAATCCGAAAATCCGAACTTTGACGACCAAAAATATGCTTGGAACAAAGTTAATTCGCATGGTACGAAAAAGAGATGATCGAAAATATCTGTCTCCAGAATCGAAATCGAACTTTGATGGGTGGGTTCGTAGGTGTATTTTGACCCGCTGAATCCGACAATCCAAGCTTTGATGACCAAAAATATGCTTGGAAAAAAGTTATTTCGCATGGTACGAAAATAAGATGATCGGAAATATCTGTCTCCAGAATCGAAATCGAACTTTGATGGGTGGGTTTATAGGTGTATTTTGACCCGCTGAATCCGAGAATCCAAGCTTTGATGACCAAAAATATGCTTGGAAAAAAGTTATTTCGCATGGTACGAAAAAGAGATGATCGGAAATATCTTTCTCCAGAATCGAAAGCGAACTTTGATGGGTGAGTTTCTAGGTGTATTCCGACCCGCTGAATCCGAAAATCCGAACTTTGATGACCAAAAATATGCTTGGAACAAAGTTATTCCGCATGGTACGAAAAAGAGATGATCGAAAATATCTGTCTCCAGAATCGAAATCGAACTTTGATGGGTGGGTTTATAGGTGTATTTTGACCCGCTGAATCCGAGAATCCAAGCTTTGATGACCAAAAATACGCGTGGAAAAAAGTTATTTCGCATGGTACGAAAAAGAGATGATCGGAAATATCTTTCTCCAGAATCGAAAGCGAACTTTGATGGGTGGGTTCATAGGTGTATTGTGACCCGCTGACTCCAAAAATCCAACCTTTGATACACGAAAATTCACCTGGAAAGAAGTTATTTCGCATGGTACAAAAAAGAGATGATCGAAAATATTTTTTTTCAGACTTAAAATCGGACTTCAATGGGTGAGTTTCTAGGTGTATTTCGACCCGCTGAATCCGAAAATCCAACCTCTGATGACCAGAAATATGCTTGGAAAAAAGTTATTTCGCACGGTACGAAAAAGAGATGATCGAAAATATTTTTTTTCAGAATCAAAATCGGACTTTAATGGGTGAGTTTCTAGGTTCATTTTGACCCGCTGAATCCGAAAATCCAAACTTTGATGACCAAAAATTTGCTTGGAAAAAAGTTATTTCGCATGGTACGAAAAAGAGATGAACGGAAATATTTTTTTTCAGAATCAAAATCGGACTTTGATGGGTGAGTTTCTGGGTGTATTTCGACCCGCTGAATCCAAAAATCCAACCTTTGTTACACGAAAATACACCTGGAAAGAAGTTATTTCGCATGGTCCGAAAAAGAGATGATCGAAAATATTTCTTTTCAGAATCAAAATCGGACTTTAATGGGTGAGTTTCTAGGTTCATTTTGACCCGCTGAATCCGAAAATCCAAACTTTGATGACCAAAAATTTGCTTGGAAAAAAGTTATTCCGCATGGTACGAAAAAGAGATGAACGGAAATATTTTTTTTCAGAATCAAAATCGGACTTTGATGGGTGAGTTTCTGGGTGTATTTCGACCCGCTGAATCCGAAAATGCAACCTTTGATGACCAAAAATATGCTTGGGAAAAAGTTATTTCGCATGGTACGAAAAAGAGATGATCGAAAATATCTGTCTCCAGAATCAAAATCGAACTTTGATGGGTGGGTTCATAGGTGTATTTTGACCCGCTGAATCCAAAAATCCAACCTTCGTCACACGAAAATACACCTGGAAAGAAGTTATTCCGCATGGTACGAAAAACAGATGATCGAAAATATTTTTATTCAGAATCGGAATCGGACTTTGATGGGTGAGTTTCTAGGTGTATTTCGACCCGCTGAATCCGAAAATCCAACCTCTGATGACCAGAAATATGCTTGGAAAAAAGTTATTTCGCACGGTACGACAAAGAGATGATCGAAAATATTTTTTTTCAGAATCAAAATCGGACTTTAATGGGTGAGTTTCTAGGTTCATTTTGACCCGCTGAATCCGAAAATCCAAACTTTGATGACCAAAAATTTGCTTGGAAAAAAGTTATTTCGCATGGTACGAAAAAGAGATGAACGGAAATATTTTTTTTCAGAATCAAAATCGGACTTTGATGGGTGAGTTTCTGGGTGTATTTCGACCCGCTGAATCCAAAAATCCAACCTTTGTTACACGAAAATACACCTGGAAAGAAGTTATTTCGCATGGTCCGAAAAAGAGATGATCGAAAATATTTTTTTTCAGAATCAAAATCGGACTTTAATGGGTGAGTTTCTAGGTTCATTTTGACCCGCTGAATCCGAAAATCCAAACTTTGATGACCAAAAATTTGCTTGGAAAAAAGTTATTCCGCATGGTACGAAAAAGAGATGAACGGAAATATTTTTTTTCAGAATCAAAATCGGACTTTGATGGGTGAGTTTCTGGGTGTATTTCGACCCGCTGAATCCGAAAATGCAACCTTTGATGACCAAAAATATGCTTGGGAAAAAGTTATTTCGCATGGTACGAAAAAGAGATGATCGAAAATATCTGTCTCCAGAATCAAAATCGAACTTTGATGGGTGGGTTCATAGGTGTATTTTGACCCGCTGAATCCAAAAATCCAACCTTCGTCACACGAAAATACACCTGGAAAGAAGTTATTCCGCATGGTACGAAAAACAGATGATCGAAAATATTTTTATTCAGAATCGGAATCGGACTTTGATGGGTGAGTTTCTAGGTGTATTTCGACCCGCTGAATCCGAAAATCCAACCTCTGATGACCAGAAATATGCTTGGAAAAAAGTTATTTCGCACGGTACGACAAAGAGATGATCGAAAATATTTTTTTTCAGAATCAAAATCGGACTTTGATGGGTGAGTTTCTAGGTTCATTTCGACCCGCTGAATTCGAAAATCCAAACTTTGATGACCAAAAATTAGCTTGGAAAAAAGTTATTTCGCATGGTACGAAAAAGAGATGATCGGAAATATTTTTTTTCAGAATCAAAATCGGACTTTGATGGGTGAGTTTCTGGGTGTATTTCGACCCGCTGAATCCGAAAATCCAACCTTTGATGACCAAAAATATGCTTGGAACAAAGTTATTTCGCATGGTACGAAAAAGAGATGATCGAAAATATCTGTCTCCAGAATCGAAATCAAACTTTGATGGGTGGGTTCATAGGTGTATTTTGACCCGCTGAATCCGACAATCCAAGCTTTGATGACCAAAAATATGCTTGGACAAAAGTTATTTCGCATGGTACGAAAATGAGATGATCGGAAATATCTGTCTCCAGAACCGAAATCGAACTTTGATGGGTGGGTTTATAGGTGTATTTTGACCCGCTGAATCCGAGAATCCAAGCTTTGATGACCAAAAATACGCTTGGAAAAAAGTTATTTCGCATGGTACGAAAAAGAGATGATCGGAAATATCTTTCTCCAGAATCGAAAGCGAACTTTGATGGGTGGGTTCATAGGTGTATTTTGACCCGCTGACTCCAAAAATCCAACCTTTGTTACACGAAAATACACCTGGAAAGAAGTTATTTCGCATGTTCCGAAAAAGAGATGATCGAAAATATTTTTTTTCAGAATCAAAATCGGACTTTGATGGGTGAGTTTCTAGGTTCATTTCGACCCGCTGAATCCGAAAATCCAAACTTTGATGACCAAAAATTTGCTTGGAAAAAAGTTATTTCGCATGGTACGAAAAAGAGATGATCGGAAATATTTTTTTTCAGAATCAAAATCGGACTTTGATGGGTGAGTTTCTGGGTGTATTTCGACCCGCTGAATCCGAAAATCCAACCTTTGATGACCAAAAATATGCTTGGAAAAAAGTTATTTCGCATGGTACGAAAAAGAGATGATTGAAAATATTTTTTTTCAGAATCAAAATCGGACTTTGATGGGTGAGTTTCTAGGTGTATTCCGACCCGCTGAATCCGAAAATCCGAACTTTGATGACCAGAAATATGCTTGGAACAAAGTTATTTCGCATGGTACGAAAAAGAGATGATCGAAAATATCTGTCTCCAGAATCGAAATCGAACTGTGATGGGTGGGTTCATAGGTGTATTTTGACACGCTGAATCCGAAAATCCAACCTTTGTTTCACGAAAATACACCGGGAAAGAAGTTATTCCGCATGGTACGAAAAAGAGATGATTGAAAATATTTTTTTTCAGAATCAAAATCGGACTTTGATGGGTGAGTTTCTAGGTGTATTCCGACCCGCTGAATCCGAAAATCCGAACTTTGATGACCAAAAATATGCTTCGAACAAAGTTATTTCGCATGGTACGAAAAAGAGATGATCGAAAATATCTGTCTCCAGAATCGAAATCGAACTTTGATGGGTGGGTTTATAGGTGTATTTTGACCCGCTGAATCCGAGAATCCAAGCTTTGATGACCAAAAATATGCTTGGAGAAAAGTTATTTCGCATGGTACGAAAAAGAGATGATCGGAAATATCGTTCTCCAGAATCGAAAGCGAACTTTGATGGGTGGGTTCATAGGTGTATTTTGACCCGCTGAATCCAAAAATCCAACCTTTGTTACACGAAAATACACCTGGAAAGAAGTTATTTCGCATGGTCCGAAAAAGAGATGATCGAAAATATTTTTTTTCAGAATCAAAATCGGACTTTAATGGGTGAGTTTCTAGGTTCATTTCGACCCGCTGAATCCGAAAATCCAAACTTTGATGACCAAAAATTTGCTTGGAAAAAAGTTATTCCGCATGGTACGAAAAAGAGATGAACGGAAATATTTTTTTTCAGAATCAAAATCGGACTTTGATGGGTGAGTTTCTGGGTGTATTTCGACCCGCTGAATCCGAAAATGCAACCTTTGATGACCAAAAATATGCTTGGGAAAAAGTTATTTCGCATGGTACGAAAAAGAGATGATCGAAAATATCTGTCTCCAGAATCAAAATCGAACTTTGATGGGTGGGTTCATAGGTGTATTTTGACCCGCTGAATCCAAAAATCCAACCTTCGTCACACGAAAATACACCTGGAAAGAAGTTATTCCGCATGGTACGAAAAACAGATGATCGAAAATATTTTTATTCAGAATCGGAATCGGACTTTGATGGGTGAGTTTCTAGGTGTATTTCGACCCGCTGAATCCGAAAATCCAACCTCTGATGACCAGAAATATGCTTGGAAAAAAGTTATTTCGCACGGTACGACAAAGAGATGATCGAAAATATTTTTTTTCAGAATCAAAATCGGACTTTGATGGGTGAGTTTCTAGGTTCATTTCGACCCGCTGAATTCGAAAATCCAAACTTTGATGACCAAAAATTAGCTTGGAAAAAAGTTATTTCGCATGGTACGAAAAAGAGATGATCGGAAATATTTTTTTTCAGAATCAAAATCGGACTTTGATGGGTGAGTTTCTGGGTGTATTTCGACCCGCTGAATCCGAAAATCCAACCTTTGATGACCAAAAATATGCTTGGAACAAAGTTATTTCGCATGGTACGAAAAAGAGATGATCGAAAATATCTGTCTCCAGAATCGAAATCGAACTTTGATGGGTGGGTTTATAGGTGTATTTTGACCCGCTGAATCCGAGAATCCAAGCTTTGATGACCAAAAATATGCTTGGAGAAAAGTTATTTCGCATGGTACGAAAAAGAGATGATCGGAAATATCGTTCTCCAGAATCGAAAGCGAACTTTGATGGGTGGGTTCATAGGTGTATTTTGACCCGCTGAATCCAAAAATCCAACCTTTGTTACACGAAAATACACCTGGAAAGAAGTTATTTCGCATGGTCCGAAAAAGAGATGATCGAAAATATTTTTTTTCAGAATCAAAATCGGACTTTAATGGGTGAGTTTCTAGGTTCATTTCGACCCGCTGAATCCGAAAATCCAAACTTTGATCACCAAAAATTTGCTTGGAAAAAAGTTATTTCGCATGGTACGAAAAAGAGATGAAAGGAAATATTTTTTTTCAGAATCAAAATCGGACTTTGATGGGTGAGTTTCTGGGTGTATTTCGACCCGCTGAATCCGAAAAACCAACCTTTGATGACCAAAAATATGCTTGGGACAAAGTTATTTCGCATGGTACGAAAAAGAGATGATCGAAAATATCTGTCTCCAGAATCAAAATCGAACTTTGATGGGTGGGTTCATAGGTGTATTTTGACCCGCTGAATCCAGAAATCCAACCTTCGTCACACGAAAATACACCTGGAAAGGAGTTATTCCGCATGGTACGAAAAACAGATGATCGAAAATATTTTTTTTCAGAATCGGAATCGGACTTTGATGGGTGAGTTTCTAGGTGTATTTCGACCCGCTGAATCCGAAAATCCAACCTCTGATGACCAGAAATATGCTTGGAATAAAGTTATTTCGCACGGTGCGACAAAGAGATGATCGAAAATATCTTTTTTCAGAATCAAAATCGGACTTTGATGGGTGAGTTTCTAGGTGTATTCCGACCCGCTGAATCCGAAAATCCGAACTTTGACGACCAAAAATATGCTTGGAACAAAGTTAATTCGCATGGTACGAAAAAGAGATGATCGAAAATATCTGTCTCCAGAATCGAAATCGAACTTTGATGGGTGGGTTCGTAGGTGTATTTTGACCCGCTGAATCCGACAATCCAAGCTTTGATGACCAAAAATATGCTTGGAAAAAAGTTATTTCGCATGGTACGAAAATAAGATGATCGGAAATATCTGTCTCCAGAATCGAAATCGAACTTTGATGGGTGGGTTTATAGGTGTATTTTGACCCGCTGAATCCGAGAATCCAAGCTTTGATGACCAAAAATATGCTTGGAAAAAAGTTATTTCGCATGGTACGAAAAAGAGATGATCGGAAATATCTTTCTCCAGAATCGAAAGCGAACTTTGATGGGTGAGTTTCTAGGTGTATTCCGACCCGCTGAATCCGAAAATCCGAACTTTGATGACCAAAAATATGCTTGGAACAAAGTTATTCCGCATGGTACGAAAAAGAGATGATCGAAAATATCTGTCTCCAGAATCGAAATCGAACTTTGATGGGTGGGTTTATAGGTGTATTTTGACCCGCTGAATCCAAAAATCCAACCTTTGATACACGAAAATTCACCTGGAAAGAAGTTATTTCGCATGGTACAAAAAAGAGATGATCGAAAATATTTTTTTTCAGACTTAAAATCGGACTTCAATGGGTGAGTTTCTAGGTGTATTTCGACCCGCTGAATCCGAAAATCCAACCTCTGATGACCAGAAATATGCTTGGAAAAAAGTTATTTCGCACGGTACGAAAAAGAGATGATCGAAAATATTTTTTATCAGAATCAAAATCGGACTTTGATGGGTGAGTTTCTAGGTGTATTCCGACCCGCTGAATCCGAAAATCCGATTTTTGATGACCAAAAATATGCTTCGAACAAAGTTATTTCGCATGGTACGAAAAAGAGATGATCGAAAATATCTGTCTCCAGAATCGAAATCGAACTTTGATGGGTGGGTTTATAGGTGTATTTTGACCCGCTGAATCCGAGAATCCAAGCTTTGATGACCAAAAATATGCTTGGAGAAAAGTTATTTCGCATGGTACGAAAAAGAGATGATCGGAAATATCGTTCTCCAGAATCGAAAGCGAACTTTGATGGGTGGGTTCATGGGTGTATTTTGACCCGCTGAATCCAAAAATCCAACCTTTGTTACACGAAAATACACCTGGAAAGAAGTTATTTCGCATGGTCCGAAAAAGAGATGATCGAAAATATTTTTTTTCAGAATCAAAATCGGACTTTAATGGGTGAGTTTCTAGGTTCATTTCGACCCGCTGAATCCGAAAATCCAAACTTTGATCACCAAAAATTTGCTTGGAAAAAAGTTATTTCGCATGGTACGAAAAAGAGATGAACGGAAATATTTTTTTTCAGAATCAAAATCGGACTTTGATGGGTGAGTTTCTGGGTGTATTTCGACCCGCTGAATCCGAAAATCCAACCTTTGATGACCAAAAATATGCTTGGGACAAAGTTATTTCGCATGGTACGAAAAAGAGATGATCGAAAATATCTGTCTCCAGAATCAAAATCGAACTTTGATGGGTGGGTTCATAGGTGTATTTTGACCCGCTGAATCCAGAAATCCAACCTTCGTCACACGAAAATACACCTGGAAAGGAGTTATTCCGCATGGTACGAAAAACAGATGATCGAAAATATTTTTTTTCAGAATCGGAATCGGACTTTGATGGGTGAGTTTCTAGGTGTATTTCGACCCGCTGAATCCGAAAATCCAACCTCTGATGACCAGAAATATGCTTGGAATAAAGTTATTTCGCACGGTGCGACAAAGAGATGATCGAAAATATTTTTTTTCAGAATCAAAATCGGACTTTGATGGGTGAGTTTCTAGGTGTATTCCGACCCGCTGAATCCGAAAATCCGAACTTTGACGACCAAAAATATGCTTGGAACAAAGTTAATTCGCATGGTACGAAAAAGAGATGATCGAAAATATCTGTCTCCAGAATCGAAATCGAACTTTGATGGGTGGGTTCGTAGGTGTATTTTGACCCGCTGAATCCGACAATCCAAGCTTTGATGACCAAAAATATGCTTGGAAAAAAGTTATTTCGCATGGTACGAAAATAAGATGATCGGAAATATCTGTCTCCAGAATCGAAATCGAACTTTGATGGGTGGGTTTATAGGTGTATTTTGACCCGCTGAATCCGAGAATCCAAGCTTTGATGACCAAAAATATGCTTGGAAAAAAGTTATTTCGCATGGTACGAAAAAGAGATGATCGGAAATATCTTTCTCCAGAATCGAAAGCGAACTTTGATGGGTGAGTTTCTAGGTGTATTCCGACCCGCTGAATCCGAAAATCCGAACTTTGATGACCAAAAATATGCTTGGAACAAAGTTATTCCGCATGGTACGAAAAAGAGATGATCGAAAATATCTGTCTCCAGAATCGAAATCGAACTTTGATGGGTGGGTTTATAGGTGTATTTTGACCCGCTGAATCCAAAAATCCAACCTTTGATACACGAAAATTCACCTGGAAAGAAGTTATTTCGCATGGTACAAAAAAGAGATGATCGAAAATATTTTTTTTCAGACTTAAAATCGGACTTCAATGGGTGAGTTTCTAGGTGTATTTCGACCCGCTGAATCCGAAAATCCAACCTCTGATGACCAGAAATATGCTTGGAAAAAAGTTATTTCGCACGGTACGAAAAAGAGATGATCGAAAATATTTTTTATCAGAATCAAAATCGGACTTTGATGGGTGAGTTTCTAGGTGTATTCCGACCCGCTGAATCCGAAAATCCGAACTTTGATGACCAAAAATATGCTTCGAACAAAGTTATTTCGCATGGTACGAAAAAGAGATGATCGAAAATATCTGTCTCCAGAATCGAAATCGAACTTTGATGGGTGGGTTTATAGGTGTATTTTGACCCGCTGAATCCGAGAATCCAAGCTTTGATGACCAAAAATATGCTTGGAGAAAAGTTATTTCGCATGGTACGAAAAAGAGATGATCGGAAATATCGTTCTCCAGAATCGAAAGCGAACTTTGATGGGTGGGTTCATAGGTGTATTTTGACCCGCTGAATCCAAAAATCCAACCTTTGTTACACGAAAATACACCTGGAAAGAAGTTATTTCGCATGGTCCGAAAAAGAGATGATCGAAAATATTTTTTTTCAGAATCAAAATCGGACTTTAATGGGTGAGTTTCTAGGTTCATTTCGACCCGCTGAATCCGAAAATCCAAACTTTGATCACCAAAAATTTGCTTGGAAAAAAGTTATTTCGCATGGTACGAAAAAGAGATGAACGGAAATATTTTTTTTCAGAATCAAAATCGGACTTTGATGGGTGAGTTTCTGGGTGTATTTCGACCCGCTGAATCCGAAAATCCAACCTTTGATGACCAAAAATATGCTTGGGACAAAGTTATTTCGCATGGTACGAAAAAGAGATGATCGAAAATATCTGTCTCCAGAATCAAAATCGAACTTTGATGGGTGGGTTCATAGGTGTATTTTGACCCGCTGAATCCAGAAATCCAACCTTCGTCACACGAAAATACACCTGGAAAGGAGTTATTCCGCATGGTACGAAAAACAGATGATCGAAAATATTTTTGTTCAGAATCGGAATCGGACTTTGATGGGTGAGTTTCTAGGTGTATTTCGACCCGCTGAATCCGAAAATCCAACCTCTGATGACCAGAAATATGCTTGGAATAAAGTTATTTCGCACGGTGCGACAAAGAGATGATCGAAAATATTTTTTTTCAGAATCAAAATCGGACTTTGATGGGTGAGTTTCTAGGTGTATTCCGACCCGCTGAATCCGAAAATCCGAACTTTGACGACCAAAAATATGCTTGGAACAAAGTTAATTCGCATGGTACGAAAAAGAGATGATCGAAAATATCTGTCTCCAGAATCGAAATCGAACTTTGATGGGTGGGTTCGTAGGTGTATTTTGACCCGCTGAATCCGACAATCCAAGCTTTGATGACCAAAAATATGCTTGGAAAAAAGTTATTTCGCATGGTACGAAAATAAGATGATCGGAAATATCTGTCTCCAGAATCGAAATCGAACTTTGATGGGTGGGTTTATAGGTGTATTTTGACCATCTGAATCCGAGAATCCAAGCTTTGATGACCAAAAATATGCTTGGAAAAAAGTTATTTCGCATGGTACGAAAAAGAGATGATCGGAAATATCTTTCTCCAGAATCGAAAGCGAACTTTGATGGGTGGGTTCATAGGTGTATTTTGACCCGCTGAATCCAAAAATCCAACCTTTGTTACACGAAAATACACCTGGAAAGAAGTTATTTCGCATGGTCCGAAAAAGAGATGATCGAAAATATTTTTTTTCAGAATCGGAATCGGACTTTGATGGGTGAGTTTCTAGGTGTATTTCGACCCGCTGAATCCGAAAATCCAACCTCTGATGACCAGAAATATGCTTGGAAAAAAGTTATTTCGCACGGTACGACAAAGAGATGATCGAAAATATTTTTTTTCAGAATCAAAATTGGACTTTGATGGGTGAGTTTCTAGGTGTATTTCGACCCGCTGAATCCGAAAATCCGAACTTTGATGACCAAAAATATGCTTGGAACAAAGTTATTTCGCATGGTCCGAAAAAGAGATGATCGAAAATATTTTTTTTCAGAATCAAAATCGGACTTTAATGGGTGAGTTTCTAGGTTCATTCCGACCCGCTGAATCCGAAAATCCGAACTTTGATCACCAAAAATTTGCTTGGAAAAAAGTTATTTCGCATGGTACGAAAAAGAGATGAACGGAAATATTTTTTTTCAGAATCAAAATCGGACTTTGATGGGTGAGTTTCTGGGTGTATTTCGACCCGCTGAATCCGAAAATCCAACCTTTGATGACCAAAAATATGCTTGGGACAAAGTTATTTCGCATGGTACGAAAAAGAGATGATCGAAAATATCTGTCTCCAGAATCAAAATCGAACTTTGATGGGTGGGTTCATAGGTGTATTTTGACCCGCTGAATCCAGAAATCCAACCTTCGTCAAACGAAAATACACCTGGAAAGAAGTTATTCCGCATGGTACGAAAAACAGATGATCGAAAATATTTTTTTTCAGAATCGGAATCGGACTTTGATGGGTGAGTTTCTAGGTGTATTTCGACCCGCTGAATCCGAAAATCCAACCTCTGATGACCAGAAATATGCTTGGAATAAAGCTATTTCGCACGGTGCGACAAAGAGATGATCGAAAATATTTTTTTTCAGAATCAAAATCGGACTTTGATGGGTGAGTTTCTAGGTGTATTCCGACCCGCTGAATCCGAAAATCCGAACTTTGACGACCAAAAATATGCTTGGAACAAAGTTAATTCGCATGGTACGAAAAAGAGATGATCGAAAATATCTGTCTCCAGAATCGAAATCGAACTTTGATGGGTGGGTTCGTAGGTGTATTTTGACCCGCTGAATCCGACAATCCAAGCTTTGATGACCAAAAATATGCTTGGAAAAAAGTTATTTCGCATGGTACGAAAATAAGATGATCGGAAATATCTGTCTCCAGAATCGAAATCGAACTTTGATGGGTGGGTTTATAGGTGTATTTTGACCCGCTGAATCCGAGAATCCAAGCTTTGATGACCAAAAATATGCTTGGAAAAAAGTTATTTCGCATGGTACGAAAAAGAGATGATCGGAAATATCTTTCTCCAGAATCGAAAGCGATCTTTGATGGGTGGGTTCATAGGTGTATTTTGACCCGCTGAATCCAAAAATCCAACCTTTGTTACACGAAAATACACCTGGAAAGAAGTTATTTCGCATGGTCCGAAAAAGAGATGATCGAAAATATTTTTTTTCAGAATCAAAATCGGACTTTAATGGGTGAGTTTCTAGGTTCATTTTGACCCGCTGAATCCGAAAATCCAAACTTTGATGACCAAAAATTTGCTTGGAAAAAAGTTATTCCGCATGGTACGAAAAAGAGATGAACGGAAATATTTTTTTTCAGAATCAAAATCGGACTTTGATGGGTGAGTTTCTGGGTGTATTTCGACCCGCTGAATCCGAAAATGCAACCTTTGATGACCAAAAATATGCTTGGGAAAAAGTTATTTCGCATGGTACGAAAAAGAGATGATCGAAAATATCTGTCTCCAGAATCAAAATCGAACTTTGATGGGTGGGTTCATAGGTGTATTTTGACCCGCTGAATCCAAAAATCCAACCTTCGTCACACGAAAATACACCTGGAAAGAAGTTATTCCGCATGGTACGAAAAACAGATGATCGAAAATATTTTTATTCAGAATCGGAATCGGACTTTGATGGGTGAGTTTCTAGGTGTATTTCGACCCGCTGAATCCGAAAATCCAACCTCTGATGGCCAGAAATATGCTTGGAAAAAAGTTATTTCGCACGGTACGACAAAGAGATGATCGAAAATATTTTTTTTCAGAATCAAAATCGGACTTTGATGGGTGAGTTTCTAGGTTCATTTCGACCCGCTGAATTCGAAAATCCAAACTTTGATGACCAAAAATTAGCTTGGAAAAAAGTTATTTCGCATGGTACGAAAAAGAGATGATCGGAAATATTTTTTTTCAGAATCAAAATCGGACTTTGATGGGTGAGTTTCTGGGTGTATTTCGACCCGCTGAATCCGAAAATCCAACCTTTGATGACCAAAAATATGCTTGGAACAAAGTTATTTCGCATGGTACGAAAAAGAGATGATCGAAAATATCTGTCTCCAGAATCGAAATCAAACTTTGATGGGTGGGTTCATAGGTGTATTTTGACCCGCTGAATCCGACAATCCAAGCTTTGATGACCAAAAATATGCTTGGACAAAAGTTATTTTGCATGGTACGAAAATGAGATGATCGGAAATATCTGTCTCCAGAACCGAAATCGAACTTTGATGGGTGGGTTTATAGGTGGATTTTGACCCGCTGAATCCGAGAATCCAAGCTTTGATGACCAAAAATATGCTTGGAAAAAAGTTATTTCGCATGGTACGAAAAAGAGATGATCGGAAATATCTTTCTCCAGAATCGAAAGCGAACTTTGATGGGTGGGTTCATAGGTGTATTTTGACCCGCTGACTCCAAAAATCCAACCTATGTTACACGAAAATACACCTGGAAAGAAGTTATTTCGCATGTTCCGAAAAAGAGATGATCGAAAATATTTTTTTTCAGAATCAAAATCGGACTTTGATGGGTGAGTTTCTAGGTTCATTTCGACCCGCTGAATCCGAAAATCCAAACTTTGATGACCAAAAATTTGCTTGGAAAAAAGTTATTTCGCATGGTACGAAAAAGAGATGATCGGAAATATTTTTTTTCAGAATCAAAATCGGACTTTGATGGGTGAGTTTCTAGGTGTATTCCGACCGGCTGAATCCGAAAATCCAACCTTTGATGACCAAAAATATGCTTGGAAAAAAGTTATTTCGCATGGTACGAAAAAGAGATGATCAAAAATATCTGTCTCCGGAATCAAAATCGAACTGTGATGGGTGGGTTCATAGGTGTATTTTGACACGCTGAATCCGAAAATCCAACCTTTGTTACACGAAAATACACCGGGAAAGAAGTTATTCCGCATGGTACGAAAAAGAGATGATTGAAAATATTTTTTTTCAGAATCAAAATCGGACTTTGATGGGTGAGTTTCTAGGTGTATTCCGACCCGCTGAATCCGAAAATCCGAACTTTGATGACCAAAAATATGCTTGGAACAAAGTTATTTCGCATGGTACGAAAAAGAGATGATCGAAAATATCTGTCTCCAGAATCGAAATCGAACTTTGATGGGTGGGTTTATAGGTGTATTTTGACCCGCTGAATCCAAAAATCCAACCTTTGATACACGAAAATTCACCTGGAAAGAAGTTATTTCGCATGGTACAAAAAAGAGATGATCGAAAATATTTTTTTTCAGACTTAAAATCGGACTTCAATGGGTGAGTTTCTAGGTGTATTTCGACCCGCTGAATCCGAAAATCCAACCTCTGATGACCAGAAATATGCTTGGAAAAAAGTTATTTCGCACGGTACGAAAAAGAGATGATCGAAAATATTTTTTTTCAGAATCAAAATCGGACTTTGATGGGTGAGTTTCTAGGTGTATTCCGACCCGCTGAATCTGAAAATCCGAACTTTGATGACCAAAAATATGCTTCGAACAAAGTTATTTCGCATGGTACGAAAAAGAGATGATCGAAAATATCTGTCTCCAGAATCGAAATCGAACTTTGATGGGTGGGTTTATAGGTGTATTTTGACCCGCTGAATCCGAGAATCCAAGCTTTGATGACCAAAAATATGCTTGGAGAAAAGTTATTTCGCATGGTACGAAAAAGAGATGATCGGAAATATCGTTCTCCAGAATCGAAAGCGAACTTTGATGGGTGGGTTCATAGGTGTATTTTGACCCGCTGAATCCAAAAATCCAACCTTTGTTACACGAAAATACACCTGGAAAGAAGTTATTTCGCATGGTCCGAAAAAGAGATGATCGAAAATATTTTTTTTCAGAATCAAAATCGGACTTTAATGGGTGAGTTTCTAGGTTCATTTCAACCCGCTGAATCCGAAAATCCAAACTTTGATCACCAAAAATTTGCTTGGAAAAAAGTTATTTCGCATGGTACGAAAAAGAGATGAACGGAAATATTTTTTTTCAGAATCAAAATCGGACTTTGATGGGTGAGTTTCTGGGTGTATTTCGACCCGCTGAATCCGAAAATCCAACCTTTGATGACCAAAAATATGCTTGGGACAAAGTTATTTCGCATGGTACGAAAAAGAGATGATCGAAAATATCTGTCTCCAGAATCAAAATCGAACTTTGATGGGTGGGTTCATAGGTGTATTTTGACCCGCTGAATCCAGAAATCCAACCTTCGTCACACGAAAATACACCTGGAAAGAAGTTATTCCGCATGGTACGAAAAACAGATGATCGAAAATATTTTTTTTCAGAATCGGAATCGGACTTTGATGGGTGAGTTTCTAGGTGTATTTCGACCCGCTGAATCCGAAAATCCAACCTCTGATGACCAGAAATATGCTTGGAATAAAGTTATTTCGCACGGTGCGACAAAGAGATGATCGAAAATATTTTTTTTCAGAATCAAAATCGGACTTTGATGGGTGAGTTTCTAGGTGTATTCCGACCCGCTGAATCCGAAAATCTGAACTTTGACGACCAAAAATATGCTTGGAACAAAGTTAATTCGCATGGTACGAAAAAGAGATGATCGAAAATATCTGTCTCCAGAATCGAAATCGAACTTTGATGGGTGGGTTCGTAGGTGTATTTTGACTCGCTGAATCCGACAATCCAAGCTTTGATGACCAAAAATATGCTTGGAAAAAAGTTATTTCGCATGGTACGAAAATAAGATGATCGGAAATATCTGTCTCCAGAATCGAAATCGAACTTTGATGGGTGGGTTTATAGGTGTATTTTGACCCGCTGAATCCGAGAATCCAAGCTTTGATGACCAAAAATATGCTTGGAAAAAAGTTATTTCGCATGGTACGAAAAAGAGATGATCGGAAATATCTTTCTCCAGAATCGGAAGCGAACTTTGATGGGTGGGTTCATAGGTGTATTTTGACCCGCTGAATCCAAAAATCCAACCTTTGTTACACGAAAATACACCTGGAAAGAAGTTATTTCGCATGGTCCGAAAAAGAGATGATCGAAAATATTTTTTTTCAGAATCAAAATCGGACTTTAATGGGTGAGTTTCTAGGTTCATTTTGACCCGCTGAATCCGAAAATCCAAACTTTGATGACCAAAAATTTGCTTGGAAAAAAGTTATTCCGCATGGTACGAAAAAGAGATGATCGAAAATATCTGTCTCCAGAATCAAAATCGAACTTTGATGGGTGGGTTCATAGGTGTATTTTGACCCGCTGAATCCAAAAATCCAACCTTCGTCACACGAAAATACACCTGGAAAGAAGTTATTCCGCATGGTACGAAAAACAGATGATCGAAAATATTTTTATTCAGAATCGGAATCGGACTTTGATGGGTGAGTTTCTAGGTGTATTCCGACCCGCTGAATCCAAAAATCCAACCTCTGATGACCAGAAATATGCTTGGAAAAAAGTTATTTCGCACGGTACGACAAAGAGATGATCGAAAATATTTTTTTTCAGAATCAAAATCGGACTTTGATGGGTGAGTTTCTAGGTTCATTTCGACCCGCTGAATTCGAAAATCCAAACTTTGATGACCAAAAATTAGCTTGGAAAAAAGTTATTTCGCATGGTACGAAAAAGAGATGATCGGAAATATTTTTTTTCAGAATCAAAATCGGACTTTGATGGGTGAGTTTCTGGGTGTATTTCGACCCGCTGAATCCGAAAATCCAACCTTTGATGACCAAAAATATGCTTGGAACAAAGTTATTTCGCATGGTACGAAAAAGAGATGATCGAAAATATCTGTCTCCAGAATCGAAATCAAACTTTGATGGGTGGGTTCATAGGTGTATTTTGACCCGCTGAATCCGACAATCCAAGCTTTGATGACCAAAAATATGCTTGGACAAAAGTTATTTCGCATGGTACGAAAATGAGATGATCGGAAATATCTGTCTCCAGAACCGAAATCGAACTTTGATGGGTGGGTTTATAGGTGTATTTTGACCCGCTGAATCCGAGAATCCAAGCTTTGATGACCAAAAATATGCTTGGAAAAAAGTTATTTCGCATGGTACGAAAAAGAGATGATCGGAAATATCTTTCTCCAGAATCGAAAGCGAACTTTGATGGGTGGGTTCATAGGTGTATTTTGACCCGCTGACTTCAAAAATCCAACCTTTGTTACACGAAAATACACCTGGAAAGAAGTTATTTCGCATGTTCCGAAAAAGAGATGATCGAAAATATTTTTTTTCAGAATCAAAATCGGACTTTGATGGGTGAGTTTCTAGGTTCATTTCGACCCGCTGAATCCGAAAATCCAAACTTTGATGACCAAAAATTTGCTTGGAAAAAAGTTATTTCGCATGGTACGAAAAAGAGATGATCGGAAATATTTTTTTTCAGAATCAAAATCGGACTTTGATGGGTGAGTTTCTGGGTGTATTTCGACCCGCTGAATCCGAAAATCCAACCTTTGATGACCAAAAATATGCTTGGAAAAAAGTTATTTCGCATGGTACGAAAAAGAGATGATCAAAAATATCTGTCTCCAGAATCAAAATCGAACTGTGATGGGTGGGTTCATAGGTGTATTTTGACACGCTGAATCCGAAAATCCAACCTTTGTTACACGAAAATACACCGGGAAAGAAGTTATTCCGCATGGTACGAAAAAGAGATGATTGAAAATATTTTTTTTCAGAATCAAAATCGGACTTTGATGGGTGAGTTTCTGGGTGTATTTCGACCCGCTGAATCCAAAAATCCAACCTTTGTTACACGAAAATACACCTGGAAAGAAGTTATTTCGCATGGTCCGAAAAAGAGATGATCGAAAATATTTTTTTTCAGAATCAAAATCGGACTTTAATGGGTGAGTTTCTAGGTTCATTTTGACCCGCTGAATCCGAAAATCCAAACTTTGATGACCAAAAATTTGCTTGGAAAAAAGTTATTCCGCATGGTACGAAAAAGAGATGAACGGAAATATTTTTTTTCAGAATCAAAATCGGACTTTGATGGGTGAGTTTCTGGGTGTATTTCGACCCGCTGAATCCGAAAATGCAACCTTTGATGACCAAAAATATGCTTGGGAAAAAGTTATTTCGCATGGTACGAAAAAGAGATGATCGAAAATATCTGTCTCCAGAATCAAAATCGAACTTTGATGGGTGGGTTCATAGGTGTATTTTGACCCGCTGAATCCAAAAATCCAACCTTCGTCACACGAAAATACACCTGGAAAGAAGTTATTCCGCATGGTACGAAAAACAGATGATCGAAAATATTTTTATTCAGAATCGGAATCGGACTTTGATGGGTGAGTTTCTAGGTGTATTTCGACCCGCTGAATCCGAAAATCCAACCTCTGATGACCAGAAATATGCTTGGAAAAAAGTTATTTCGCACGGTACGACAAAGAGATGATCGAAAATATTTTTTTTCAGAATCAAAATCGGACTTTAATGGGTGAGTTTCTAGGTTCATTTTGACCCGCTGAATCCGAAAATCCAAACTTTGATGACCAAAAATTTGCTTGGAAAAAAGTTATTTCGCATGGTACGAAAAAGAGATGAACGGAAATATTTTTTTTCAGAATCAAAATCGGACTTTGATGGGTGAGTTTCTGGGTGTATTTCGACCCGCTGAATCCAAAAATCCAACCTTTGTTACACGAAAATACACCTGGAAAGAAGTTATTTCGCATGGTCCGAAAAAGAGATGATCGAAAATATTTTTTTTCAGAATCAAAATCGGACTTTAATGGGTGAGTTTCTAGGTTCATTTTGACCCGCTGAATCCGAAAATCCAAACTTTGATGACCAAAAATTTGCTTGGAAAAAAGTTATTCCGCATGGTACGAAAAAGAGATGAACGGAAATATTTTTTTTCAGAATCAAAATCGGACTTTGATGGGTGAGTTTCTGGGTGTATTTCGACCCGCTGAATCCGAAAATGCAACCTTTGATGACCAAAAATATGCTTGGGAAAAAGTTATTTCGCATGGTACGAAAAAGAGATGATCGAAAATATCTGTCTCCAGAATCAAAATCGAACTTTGATGGGTGGGTTCATAGGTGTATTTTGACCCGCTGAATCCAAAAATCCAACCTTCGTCACACGAAAATACACCTGGAAAGAAGTTATTCCGCATGGTACGAAAAACAGATGATCGAAAATATTTTTATTCAGAATCGGAATCGGACTTTGATGGGTGAGTTTCTAGGTGTATTTCGACCCGCTGAATCCGAAAATCCAACCTCTGATGACCAGAAATATGCTTGGAAAAAAGTTATTTCGCACGGTACGACAAAGAGATGATCGAAAATATTTTTTTTCAGAATCAAAATCGGACTTTGATGGGTGAGTTTCTAGGTTCATTTCGACCCGCTGAATTCGAAAATCCAAACTTTGATGACCAAAAATTAGCTTGGAAAAAAGTTATTTCGCATGGTACGAAAAAGAGATGATCGGAAATATTTTTTTTCAGAATCAAAATCGGACTTTGATGGGTGAGTTTCTGGGTGTATTTCGACCCGCTGAATCCGAAAATCCAACCTTTGATGACCAAAAATATGCTTGGAACAAAGTTATTTCGCATGGTACGAAAAAGAGATGATCGAAAATATCTGTCTCCAGAATCGAAATCAAACTTTGATGGGTGGGTTCATAGGTGTATTTTGACCCGCTGAATCCGACAATCCAAGCTTTGATGACCAAAAATATGCTTGGACAAAAGTTATTTCGCATGGTACGAAAATGAGATGATCGGAAATATCTGTCTCCAGAACCGAAATCGAACTTTGATGGGTGGGTTTATAGGTGTATTTTGACCCGCTGAATCCGAGAATCCAAGCTTTGATGACCAAAAATACGCTTGGAAAAAAGTTATTTCGCATGGTACGAAAAAGAGATGATCGGAAATATCTTTCTCCAGAATCGAAAGCGAACTTTGATGGGTGGGTTCATAGGTGTATTTTGACCCGCTGACTCCAAAAATCCAACCTTTGTTACACGAAAATACACCTGGAAAGAAGTTATTTCGCATGTTCCGAAAAAGAGATGATCGAAAATATTTTTTTTCAGAATCAAAATCGGACTTTGATGGGTGAGTTTCTAGGTTCATTTCGACCCGCTGAATCCGAAAATCCAAACTTTGATGACCAAAAATTTGCTTGGAAAAAAGTTATTTCGCATGGTACGAAAAAGAGATGATCGGAAATATTTTTTTTCAGAATCAAAATCGGACTTTGATGGGTGAGTTTCTGGGTGTATTTCGACCCGCTGAATCCGAAAATCCAACCTTTGATGACCAAAAATATGCTTGGAAAAAAGTTATTTCGCATGGTACGAAAAAGAGATGATTGAAAATATTTTTTTTCAGAATCAAAATCGGACTTTGATGGGTGAGTTTCTAGGTGTATTCCGACCCGCTGAATCCGAAAATCCGAACTTTGATGACCAGAAATATGCTTGGAACAAAGTTATTTCGCATGGTACGAAAAAGAGATGATCGAAAATATCTGTCTCCAGAATCGAAATCGAACTGTGATGGGTGGGTTCATAGGTGTATTTTGACACGCTGAATCCGAAAATCCAACCTTTGTTTCACGAAAATACACCGGGAAAGAAGTTATTCCGCATGGTACGAAAAAGAGATGATTGAAAATATTTTTTTTCAGAATCAAAATCGGACTTTGATGGGTGAGTTTCTAGGTGTATTCCGACCCGCTGAATCCGAAAATCCGAACTTTGATGACCAAAAATATGCTTCGAACAAAGTTATTTCGCATGGTACGAAAAAGAGATGATCGAAAATATCTGTCTCCAGAATCGAAATCGAACTTTGATGGGTGGGTTTATAGGTGTATTTTGACCCGCTGAATCCGAGAATCCAAGCTTTGATGACCAAAAATATGCTTGGAGAAAAGTTATTTCGCATGGTACGAAAAAGAGATGATCGGAAATATCGTTCTCCAGAATCGAAAGCGAACTTTGATGGGTGGGTTCATAGGTGTATTTTGACCCGCTGAATCCAAAAATCCAACCTTTGTTACACGAAAATACACCTGGAAAGAAGTTATTTCGCATGGTCCGAAAAAGAGATGATCGAAAATATTTTTTTTCAGAATCAAAATCGGACTTTAATGGGTGAGTTTCTAGGTTCATTTCGACCCGCTGAATCCGAAAATCCAAACTTTGATCACCAAAAATTTGCTTGGAAAAAAGTTATTTCGCATGGTACGAAAAAGAGATGAAAGGAAATATTTTTTTTCAGAATCAAAATCGGACTTTGATGGGTGAGTTTCTGGGTGTATTTCGACCCGCTGAATCCGAAAATCCAACCTTTGATGACCAAAAATATGCTTGGGACAAAGTTATTTCGCATGGTACGAAAAAGAGATGATCGAAAATATCTGTCTCCAGAATCAAAATCGAACTTTGATGGGTGGGTTCATAGGTGTATTTTGACCCGCTGAATCCAGAAATCCAACCTTCGTCACACGAAAATACACCTGGAAAGGAGTTATTCCGCATGGTACGAAAAACAGATGATCGAAAATATTTTTTTTCAGAATCGGAATCGGACTTTGATGGGTGAGTTTCTAGGTGTATTTCGACCCGCTGAATCCGAAAATCCAACCTCTGATGACCAGAAATATGCTTGGAATAAAGTTATTTCGCACGGTGCGACAAAGAGATGATCGAAAATATCTTTTTTCAGAATCAAAATCGGACTTTGATGGGTGAGTTTCTAGGTGTATTCCGACCCGCTGAATCCGAAAATCCGAACTTTGACGACCAAAAATATGCTTGGAACAAAGTTAATTCGCATGGTACGAAAAAGAGATGATCGAAAATATCTGTCTCCAGAATCGAAATCGAACTTTGATGGGTGGGTTCGTAGGTGTATTTTGACCCGCTGAATCCGACAATCCAAGCTTTGATGACCAAAAATATGCTTGGAAAAAAGTTATTTCGCATGGTACGAAAATAAGATGATCGGAAATATCTGTCTCCAGAATCGAAATCGAACTTTGATGGGTGGGTTTATAGGTGTATTTTGACCCGCTGAATCCGAGAATCCAAGCTTTGATGACCAAAAATATGCTTGGAAAAAAGTTATTTCGCATGGTACGAAAAAGAGATGATCGGAAATATCTTTCTCCAGAATCGAAAGCGAACTTTGATGGGTGAGTTTCTAGGTGTATTCCGACCCGCTGAATCCGAAAATCCGAACTTTGATGACCAAAAATATGCTTGGAACAAAGTTATTCCGCATGGTACGAAAAAGAGATGATCGAAAATATCTGTCTCCAGAATCGAAATCGAACTTTGATGGGTGGGTTTATAGGTGTATTTTGACCCGCTGAATCCAAAAATCCAACCTTTGATACACGAAAATTCACCTGGAAAGAAGTTATTTCGCATGGTACAAAAAAGAGATGATCGAAAATATTTTTTTTCAGACTTAAAATCGGACTTCAATGGGTGAGTTTCTAGGTGTATTTCGACCCGCTGAATCCGAAAATCCAACCTCTGATGACCAGAAATATGCTTGGAAAAAAGTTATTTCGCACGGTACGAAAAAGAGATGATCGAAAATATTTTTTATCAGAATCAAAATCGGACTTTGATGGGTGAGTTTCTAGGTGTATTCCGACCCGCTGAATCCGAAAATCCGAACTTTGATGACCAAAAATATGCTTCGAACAAAGTTATTTCGCATGGTACGAAAAAGAGATGATCGAAAATATCTGTCTCCAGAATCGAAATCGAACTTTGATGGGTGGGTTTATAGGTGTATTTTGACCCGCTGAATCCGAGAATCCAAGCTTTGATGACCAAAAATATGCTTGGAGAAAAGTTATTTCGCATGGTACGAAAAAGAGATGATCGGAAATATCGTTCTCCAGAATCGAAAGCGAACTTTGATGGGTGGGTTCATAGGTGTATTTTGACCCGCTGAATCCAAAAATCCAACCTTTGTTACACGAAAATACACCTGGAAAGAAGTTATTTCGCATGGTCCGAAAAAGAGATGATCGAAAATATTTTTTTTCAGAATCAAAATCGGACTTTAATGGGTGAGTTTCTAGGTTCATTTCGACCCGCTGAATCCGAAAATCCAAACTTTGGTCACCAAAAATTTGCTTGGAAAAAAGTTATTTCGCATGGTACGAAAAAGAGATGAACGGAAATATTTTTTTTCAGAATCAAAATCGGACTTTGATGGGTGAGTTTCTGGGTGTATTTCGACCCGCTGAATCCGAAAATCCAACCTTTGATGACCAAAAATATGCTTGGGACAAAGTTATTTCGCATGGTACGAAAAAGAGATGATCGAAAATATCTGTCTCCAGAATCAAAATCGAACTTTGATGGGTGGGTTCATAGGTGTATTTTGACCCGCTGAATCCAGAAATCCAACCTTCGTCACACGAAAATACACCTGGAAAGGAGTTATTCCGCATGGTACGAAAAACAGATGATCGAAAATATTTTTTTTCAGAATCGGAATCGGACTTTGATGGGTGAGTTTCTAGGTGTATTTCGACCCGCTGAATCCGAAAATCCAACCTCTGATGACCAGAAATATGCTTGGAATAAAGTTATTTCGCACGGTGCGACAAAGAGATGATCGAAAATATTTTTTTTCAGAATCAAAATCGGACTTTGATGGGTGAGTTTCTAGGTGTATTCCGACCCGCTGAATCCGAAAATCCGAACTTTGACGACCAAAAATATGCTTGGAACAAAGTTAATTCGCATGGTACGAAAAAGAGATGATCGAAAATATCTGTCTCCAGAATCGAAATCGAACTTTGATGGGTGGGTTCGTAGGTGTATTTTGACCCGCTGAATCCGACAATCCAAGCTTTGATGACCAAAAATATGCTTGGAAAAAAGTTATTTCGCATGGTACGAAAATAAGATGATCGGAAATATCTGTCTCCAGAATCGAAATCGAACTTTGATGGGTGGGTTTATAGGTGTATTTTGACCCGCTGAATCCGAGAATCCAAGCTTTGATGACCAAAAATATGCTTGGAAAAAAGTTATTTCGCATGGTACGAAAAAGAGATGATCGGAAATATCTTTCTCCAGAATCGAAAGCGAACTTTGATGGGTGAGTTTCTAGGTGTATTCCGACCCGCTGAATCCGAAAATCCGAACTTTGATGACCAAAAATATGCTTGGAACAAAGTTATTCCGCATGGTACGAAAAAGAGATGATCGAAAATATCTGTCTCCAGAATCGAAATCGAACTTTGATGGGTGGGTTTATAGGTGTATTTTGACCCGCTGAATCCAAAAATCCAACCTTTGATACACGAAAATTCACCTGGAAAGAAGTTATTTCGCATGGTACAAAAAAGAGATGATCGAAAATATTTTTTTTCAGACTTAAAATCGGACTTCAATGGGTGAGTTTCTAGGTGTATTTCGACCCGCTGAATCCGAAAATCCAACCTCTGATGACCAGAAATATGCTTGGAAAAAAGTTATTTCGCACGGTACGAAAAAGAGATGATCGAAAATATTTTTTATCAGAATCAAAATCGGACTTTGATGGGTGAGTTTCTAGGTGTATTCCGACCCGCTGAATCCGAAAATCCGAACTTTGATGACCAAAAATATGCTTCGAACAAAGTTATTTCGCATGGTACGAAAAAGAGATGATCGAAAATATCTGTCTCCAGAATCGAAATCGAACTTTGATGGGTGGGTTTATAGGTGTATTTTGACCCGCTGAATCCGAGAATCCAAGCTTTGATGACCAAAAATATGCTTGGAGAAAAGTTTTTTCGCATGGTACGAAAAAGAGATGATCGGAAATATCGTTCTCCAGAATCGAAAGCGAACTTTGATGGGTGGGTTCATAGGTGTATTTTGACCCGCTGAATCCAAAAATCCAACCTTTGTTACACGAAAATACACCTGGAAAGAAGTTATTTCGCATGGTCCGAAAAAGAGATGATCGAAAATATTTTTTTTCAGAATCAAAATCGGACTTTAATGAGTGAGTTTCTAGGTTCATTTCGACCCGCTGAATCCGAAAATCCAAACTTTGATCACCAAAAATTTGCTTGGAAAAAAGTTATTTCGCATGGTACGAAAAAGAGATGAACGGAAATATTTTTTTTCAGAATCAAAATCGGACTTTGATGGGTGAGTTTCTGGGTGTATTTCGACCCGCTGAATCCGAAAATCCAACCTTTGATGACCAAAAATATGCTTGGGACAAAGTTATTTCGCATGGTACGAAAAAGAGATGATCGAAAATATCTGTCTCCAGAATCAAAATCGAACTTTGATGGGTGGGTTCATAGGTGTATTTTGACCCGCTGAATCCAGAAATCCAACCTTCGTCACACGAAAATACACCTGGAAAGGAGTTATTCCGCATGGTACGAAAAACAGATGATCGAAAATATTTTTTTTCAGAATCGGAATCGGACTTTGATGGGTGAGTTTCTAGGTGTATTTCGACCCGCTGAATCCGAAAATCCAACCTCTGATGACCAGAAATATGCTTGGAATAAAGTTATTTCGCACGGTGCGACAAAGAGATGATCGAAAATATTTTTTTTCAGAATCAAAATCGGACTTTGATGGGTGAGTTTCTAGGTGTATTCCGACCCGCTGAATCCGAAAATCCGAACTTTGACGACCA
This sequence comes from Phymatocera aterrima, assembly GCA_963170745.1. NCBI lineage: Eukaryota > Metazoa > Arthropoda > Insecta > Hymenoptera > Tenthredinidae > Phymatocera > Phymatocera aterrima. The sequence continues at coordinate 654,388 of CAUJGY010000082.1, forward strand.
AAAATATGCTTGGAACAAAGTTAATTCGCATGGTACGAAAAAGAGATGATCGAAAATATCTGTCTCCAGAATCGAAATCGAACTTTGATGGGTGGGTTCGTAGGTGTATTTTGACCCGCTGAATCCGACAATCCAAGCTTTGATGACCAAAAATATGCTTGGAAAAAAGTTATTTCGCATGGTACGAAAATAAGATGATCGGAAATATCTGTCTCCAGAATCGAAATCGAACTTTGATGGGTGGGTTTATAGGTGTATTTTGACCATCTGAATCCGAGAATCCAAGCTTTGATGACCAAAAATATGCTTGGAAAAAAGTTATTTCGCATGGTACGAAAAAGAGATGATCGGAAATATCTTTCTCCAGAATCGAAAGCGAACTTTGATGGGTGGGTTCATAGGTGTATTTTGACCCGCTGAATCCAAAAATCCAACCTTTGTTACACGAAAATACACCTGGAAAGAAGTTATTTCGCATGGTCCGAAAAAGAGATGATCGAAAATATTTTTTTTCAGAATCGGAATCGGACTTTGATGGGTGAGTTTCTAGGTGTATTTCGACCCGCTGAATCCGAAAATCCAACCTCTGATGACCAGAAATATGCTTGGAAAAAAGTTATTTCGCACGGTACGACAAAGAGATGATCGAAAATATTTTTTTTCAGAATCAAAATTGGACTTTGATGGGTGAGTTTCTAGGTGTATTTCGACCCGCTGAATCCGAAAATCCGAACTTTGATGACCAAAAATATGCTTGGAACAAAGTTATTTCGCATGGTCCGAAAAAGAGATGATCGAAAATATTTTTTTTCAGAATCAAAATCGGACTTTAATGGGTGAGTTTCTAGGTTCATTCCGACCCGCTGAATCCGAAAATCCAAACTTTGATCACCAAAAATTTGCTTGGAAAAAAGTTATTTCGCATGGTACGAAAAAGAGATGAACGGAAATATTTTTTTTCAGAATCAAAATCGGACTTTGATGGGTGAGTTTCTGGGTGTATTTCGACCCGCTGAATCCGAAAATCCAACCTTTGATGACCAAAAATATGCTTGGGACAAAGTTATTTCGCATGGTACGAAAAAGAGATGATCGAAAATATCTGTCTCCAGAATCAAAATCGAACTTTGATGGGTGGGTTCATAGGTGTATTTTGACCCGCTGAATCCAGAAATCCAACCTTCGTCAAACGAAAATACACCTGGAAAGAAGTTATTCCGCATGGTACGAAAAACAGATGATCGAAAATATTTTTTTTCAGAATCGGAATCGGACTTTGATGGGTGAGTTTCTAGGTGTATTTCGACCCGCTGAATCCGAAAATCCAACCTCTGATGACCAGAAATATGCTTGGAATAAAGTTATTTCGCACGGTGCGACAAAGAGATGATCGAAAATATTTTTTTTCAGAATCAAAATCGGACTTTGATGGGTGAGTTTCTAGGTGTATTCCGACCCGCTGAATCCGAAAATCCGAACTTTGACGACCAAAAATATGCTTGGAACAAAGTTAATTCGCATGGTACGAAAAAGAGATGATCGAAAATATCTGTCTCCAGAATCGAAATCGAACTTTGATGGGTGGGTTCGTAGGTGTATTTTGACCCGCTGAATCCGACAATCCAAGCTTTGATGACCAAAAATATGCTTGGAAAAAAGTTATTTCGCATGGTACGAAAATAAGATGATCGGAAATATCTGTCTCCAGAATCGAAATCGAACTTTGATGGGTGGGTTTATAGGTGTATTTTGACCCGCTGAATCCGAGAATCCAAGCTTTGATGACCAAAAATATGCTTGGAAAAAAGTTATTTCGCATGGTACGAAAAAGAGATGATCGGAAATATCTTTCTCCAGAATCGAAAGCGAACTTTGATGGGTGGGTTCATAGGTGTATTTTGACCCGCTGAATCCAAAAATCCAACCTTTGTTACACGAAAATACACCTGGAAAGAAGTTATTTCGCATGGTCCGAAAAAGAGATGATCGAAAATATTTTTTTTCAGAATCAAAATCGGACTTTAATGGGTGAGTTTCTAGGTTCATTTTGACCCGCTGAATCCGAAAATCCAAACTTTGATGACCAAAAATTTGCTTGGAAAAAAGTTATTCCGCATGGTACGAAAAAGAGATGAACGGAAATATTTTTTTTCAGAATCAAAATCGGACTTTGATGGGTGAGTTTCTGGGTGTATTTCGACCCGCTGAATCCGAAAATGCAACCTTTGATGACCAAAAATATGCTTGGGAAAAAGTTATTTCGCATGGTACGAAAAAGAGATGATCGAAAATATCTGTCTCCAGAATCAAAATCGAACTTTGATGGGTGGGTTCATAGGTGTATTTTGACCCGCTGAATCCAAAAATCCAACCTTCGTCACACGAAAATACACCTGGAAAGAAGTTATTCCGCATGGTACGAAAAACAGATGATCGAAAATATTTTTATTCAGAATCGGAATCGGACTTTGATGGGTGAGTTTCTAGGTGTATTTCGACCCGCTGAATCCGAAAATCCAACCTCTGATGGCCAGAAATATGCTTGGAAAAAAGTTATTTCGCACGGTACGACAAAGAGATGATCGAAAATATTTTTTTTCAGAATCAAAATCGGACTTTGATGGGTGAGTTTCTAGGTTCATTTCGACCCGCTGAATTCGAAAATCCAAACTTTGATGACCAAAAATTAGCTTGGAAAAAAGTTATTTCGCATGGTACGAAAAAGAGATGATCGGAAATATTTTTTTTCAGAATCAAAATCGGACTTTGATGGGTGAGTTTCTGGGTGTATTTCGACCCGCTGAATCCGAAAATCCAACCTTTGATGACCAAAAATATGCTTGGAACAAAGTTATTTCGCATGGTACGAAAAAGAGATGATCGAAAATATCTGTCTCCAGAATCGAAATCAAACTTTGATGGGTGGGTTCATAGGTGTATTTTGACCCGCTGAATCCGACAATCCAAGCTTTGATGACCAAAAATATGCTTGGACAAAAGTTATTTTGCATGGTACGAAAATGAGATGATCGGAAATATCTGTCTCCAGAACCGAAATCGAACTTTGATGGGTGGGTTTATAGGTGTATTTTGACCCGCTGAATCCGAGAATCCAAGCTTTGATGACCAAAAATATGCTTGGAAAAAAGTTATTTCGCATGGTACGAAAAAGAGATGATCGGAAATATCTTTCTCCAGAATCGAAAGCGAACTTTGATGGGTGGGTTCATAGGTGTATTTTGACCCGCTGACTCCAAAAATCCAACCTATGTTACACGAAAATACACCTGGAAAGAAGTTATTTCGCATGTTCCGAAAAAGAGATGATCGAAAATATTTTTTTTCAGAATCAAAATCGGACTTTGATGGGTGAGTTTCTAGGTTCATTTCGACCCGCTGAATCCGAAAATCCAAACTTTGATGACCAAAAATTTGCTTGGAAAAAAGTTATTTCGCATGGTACGAAAAAGAGATGATCGGAAATATTTTTTTTCAGAATCAAAATCGGACTTTGATGGGTGAGTTTCTAGGTGTATTCCGACCGGCTGAATCCGAAAATCCAACCTTTGATGACCAAAAATATGCTTGGAAAAAAGTTATTTCGCATGGTACGAAAAAGAGATGATCAAAAATATCTGTCTCCGGAATCAAAATCGAACTGTGATGGGTGGGTTCATAGGTGTATTTTGACACGCTGAATCCGAAAATCCAACCTTTGTTACACGAAAATACACCGGGAAAGAAGTTATTCCGCATGGTACGAAAAAGAGATGATTGAAAATATTTTTTTTCAGAATCAAAATCGGACTTTGATGGGTGAGTTTCTAGGTGTATTCCGACCCGCTGAATCCGAAAATCCGAACTTTGATGACCAAAAATATGCTTGGAACAAAGTTATTTCGCATGGTACGAAAAAGAGATGATCGAAAATATCTGTCTCCAGAATCGAAATCGAACTTTGATGGGTGGGTTTATAGGTGTATTTTGACCCGCTGAATCCAAAAATCCAACCTTTGATACACGAAAATTCACCTGGAAAGAAGTTATTTCGCATGGTACAAAAAAGAGATGATCGAAAATATTTTTTTTCAGACTTAAAATCGGACTTCAATGGGTGAGTTTCTAGGTGTATTTCGACCCGCTGAATCCGAAAATCCAACCTCTGATGACCAGAAATATGCTTGGAAAAAAGTTATTTCGCACGGTACGAAAAAGAGATGATCGAAAATATTTTTTTTCAGAATCAAAATCGGACTTTGATGGGTGAGTTTCTAGGTGTATTCCGACCCGCTGAATCTGAAAATCCGAACTTTGATGACCAAAAATATGCTTCGAACAAAGTTATTTCGCATGGTACGAAAAAGAGATGATCGAAAATATCTGTCTCCAGAATCGAAATCGAACTTTGATGGGTGGGTTTATAGGTGTATTTTGACCCGCTGAATCCGAGAATCCAAGCTTTGATGACCAAAAATATGCTTGGAGAAAAGTTATTTCGCATGGTACGAAAAAGAGATGATCGGAAATATCGTTCTCCAGAATCGAAAGCGAACTTTGATGGGTGGGTTCATAGGTGTATTTTGACCCGCTGAATCCAAAAATCCAACCTTTGTTACACGAAAATACACCTGGAAAGAAGTTATTTCGCATGGTCCGAAAAAGAGATGATCGAAAATATTTTTTTTCAGAATCAAAATCGGACTTTAATGGGTGAGTTTCTAGGTTCATTTCAACCCGCTGAATCCGAAAATCCAAACTTTGATCACCAAAAATTTGCTTGGAAAAAAGTTATTTCGCATGGTACGAAAAAGAGATGAACGGAAATATTTTTTTTCAGAATCAAAATCGGACTTTGATGGGTGAGTTTCTGGGTGTATTTCGACCCGCTGAATCCGAAAATCCAACCTTTGATGACCAAAAATATGCTTGGGACAAAGTTATTTCGCATGGTACGAAAAAGAGATGATCGAAAATATCTGTCTCCAGAATCAAAATCGAACTTTGATGGGTGGGTTCATAGGTGTATTTTGACCCGCTGAATCCAGAAATCCAACCTTCGTCACACGAAAATACACCTGGAAAGAAGTTATTCCGCATGGTACGAAAAACAGATGATCGAAAATATTTTTTTTCAGAATCGGAATCGGACTTTGATGGGTGAGTTTCTAGGTGTATTTCGACCCGCTGAATCCGAAAATCCAACCTCTGATGACCAGAAATATGCTTGGAATAAAGTTATTTCGCACGGTGCGACAAAGAGATGATCGAAAATATTTTTTTTCAGAATCAAAATCGGACTTTGATGGGTGAGTTTCTAGGTGTATTCCGACCCGCTGAATCCGAAAATCTGAACTTTGACGACCAAAAATATGCTTGGAACAAAGTTAATTCGCATGGTACGAAAAAGAGATGATCGAAAATATCTGTCTCCAGAATCGAAATCGAACTTTGATGGGTGGGTTCGTAGGTGTATTTTGACTCGCTGAATCCGACAATCCAAGCTTTGATGACCAAAAATATGCTTGGAAAAAAGTTATTTCGCATGGTACGAAAATAAGATGATCGGAAATATCTGTCTCCAGAATCGAAATCGAACTTTGATGGGTGGGTTTATAGGTGTATTTTGACCCGCTGAATCCGAGAATCCAAGCTTTGATGACCAAAAATATGCTTGGAAAAAAGTTATTTCGCATGGTACGAAAAAGAGATGATCGGAAATATCTTTCTCCAGAATCGGAAGCGAACTTTGATGGGTGGGTTCATAGGTGTATTTTGACCCGCTGAATCCAAAAATCCAACCTTTGTTACACGAAAATACACCTGGAAAGAAGTTATTTCGCATGGTCCGAAAAAGAGATGATCGAAAATATTTTTTTTCAGAATCAAAATCGGACTTTAATGGGTGAGTTTCTAGGTTCATTTTGACCCGCTGAATCCGAAAATCCAAACTTTGATGACCAAAAATTTGCTTGGAAAAAAGTTATTCCGCATGGTACGAAAAAGAGATGATCGAAAATATCTGTCTCCAGAATCAAAATCGAACTTTGATGGGTGGGTTCATAGGTGTATTTTGACCCGCTGAATCCAAAAATCCAACCTTCGTCACACGAAAATACACCTGGAAAGAAGTTATTCCGCATGGTACGAAAAACAGATGATCGAAAATATTTTTATTCAGAATCGGAATCGGACTTTGATGGGTGAGTTTCTAGGTGTATTCCGACCCGCTGAATCCAAAAATCCAACCTCTGATGACCAGAAATATGCTTGGAAAAAAGTTATTTCGCACGGTACGACAAAGAGATGATCGAAAATATTTTTTTTCAGAATCAAAATCGGACTTTGATGGGTGAGTTTCTAGGTTCATTTCGACCCGCTGAATTCGAAAATCCAAACTTTGATGACCAAAAATTAGCTTGGAAAAAAGTTATTTCGCATGGTACGAAAAAGAGATGATCGGAAATATTTTTTTTCAGAATCAAAATCGGACTTTGATGGGTGAGTTTCTGGGTGTATTTCGACCCGCTGAATCCGAAAATCCAACCTTTGATGACCAAAAATATGCTTGGAACAAAGTTATTTCGCATGGTACGAAAAAGAGATGATCGAAAATATCTGTCTCCAGAATCGAAATCAAACTTTGATGGGTGGGTTCATAGGTGTATTTTGACCCGCTGAATCCGACAATCCAAGCTTTGATGACCAAAAATATGCTTGGACAAAAGTTATTTCGCATGGTACGAAAATGAGATGATCGGAAATATCTGTCTCCAGAACCGAAATCGAACTTTGATGGGTGGGTTTATAGGTGTATTTTGACCCGCTGAATCCGAGAATCCAAGCTTTGATGACCAAAAATATGCTTGGAAAAAAGTTATTTCGCATGGTACGAAAAAGAGATGATCGGAAATATCTTTCTCCAGAATCGAAAGCGAACTTTGATGGGTGGGTTCATAGGTGTATTTTGACCCGCTGACTTCAAAAATCCAACCTTTGTTACACGAAAATACACCTGGAAAGAAGTTATTTCGCATGTTCCGAAAAAGAGATGATCGAAAATATTTTTTTTCAGAATCAAAATCGGACTTTGATGGGTGAGTTTCTAGGTTCATTTCGACCCGCTGAATCCGAAAATCCAAACTTTGATGACCAAAAATTTGCTTGGAAAAAAGTTATTTCGCATGGTACGAAAAAGAGATGATCGGAAATATTTTTTTTCAGAATCAAAATCGGACTTTGATGGGTGAGTTTCTGGGTGTATTTCGACCCGCTGAATCCGAAAATCCAACCTTTGATGACCAAAAATATGCTTGGAAAAAAGTTATTTCGCATGGTACGAAAAAGAGATGATCAAAAATATCTGTCTCCAGAATCAAAATCGAACTGTGATGGGTGGGTTCATAGGTGTATTTTGACACGCTGAATCCGAAAATCCAACCTTTGTTACACGAAAATACACCGGGAAAGAAGTTATTCCGCATGGTACGAAAAAGAGATGATCGAAAATATTTTTTTTCAGACTTAAAATCGGACTTCAATGGGTGAGTTTCTAGGTGTATTTCGACCCGCTGAATCCGAAAATCCAACCTCTGATGACCAGAAATATGCTTGGAAAAAAGTTATTTCGCACGGTACGAAAAAGAGATGATCGAAAATATTTTTTTTCAGAATCAAAATCGGACTTTGATGGGTGAGTTTCTAGGTGTATTCCGACCCGCTGAATCCGAAAATCCGAACTTTGATGACCAAAAATATGCTTCGAACAAAGTTATTTCGCATGGTACGAAAAAGAGATGATCGAAAATATCTGTCTCCAGAATCGAAATCGAACTTTGATGGGTGGGTTTATAGGTGTATTTTGACCCGCTGAATCCGAGAATCCAAGCTTTGATGACCAGAAATATGCTTGGAGAAAAGTTATTTCGCATGGTACGAAAAAGAGATGATCGGAAATATCGTTCTCCAGAATCGAAAGCGAACTTTGATGGGTGGGTTCATAGGTGTATTTTGACCCGCTGAATCCAAAAATCCAACCTTTGTTACACGAAAATACACCTGGAAAGAAGTTATTTCGCATGGTCCGAAAAAGAGATGATCGAAAATATTTTTTTTCAGAATCAAAATCGGACTTTCATGGGTGAGTTTCTAGGTTCATTTCGACCCGCTGAATCCGAAAATCCAAACTTTGATCACCAAAAATTTGCTTGGAAAAAAGTTATTTCGCATGGTACGAAAAAGAGATGAACGGAAATATTTTTTTTCAGAATCAAAATCGGACTTTGATGGGTGAGTTTCTGGGTGTATTTCGACCCGCTGAATCCGAAAATCCAACCTTTGATGACCAAAAATATGCTTGGGACAAAGTTATTTCGCATGGTACGAAAAAGAGATGATCGAAAATATCTGTCTCCAGAATCAAAATCGAACTTTGATGGGTGGGTTCATAGGTGTATTTTGACCCGCTGAATCCAGAAATCCAACCTTCGTCACACGAAAATACACCTGGAAAGAAGTTATTCCGCATGGTACGAAAAACAGATGATCGAAAATATTTTTTTTCAGAATCGGAATCGGACTTTGATGGGTGAGTTTCTAGGTGTATTTCGACCCGCTGAATCCGAAAATCCAACCTCTGATGACCAGAAATATGCTTGGAATAAAGTTATTTCGCACGGTGCGACAAAGAGATGATCGAAAATATTTTTTTTCAGAATCAAAATCGGACTTTGATGGGTGAGTTTCTAGGTGTATTCCGACCCGCTGAATCCGAAAATCCGAACTTTGACGACCAAAAATATGCTTGGAACAAAGTTAATTCGCATGGTACGAAAAAGAGATGATCGAAAATATCTGTCTCCAGAATCGGAATCGAACTTTGATGGGTGGGTTCGTAGGTGTATTTTGACCCGCTGAATCCGACAATCCAAGCTTTGATGACCAAAAATATGCTTGGAAAAAAGTTATTTCGCATGGTACGAAAATAAGATGATCGGAAATATCTGTCTCCAGAATCGAAATCGAACTTTGATGGGTGGGTTTATAGGTGTATTTTGACCCGCTGAATCCGAGAATCCAAGCTTTGATGACCAAAAATATGCTTGGAAAAAAGTTATTTCGCATGGTACGAAAAAGAGATGATCGGAAATATCTTTCTCCAGAATCGGAAGCGAACTTTGATGGGTGGGTTCATAGGTAGATTTTGACCCGCTGAATCCAAAAATCCAACCTTTGTTACACGAAAATACACCTGGAAAGAAGTTATTTCGCATGGTCCGAAAAAGAGATGATCGAAAATATTTTTTTTCAGAATCAAAATCGGACTTTAATGGGTGAGTTTCTAGGTTCATTTTGACCCGCTGAATCCGAAAATCCAAACTTTGATGACCAAAAATTTGCTTGGAAAAAAGTTATTCCGCATGGTACGAAAAAGAGATGAACGGAAATATTTTTTTTCAGAATCAAAATCGGACTTTGATGGGTGAGTTTCTGGGTGTATTTCGACCCGCTGAATCCGAAAATCCAACCTCTGATGACCAGAAATATGCTTGGAATAAAGTTATTTCGCACGGTGCGACAAAGAGATGATCGAAAATATTTTTTTTCAGAATCAAAATCGGACTTTGATGGGTGAGTTTCTAGGTGTATTCCGACCCGCTGAATCCGAAAATCCGAACTTTGACGACCAAAAATATGCTTGGAACAAAGTTAATTCGCATGGTACGAAAAAGAGATGATCGAAAATATCTGTCTCCAGAATCGAAATCGAACTTTGATGGGTGGGTTCGTAGGTGTATTTTGACTCGCTGAATCCGACAATCCAAGCTTTGATGACCAAAAATATGCTTGGAAAAAAGTTATTTCGCATGGTACGAAAATAAGATGATCGGAAATATCTGTCTCCAGAATCGAAATCGAACTTTGATGGGTGGGTTTATAGGTGTATTTTGACCCGCTGAATCCGAGAATCCAAGCTTTGATGACCAAAAATATGCTTGGAAAAAAGTTATTTCGCATGGTACGAAAAAGAGATGATCGGAAATATCTTTCTCCAGAATCGGAAGCGAACTTTGATGGGTGGGTTCATAGGTGTATTTTGACCCGCTGAATCCAAAAATCCAACCTTTGTTACACGAAAATACACCTGGAAAGAAGTTATTTCGCATGGTCCGAAAAAGAGATGATCGAAAATATTTTTTTTCAGAATCAAAATCGGACTTTAATGGGTGAGTTTCTAGGTTCATTTTGACCCGCTGAATCCGAAAATCCAAACTTTGATGACCAAAAATTTGCTTGGAAAAAAGTTATTCCGCATGGTACGAAAAAGAGATGATCGAAAATATCTGTCTCCAGAATCAAAATCGAACTTTGATGGGTGGGTTCATAGGTGTATTTTGACCCGCTGAATCCAAAAATCCAACCTTCGTCACACGAAAATACACCTGGAAAGAAGTTATTCCGCATGGTACGAAAAACAGATGATCGAAAATATTTTTATTCAGAATCGGAATCGGACTTTGATGGGTGAGTTTCTAGGTGTATTCCGACCCGCTGAATCCGAAAATCCAACCTCTGATGACCAGAAATATGCTTGGAAAAAAGTTATTTCGCACGGTACGACAAAGAGATGATCGAAAATATTTTTTTTCAGAATCAAAATCGGACTTTGATGGGTGAGTTTCTAGGTTCATTTCGACCCGCTGAATTCGAAAATCCAAACTTTGATGACCAAAAATTAGCTTGGAAAAAAGTTATTTCGCATGGTACGAAAAAGAGATGATCGGAAATATTTTTTTTCAGAATCAAAATCGGACTTTGATGGGTGAGTTTCTGGGTGTATTTCGACCCGCTGAATCCGAAAATCCAACCTTTGATGACCAAAAATATGCTTGGAACAAAGTTATTTCGCATGGTACGAAAAAGAGATGATCGAAAATATCTGTCTCCAGAATCGAAATCAAACTTTGATGGGTGGGTTCATAGGTGTATTTTGACCCGCTGAATCCGACAATCCAAGCTTTGATGACCAAAAATATGCTTGGACAAAAGTTATTTCGCATGGTACGAAAATGAGATGATCGGAAATATCTGTCTCCAGAACCGAAATCGAACTTTGATGGGTGGGTTTATAGGTGTATTTTGACCCGCTGAATCCGAGAATCCAAGCTTTGATGACCAAAAATATGCTTGGAAAAAAGTTATTTCGCATGGTACGAAAAAGAGATGATCGGAAATATCTTTCTCCAGAATCGAAAGCGAACTTTGATGGGTGGGTTCATAGGTGTATTTTGACCCGCTGACTTCAAAAATCCAACCTTTGTTACACGAAAATACACCTGGAAAGAAGTTATTTCGCATGTTCCGAAAAAGAGATGATCGAAAATATTTTTTTTCAGAATCAAAATCGGACTTTGATGGGTGAGTTTCTAGGTTCATTTCGACCCGCTGAATCCGAAAATCCAAACTTTGATGACCAAAAATTTGCTTGGAAAAAAGTTATTTCGCATGGTACGAAAAAGAGATGATCGGAAATATTTTTTTTCAGAATCAAAATCGGACTTTGATGGGTGAGTTTCTGGGTGTATTTCGACCCGCTGAATCCGAAAATCCAACCTTTGATGACCAAAAATATGCTTGGAAAAAAGTTATTTCGCATGGTACGAAAAAGAGATGATCAAAAATATCTGTCTCCAGAATCAAAATCGAACTGTGATGGGTGGGTTCATAGGTGTATTTTGACACGCTGAATCCGAAAATCCAACCTTTGTTACACGAAAATACACCGGGAAAGAAGTTATTCCGCATGGTACGAAAAAGAGATGATTGAAAATATTTTTTTTCAGAATCAAAATCGGACTTTGATGGGTGAGTTTCTAGGTGTATTCCGACCCGCTAAATCCGGAAATCCGAACTTTGATGACCAAAAATATGCTTGGAACAAAGTTATTTCGCATGGTACGAAAAAGAGATGATCGAAAATATATGTCTCCAGAATCGAAACCGAACTTTGATGGGTGGGTTTATAGGTGTATTTTGACCCGCTGAATCCAAAAATCCAACCTTTGATACACGAAAATTCACCTGGAAAGAAGTTATTTCGCATGGTACGAAAAAGAGATGATCGAAAATATTTTTTTTCAGACTTAAAATCGGACTTCAATGGGTGAGTTTCTAGGTGTATTTCGACCCGCTGAATCCGAAAATCCAACCTCTGATGACCAGAAATATGCTTGGAAAAAAGTTATTTCGCACGGTACGAAAAAGAGATGATCGAAAATATTTTTTTTCAGAATCAAAATCGGACTTTGATGGGTGAGTTTCTAGGTGTATTCCGACCCGCTGAATCCGAAAATCCGAACTTTGATGACCAAAAATATGCTTCGAACAAAGTTATTTCGCATGGTACGAAAAAGAGATGATCGAAAATATCTGTCTCCAGAATCGAAATCGAACTTTGATGGGTGGGTTTATAGGTGTATTTTGACCCGCTGAATCCGAGAATCCAAGCTTTGATGACCAGAAATATGCTTGGAGAAAAGTTATTTCGCATGGTACGAAAAAGAGATGATCGGAAATATCGTTCTCCAGAATCGAAAGCGAACTTTGATGGGTGGGTTCATAGGTGTATTTTGACCCGCTGAATCCAAAAATCCAACCTTTGTTACACGAAAATACACCTGGAAAGAAGTTATTTCGCATGGTCCGAAAAAGAGATGATCGAAAATATTTTTTTTCAGAATCAAAATCGGACTTTCATGGGTGAGTTTCTAGGTTCATTTCGACCCGCTGAATCCGAAAATCCAAACTTTGATCACCAAAAATTTGCTTGGAAAAAAGTTATTTCGCATGGTACGAAAAAGAGATGAACGGAAATATTTTTTTTCAGAATCAAAATCGGACTTTGATGGGTGAGTTTCTGGGTGTATTTCGACCCGCTGAATCCGAAAATCCAACCTTTGATGACCAAAAATATGCTTGGGACAAAGTTATTTCGCATGGTACGAAAAAGAGATGATCGAAAATATCTGTCTCCAGAATCAAAATCGAACTTTGATGGGTGGGTTCATAGGTGTATTTTGACCCGCTGAATCCAGAAATCCAACCTTCGTCACACGAAAATACACCTGGAAAGAAGTTATTCCGCATGGTACGAAAAACAGATGATCGAAAATATTTTTTTTCAGAATCGGAATCGGACTTTGATGGGTGAGTTTCTAGGTGTATTTCGACCCGCTGAATCCGGAAATCCAACCTCTGATGACCAGAAATATGCTTGGAATAAAGTTATTTCGCACGGTGCGACAAAGAGATGATCGAAAATATTTTTTTTCAGAATCAAAATCGGACTTTGATGGGTGAGTTTCTAGGTGTATTCCGACCCGCTGAATCCGAAAATCCGAACTTTGACGACCAAAAATATGCTTGGAACAAAGTTAATTCGCATGGTACGAAAAAGAGATGATCGAAAATATCTGTCTCCAGAATCGGAATCGAACTTTGATGGGTGGGTTCGTAGGTGTATTTTGACCCGCTGAATCCGACAATCCAAGCTTTGATGACCAAAAATATGCTTGGAAAAAAGTTATTTCGCATGGTACGAAAATAAGATGATCGGAAATATCTGTCTCCAGAATCGAAATCGAACTTTGATGGGTGGGTTTATAGGTGTATTTTGACCCGCTGAATCCGAGAATCCAAGCTTTGATGACCAAAAATATGCTTGGAAAAAAGTTATTTCGCATGGTACGAAAAAGAGATGATCGGAAATATCTTTCTCCAGAATCGGAAGCGAACTTTGATGGGTGGGTTCATAGGTAGATTTTGACCCGCTGAATCCAAAAATCCAACCTTTGTTACACGAAAATACACCTGGAAAGAAGTTATTTCGCATGGTCCGAAAAAGAGATGATCGAAAATATTTTTTTTCAGAATCAAAATCGGACTTTAATGGGTGAGTTTCTAGGTTCATTTTGACCCGCTGAATCCGAAAATCCAAACTTTGATGACCAAAAATTTGCTTGGAAAAAAGTTATTCCGCATGGTACGAAAAAGAGATGAACGGAAATATTTTTTTTCAGAATCAAAATCGGACTTTGATGGGTGAGTTTCTGGGTGTATTTCGACCCGCTGAATCCGAAAATCCAACCTCTGATGACCAGAAATATGCTTGGAATAAAGTTATTTCGCACGGTGCGACAAAGAGATGATCGAAAATATTTTTTTTCAGAATCAAAATCGGACTTTGATGGGTGAGTTTCTAGGTGTATTCCGACCCGCTGAATCCGAAAATCCGAACTTTGACGACCAAAAATATGCTTGGAACAAAGTTAATTCGCATGGTACGAAAAAGAGATGATCGAAAATATCTGTCTCCAGAATCGAAATCGAACTTTGATGGGTGGGTTCGTAGGTGTATTTTGACTCGCTGAATCCGACAATCCAAGCTTTGATGACCAAAAATATGCTTGGAAAAAAGTTATTTCGCATGGTACGAAAATAAGATGATCGGAAATATCTGTCTCCAGAATCGAAATCGAACTTTGATGGGTGGGTTTATAGGTGTATTTTGACCCGCTGAATCCGAGAATCCAAGCTTTGATGACCAAAAATATGCTTGGAAAAAAGTTATTTCGCATGGTACGAAAAAGAGATGATCGGAAATATCTTTCTCCAGAATCGGAAGCGAACTTTGATGGGTGGGTTCATAGGTGTATTTTGACCCGCTGAATCCAAAAATCCAACCTTTGTTACACGAAAATACACCTGGAAAGAAGTTATTTCGCATGGTCCGAAAAAGAGATGATCGAAAATATTTTTTTTCAGAATCAAAATCGGACTTTAATGGGTGAGTTTCTAGGTTCATTTTGACCCGCTGAATCCGAAAATCCAAACTTTGATGACCAAAAATTTGCTTGGAAAAAAGTTATTCCGCATGGTACGAAAAAGAGATGATCGAAAATATCTGTCTCCAGAATCAAAATCGAACTTTGATGGGTGGGTTCATAGGTGTATTTTGACCCGCTGAATCCAAAAATCCAACCTTCGTCACACGAAAATACACCTGGAAAGAAGTTATTCCGCATGGTACGAAAAACAGATGATCGAAAATATTTTTATTCAGAATCGGAATCGGACTTTGATGGGTGAGTTTCTAGGTGTATTCCGACCCGCTGAATCCGAAAATCCAACCTCTGATGACCAGAAATATGCTTGGAAAAAAGTTATTTCGCACGGTACGACAAAGAGATGATCGAAAATATTTTTTTTCAGAATCAAAATCGGACTTTGATGGGTGAGTTTCTAGGTTCATTTCGACCCGCTGAATTCGAAAATCCAAACTTTGATGACCAAAAATTAGCTTGGAAAAAAGTTATTTCGCATGGTACGAAAAAGAGATGATCGGAAATATTTTTTTTCAGAATCAAAATCGGACTTTGATGGGTGAGTTTCTGGGTGTATTTCGACCCGCTGAATCCGAAAATCCAACCTTTGATGACCAAAAATATGCTTGGAACAAAGTTATTTCGCATGGTACGAAAAAGAGATGATCGAAAATATCTGTCTCCAGAATCGAAATCAAACTTTGATGGGTGGGTTCATAGGTGTATTTTGACCCGCTGAATCCGACAATCCAAGCTTTGATGACCAAAAATATGCTTGGACAAAAGTTATTTCGCATGGTACGAAAATGAGATGATCGGAAATATCTGTCTCCAGAACCGAAATCGAACTTTGATGGGTGGGTTTATAGGTGTATTTTGACCCGCTGAATCCGAGAATCCAAGCTTTGATGACCAAAAATATGCTTGGAAAAAAGTTATTTCGCATGGTACGAAAAAGAGATGATCGGAAATATCTTTCTCCAGAATCGAAAGCGAACTTTGATGGGTGGGTTCATAGGTGTATTTTGACGCGCTGAATCCGAAAATCCAACCTTTGTTACACGAAAATACACAGGGAAAGAAGTTATTCCGCATGGTACGAAAAAGAGATGATTGAAAATATTTTTTTTCAGAATCAAAATCGGACTTTGATGGGTGAGTTTCTAGGTGTATTCCGACCCGCTGAATCCGGAAATCCGAACTTTGATGACCAAAAATATGCTTGGAACAAAGTTATTTCGCATGGTACGAAAAAGAGATGATCGAAAATATATGTCTCCAGAATCGAAACCGAACTTTGATGGGTGGGTTTATAGGTGTATTTTGACCCGCTGAATCCAAAAATCCAACCTTTGATACACGAAAATTCACCTGGACAGAAGTTATTTCGCATGGTACGAAAAAGAGATGATCGAAAATATTTTTTTTCAGACTTAAAATCGGACTTCAATGGGTGAGTTTCTAGGTGTATTTCGACCCGCTGAATCCGAAAATCCAACCTCTGATGACCAGAAATATGCTTGGAAAAAAGTTATTTCGCACGGTACGAAAAAGAGATGATCGAAAATTTTTTTTTTCAGAATCAAAATCGGACTTTGATGGGTGAGTTTCTAGGTGTATTCCGACCCGCTGAATCCGAAAATCCGAACTTTGATGACCAAAAATATGCTTCGAACAAAGTTATTTCGCATGGTACGAAAAAGAGATGATCGAAAATATCTGTCTCCAGAATCGAAATCGAACTTTGATGGGTGGGTTTATAGGTGTATTTTGACCCGCTGAATCCGAGAATCCAAGCTTTGATGACCAGAAATATGCTTGGAGAAAAGTTATTTCGCATGGTACGAAAAAGAGATGATCGGAAATATCGTTCTCCAGAATCGAAAGCGAACTTTGATGGGTGGGTTCATAGGTGTATTTTGACCCGCTGAATCCAAAAATCCAACCTTTGTTACACGAAAATACACCTGGAAAGAAGTTATTTCGCATGGTCCGAAAAAGAGATGATCGAAAATATTTTTTTTCAGAATCAAAATCGGACTTTCATGGGTGAGTTTCTAGGTTCATTTCGACCCGCTGAATCCGAAAATCCAAACTTTGATCACCAAAAATTTGCTTGGAAAAAAGTTATTTCGCATGGTACGAAAAAGAGATGAACGGAAATATTTTTTTTCAGAATCAAAATCGGACTTTGATGGGTGAGTTTCTGGGTGTATTTCGACCCGCTGAATCCGAAAATCCAACCTTTGATGACCAAAAATATGCTTGGGACAAAGTTATTTCGCATGGTACGAAAAAGAGATGATCGAAAATATCTGTCTCCAGAATCAAAATCGAACTTTGATGGGTGGGTTCATAGGTGTATTTTGACCCGCTGAATCCAGAAATCCAACCTTCGTCAAACGAAAATACACCTGGAAAGAAGTTATTCCGCATGGTACGAAAAACAGATGATCGAAAATATTTTTTTTCAGAATCGGAATCGGACTTTGATGGGTGAGTTTCTAGGTGTATTTCGACCCGCTGAATCCGAAAATCCAACCTCTGATGACCAGAAATATGCTTGGAATAAAGTTATTTCGCACGGTGCGACAAAGAGATGATCGAAAATATTTTTTTTCAGAATCAAAATCGGACTTTGATGGGTGAGTTTCTAGGTGTATTCCGACCCGCTGAATCCGAAAATCCGAACTTTGACGACCAAAAATATGCTTGGAACAAAGTTAATTCGCATGGTACGAAAAAGAGATGATCGAAAATATCTGTCTCCAGAATCGGAATCGAACTTTGATGGGTGGGTTCGTAGGTGTATTTTGACCCGCTGAATCCGACAATCCAAGCTTTGATGACCGAAAATTTGCTTGGAAAAAAGTTATTCCGCATGGTACGAAAAAGAGATGATCGAAAATATTTTTTTTCAGACTTAAAATCGGACTTCAATGGGTGAGTTTCTAGGTGTATTTCGACCCGCTGAATCCGAAAATCCAACCTCTGATGACCAGAAATATGCTTGGAAAAAAGTTATTTCGCACGGTACGAAAAAGAGATGATCGAAAATTTTTTTTTTCAGAATCAAAATCGGACTTTGATGGGTGAGTTTCTAGGTGTATTCCGACCCGCTGAATCCGAAAATCCGAACTTTGATGACCAAAAATATGCTTCGAACAAAGTTATTTCGCATGGTACGAAAAAGAGATGATCGAAAATATCTGTCTCCAGAATCGAAATCGAACTTTGATGGGTGGGTTTATAGGTGTATTTTGACCCGCTGAATCCGAGAATCCAAGCTTTGATGACCAGAAATATGCTTGGAGAAAAGTTATTTCGCATGGTACGAAAAAGAGATGATCGGAAATATCGTTCTCCAGAATCGAAAGCGAACTTTGATGGGTGGGTTCATAGGTGTATTTTGACCCGCTGAATCCAAAAATCCAACCTTTGTTACACGAAAATACACCTGGAAAGAAGTTATTTCGCATGGTCCGAAAAAGAGATGATCGAAAATATTTTTTTTCAGAATCAAAATCGGACTTTCATGGGTGAGTTTCTAGGTTCATTTCGACCCGCTGAATCCGAAAATCCAAACTTTGATCACCAAAAATTTGCTTGGAAAAAAGTTATTTCGCATGGTACGAAAAAGAGATGAACGGAAATATTTTTTTTCAGAATCAAAATCGGACTTTGATGGGTGAGTTTCTGGGTGTATTTCGACCCGCTGAATCCGAAAATCCAACCTTTGATGACCAAAAATATGCTTGGGACAAAGTTATTTCGCATGGTACGAAAAAGAGATGATCGAAAATATCTGTCTCCAGAATCAAAATCGAACTTTGATGGGTGGGTTCATAGGTGTATTTTGACCCGCTGAATCCAGAAATCCAACCTTCGTCAAACGAAAATACACCTGGAAAGAAGTTATTCCGCATGGTACGAAAAACAGATGATCGAAAATATTTTTTTTCAGAATCGGAATCGGACTTTGATGGGTGAGTTTCTAGGTGTATTTCGACCCGCTGAATCCGAAAATCCAACCTCTGATGACCAGAAATATGCTTGGAATAAAGTTATTTCGCACGGTGCGACAAAGAGATGATCGAAAATATTTTTTTTCAGAATCAAAATCGGACTTTGATGGGTGAGTTTCTAGGTGTATTCCGACCCGCTGAATCCGAAAATCCGAACTTTGACGACCAAAAATATGCTTGGAACAAAGTTAATTCGCATGGTACGAAAAAGAGATGATCGAAAATATCTGTCTCCAGAATCGGAATCGAACTTTGATGGGTGGGTTCGTAGGTGTATTTTGACCCGCTGAATCCGACAATCCAAGCTTTGATGACCAAAAATATGCTTGGAAAAAAGTTATTTCGCATGGTACGAAAATAAGATGATCGGAAATATCTGTCTCCAGAATCGAAATCGAACTTTGATGGGTGGGTTTATAGGTGTATTTTGACCCGCTGAATCCGAGAATCCAAGCTTTGATGACCAAAAATATGCTTGGAAAAAAGTTATTTCGCATGGTACGAAAAAGAGATGATCGGAAATATCTTTCTCCAGAATCGGAAGCGAACTTTGATGGGTGGGTTCATAGGTAGATTTTGACCCGCTGAATCCAAAAATCCAACCTTTGTTACACGAAAATACACCTGGAAAGAAGTTATTTCGCATGGTCCGAAAAAGAGATGATCGAAAATATTTTTTTTCAGAATCAAAATCGGACTTTAATGGGTGAGTTTCTAGGTTCATTTTGACCCGCTGAATCCGAAAATCCAAACTTTGATGACCAAAAATTTGCTTGGAAAAAAGTTATTCCGCATGGTACGAAAAAGAGATGAACGGAAATATTTTTTTTCAGAATCAAAATCGGACTTTGATGGGTGAGTTTCTGGGTGTATTTCGACCCGCTGAATCCGAAAATGCAACCTTTGATGACCAAAAATATGCTTGGGAAAAAGTTATTTCGCATGGTACGAAAAAGAGATGATCGAAAATATCTGTCTCCAGAATCAAAATCGAACTTTGATGGGTGGGTTCATAGGTGTATTTTGACCCGCTGAATCCAGAAATCCAACCTTCGTCACACGAAAATACACCTGGAAAGAAGTTATTCCGCATGGTACGAAAAACAGATGATCGAAAATATTTTTTTTCAGAATCGGAATCGGACTTTGATGGGTGAGTTTCTAGGTGTATTTCGACCCGCTGAATCCGAAAATCCAACCTCTGATGACCAGAAATATGCTTGGAATAAAGTTATTTCGCACGGTGCGACAAAGAGATGATCGAAAATATTTTTTTTCAGAATCAAAATCGGACTTTGATGGGTGAGTTTCTAGGTGTATTCCGACCCGCTGAATCCGAAAATCCGAACTTTGACGACCAAAAATATGCTTGGAACAAAGTTAATTCGCATGGTACGAAAAAGAGATGATCGAAAATATCTGTCTCCAGAATCGGAATCGAACTTTGATGGGTGGGTTCGTAGGTGTATTTTGACCCGCTGAATCCGACAATCCAAGCTTTGATGACCAAAAATATGCTTGGAAAAAAGTTATTTCGCATGGTACGAAAATAAGATGATCGGAAATATCTGTCTCCAGAATCGAAATCGAACTTTGATGGGTGGGTTTATAGGTGTATTTTGACCCGCTGAATCCGAGAATCCAAGCTTTGATGACCAAAAATATGCTTGGAAAAAAGTTATTTCGCATGGTACGAAAAAGAGATGATCGGAAATATCTTTCTCCAGAATCGGAAGCGAACTTTGATGGGTGGGTTCATAGGTAGATTTTGACCCGCTGAATCCAAAAATCCAACCTTTGTTACACGAAAATACACCTGGAAAGAAGTTATTTCGCATGGTCCGAAAAAGAGATGATCGAAAATATTTTTTTTCAGAATCAAAATCGGACTTTAATGGGTGAGTTTCTAGGTTCATTTTGACCCGCTGAATCCGAAAATCCAAACGTTGATGACCAAAAATTTGCTTGGAAAAAAGTTATTCCGCATGGTACGAAAAAGAGATGAACGGAAATATTTTTTTTCAGAATCAAAATCGGACTTTGATGGGTGAGTTTCTGGGTGTATTTCGACCCGCTGAATCCGAAAATGCAACCTTTGATGACCAAAAATATGCTTGGGAAAAAGTTATTTCGCATGGTACGAAAAAGAGATGATCGAAAATATCTGTCTCCAGAATCAAAATCGAACTTTGATGGGTGGGTTCATAGGTGTATTTTGACCCGCTGAATCCAAAAATCCAACCTTCGTCACACGAAAATACACCTGGAAAGAAGTTATTCCGCATGGTACGAAAAACAGATGATCGAAAATATTTTTATTCAGAATCGGAATCGGACTTTGATGGGTGAGTTTCTAGGTGTATTCCGACCCGCTGAATCCAAAAATCCGAACTTTGATGACCAAAAATATGCTTCGAACAAAGTAATTTCGCATGGTACGAAAAAGAGATGATCGAAAATATCTGTCTCCAGAATCGAAATCGAACTTTGATGGGAGGGTTCATAGGTGTATTTTGACCCGCTGAATCCGACAATCCAAGCTTTGATGACCAAAAATATGCTTGGAAAAAAGTTATTTCGCATGGTACGAAAAAGAGATGATCGGAAATATCTGTCTCCAGAATCGAAATCGAACTTTGATGGGTGGGTTTATAGGTGTATTTTGACCCGCTGAATCCGAGAATCCAAGCTTTGATGACCAAAAATATGCTTGGAAAAAAGTTATTTCGCATGGTACGAAAAAGAGATGATCGGAAATATCTTTCTCCAGAATCGGAAGCGAACTGTGATGGGTGGGTTCATAGGTGTATTTTGACCCGCTGAATCCAAAAATCCAACCTTTGATACACGAAAATTCACCTGGAAAGAAGTTATTTCGCATGGTCCGAAAAATAGATGATCGAAAATATTTTTTTTCAGAATCAAAATCGGACTTTAATGGGTGAGTTTCTAGGTTCATTTCGACCCGCTGAATCCGAAAATCCGAACTTTGATGACCAAAAATTTGCTTCGAAAAAAGTTATTTCGCACGGTACGACAAAGAGATGATCGGAAATATCTTTCTCCAGAATCGAAAGCGAACTTTGATGGGTGGGTTCATAGGTGTATTTTGACGCGCTGAATCCGAAAATCCAACCTTTGTTACACGAAAATACACAGGGAAAGAAGTTATTCCGCATGGTACGAAAAAGAGATGATTGAAAATATTTTTTTTCAGAATCAAAATCGGACTTTGATGGGTGAGTTTCTAGGTGTATTCCGACCCGCTGAATCCG
Source organism: Phymatocera aterrima (assembly GCA_963170745.1). NCBI lineage: Eukaryota > Metazoa > Arthropoda > Insecta > Hymenoptera > Tenthredinidae > Phymatocera > Phymatocera aterrima. Next base: position 676,567 of record CAUJGY010000082.1, read on the forward strand.
GAAATCCGAACTTTGATGACCAAAAATATGCTTGGAACAAAGTTATTTCGCATGGTACGAAAAAGAGATGATCGAAAATATATGTCTCCAGAATCGAAACCGAACTTTGATGGGTGGGTTTATAGGTGTATTTTGACCCGCTGAATCCAAAAATCCAACCTTTGATACACGAAAATTCACCTGGACAGAAGTTATTTCGCATGGTACGAAAAAGAGATGATCGAAAATATTTTTTTTCAGACTTAAAATCGGACTTCAATGGGTGAGTTTCTAGGTGTATTTCGACCCGCTGAATCCGAAAATCCAACCTCTGATGACCAGAAATATGCTTGGAAAAAAGTTATTTCGCACGGTACGAAAAAGAGATGATCGAAAATTTTTTTTTTCAGAATCAAAATCGGACTTTGATGGGTGAGTTTCTAGGTGTATTCCGACCCGCTGAATCCGAAAATCCGAACTTTGATGACCAAAAATATGCTTCGAACAAAGTTATTTCGCATGGTACGAAAAAGAGATGATCGAAAATATCTGTCTCCAGAATCGAAATCGAACTTTGATGGGTGGGTTTATAGGTGTATTTTGACCCGCTGAATCCGAGAATCCAAGCTTTGATGACCAGAAATATGCTTGGAGAAAAGTTATTTCGCATGGTACGAAAAAGAGATGATCGGAAATATCGTTCTCCAGAATCGAAAGCGAACTTTGATGGGTGGGTTCATAGGTGTATTTTGACCCGCTGAATCCAAAAATCCAACCTTTGTTACACGAAAATACACCTGGAAAGAAGTTATTTCGCATGGTCCGAAAAAGAGATGATCGAAAATATTTTTTTTCAGAATCAAAATCGGACTTTCATGGGTGAGTTTCTAGGTTCATTTCGACCCGCTGAATCCGAAAATCCAAACTTTGATCACCAAAAATTTGCTTGGAAAAAAGTTATTTCGCATGGTACGAAAAAGAGATGAACGGAAATATTTTTTTTCAGAATCAAAATCGGACTTTGATGGGTGAGTTTCTGGGTGTATTTCGACCCGCTGAATCCGAAAATCCAACCTTTGATGACCAAAAATATGCTTGGGACAAAGTTATTTCGCATGGTACGAAAAAGAGATGATCGAAAATATCTGTCTCCAGAATCAAAATCGAACTTTGATGGGTGGGTTCATAGGTGTATTTTGACCCGCTGAATCCAGAAATCCAACCTTCGTCAAACGAAAATACACCTGGAAAGAAGTTATTCCGCATGGTACGAAAAACAGATGATCGAAAATATTTTTTTTCAGAATCGGAATCGGACTTTGATGGGTGAGTTTCTAGGTGTATTTCGACCCGCTGAATCCGAAAATCCAACCTCTGATGACCAGAAATATGCTTGGAATAAAGTTATTTCGCACGGTGCGACAAAGAGATGATCGAAAATATTTTTTTTCAGAATCAAAATCGGACTTTGATGGGTGAGTTTCTAGGTGTATTCCGACCCGCTGAATCCGAAAATCCGAACTTTGACGACCAAAAATATGCTTGGAACAAAGTTAATTCGCATGGTACGAAAAAGAGATGATCGAAAATATCTGTCTCCAGAATCGGAATCGAACTTTGATGGGTGGGTTCGTAGGTGTATTTTGACCCGCTGAATCCGACAATCCAAGCTTTGATGACCGAAAATTTGCTTGGAAAAAAGTTATTCCGCATGGTACGAAAAAGAGATGATCGAAAATATTTTTTTTCAGACTTAAAATCGGACTTCAATGGGTGAGTTTCTAGGTGTATTTCGACCCGCTGAATCCGAAAATCCAACCTCTGATGACCAGAAATATGCTTGGAAAAAAGTTATTTCGCACGGTACGAAAAAGAGATGATCGAAAATTTTTTTTTTCAGAATCAAAATCGGACTTTGATGGGTGAGTTTCTAGGTGTATTCCGACCCGCTGAATCCGAAAATCCGAACTTTGATGACCAAAAATATGCTTCGAACAAAGTTATTTCGCATGGTACGAAAAAGAGATGATCGAAAATATCTGTCTCCAGAATCGAAATCGAACTTTGATGGGTGGGTTTATAGGTGTATTTTGACCCGCTGAATCCGAGAATCCAAGCTTTGATGACCAGAAATATGCTTGGAGAAAAGTTATTTCGCATGGTACGAAAAAGAGATGATCGGAAATATCGTTCTCCAGAATCGAAAGCGAACTTTGATGGGTGGGTTCATAGGTGTATTTTGACCCGCTGAATCCAAAAATCCAACCTTTGTTACACGAAAATACACCTGGAAAGAAGTTATTTCGCATGGTCCGAAAAAGAGATGATCGAAAATATTTTTTTTCAGAATCAAAATCGGACTTTCATGGGTGAGTTTCTAGGTTCATTTCGACCCGCTGAATCCGAAAATCCAAACTTTGATCACCAAAAATTTGCTTGGAAAAAAGTTATTTCGCATGGTACGAAAAAGAGATGAACGGAAATATTTTTTTTCAGAATCAAAATCGGACTTTGATGGGTGAGTTTCTGGGTGTATTTCGACCCGCTGAATCCGAAAATCCAACCTTTGATGACCAAAAATATGCTTGGGACAAAGTTATTTCGCATGGTACGAAAAAGAGATGATCGAAAATATCTGTCTCCAGAATCAAAATCGAACTTTGATGGGTGGGTTCATAGGTGTATTTTGACCCGCTGAATCCAGAAATCCAACCTTCGTCAAACGAAAATACACCTGGAAAGAAGTTATTCCGCATGGTACGAAAAACAGATGATCGAAAATATTTTTTTTCAGAATCGGAATCGGACTTTGATGGGTGAGTTTCTAGGTGTATTTCGACCCGCTGAATCCGAAAATCCAACCTCTGATGACCAGAAATATGCTTGGAATAAAGTTATTTCGCACGGTGCGACAAAGAGATGATCGAAAATATTTTTTTTCAGAATCAAAATCGGACTTTGATGGGTGAGTTTCTAGGTGTATTCCGACCCGCTGAATCCGAAAATCCGAACTTTGACGACCAAAAATATGCTTGGAACAAAGTTAATTCGCATGGTACGAAAAAGAGATGATCGAAAATATCTGTCTCCAGAATCGGAATCGAACTTTGATGGGTGGGTTCGTAGGTGTATTTTGACCCGCTGAATCCGACAATCCAAGCTTTGATGACCGAAAATTTGCTTGGAAAAAAGTTATTCCGCATGGTACGAAAAAGAGATGATCGAAAATATTTTTTTTCAGACTTAAAATCGGACTTCAATGGGTGAGTTTCTAGGTGTATTTCGACCCGCTGAATCCGAAAATCCAACCTCTGATGACCAGAAATATGCTTGGAAAAAAGTTATTTCGCACGGTACGAAAAAGAGATGATCGAAAATTTTTTTTTTCAGAATCAAAATCGGACTTTGATGGGTGAGTTTCTAGGTGTATTCCGACCCGCTGAATCCGAAAATCCGAACTTTGATGACCAAAAATATGCTTCGAACAAAGTTATTTCGCATGGTACGAAAAAGAGATGATCGAAAATATCTGTCTCCAGAATCGAAATCGAACTTTGATGGGTGGGTTTATAGGTGTATTTTGACCCGCTGAATCCGAGAATCCAAGCTTTGATGACCAGAAATATGCTTGGAGAAAAGTTATTTCGCATGGTACGAAAAAGAGATGATCGGAAATATCGTTCTCCAGAATCGAAAGCGAACTTTGATGGGTGGGTTCATAGGTGTATTTTGACCCGCTGAATCCAAAAATCCAACCTTTGTTACACGAAAATACACCTGGAAAGAAGTTATTTCGCATGGTCCGAAAAAGAGATGATCGAAAATATTTTTTTTCAGAATCAAAATCGGACTTTCATGGGTGAGTTTCTAGGTTCATTTCGACCCGCTGAATCCGAAAATCCAAACTTTGATCACCAAAAATTTGCTTGGAAAAAAGTTATTTCGCATGGTACGAAAAAGAGATGAACGGAAATATTTTTTTTCAGAATCAAAATCGGACTTTGATGGGTGAGTTTCTGGGTGTATTTCGACCCGCTGAATCCGAAAATCCAACCTTTGATGACCAAAAATATGCTTGGGACAAAGTTATTTCGCATGGTACGAAAAAGAGATGATCGAAAATATCTGTCTCCAGAATCAAAATCGAACTTTGATGGGTGGGTTCATAGGTGTATTTTGACCCGCTGAATCCAGAAATCCAACCTTCGTCAAACGAAAATACACCTGGAAAGAAGTTATTCCGCATGGTACGAAAAACAGATGATCGAAAATATTTTTTTTCAGAATCGGAATCGGACTTTGATGGGTGAGTTTCTAGGTGTATTTCGACCCGCTGAATCCGAAAATCCAACCTCTGATGACCAGAAATATGCTTGGAATAAAGTTATTTCGCACGGTGCGACAAAGAGATGATCGAAAATATTTTTTTTCAGAATCAAAATCGGACTTTGATGGGTGAGTTTCTAGGTGTATTCCGACCCGCTGAATCCGAAAATCCGAACTTTGACGACCAAAAATATGCTTGGAACAAAGTTAATTCGCATGGTACGAAAAAGAGATGATCGAAAATATCTGTCTCCAGAATCGGAATCGAACTTTGATGGGTGGGTTCGTAGGTGTATTTTGACCCGCTGAATCCGACAATCCAAGCTTTGATGACCAAAAATATGCTTGGAAAAAAGTTATTTCGCATGGTACGAAAATAAGATGATCGGAAATATCTGTCTCCAGAATCGAAATCGAACTTTGATGGGTGGGTTTATAGGTGTATTTTGACCCGCTGAATCCGAGAATCCAAGCTTTGATGACCAAAAATATGCTTGGAAAAAAGTTATTTCGCATGGTACGAAAAAGAGATGATCGGAAATATCTTTCTCCAGAATCGGAAGCGAACTTTGATGGGTGGGTTCATAGGTAGATTTTGACCCGCTGAATCCAAAAATCCAACCTTTGTTACACGAAAATACACCTGGAAAGAAGTTATTTCGCATGGTCCGAAAAAGAGATGATCGAAAATATTTTTTTTCAGAATCAAAATCGGACTTTAATGGGTGAGTTTCTAGGTTCATTTTGACCCGCTGAATCCGAAAATCCAAACTTTGATGACCAAAAATTTGCTTGGAAAAAAGTTATTCCGCATGGTACGAAAAAGAGATGAACGGAAATATTTTTTTTCAGAATCAAAATCGGACTTTGATGGGTGAGTTTCTGGGTGTATTTCGACCCGCTGAATCCGAAAATGCAACCTTTGATGACCAAAAATATGCTTGGGAAAAAGTTATTTCGCATGGTACGAAAAAGAGATGATCGAAAATATCTGTCTCCAGAATCAAAATCGAACTTTGATGGGTGGGTTCATAGGTGTATTTTGACCCGCTGAATCCAGAAATCCAACCTTCGTCACACGAAAATACACCTGGAAAGAAGTTATTCCGCATGGTACGAAAAACAGATGATCGAAAATATTTTTTTTCAGAATCGGAATCGGACTTTGATGGGTGAGTTTCTAGGTGTATTTCGACCCGCTGAATCCGAAAATCCAACCTCTGATGACCAGAAATATGCTTGGAATAAAGTTATTTCGCACGGTGCGACAAAGAGATGATCGAAAATATTTTTTTTCAGAATCAAAATCGGACTTTGATGGGTGAGTTTCTAGGTGTATTCCGACCCGCTGAATCCGAAAATCCGAACTTTGACGACCAAAAATATGCTTGGAACAAAGTTAATTCGCATGGTACGAAAAAGAGATGATCGAAAATATCTGTCTCCAGAATCGGAATCGAACTTTGATGGGTGGGTTCGTAGGTGTATTTTGACCCGCTGAATCCGACAATCCAAGCTTTGATGACCAAAAATATGCTTGGAAAAAAGTTATTTCGCATGGTACGAAAATAAGATGATCGGAAATATCTGTCTCCAGAATCGAAATCGAACTTTGATGGGTGGGTTTATAGGTGTATTTTGACCCGCTGAATCCGAGAATCCAAGCTTTGATGACCAAAAATATGCTTGGAAAAAAGTTATTTCGCATGGTACGAAAAAGAGATGATCGGAAATATCTTTCTCCAGAATCGGAAGCGAACTTTGATGGGTGGGTTCATAGGTAGATTTTGACCCGCTGAATCCAAAAATCCAACCTTTGTTACACGAAAATACACCTGGAAAGAAGTTATTTCGCATGGTCCGAAAAAGAGATGATCGAAAATATTTTTTTTCAGAATCAAAATCGGACTTTAATGGGTGAGTTTCTAGGTTCATTTTGACCCGCTGAATCCGAAAATCCAAACGTTGATGACCAAAAATTTGCTTGGAAAAAAGTTATTCCGCATGGTACGAAAAAGAGATGAACGGAAATATTTTTTTTCAGAATCAAAATCGGACTTTGATGGGTGAGTTTCTGGGTGTATTTCGACCCGCTGAATCCGAAAATGCAACCTTTGATGACCAAAAATATGCTTGGGAAAAAGTTATTTCGCATGGTACGAAAAAGAGATGATCGAAAATATCTGTCTCCAGAATCAAAATCGAACTTTGATGGGTGGGTTCATAGGTGTATTTTGACCCGCTGAATCCAAAAATCCAACCTTCGTCACACGAAAATACACCTGGAAAGAAGTTATTCCGCATGGTACGAAAAACAGATGATCGAAAATATTTTTATTCAGAATCGGAATCGGACTTTGATGGGTGAGTTTCTAGGTGTATTCCGACCCGCTGAATCCAAAAATCCGAACTTTGATGACCAAAAATATGCTTCGAACAAAGTAATTTCGCATGGTACGAAAAAGAGATGATCGAAAATATCTGTCTCCAGAATCGAAATCGAACTTTGATGGGAGGGTTCATAGGTGTATTTTGACCCGCTGAATCCGACAATCCAAGCTTTGATGACCAAAAATATGCTTGGAAAAAAGTTATTTCGCATGGTACGAAAAAGAGATGATCGGAAATATCTGTCTCCAGAATCGAAATCGAACTTTGATGGGTGGGTTTATAGGTGTATTTTGACCCGCTGAATCCGAGAATCCAAGCTTTGATGACCAAAAATATGCTTGGAAAAAAGTTATTTCGCATGGTACGAAAAAGAGATGATCGGAAATATCTTTCTCCAGAATCGGAAGCGAACTGTGATGGGTGGGTTCATAGGTGTATTTTGACCCGCTGAATCCAAAAATCCAACCTTTGATACACGAAAATTCACCTGGAAAGAAGTTATTTCGCATGGTCCGAAAAATAGATGATCGAAAATATTTTTTTTCAGAATCAAAATCGGACTTTAATGGGTGAGTTTCTAGGTTCATTTCGACCCGCTGAATCCGAAAATCCGAACTTTGATGACCAAAAATTTGCTTCGAAAAAAGTTATTTCGCACGGTACGACAAAGAGATGATCGAAAATATTTTTTTTCAGAATCAAAATCGGACTTTGATGGGTGAGTTTCTAGGTGTATTCCGACCCGCTGATCCCGAAAATCCGAACTTTGATGACCAGAAATATGCTTGGAACAAAGTTATTTCGCATGGTACGAAAAAGAGATGATCGAAAATATCTGTCTCCAGAATCGAAATCAAACTTTGATGGGTGGGTTCATAGGTGTATTTTGACCCGCTGAATCCGACAATCCAAGCTTTGATGACCAAAAATATGCTTGGACAAAAGTTATTTCGCATGGTACGAAAATGAGATGATCGGAAATATCTGTATCCAGAACCGAAATCGAACTTTGATGGGTGGGTTTATAGGTGTATTTTGACCCGCTGAATCCGAGAATCCAAGCTTTGATGACCAAAAATATGCTTGGAAAAAAGTTATTTCGCATGGTACGAAAAAGAGATGATCAAAAATATCTGTCTCCAGAATCAAAATCGAACTTTGATGGGTGGGTTCATAGGTGTATTTTGACACGCTGAATACGGAAATCCAACCTTTGTTACACGAAAATACACCGGGAAAGAAGTTATTCCGCATGGTACGAAAAAGAGATGATTGAAAATATTTTTTTTCAGAATCAAAATCGGACTTCGATGGGTGAGTTTCTAGGTGTATTCCGACCCGCTGAATCCGAAAATCCGAACTTTGATGACCAAAAATATGCTTGGAACAAAGTTATTTCGCATGGTACGGAAAAGAGATGATCGAAAATATCTGTCTCCAGAATCGAAATCGAACTTTGATGGGTGGGTTTATAGGTGTATTTTGACCCGCTGAATCCAAAAATCCAACCTTTGATGCACGAAAATTCACCTGGAAAGAAGTTATTTCGCATGGTACAAAAAAGAGATGATCGAAAATATTTTTTTTCAGACTTAAAATCGGACTTTAACGGGTGAGTTTCTAGGTGTATTTCGACCCGCTGAATCCGAAAATCCAACCTCTGATGACCAGAAATATGCTTGGAACAAAGTTATTTCGCACGGTACGAAAAAGAGATGATCGAAAATATTTTTTTTCAGAATCAAAATCGGACTTTGATGGGTGAGTTTCTAGGTGTATTCCGACCCGCTGAATCCAAAAATCCGAACTTTGATGACCAAAAATATGCTTCGAACAAAGTTATTTCGCATGGTACGAAAAAGAGATGATCGAAAATATCTGTCTCCAGAATCGAAATCGAACTTTGATGGGTGGGTTCATAGGTGTATTTTGACCCGCTGAATCCGACAATCCAAGCTTTGATGACCAAAAATATGCTTGGAAAAAAGTTATTTCGCATGGTACGAAAAAGAGATGATCGGAAATATCTGTCTCCAGAATCGAAATCAAACTTTGATGGGTGGGTTTATAGGTGTATTTTGACCCGCTGAATCCGAGAATCCAAGCTTTGATGACCAAAAATATGCTTGGAAAAAAGGTATTTCGCATGGTACGAAAAAGAGATGATCGGAAATATCTTTCTCCAGAATCGGAAGCGAACTGTGATGGGTGGGTTCATAGGTGTATTTTGACCCGCTGAATCCAAAAATCCAACCTTTGTTACACGAAAATTCACCTGGAAAGAAGTTATTTCGCATGGTCCGAAAAATAGATGATCGAAAATATTTTTTTTCAGAATCAAAATCGGACATTAATGGGTGAGTTTCTAGGTTCATTCCGACCCGCTGAATCCGAAAATCCGAACTTTGATGACCAAAAATTTGCTTGGAAAAAAGTTATTTCGCACGGTACGAAAAAGAGATGATCGAAAATATTTTTTTTCAGAATCAAAATCGGACTTTGATGGGTGAGTTTCTAGGTGTATTCCGACCCGCTGAATCCGAAAATCCGAACTTTGATGACCAGAAATATGCTTGGAACAAAGTTATTTCGCATGGTACGAAAAAGAGATGATCGAAAATATCTGTCTCCAGAATCGAAATCGAACTTTGATGGGTGGGTTCATAGGTGTATTTTGACCCGCTGAATCCGACAATCCAAGCTTTGATGACCAAAAATATGCTTGGAAAAAAATTATTTCGCATGGTACGACAAAGAGATGATCGGAAATATCTGTCTCCAGAATCGAAATCGAACTTTGATGGGTGGGTTTATAGGTGTATTTTGACCCGCTGAATCCGAGAATCCAAGCTTTGATGACCAAAAATATGCTTGGAAAAAAGTTATTTCGCATGGTACGAAAAAGAGATGATCGGAAATATTTTTTTTCAGAATCAAAATCGGACGTTGATGGGTGAGTTTCTAGGTTCATTTTGACCCGCTGAATCCGAAAATCCAAACTTTGATGACCAAAAATTCGCTTGGAAAAAAGTTATTTCGCATGGTACGAAAAAGAGGTGATCGGAAATATCTGTCTCCAGAATCAAAATCGAACTTTGATGGGTGGGTTCATAGGTGTATTTTGACCCGCTGAATCCAAAAATCCAACCTTTGTCGCACAAAAATACACCGGAAAGATGTTATTCCGCATGGTACGAAAAAGAGATGATTGAAAATATTTTTTTTCAGAATCTAAATCGGACTTTGATGGGTGAGTTTCTAGGTGTATTTTGACCCGCTGAATCCACAAATCCAACCTTCGATACACGAAAATACACCTGGAAAGAAGTTATTTCGCATGGTACGAAAAAGAGATGATCGAAAATATTTTTTTTCAGAATCAAAGTCGGACTTTGATGGGTGAGTTTCTAGGTGTATTTCGTCCCGCTGAATCTGAAAATCCAAACTTTGATGAGCAAAAATGTGCTTGGAAAAAAGTTATTTCGCATGGTACGAAAAAGAGATGATCGAAAATATCTGTCTCCAGAATCGAAATCGAACTTTAATGGGTGAGTTTCTAGGTGTATTTTGACCCGCTGAATCCACAAATCCAACCTTCGATTGACGAAAATACACCTGGAAAGAAGATATTTCGCATGGTACGAAAAAAAGATGATCGAAAATATTTTTTTCCAGAACCGAAATTGAACTTCAATGGGTGAGTTTCTAGGTGTATTTTGACCCGCTGAATCCAAAAATCCAACCTTTGATACACGAAAATACACCTGGAAAGAAGTTATTTCGCATGGTACGAAAAGGAGATGATCGAAAATATCTGTCTCCAGAATCGGAATCGAACTTCGATGGGTGAGTTTCTAGGTGTATTTTGACCCGCTGAATCCGAAAATCCAACCTTTGATGACCAAAAATATGCTTGCAAAAAAGTCATTTCGCATGGTACGAAAAAGAGATGATCGAAAATATTTTTTTTCAGAATCGAAATCGGACTTTAATGGGTGAGTTTCTAGGTGTATTCCGAACCGCTGAATCCAAGAATCCAACCTCTTATGACCAAAAATATGCTTGGAAAAAAGTTATTTCGCATTGTACGAAAAAGAGATGATCGAAAATATTTTTTTTCAGAATCAAAATCGGACTTTGATGGGTGAATATCTAGGTGTAATTCGACTCGCTGAATCCGAAAATACAACCTTTGATGACCAAAAATATGCTTGGAAAAAAGTTATTTCGCATGGTACGAAAAAGAGATGATCGAAAATATCTGTTTCCAGAATCGAAATCGAACTTTGATGGGTGGGTTTATATGTGTATTTTGACCCGCTGAATCCGAAAATTCAAGCTTTGATGACCAAAAATATGCTTGGAAAAAAGTTATTTCGCATGGTACGAAAAAGAGATGATCGACAATATTTTTTTTCAGAATCAAAGTCGGACTTTGATGGGTGAGTTTCTAGGTGTATTTTGTCACGCTGAATCCGAAGATCCAAACTTTGATGAGCAAAAATATGCGTGGAACAAAGTTATTTCGCATGGTACGAAAAGGAGATGATCGAAAATATCTGTCTCCAGAATCGGAATCGAACTTCGATGGGTGAGTTTCTAGGTGTATTTTGACCCGCTGAATCCGAAAATCCAACCTTTGATGACCAAAAATATGCTTGCAAGAAAGTCATTTCGCATGGTACGAAAAAGAGATGATCGAAAATATTTTTTTTCAGAATCGAAATCGGACTTTAATGGGTGAGTTTCTAGGTGTATTCCGAACCGCTGAATCCAAGAATCCAACCTCTTATGACCAAAAATATGCTTGGAAAAAAGTTATTTCGCATTGTACGAAAAAGAGATGATCGAAAATATTTTTTTTCAGAATCAAAATCGGACTTTGATGGGTGAATATCTAGGTGTAATTCGACTCGCTGAATCCGAAAATCCAACCTTTGATGACCAAAAATATGCTTGGAAAAAAGTTATTTCGCATGGTACGAAAAAGAGATGATCGAAAATATCTGTCTCCAGAATCGAAATCGAACTTTGATGGGTGGGTTTATATGTGTATATTGACCCGCTGAATCCGAAAATCCAAGCTTTGATGACCAAAAATATGCTTGGAAAAAAGTTATTTCGCATGGTACGAAAAAGAGATGATCGACAATATTTTTTTTCAGAATCAAAGTCGGACTTTGATGGGTGAGTTTCTAGGTGTATTTTGTCACGCTGAATCCGAAAATCCAAACTTTGATGAGCAAAAATATGCGTGGAAAAAAGTTATTTCGCATGGTACGAAAAAGAGATGATCGAAAATATCTGTCTCCAGAATCGGAATCGAACTTTAATGGGTGAGTTTATAGGTGTATTTTGACCCGCTGAATCCGAAAATCCAACCTTTGATGCACGAAAATACACCTGGTAAGAAGTTATTGCGCATGGTACGAAAAAGAGATGATCGAGAATACTTTTTTCCAGAACCGAAATCGAACTCTAATGGGTGAGTTTCTAGGTGTATTTTGACCCGCTGAATCCAAAAATCCAACCTTTGATACACGAAAATACACCTGGAAAGAAGTTATTTCGCATGGTACGAAAAAGAGATGATCGCAAATATTTATTTCCAGAACCGAAATCGAACTTTAATGGGTGAGTTTCTAGGTGTATTTTGACCCGCTGAATCCAAAAATCCAACCTTCGATACACGAAAATACACCTGGAAAGAAGTTATTCCGCATGGTACGAAAAAGAGATGATCGAAAATATTTTTTTCCAGAACCGAAATCGAACTTAATTGGGTGAGTTTCTAGGTGTATTTCGACCCGCTGAATCCGAAAATCCAACCTTTGATGACCAAAAATATGATTGGAAAAAAGTTATTTCGCATGGTACGAAAAAGAAATGATCGGAAATATCTGTCTCCAGAATCGGAATCGAACTTTGATGGGTGGGTTTATAGGTGTATTTTGACCCGCTGAATCCGGAAATCCAACCTCTGATGACCAAAAATATGCTTGCAAAAAAGTCATTCCGCATGGTACGAAAAAGAGATGATCGAAAATATTTTTTTCAGAATCGAAATCGGACTTTAATGGGTGAGTTTCTAGGTGTATTCCGACCCGCTGAATCCAAGAATCCAACCTCTTATGACCAAAAATATGCTTGGAAAAAAGTTATTTCGCATTGTACGAAAAAGAGATGATCGAAAATATTTTTTTTCAGAATCAAAGTCGGACTTTGATGGGTGAGTTTCTAGGTGTATTTCGTCCCGCTGAATCTGAAAATCCAAACTTTGATGAGCAAAAATGTGCTTGGAAAAAAGTTATTTCGCATGGTACGAAAAAGAGATGATCGAAAATATCTGTTTCCAGAATCGAAATCGAACTTTGATGGGTGGGTTTATATGTGTATTTTGACCCGCTGAATCCGAAAATTCAAGCTTTGATGACCAAAAATATGCTTGGAAAAAAGTTATTTCGCATGGTACGAAAAAGAGATGATCGACAATATTTTTTTTCAGAATCAAAGTCGGACTTTGATGGGTGAGTTTCTAGGTGTATTTTGTCACGCTGAATCCGAAGATCCAAACTTTGATGAGCAAAAATATGCGTGGAACAAAGTTATTTCGCATGGTACGAAAAGGAGATGATCGAAAATATCTGTCTCCAGAATCGGAATCGAACTTCGATGGGTGAGTTTCTAGGTGTATTTTGACCCGCTGAATCCGAAAATCCAACCTTTGATGACCAAAAATATGCTTGCAAGAAAGTCATTTCGCATGGTACGAAAAAGAGATGATCGAAAATATTTTTTTTCAGAATCGAAATCGGACTTTAATGGGTGAGTTTCTAGGTGTATTCCGAACCGCTGAATCCAAGAATCCAACCTCTTATGACCAAAAATATGCTTGGAAAAAAGTTATTTCGCATTGTACGAAAAAGAGATGATCGAAAATATTTTTTTTCAGAATCAAAATCGGACTTTGATGGGTGAATATCTAGGTGTAATTCGACTCGCTGAATCCGAAAATCCAACCTTTGATGACCAAAAATATGCTTGGAAAAAAGTTATTTCGCATGGTACGAAAAAGAGATGATCGAAAATATCTGTCTCCAGAATCGAAATCGAACTTTGATGGGTGGGTTTATATGTGTATATTGACCCGCTGAATCCGAAAATCCAAGCTTTGATGACCAAAAATATGCTTGGAAAAAAGTTATTTCGCATGGTACGAAAAAGAGATGATCGACAATATTTTTTTTCAGAATCAAAGTCGGACTTTGATGGGTGAGTTTCTAGGTGTATTTTGTCACGCTGAATCCGAAAATCCAAACTTTGATGAGCAAAAATATGCGTGGAAAAAAGTTATTTCGCATGGTACGAAAAAGAGATGATCGAAAATATCTGTCTCCAGAATCGGAATCGAACTTTAATGGGTGAGTTTATAGGTGTATTTTGACCCGCTGAATCCGAAAATCCAACCTTTGATGCACGAAAATACACCTGGTAAGAAGTTATTGCGCATGGTACGAAAAAGAGATGATCGAGAATACTTTTTTCCAGAACCGAAATCGAACTCTAATGGGTGAGTTTCTAGGTGTATTTTGACCCGCTGAATCCAAAAATCCAACCTTTGATACACGAAAATACACCTGGAAAGAAGTTATTTCGCATGGTACGAAAAAGAGATGATCGCAAATATTTATTTCCAGAACCGAAATCGAACTTTAATGGGTGAGTTTCTAGGTGTATTTTGACCCGCTGAATCTAAAAATCCAACCTTCGATACACGAAAATACACCTGGAAAGAAGTTATTCCGCATGGTACGAAAAAGAGATGATCGAAAATATTTTTTTCCAGAACCGAAATCGAACTTAATTGGGTGAGTTTCTAGGTGTATTTCGACCCGCTGAATCCGAAAATCCAACCTTTGATGACCAAAAATATGATTGGAAAAAAGTTATTTCGCATGGTACGAAAAAGAAATGATCGGAAATATCTGTCTCCAGAATCGGAATCGAACTTTGATGGGTGGGTTTATAGGTGTATTTTGACCCGCTGAATCCGGAAATCCAACCTCTGATGACCAAAAATATGCTTGCAAAAAAGTCATTCCGCATGGTACGAAAAAGAGATGATCGAAAATATTTTTTTCAGAATCGAAATCGGACTTTAATGGGTGAGTTTCTAGGTGTATTCCGACCCGCTGAATCCAAGAATCCAACCTCTTATGACCAAAAATATGCTTGGAAAAAAGTTATTTCGCATTGTACGAAAAAGAGATGATCGAAAATATTTTTTTTCAGAATCAAAGTCGGACTTTGATGGGTGAGTTTCTAGGTGTATTTCGTCCCGCTGAATCTGAAAATCCAAACTTTGATGAGCAAAAATGTGCTTGGAAAAAAGTTATTTCGCATGGTACGAAAAAGAGATGATCGAAAATATCTGTCTCCAGAATCGAAATCGAACTTTAATGGGTGAGTTTCTAGGTGTATTTTGACCCGCTGAATCCACAAATCCAACCTTCGATTGACGAAAATACACCTGGAAAGAAGTTATTTCGCATGGTACGAAAAAAAGATGATCGAAAATATTTTTTTCCAGAACCGAAATTGAACTTCAATGGGTGAGTTTCTAGGTGTATTTTGACCCGCTGAATCCAAAAATCCAACCTTTGATACACGAAAATACACCTGGAAAGAAGTTATTTCGCATGGTACGAAAAAGAGATGATCGCAAATATTTATTTCCAGAACCGAAATCGAACTTTAATGGGTGAGTTTCTAGGTGTATTTTGACCCGCTGAATCCAAAAATCCAACCTTCGATACACGAAAATACACCTGGAAAGAAGTTATTCCGCATGGTACGAAAAAGAGATGATCGAAAATATTTTTTTCCAGAACCGAAATCGAACTTAATTGGGTGAGTTTCTAGGTGTTTTTCGACCCGCTGAATCCGAAAATCCAACCTTTGATGACCAAAAATATGCTTGCAAAAAAGTCATTTCGCATGGTACGAAAAAGAGATGATCGAAAATATTTTTTTTCAGAATCGAAATCGGACTTTAATGGGTGAGTTTCTAGGTGTATTCCGAACCGCTGAATCCAAGAATCCAACCTCTTATGACCAAAAATATGCTTGGAAAAAAGTTATTTCGCATTGTACGAAAAAGAGATGATCGAAAATATTTTTTTTCAGAATCAAAATCGGACTTTGATGGGTGAATATCTAGGTGTAATTCGACTCGCTGAATCCGAAAATACAACCTTTGATGACCAAAAATATGCTTGGAAAAAAGTTATTTCGCATGGTACGAAAAAGAGATGATCGAAAATATCTGTTTCCAGAATCGAAATCGAACTTTGATGGGTGGGTTTATATGTGTATTTTGACCCGCTGAATCCGAAAATTCAAGCTTTGATGACCAAAAATATGCTTGGAAAAAAGTTATTTCGCATGGTACGAAAAAGAGATGATCGACAATATTTTTTTTCAGAATCAAAGTCGGACTTTGATGGGTGAGTTTCTAGGTGTATTTTGTCACGCTGAATCCGAAGATCCAAACTTTGATGAGCAAAAATATGCGTGGAACAAAGTTATTTCGCATGGTACGAAAAGGAGATGATCGAAAATATCTGTCTCCAGAATCGGAATCGAACTTCGATGGGTGAGTTTCTAGGTGTATTTTGACCCGCTGAATCCGAAAATCCAACCTTTGATGACCAAAAATATGCTTGCAAGAAAGTCATTTCGCATGGTACGAAAAAGAGATGATCGAAAATATTTTTTTTCAGAATCGAAATCGGACTTTAATGGGTGAGTTTCTAGGTGTATTCCGAACCGCTGAATCCAAGAATCCAACCTCTTATGACCAAAAATATGCTTGGAAAAAAGTTATTTCGCATTGTACGAAAAAGAGATGATCGAAAATATTTTTTTTCAGAATCAAAATCGGACTTTGATGGGTGAATATCTAGGTGTAATTCGACTCGCTGAATCCGAAAATCCAACCTTTGATGACCAAAAATATGCTTGGAAAAAAGTTATTTCGCATGGTACGAAAAAGAGATGATCGAAAATATCTGTCTCCAGAATCGAAATCGAACTTTGATGGGTGGGTTTATATGTGTATATTGACCCGCTGAATCCGAAAATCCAAGCTTTGATGACCAAAAATATGCTTGGAAAAAAGTTATTTCGCATGGTACGAAAAAGAGATGATCGACAATATTTTTTTTCAGAATCAAAGTCGGACTTTGATGGGTGAGTTTCTAGGTGTATTTTGTCACGCTGAATCCGAAAATCCAAACTTTGATGAGCAAAAATATGCGTGGAAAAAAGTTATTTCGCATGGTACGAAAAAGAGATGATCGAAAATATCTGTCTCCAGAATCGGAATCGAACTTTAATGGGTGAGTTTATAGGTGTATTTTGACCCGCTGAATCCGAAAATCCAACCTTTGATGCACGAAAATACACCTGGTAAGAAGTTATTGCGCATGGTACGAAAAAGAGATGATCGAGAATACTTTTTTCCAGAACCGAAATCGAACTCTAATGGGTGAGTTTCTAGGTGTATTTTGACCCGCTGAATCCAAAAATCCAACCTTTGATACACGAAAATACACCTGGAAAGAAGTTATTTCGCATGGTACGAAAAAGAGATGATCGCAAATATTTATTTCCAGAACCGAAATCGAACTTTAATGGGTGAGTTTCTAGGTGTATTTTGACCCGCTGAATCCAAAAATCCAACCTTCGATACACGAAAATACACCTGGAAAGAAGTTATTCCGCATGGTACGAAAAAGAGATGATCGAAAATATTTTTTTCCAGAACCGAAATCGAACTTAATTGGGTGAGTTTCTAGGTGTATTTCGACCCGCTGAATCCGAAAATCCAACCTTTGATGACCAAAAATATGATTGGAAAAAAGTTATTTCGCATGGTACGAAAAAGAAATGATCGGAAATATCTGTCTCCAGAATCGGAATCGAACTTTGATGGGTGGGTTTATAGGTGTATTTTGACCCGCTGAATCCGGAAATCCAACCTCTGATGACCAAAAATATGCTTGCAAAAAAGTCATTCCGCATGGTACGAAAAAGAGATGATCGAAAATATTTTTTTCAGAATCGAAATCGGACTTTAATGGGTGAGTTTCTAGGTGTATTCCGACCCGCTGAATCCAAGAATCCAACCTCTTATGACCAAAAATATGCTTGGAAAAAAGTTATTTCGCATTGTACGAAAAAGAGATGATCGAAAATATTTTTTTTCAGAATCAAAGTCGGACTTTGATGGGTGAGTTTCTAGGTGTATTTCGTCCCGCTGAATCTGAAAATCCAAACTTTGATGAGCAAAAATGTGCTTGGAAAAAAGTTATTTCGCATGGTACGAAAAAGAGATGATCGAAAATATCTGTTTCCAGAATCGAAATCGAACTTTGATGGGTGGGTTTATATGTGTATTTTGACCCGCTGAATCCGAAAATTCAAGCTTTGATGACCAAAAATATGCTTGGAAAAAAGTTATTTCGCATGGTACGAAAAAGAGATGATCGACAATATTTTTTTTCAGAATCAAAGTCGGACTTTGATGGGTGAGTTTCTAGGTGTATTTTGTCACGCTGAATCCGAAGATCCAAACTTTGATGAGCAAAAATATGCGTGGAACAAAGTTATTTCGCATGGTACGAAAAGGAGATGATCGAAAATATCTGTCTCCAGAATCGGAATCGAACTTCGATGGGTGAGTTTCTAGGTGTATTTTGACCCGCTGAATCCGAAAATCCAACCTTTGATGACCAAAAATATGCTTGCAAGAAAGTCATTTCGCATGGTACGAAAAAGAGATGATCGAAAATATTTTTTTTCAGAATCGAAATCGGACTTTAATGGGTGAGTTTCTAGGTGTATTCCGAACCGCTGAATCCAAGAATCCAACCTCTTATGACCAAAAATATGCTTGGAAAAAAGTTATTTCGCATTGTACGAAAAAGAGATGATCGAAAATATTTTTTTTCAGAATCAAAATCGGACTTTGATGGGTGAATATCTAGGTGTAATTCGACTCGCTGAATCCGAAAATCCAACCTTTGATGACCAAAAATATGCTTGGAAAAAAGTTATTTCGCATGGTACGAAAAAGAGATGATCGAAAATATCTGTCTCCAGAATCGAAATCGAACTTTGATGGGTGGGTTTATATGTGTATATTGACCCGCTGAATCCGAAAATCCAAGCTTTGATGACCAAAAATATGCTTGGAAAAAAGTTATTTCGCATGGTACGAAAAAGAGATGATCGACAATATTTTTTTTCAGAATCAAAGTCGGACTTTGATGGGTGAGTTTCTAGGTGTATTTTGTCACGCTGAATCCGAAAATCCAAACTTTGATGAGCAAAAATATGCGTGGAAAAAAGTTATTTCGCATGGTACGAAAAAGAGATGATCGAAAATATCTGTCTCCAGAATCGGAATCGAACTTTAATGGGTGAGTTTATAGGTGTATTTTGACCCGCTGAATCCGAAAATCCAACCTTTGATGCACGAAAATACACCTGGTAAGAAGTTATTGCGCATGGTACGAAAAAGAGATGATCGAGAATACTTTTTTCCAGAACCGAAATCGAACTCTAATGGGTGAGTTTCTAGGTGTATTTTGACCCGCTGAATCCAAAAATCCAACCTTTGATACACGAAAATACACCTGGAAAGAAGTTATTTCGCATGGTACGAAAAAGAGATGATCGCAAATATTTATTTCCAGAACCGAAATCGAACTTTAATGGGTGAGTTTCTAGGTGTATTTTGACCCGCTGAATCCAAAAATCCAACCTTCGATACACGAAAATACACCTGGAAAGAAGTTATTCCGCATGGTACGAAAAAGAGATGATCGAAAATATTTTTTTCCAGAACCGAAATCGAACTTAATTGGGTGAGTTTCTAGGTGTATTTCGACCCGCTGAATCCGAAAATCCAACCTTTGATGACCAAAAATATGATTGGAAAAAAGTTATTTCGCATGGTACGAAAAAGAAATGATCGGAAATATCTGTCTCCAGAATCGGAATCGAACTTTGATGGGTGGGTTTATAGGTGTATTTTGACCCGCTGAATCCGGAAATCCAACCTCTGATGACCAAAAATATGCTTGCAAAAAAGTCATTCCGCATGGTACGAAAAAGAGATGATCGAAAATATTTTTTTCAGAATCGAAATCGGACTTTAATGGGTGAGTTTCTAGGTGTATTCCGACCCGCTGAATCCAAGAATCCAACCTCTTATGACCAAAAATATGCTTGGAAAAAAGTTATTTCGCATTGTACGAAAAAGAGATGATCGAAAATATTTTTTTTCAGAATCAAAGTCGGACTTTGATGGGTGAGTTTCTAGGTGTATTTCGTCCCGCTGAATCTGAAAATCCAAACTTTGATGAGCAAAAATGTGCTTGGAAAAAAGTTATTTCGCATGGTACGAAAAAGAGATGATCGAAAATATCTGTCTCCAGAATCGAAATCGAACTTTAATGGGTGAGTTTCTAGGTGTATTTTGACCCGCTGAATCCACAAATCCAACCTTCGATTGACGAAAATACACCTGGAAAGAAGTTATTTCGCATGGTACGAAAAAAAGATGATCGAAAATATTTTTTTCCAGAACCGAAATTGAACTTCAATGGGTGAGTTTCTAGGTGTATTTTGACCCGCTGAATCCAAAAATCCAACCTTTGATACACGAAAATACACCTGGAAAGAAGTTATTTCGCATGGTACGAAAAAGAGATGATCGCAAATATTTATTTCCAGAACCGAAATCGAACTTTAATGGGTGAGTTTCTAGGTGTATTTTGACCCGCTGAATCCAAAAATCCAACCTTCGATACACGAAAATACACCTGGAAAGAAGTTATTCCGCATGGTACGAAAAAGAGATGATCGAAAATATTTTTTTCCAGAACCGAAATCGAACTTAATTGGGTGAGTTTCTAGGTGTTTTTCGACCCGCTGAATCCGAAAATCCAACCTTTGATGACCAAAAATATGATTGGAAAAAAGTTATTTCGCATGGTACGAAAAAGAAATGATCGGAAATATCTGTCTCCAGAATCGGAATCGAACTTTGATGGGTGGGTTTATAGGTGTATTTTGACCCGCTGAATCCGGAAATCCAACCTTTGATGACCAAAAATATGCTTGCAAAAAAGTCATTCCGCATGGTACGAAAAAGAGATGATCGAAAATATTTTTTTCAGAATCGAAATCGGACTTTAATGGGTGAGTTTCTAGGTGTATTCCGACCCGCTGAATCCAAGAATCCAACCTCTTATGACCAAAAATATGCTTGGAAAAAAGTTATTTCGCATTGTACGAAAAGGAGATGATCGAAAATATCTGTCTCCAGAATCGAAATCGAACTTTAATGGGTGAGTTTCTAGGTGTATTTTGACCCGCTGAATCCAAAAATCCAACCTTCGATTGAAGAAAATACACCTGGAAAGAAGTTATTTCGCATGGTACGAAAAAAAGACGATCGAAAATATTTTTTTCCAGAATCAAAGTCGGACTTTGATGGGTGAGTTTCTAGGTGTATTTCGTCCCGCTGAATCTGAAAATCCAAACTTTGATGAGCAAAAATGTGCTTGGAAAAAAGTTATTTCGCATGGTACGAAAAAGAGATGATCGAAAATATCTGTCTCCAGAATCGGAATCGAACTTTAATGGGTGAGTTTCCAGGTGTATTTTGACCCGCTGAATCCACAAATCCAACCTTCGATACACGAAAATACACCTGGAAAGAAGTTATTTCGCATGGTACGAAAAAGAGATGATCGAAAATATTTTTTTTCAGAATCAAAGTCGGACTTTGATGGGTGAGTTTCTAGGTGTATTTCGTCCCGCTGAATCTGAAAATCCAAACTTTGATGAGCAAAAATGTGCTTGGAAAAAAGTTATTTCGCATGGTACGAAAAAAAGATGATCGAAAATATTTTTTTCCAGAACCGAAATTGAACTTCAATGGGTGAGTTTCTAGGTGTATTTTGACCCGCTGAATCAAAAAATCCAACCTTTGATACACGAAAATACACCTGGAAAGAAGTTATTTCGCATGGTACGAAAAGGAGATGATCGAAAATATCTGTCTCCAGAATCGGAATCGAACTTCGATGGGTGAGTTTCTAGGTGTATTTTGACCCGCTGAATCCGAAAATCCAACCTTTGATGACCAAAAATATGCTTGCAAAAAAGTCATTTCGCATGGTACGAAAAAGAGATGATCGAAAATATTTTTTTTCAGAATCGAAATCGGACTTTAATGGGTGAGTTTCTAGGTGTATTCCGAACCGCTGAATCCAAGAATCCAACCTCTTATGACCAAAAATATGCTTGGAAAAAAGTTATTTCGCATTGTACGAAAAAGAGATGATCGAAAATATTTTTTTTCAGAATCAAAATCGGACTTTGATGGGTGAATATCTAGGTGTAATTCGACTCGCTGAATCCGAAAATCCAACCTTTGATGACCAAAAATATGCTTGGAAAAAAGTTATTTCGCATGGTACGAAAAAGAGATGATCGAAAATATCTGTTTCCAGAATCGAAATCGAACTTTGATGGGTGGGTTTATATGTGTATTTTGACCCGCTGAATCCGAAAATTCAAGCTTTGATGACCAAAAATATGCTTGGAAAAAAGTTATTTCGCATGGTACGAAAAAGAGATGATCGACAATATTTTTTTTCAGAATCAAAGTCGGACTTTGATGGGTGAGTTTCTAGTTGTATTTTGTCACGCTGAATCCGAAAATCCAAACTTTGATGAGCAAAAATATGCGTGGAAAAAAGTTATTTCGCATGGTACGAAAAGGAGATGATCGAAAATATCTGTCTCCAGAATCGGAATCGAACTTCGATGGGTGAGTTTCTAGGTGTATTTTGACCCGCTGAATCCGAAAATCCAACCTTTGATGACCAAAAATATGCTTGCAAGAAAGTCATTTCGCATGGTACGAAAAAGAGATGATCGAAAATATTTTTTTTCAGAATCGAAATCGGACTTTAATGGGTGAGTTTCTAGGTGTATTCCGAACCGCTGAATCCAAGAATCCAACCTCTTATGACCAAAAATATGCTTGGAAAAAAGTTATTTCGCATTGTACGAAAAAGAGATGATCGAAAATATTTTTTTTCAGAATCAAAATCGGACTTTGATGGGTGAATATCTAGGTGTAATTCGACTCGCTGAATCCGAAAATCCAACCTTTGATGACCAAAAATATGCTTGGAAAAAAGTTATTTCGCATGGTACGAAAAAGAGATGATCGAAAATATCTGTCTCCAGAATCGAAATCGAACTTTGATGGGTGGGTTTATATGTGTATTTTGACCCGCTGAATCCGAAAATTCAAGCTTTGATGACCAAAAATATGCTTGGAAAAAAGTTATTTCGCATGGTACGAAAAAGAGATGATCGACAATATTTTTTTTCAGAATCAAAGTCGGACTTTGATGGGTGAGTTTCTAGGTGTATTTTGTCACGCTGAATCCGAAAATCCAAACTTTGATTAGCAAAAATATGCGTGGAAAAAAGTTATTTCGCATGGTACGAAAAAGAGATGATCGAAAATATCTGTCTCCAGAATCGGAATCGCACTTTAATGGGTGAGTTTATAGGTGTATTTTGACCCGCTGAATCCAAAAATCCAACCTTTGATGCACGAAAATACACCTGGTAAGAAGTTATTGCGCATGGTACGAAAAAGAGATGATCGAGAATACTTTTTTCCAGAACCGAAATCGAACTCTAATGGGTGAGTTTCTAGGTGTATTTTGACCCGCTGAATCCAAAAATCCAACCTTTGATACACGAAAATACACCTGGAAAAAAGTTATTTCGCATGGTACGAAAAAGAGATGATCGCAAATATTTATTTCCAGAACCGAAATCGAACTTTAATGGGTGAGTTTCTAGGTGTATTTTGACCCGCTGAATCCAAAAATCCAACCTTCGATACACGAAAATACACCTGGAAAGAAGTTATTCCGCATGGTACGAAAAAGAGATGATCGAAAATATTTTTTTCCAGAACCGAAATCGAACTTAATTGGGTGAGTTTCTAGGTGTATTTCGACCCGCTGAATTCGAAAATCCAACCTTTGATGACCAAAAATATTATTGGAAAAAAGTTATTGCGCATGGTACGAAAAAGAAATGATCGGAAATATCTGTCTCCAGAATCGGAATCGAACTTTGATGGGTGGGCTTATAGGTGTATTTTGACCCGCTGAATCCGGAAATCCAACCTCTGATGACCAAAAATATGCTTGCAAAAAAGTCATTCCGCATGGTACGAAAAAGAGATGATCGAAAATATTTTTTTCAGAATCGAAATCGGACTTTAATGGGTGAGTTTCTAGGTGTATTCCGACCCGCTGAATCCAAGAATCCAACCTCTCATGACCAAAAATATGCTTGGAAAAAAGTTATTTCGCATTGTACGAAAAAGAGATGATCGAAAATATTTTTTTTCAGAATCAAAGTCGGACTTTGATGGGTGAGTTTCTAGGTGTATTTCGTCCCGCTGAATCTGAAAATCCAAACTTTGATGAGCAAAAATGTGCTTGGAAAAAAGTTATTTCGCATGGTACGAAAAAGAGATGATCGAAAATATCTGTCTCCAGAATCGAAATCGAACTTTAATGGGTGAGTTTCTAGGTGTATTTTGACCCGCTGAATCCACAAATCCAACCTTCGATTGACGAAAATACACCTGGAAAGAAGTTATTTCGCATGGTACGAAAAAAAGATGATCGAAAATATTTTTTTCCAGAACCGAAATTGAACTTCAATGGGTGAGTTTCTAGGTGTATTTTGACCCGCTGAATCCAAAAATCCAACCTTTGATACACGAAAATACACCTGGAAAGAAGTTATTTCGCATGGTACGAAAAAGAGATGATCGCAAATATTTATTTCCAGAACCGAAATCGAACTTTAATGGGTGAGTTTCTAGGTGTATTTTGACCCGCTGAATCCAAAAATCCAACCTTCGATACACGAAAATACACCTGGAAAGAAGTTATTCCGCATGGTACGAAAAAGAGATGATCGAAAATATTTTTTTCCAGAACCGAAATCGAACTTAATTGGGTGAGTTTCTAGGTGTTTTTCGACCCGCTGAATCCGAAAATCCAACCTTTGATGACCAAAAATATGATTGGAAAAAAGTTATTTCGCATGGTACGAAAAAGAAATGATCGGAAATATCTGTCTCCAGAATCGGAATCGAACTTTGATGGGTGGGTTTATAGGTGTATTTTGACCCGCTGAATCCGGAAATCCAACCTTTGATGACCAAAAATATGCTTGCAAAAAAGTCATTCCGCATGGTACGAAAAAGAGATGATCGAAAATATTTTTTTCAGAATCGAAATCGGACTTTAATGGGTGAGTTTCTAGGTGTATTCCGACCCGCTGAATCCAAGAATCCAACCTCTTATGACCAAAAATATGCTTGGAAAAAAGTTATTTCGCATTGTACGAAAAGGAGATGATCGAAAATATCTGTCTCCAGAATTGAAATCGAACTTTAATGGGTGAGTTTCTAGGTGTATTTTGACCCGCTGAATCCAAAAATCCAACCTTCGATTGAAGAAAATACACCTGGAAAGAAGTTATTTCGCATGGTACGAAAAAAAGACGATCGAAAATATTTTTTTCCAGAATCAAAGTCGGACTTTGATGGGTGAGTTTCTAGGTGTATTTCGTCCCGCTGAATCTGAAAATCCAAACTTTGATGAGCAAAAATGTGCTTGGAAAAAAGTTATTTCGCATGGTACGAAAAAGAGATGATCGAAAATATCTGTCTCCAGAATCGAAATCGAACTTTAATGGGTGAGTTTCCAGGTGTATTTTGACCCGCTGAATCCACAAATCCAACCTTCGATACACGAAAATACACCTGGAAAGAAGTTATTTCGCATGGTACGAAAAAGAGATGATCGAAAATATTTTTTTTCAGAATCAACGTCGGACTTTGATGGGTGAGTTTCTAGGTGTATTTCGTCCCGCTGAATCTGAAAATCCAAACTTTGATGAGCAAAAATGTGCTTGGAAAAAAGTTATTTCGCATGGTACGAAAAAGAGATGATCGAAAATATCTGTCTCCAGAATCGAAATCGAACTTTAATGGGTGAGTTTCTAGGTGTATTTTGACCCGCTGAATCCACAAATCCAACCTTCGATTGACGAAAATACACCTGGAAAGAAGTTATTTCGCATGGTACGAAAAAAAGATGATCGAAAATATTTTTTTCCAGAACCGAAATTGAACTTCAATGGGTGAGTTTCTAGGTGTATTTTGACCCGCTGAATCAAAAAATCCAACCTTTGATACACGAAAATACACCTGGAAAGAAGTTATTTCGCATGGTACGAAAAGGAGTTGATCGAAAATATCTGTCTCCAGAATCGGAATCGAACTTCGATGGGTGAGTTTCTAGGTGTATTTTGACCCGCTGAATCCGAAAATCCAACCTTTGATGACCAAAAATATGCTTGCAAAAAAGTCATTTCGCATGGTACGAAAAAGAGATGATCGAAAATATTTTTTTTCAGAATCGAAATCGGACTTTAATGGGTGAGTTTCTAGGTGTATTCCGAACCGCTGAATCCAAGAATCCAACCTCTTATGACCAAAAATATGCTTGGAAAAAAGTTATTTCGCATTGTACGAAAAAGAGATGATCGAAAATATTTTTTTTCAGAATCAAAATCGGACTTTGATGGGTGAATATCTAGGTGTAATTCGACTCGCTGAATCCGAAAATCCAACCTTTGATGACCAAAAATATGCTTGGAAAAAAGTTATTTCGCATGGTACGAAAAAGAGATGATCGAAAATATCTGTTTCCAGAATCGAAATCGAACTTTGATGGGTGGGTTTATATGTGTATTTTGACCCGCTGAATCCGAAAATTCAAGCTTTGATGACCAAAAATATGCTTGGAAAAAAGTTATTTCGCATGGTACGAAAAAGAGATGATCGACAATATTTTTTTTCAGAATCAAAGTCGGACTTTGATGGGTGAGTTTCTAGGTGTATTTCGTCACGCTGAATCCGAAAATCCAAACTTTGATGAGCAAAAATATGCGTGGAAAAAAGTTATTTCGCATGGTACGAAAAGGAGATGATCGAAAATATCTGTCTCCAGAATCGGAATCGAACTTCGATGGGTGAGTTTCTAGGTGTATTTTGACCCGCTGAATCCGAAAATCCAACCTTTGATGACCAAAAATATGCTTGCAAGAAAGTCATTTCGCATGGTACGAAAAAGAGATGATCGAAAATATTTTTTTTCAGAATCGAAATCGGACTTTAATGGGTGAGTTTCTAGGTGTATTCCGAACCGCTGAATCCAAGAATCCAACCTCTTATGACCAAAAATATGCTTGGAAAAAAGTTATTTCGCATTGTACGAAAAAGAGATGATCGAAAATATTTTTTTTCAGAATCAAAATCGGACTTTGATGGGTGAATATCTAGGTGTAATTCGACTCGCTGAATCCGAAAATCCAACCTTTGATGACCAAAAATATGCTTGGAAAAAAGTTATTTCGCATGGTACGAAAAAGAGATGATCGAAAATATCTGTCTCCAGAATCGAAATCGAACTTTGATGGGTGGGTTTATATGTGTATTTTGACCCGCTGAATCCGAAAATTCAAGCTTTGATGACCAAAAATATGCTTGGAAAAAAGTTATTTCGCATGGTACGAAAAAGAGATGATCGACAATATTTTTTTTCAGAATCAAAGTCGGACTTTGATGGGTGAGTTTCTAGGTGTATTTTGTCACGCTGAATCCGAAAATCCAAACTTTGATTAGCAAAAATATGCGTGGAAAAAAGTTATTTCGCATGGTACGAAAAAGAGATGATCGAAAATATCTGTCTCCAGAATCGGAATCGAACTTTAATGGGTGAGTTTATAGGTGTATTTTGACCCGCTGAATCCAAAAATCCAACCTTTGATGCACGAAAATACACCTGGTAAGAAGTTATTGCGCATGGTACGAAAAAGAGATGATCGAGAATACTTTTTTCCAGAACCGAAATCGAACTCTAATGGGTGAGTTTCTAGGTGTATTTTGACCCGCTGAATCCAAAAATCCAACCTTTGATACACGAAAATACACCTGGAAAAAAGTTATTTCGCATGGTACGAAAAAGAGATGATCGCAAATATTTATTTCCAGAACCGAAATCGAACTTTAATGGGTGAGTTTCTAGGTGTATTTTGACCCGCTGAATCCAAAAATCCAACCTTCGATACACGAAAATACACCTGGAAAGAAGTTATTCCGCATGGTACGAAAAAGAGATGATCGAAAATATTTTTTTCCAGAACCGAAATCGAACTTAATTGGGTGAGTTTCTAGGTGTATTTCGACCCGCTGAATTCGAAAATCCAACCTTTGATGACCAAAAATATTATTGGAAAAAAGTTATTGCGCATGGTACGAAAAAGAAATGATCGGAAATATCTGTCTCCATAATCGGAATCGAACTTTGATGGGTGGGTTTATAGGTGTATTTTGACCCGCTGAATCCGGAAATCCAACCTCTGATGACCAAAAATATGCTTGCAAAAAAGTCATTCCGCATGGTACGAAAAAGAGATGATCGAAAATATTTTTTTCAGAATCGAAATCGGACTTTAATGAGTGAGTTTCTAGGTGTATTCCGACCCGCTGAATCCAAGAATCCAACCTCTTATGACCAAAAATATGCTTGGAAAAAAGTTATTTCGCATTGTACGAAAAAGAGATGATCGAAAATATTTTTTTTCAGAATCAAAGTCGGACTTTGATGGGTGAGTTTCTAGGTGTATTTTGTCACGCTGAATCCGAAAATCCAAACTTTGATGAGCAAAAATATGCGTGGAAAAAAATTATTTCGCATGGTACGAAAAGGAGATGATCGAAAATATCTGTCTCCAGAATCGAAATCGAACTTTAATGGGTGAGTTTCTAGGTGTATTTTGACCCGCTGAATCCAAGAATCCAACCTTCGATTGACGAAAATACACCTGGAAAGAAGTTATTCCGCATGGTACGAAAAAAAGACGATCGAAAATATTTTTTTCCAGAACCGAAATTGAACTTCAATGGGTGAGTTTCTAGGTGTATTTTGACCCGCTGAATCCAAAAATCCAACCTTTGATACACGAAAATACACCTGGAAAGAAGTTATTTCGCATGGTACGAAAAAGAGATGATCGAAAATATTTTTTTTCAGAATCAAAGTCGGACTTTGATGGGTGAGTTTCTAGGTGTATTTCGTCCCGCTGAATCTGAAAATCCAAACTTTGATCAGCAAAAATGTGCTTGGAAAAAAGTTATTTCGCATGGTACGAAAAAGAGATGATCGAAAATATCTGTCTCCAGAATCGAAATCGAACTTTAATGGGTGAGTTTCTAGGTGTATTTTGACCCGCTGGATCCACAAATCCAACCTTCGATTGACGAAAATACACCTGGAAAGAAGTTATTTCGCATGGTACGAAAAAAAGATGATCGAAAATATTTTTTTCCAGAACCGAAATTGAACTTCAATGGGTGAGTTTCTAGGTGTATTTTGACCCGCTGAATCCAAAAATCCAACCTTTGATACACGAAAATACACCTGGAAAGAAGTTATTTCGCATGGTACGAAAAGGAGATGATCGAAAATATCTGTCTCCAGAATCGGAATCGAACTTCGATGGGTGAGTTTCTAGGTGTATTTTGACCCGCTGAATCCGAAAATCCAACCTTTGATGACCAAAAATATGCTTGCAAGAAAGTCATTTCGCATGGTACGAAAAAGAGATGATCGAAAATATTTTTTTTCAGAATCGAAATCGGACTTTAATGGGTGAGTTTCTAGGTGTATTCCGAACCGCTGAATCCAAGAATCCAACCTCTTATGACCAAAAATATGCTTGGAAAAAAGTTATTTCGCATTGTACGAAAAAGAGATGATCGAAAATATTTTTTTTCAGAATCAAAATCGGACTTTGATGGGTGAATATCTAGGTGTAATTCGACTCGCTGAATCCGAAAATCCAACCTTTGATGACCAAAAATATGCTTGGAAAAAAGTTATTTCGCATGGTACGAAAAAGAGATGATCGAAAATATCTGTTTCCAGAATCGAAATCGAACTTTGATGGGTGGGTTTATATGTGTATTTTGACCCGCTGAATCCGAAAATTCAAGCTTTGATGACCAAAAATATGCTTGGAAAAAAGTTATTTCGCATGGTACGAAAAAGAGATGATCGACAATATTTTTTTTCAGAATCAAAGTCGGACTTTGATGGGTGAGTTTCTAGGTGTATTTTGTCACGCTGAATCCGAAAATCCAAACTTTGATGAGCAAAAATATGCGTGGAAAAAAGTTATTTCGCATGGTACGAAAAGGAGATGATCGAAAATATCTGTCTCCAGAATCGGAATCGAACTTCGATGGGTGAGTTTCTAGGTGTATTTTGACCCGCTGAATCCGAAAATCCAACCTTTGATGACCAAAAATATGCTTGCAAGAAAGTCATTTCGCATGGTACGAAAAAGAGATGATCGAAAATATTTTTTTTCAGAATCGAAATCGGACTTTAATGGGTGAGTTTCTAGGTGTATTCCGAACCGCTGAATCCAAGAATCCAACCTCTTATGACCAAAAATATGCTTGGAAAAAAGTTATTTCGCATTGTACGAAAAAGAGATGATCGAAAATATTTTTTTTCAGAATCAAAATCGGACTTTGATGGGTGAATATCTAGGTGTAATTCGACTCGCTGAATCCGAAAATCCAACCTTTGATGACCAAAAATATGCTTGGAAAAAAGTTATTTCGCATGGTACGAAAAAGAGATGATCGAAAATATCTGTCTCCAGAATCGAAATCGAACTTTGATGGGTGGGTTTATATGTGTATTTTGACCCGCTGAATCCGAAAATTCAAGCTTTGATGACCAAAAATATGCTTGGAAAAAAGTTATTTCGCATGGTACGAAAAAGAGATGATCGACAATATTTTTTTTCAGAATCAAAGTCGGACTTTGATGGGTGAGTTTCTAGGTGTATTTTGACCCGCTGAATCCAAAAATCCAACCTTCGATACACGAAAATACACCTGGAAAGAAGTTATTCCGCATGGTACGAAAAAGAGATGATCGAAAATATTTTTTTCCAGAACCGAAATCGAACTTAATTGGGTGAATTTCTAGGTGTTTTTCGACCCGCTGAATCCGAAAATCCAACCTTTGATGACCAAAAATATGATTGGAAAAAAGTTATTTCGCATGGTACGAAAAAGAAATGATCGGAAATATCTGTCTCCAGAATCGGAATCGAATTTTGATGGGTGGGTTTATAGGTGTATTTTGACCCGCTGAATACGGAAATCCAACCTTTGATGACCAAAAATATGCTTGCAAAAAAGTCATTCCGCATGGTACGAAAAAGAGATGATCGAAAATATTTTTTTCAGAATCGAAATCGGACTTTAATGGGTGAGTTTCTAGGTGTATTCCGACCCGCTGAATCCAAGAATCCAACCTCTTATGACCAAAAATATGCTTGGAAAAAAGTTATTTCGCATTGTACGAAAAGGAGATGATCGAAAATATCTGTCTCCAGAATCGAAATCGAACTGTAATGGGTGAGTTTCTAGGTGTATTTTGACCCGCTGAATCCAAAAATCCAACCTTCGATTGAAGAAAATACACCTGGAAAGAAGTTATTTCGCATGGTACGAAAAAAAGACGATCGAAAATATTTTTTTCCAGAATCAAAGTCGGACTTTGATGGGTGAGTTTCTAGGTGTATTTCGTCCCGCTGAATCTGAAAATCCAAACTTTGATGAGCAAAAATATGCTTGGAAAAAAGTTATTTCGCATGGTACGAAAAAGAGATGATCGAAAATATCTGTCTCCAGAATCGAAATCGAACTTTAATGGGTGAGTTTCTAGGTGTATTTTGACCCGCTGAATCCACAAATCCAACCTTCGATACACGAAAATACACCTGGAAAGAAGTTATTTCGCATGGTACGAAAAAGAGATGATCGAAAATATTTTTTTTCAGAATCAAAGTCGGACTTTGATGGTTGAGTTTCTAGGTGTATTTCGTCCCGCTGAATCTGAAAATCCAAACTTTGATGAGCAAAAATGTGCTTGGAAAAAAGTTATTTCGCATGGTACGAAAAAGAGATGATCGAAAATATCTGTCTCCAGAATCGAAATCGAACTTTAATGGGTGAGTTTCTAGGTGTATTTTGACCCGCTGAATCCACAAATCCAACCTTCGATCGACGAAAATACACCTGGAAAGAAGTTATTTCGCATGGTACGAAAAAAAGATGATCGAAAATATTTTTTTCCAGAACCGAAATTGAACTTCAATGGGTGAGTTTCTAGGTGTATTTTGACCCGCTGAATCCAAAAATCCAACCTTTGATACACGAAAATACACCTGGAAAGAAGTTATTTCGCATGGTACGAAAAAGAGATGATCGAAAATATCTGTTTCCAGAATCGAAATCGAACTTTGATGGGTGGGTTTATATGTGTATTTTGACCCGCTGAATCCGAAAATTCAAGCTTTGATGACCAAAAATATGCTTGGAAAAAAGTTATTTCGCATGGTACGAAAAAGAGATGATCGACAATATTTTTTTTCAGAATCAAAGTCGGACTTTGATGGGTGAGTTTCTAGGTGTATTTTGTCACGCTGAATCCGAAAATCCAAACTTTGATGAGCAAAAATATGCGTGGAAAAAAGTTATTTCGCATGGTACGAAAAGGAGATGATCGAAAATATCTGTCTCCAGAATCGGAATCGAACTTCGATGGGTGAGTTTCTAGGTGTATTTTGACCCGCTGAATCCGAAAATCCAACCTTTGATGACCAAAAATATGCTTGCAAGAAAGTCATTTCGCATGGTACGAAAAAGAGATGATCGAAAATATTTTTTTTCAGAATCGAAATCGGACTTTAATGGGTGAGTTTCTAGGTGTATTCCGAACCGCTGAATCCAAGAATCCAACCTCTTATGACCAAAAATATGCTTGGAAAAAAGTTATTTCGCATTGTACGAAAAAGAGATGATCGAAAATATTTTTTTTCAGAATCAAAATCGGACTTTGATGGGTGAATATCTAGGTGTAATTCGACTCGCTGAATCCGAAAATCCAACCTTTGATGACCAAAAATATGCTTGGAAAAAAGTTATTTCGCATGGTACGAAAAAGAGATGATCGAAAATATCTGTCTCCAGAATCGAAATCGAACTTTGATGGGTGGGTTTATATGTGTATTTTGACCCGCTGAATCCGAAAATTCAAGCTTTGATGACCAAAAATATGCTTGGAAAAAAGTTATTTCGCATGGTACGAAAAAGAGATGATCGACAATATTTTTTTTCAGAATCAAAGTCGGACTTTGATGGGTGAGTTTCTAGGTGTATTTTGTCACGCTGAATCCGAAAATCCAAACTTTGATTAGCAAAAATATGCGTGGAAAAAAGTTATTTCGCATGGTACGAAAAAGAGATGATCGAAAATATCTGTCTCCAGAATCGGAATCGAACTTTAATGGGTGAGTTTATAGGTGTATTTTGACCCGCTGAATCCAAAAATCCAACCTTTGATGCACGAAAATACACCTGGTAAGAAGTTATTGCGCATGGTACGAAAAAGAGATGATCGAGAATACTTTTTTCCAGAACCGAAATCGAACTCTAATGGGTGAGTTTCTAGGTGTATTTTGACCCGCTGAATCCAAAAATCCAACCTTTGATACACGAAAATACACCTGGAAAAAAGTTATTTCGCATGGTACGAAAAAGAGATGATCGCAAATATTTATTTCCAGCACCGAAATCGAACTTTAATGGGTGAGTTTCTAGGTGTATTTTGACCCGCTGAATCCAAAAATCCAACCTTCGATACACGAAAACACACCTGGAAAGAAGTTATTCCGCATGGTACGAAAAAGAGATGATCGAAAATATTTTTTTCCAGAACCGAAATCGAACTTAATTGGGTGAGTTTCTAGGTGTATTTCGACCCGCTGAATTCGAAAATCCAACCTTTGATGACCAAAAATATTATTGGAAAAAAGTTATTGCGCATGGTACGAAAAAGAAATGATCGGAAATATCTGTCTCCAGAATCGGAATCGAACTTTGATGGGTGGGTTTATAGGTGTATTTTGACCCGCTGAATCCGGAAATCCAACCTCTGATGACCAAAAATATGCTTGCAAAAAAGTCATTCCGCATGGTACGAAAAAGAGATGATCGAAAATATTTTTTTCAGAATCGAAATCGGACTTTAATGAGTGAGTTTCTAGGTGTATTCCGACCCGCTGAATCCAAGAATCCAACCTCTTATGACCAAAAATATGCTTGGAAAAAAGTTATTTCGCATTGTACGAAAAAGAGATGATCGAAAATATTTTTTTTCAGAATCAAAGTCGGACTTTGATGGGTGAGTTTCTAGGTGTATTTTGTCACGCTGAATCCGAAAATCCAAACTTTGATGAGCAAAAATATGCGTGGAAAAAAATTATTTCGCATGGTACGAAAAGGAGATGATCGAAAATATCTGTCTCCAGAATCGAAATCGAACTTTAATGGGTGAGTTTCTAGGTGTATTTTGACCCGCTGAATCCAAGAATCCAACCTTCGATTGACGAAAATACACCTGGAAAGAAGTTATTCCGCATGGTACGAAAAAAAGACGATCGAAAATATTTTTTTCCAGAACCGAAATTGAACTTCAATGGGTGAGTTTCTAGGTGTATTTTGACCCGCTGAATCCAAAAATCCAACCTTTGATACACGAAAATACACCTGGAAAGAAGTTATTTCGCATGGTACGAAAAAGAGATGATCGAAAATATTTTTTTTCAGAATCAAAGTCGGACTTTGATGGGTGAGTTTCTAGGTGTATTTCGTCCCGCTGAATCTGAAAATCCAAACTTTGATCAGCAAAAATGTGCTTGGAAAAAAGTTATTTCGCATGGTACGAAAAAGAGATGATCGAAAATATCTGTCTCCAGAATCGAAATCGAACTTTAATGGGTGAGTTTCTAGGTGTATTTTGACCCGCTGGATCCACAAATCCAACCTTCGATTGACGAAAATACACCTGGAAAGAAGTTATTTCGCATGGTACGAAAAAAAGATGATCGAAAATATTTTTTTCCAGAACCGAAATTGAACTTCAATGGGTGAGTTTCTAGGTGTATTTTGACCCGCTGAATCCAAAAATCCAACCTTTGATACACGAAAATACACCTGGAAAGAAGTTATTTCGCATGGTACGAAAAGGAGATGATCGAAAATATCTGTCTCCAGAATCGGAATCGAACTTCGATGGGTGAGTTTCTAGGTGTATTTTGACCCGCTGAATCCGAAAATCCAACCTTTGATGACCAAAAATATGCTTGCAAGAAAGTCATTTCGCATGGTACGAAAAAGAGATGATCGAAAATATTTTTTTTCAGAATCGAAATCGGACTTTAATGGGTGAGTTTCTAGGTGTATTCCGAACCGCTGAATCCAAGAATCCAACCTCTTATGACCAAAAATATGCTTGGAAAAAAGTTATTTCGCATTGTACGAAAAAGAGATGATCGAAAATATTTTTTTTCAGAATCAAAATCGGACTTTGATGGGTGAATATCTAGGTGTAATTCGACTCGCTGAATCCGAAAATCCAACCTTTGATGACCAAAAATATGCTTGGAAAAAAGTTATTTCGCATGGTACGAAAAAGAGATGATCGAAAATATCTGTTTCCAGAATCGAAATCGAACTTTGATGGGTGGGTTTATATGTGTATTTTGACCCGCTGAATCCGAAAATTCAAGCTTTGATGACCAAAAATATGCTTGGAAAAAAGTTATTTCGCATGGTACGAAAAAGAGATGATCGACAATATTTTTTTTCAGAATCAAAGTCGGACTTTGATGGGTGAGTTTCTAGGTGTATTTTGTCACGCTGAATCCGAAAATCCAAACTTTGATGAGCAAAAATATGCGTGGAAAAAAGTTATTTCGCATGGTACGAAAAGGAGATGATCGAAAATATCTGTCTCCAGAATCGGAATCGAACTTCGATGGGTGAGTTTCTAGGTGTATTTTGACCCGCTGAATCCGAAAATCCAACCTTTGATGACCAAAAATATGCTTGCAAGAAAGTCATTTCGCATGGTACGAAAAAGAGATGATCGAAAATATTTTTTTTCAGAATCGAAATCGGACTTTAATGGGTGAGTTTCTAGGTGTATTCCGAACCGCTGAATCCAAGAATCCAACCTCTTATGACCAAAAATATGCTTGGAAAAAAGTTATTTCGCATTGTACGAAAAAGAGATGATCGAAAATATTTTTTTTCAGAATCAAAATCGGACTTTGATGGGTGAATATCTAGGTGTAATTCGACTCGCTGAATCCGAAAATCCAACCTTTGATGACCAAAAATATGCTTGGAAAAAAGTTATTTCGCATGGTACGAAAAAGAGATGATCGAAAATATCTGTCTCCAGAATCGAAATCGAACTTTGATGGGTGGGTTTATATGTGTATTTTGACCAGCTGAATCCGAAAATTCAAGCTTTGATGACCAAAAATATGCTTGGAAAAAAGTTATTTCGCATGGTACGAAAAAGAGATGATCGACAATATTTTTTTTCAGAATCAAAGTCGGACTTTGATGGGTGAGTTTCTAGGTGTATTTTGACCCGCTGAATCCAAAAATCCAACCTTCGATACACGAAAATACACCTGGAAAGAAGTTATTCCGCATGGTACGAAAAAGAGATGATCGAAAATATTTTTTTCCAGAACCGAAATCGAACTTAATTGGGTGAATTTCTAGGTGTTTTTCGACCCGCTGAATCCGAAAATCCAACCTTTGATGACCAAAAATATGATTGGAAAAAAGTTATTTCGCATGGTACGAAAAAGAAATGATCGGAAATATCTGTCTCCAGAATCGGAATCGAATTTTGATGGGTGGGTTTATAGGTGTATTTTGACCCGCTGAATCCGGAAATCCAACCTTTGATGACCAAAAATATGCTTGCAAAAAAGTCATTCCGCATGGTACGAAAAAGAGATGATCGAAAATATTTTTTTCAGAATCGAAATCGGACTTTAATGGGTGAGTTTCTAGGTGTATTCCGACCCGCTGAATCCAAGAATCCAACCTCTTATGACCAAAAATATGCTTGGAAAAAAGTTATTTCGCATTGTACGAAAAGGAGATGATCGAAAATATCTGTCTCCAGAATCGAAATCGAACTGTAATGGGTGAGTTTCTAGGTGTATTTTGACCCGCTGAATCCAAAAATCCAACCTTCGATTGAAGAAAATACACCTGGAAAGAAGTTATTTCGCATGGTACGAAAAAAAGACGATCGAAAATATTTTTTTCCAGAATCAAAGTCGGACTTTGATGGGTGAGTTTCTAGGTGTATTTCGTCCCGCTGAATCTGAAAATCCAAACTTTGATGAGCAAAAATATGCTTGGAAAAAAGTTATTTCGCATGGTACGAAAAAGAGATGATCGAAAATATCTGTCTCCAGAATCGAAATCGAACTTTAATGGGTGAGTTTCTAGGTGTATTTTGACCCGCTGAATCCACAAATCCAACCTTCGATACACGAAAATACACCTGGAAAGAAGTTATTTCGCATGGTACGAAAAAGAGATGATCGAAAATATTTTTTTTCAGAATCAAAGTCGGACTTTGATGGTTGAGTTTCTAGGTGTATTTCGTCCCGCTGAATCTGAAAATCCAAACTTTGATGAGCAAAAATGTGCTTGGAAAAAAGTTATTTCGCATGGTACGAAAAAGAGATGATCGAAAATATCTGTCTCCAGAATCGAAATCGAACTTTAATGGGTGAGTTTCTAGGTGTATTTTGACCCGCTGAATCCACAAATCCAACCTTCGATTGACGAAAATACACCTGGAAAGAAGTTATTTCGCATGGTACGAAAAAAAGATGATCGAAAATATTTTTTTCCAGAACCGAAATTGAACTTCAATGGGTGAGTTTCTAGGTGTATTTTGACCCGCTGAATCCAAAAATCCAACCTTTGATACACGAAAATACACCTGGAAAGAAGTTATTTCGCATGGTACGAAAAAGAGATGATCGCAAATATTTATTTCCAGAACCGAAATCGAACTTTAATGGGTGAGTTTCTAGGTGTATTTTGACCCGCTGAATCCAAAAATCCAGCCTTCGATACACGAAAATACACCTGGAAAGAAGTTATTCCGCATGGTACGAAAAAGAGATGATCGAAAATATTTTTTTCCAGAACCGAAATCGAACTTAATTGGGTGAGTTTCTAGGTGTTTTTCGACCCGCTGAATCCGAAAATCCAACCTTTGATGACCAAAAATATGATTGGAAAAAAGTTATTTCGCATGGTACGAAAAAGAAATGATCGGAAATATCTGTCTCCAGAATCGGAATCGAACTTTGATGGGTGGGTTTATAGGTGTATTTTGACCCGCTGAATCCGGAAATCCAACCTTTGATGACCAAAAATATGCTTGCAAAAAAGTCATTTCGCATGGTACGAAAAAGAGATGATCGAAAATATTTTTTTCAGAATCGAAATCGGACTTTAATGGGTGAGTTTCTAGGTGTATTCCGACCCGCTGAATCCAAGAATCCAACCTCTTATGACCAAAAATATGCTTGGAAAAAAGTTATTTCGCATTGTACGAAAAGGAGATGATCGAAAATATCTGTCTCCAGAATCGAAATCGAACTTTAATGGGTGAGTTTCTAGGTGTATTTTGACCCGCTGAATCCAAAAATCCAACCTTCGATTGAAGAAAATACACCTGGAAAGAAGTTATTTCGCATGGTACGAAAAAAAGACGATCGAAAATATTTTTTTCCAGAATCAAAGTCGGACTTTGATGGGTGAGTTTCTAGGTGTATTTCGTCCCGCTGAATCTGAAAATCCAAACTTTGATGAGCAAAAATGTGCTTGGAAAAAAGTTATTTCGCATGGTACGAAAAAGAGATGATCGAAAATATCTGTCTCCAGAATCGAAATCGAACTTTAATGGGTGAGTTTCTAGGTGTATTTTGACCCGCTGAATCCACAAATCCAACCTTCGATACACGAAAATACACCTGGAAAGAAGTTATTTCGCATGGTACGAAAAAGAGATGATCGAAAATATTTTTTTTCAGAATCAAAGTCGGACTTTGATGGGTGAGTTTCTAGGTGTATTTCGTCCCGCTGAATCTGAAAATCCAAACTTTGATGAGCAAAAATGTGCTTGGAAAAAAGTTATTTCGCATGGTACGAAAAAGAGATGATCGAAAATATCTGTCTCCAGAATCGAAATCGAACTTTAATGGGTGAGTTTCTAGGTGTATTTTGACCCGCTGAATCCACAAATCCAACCTTCGATTGACGAAAATACACCTGGAAAGAAGTTATTTCGCATGGTACGAAAAAAAGATGATCGAAAATATTTTTTTCCAGAACCGAAATTGAACTTCAATGGGTGAGTTTCTAGGTGTATTTTGACCCGCTGAATCAAAAAATCCAACCTTTGATACACGAAAATACACCTGGAAAGAAGTTATTTCGCATGGTACGAAAAGGAGATGATCGAAAATATCTGTCTCCAGAATCGGAATCGAACTTCGATGGGTGAGTTTCTAGGTGTATTTTGACCCGCTGAATCCGAAAATCCAACCTTTGATGACCAAAAATATGCTTGCAAAAAAGTCATTTCGCATGGTACGAAAAAGAGATGATCGAAAATATTTTTT
Organism: Phymatocera aterrima; assembly: GCA_963170745.1. Classification (NCBI taxonomy): domain Eukaryota; kingdom Metazoa; phylum Arthropoda; class Insecta; order Hymenoptera; family Tenthredinidae; genus Phymatocera; species Phymatocera aterrima. Next base: position 716,125 of record CAUJGY010000082.1, read on the forward strand.
TTCAGAATCGAAATCGGACTTTAATGGGTGAGTTTCTAGGTGTATTCCGAACCGCTGAATCCAAGAATCCAACCTCTTATGACCAAAAATATGCTTGGAAAAAAGTTATTTCGCATTGTACGAAAAAGAGATGATCGAAAATATTTTTTTTCAGAATCAAAATCGGACTTTGATGGGTGAATATCTAGGTGTAATTCGACTCGCTGAATCCGAAAATCCAACCTTTGATGACCAAAAATATGCTTGGAAAAAAGTTATTTCGCATGGTACGAAAAAGAGATGATCGAAAATATCTGTTTCCAGAATCGAAATCGAACTTTGATGGGTGGGTTTATATGTGTATTTTGACCCGCTGAATCCGAAAATTCAAGCTTTGATGACCAAAAATATGCTTGGAAAAAAGTTATTTCGCATGGTACGAAAAAGAGATGATCGACAATATTTTTTTTCAGAATCAAAGTCGGACTTTGATGGGTGAGTTTCTAGGTGTATTTTGTCACGCTGAATCCGAAAATCCAAACTTTGATGAGCAAAAATATGCGTGGAAAAAAGTTATTTCGCATGGTACGAAAAGGAGATGATCGAAAATATCTGTCTCCAGAATCGGAATCGAACTTCGATGGGTGAGTTTCTAGGTGTATTTTGACCCGCTGAATCCGAAAATCCAACCTTTGATGACCAAAAATATGCTTGCAAGAAAGTCATTTCGCATGGTACGAAAAAGAGATGATCGAAAATATTTTTTTTCAGAATCGAAATCGGACTTTAATGGGTGAGTTTCTAGGTGTATTCCGAACCGCTGAATCCAAGAATCCAACCTCTTATGACCAAAAATATGCTTGGAAAAAAGTTATTTCGCATTGTACGAAAAAGAGATGATCGAAAATATTTTTTTTCAGAATCAAAATCGGACTTTGATGGGTGAATATCTAGGTGTAATTCGACTCGCTGAATCCGAAAATCCAACCTTTGATGACCAAAAATATGCTTGGAAAAAAGTTATTTCGCATGGTACGAAAAAGAGATGATCGAAAATATCTGTCTCCAGAATCGAAATCGAACTTTGATGGGTGGGTTTATATGTGTATTTTGACCCGCTGAATCCGAAAATTCAAGCTTTGATGACCAAAAATATGCTTGGAAAAAAGTTATTTCGCATGGTACAAAAAAGAGATGATCGACAATATTTTTTTTCAGAATCAAAGTCGGACTTTGATGGGTGAGTTTCTAGGTGTATTTTGTCACGCTGAATCCGAAAATCCAAACTTTGATTAGCAAAAATATGCGTGGAAAAAAGTTATTTCGCATGGTACGAAAAAGAGATGATCGAAAATATCTGTCTCCAGAATCGGAATCGAACTTTAATGGGTGAGTTTATAGGTGTATTTTGACCCGCTGAATCCAAAAATCCAACCTTTGATGCACGAAAATACACCTGGTAAGAAGTTATTGCGCATGGTACGAAAAAGAGATGATCGAGAATACTTTTTTCCAGAACCGAAATCGAACTCTAATGGGTGAGTTTCTAGGTGTATTTTGACCCGCTGAATCCAAAAATCCAACCTTTGATACACGAAAATACACCTGGAAAAAAGTTATTTCGCATGGTACGAAAAAGAGATGATCGCAAATATTTATTTCCAGAACCGAAATCGAACTTTAATGGGTGAGTTTCTAGGTGTATTTTGACCCGCTGAATCCAAAAATCCAACCTTCGATACACGAAAATACACCTGGAAAGAAGTTATTCCGCATGGTACGAAAAAGAGATGATCGAAAATATTTTTTTCCAGAACCGAAATCGAACTTAATTGGGTGAGTTTCTAGGTGTATTTCGACCCGCTGAATTCGAAAATCCAACCTTTGATGACCAAAAATATTATTGGAAAAAAGTTATTTCGCATGGTACGAAAAAGAAATGATCGGAAATATCTGTCTCCAGAATCGGAATCGAACTTTGATGGGTGGGTTTATAGGTGTATTTTGACCCGCTGAATCCGGAAATCCAACCTCTGATGACCAAAAATATGCTTGCAAAAAAGTCATTCCGCATGGTACGAAAAAGAGATGATCGAAAATATTTTTTTCAGAATCGAAATCGGACTTTAATGAGTGAGTTTCTAGGTGTATTCCGACCCGCTGAATCCAAGAATCCAACCTCTTATGACCAAAAATATGCTTGGAAAAAAGTTATTTCGCATTGTACGAAAAAGAGATGATCGAAAATATTTTTTTTCAGAATCAAAGTCGGACTTTGATGGGTGAGTTTCTAGGTGTATTTTGTCACGCTGAATCCGAAAATCCAAACTTTGATGAGCAAAAATATGCGTGGAAAAAAATTATTTCGCATGGTACGAAAAGGAGATGATCGAAAATATCTGTCTCCAGAATCGAAATCGAACTTTAATGGGTGAGTTTCTAGGTGTATTTTGACCCGCTGAATCCAAGAATCCAACCTTCGATTGACGAAAATACACCTGGAAAGAAGTTATTCCGCATGGTACGAAAAAAAGACGATCGAAAATATTTTTTTCCAGAACCGAAATTGAACTTCAATGGGTGAGTTTCTAGGTGTATTTTGACCCGCTGAATCCAAAAATCCAACCTTTGATACACGAAAATACACCTGGAAAGAAGTTATTTCGCATGGTACGAAAAAGAGATGATCGAAAATATTTTTTTTCAGAATCAAAGTCGGACTTTGATGGGTGAGTTTCTAGGTGTATTTCGTCCCGCTGAATCTGAAAATCCAAACTTTGATCAGCAAAAATGTGCTTGGAAAAAAGTTATTTCGCATGGTACGAAAAAGAGATGATCGAAAATATCTGTCTCCAGAATCGAAATCGAACTTTAATGGGTGAGTTTCTAGGTGTATTTTGACCCGCTGGATCCACAAATCCAACCTTCGATTGACGAAAATACACCTGGAAAGAAGTTATTTCGCATGGTACGAAAAAAAGATGATCGAAAATATTTTTTTCCAGAACCGAAATTGAACTTCAATGGGTGAGTTTCTAGGTGTATTTTGACCCGCTGAATCCAAAAATCCAACCTTTGATACACGAAAATACACCTGGAAAGAAGTTATTTCGCATGGTACGAAAAGGAGATGATCGAAAATATCTGTCTCCAGAATCGGAATCGAACTTCGATGGGTGAGTTTCTAGGTGTATTTTGACCCGCTGAATCCGAAAATCCAACCTTTGATGAGCAAAAATATGCGTGGAAAAAAATTATTTCGCATGGTACGAAAAGGAGATGATCGAAAATATCTGTCTCCAGAATCGAAATCGAACTTTAATGGGTGAGTTTCTAGGTGTATTTTGACCCGCTGAATCCAAGAATCCAACCTTCGATTGACGAAAATACACCTGGAAAGAAGTTATTCCGCATGGTACGAAAAAAAGACGATCGAAAATATTTTTTTCCAGAACCGAAATTGAACTTCAATGGGTGAGTTTCTAGGTGTATTTTGACCCGCTGAATCCAAAAATCCAACCTTTGATACACGAAAATACACCTGGAAAGAAGTTATTTCGCATGGTACGAAAAAGAGATGATCGAAAATATTTTTTTTCAGAATCAAAGTCGGACTTTGATGGGTGAGTTTCTAGGTGTATTTCGTCCCGCTGAATCTGAAAATCCAAACTTTGATCAGCAAAAATGTGCTTGGAAAAAAGTTATTTCGCATGGTACGAAAAAGAGATGATCGAAAATATCTGTCTCCAGAATCGAAATCGAACTTTAATGGGTGAGTTTCTAGGTGTATTTTGACCCGCTGGATCCACAAATCCAACCTTCGATTGACGAAAATACACCTGGAAAGAAGTTATTTCGCATGGTACGAAAAAAAGATGATCGAAAATATTTTTTTCCAGAACCGAAATTGAACTTCAATGGGTGAGTTTCTAGGTGTATTTTGACCCGCTGAATCCAAAAATCCAACCTTTGATACACGAAAATACACCTGGAAAGAAGTTATTTCGCATGGTACGAAAAGGAGATGATCGAAAATATCTGTCTCCAGAATCGGAATCGAACTTCGATGGGTGAGTTTCTAGGTGTATTTTGACCCGCTGAATCCGAAAATCCAACCTTTGATGACCAAAAATATGCTTGCAAGAAAGTCATTTCGCATGGTACGAAAAAGAGATGATCGAAAATATTTTTTTTCAGAATCGAAATCGGACTTTAATGGGTGAGTTTCTAGGTGTATTCCGAACCGCTGAATCCAAGAATCCAACCTCTTATGACCAAAAATATGCTTGGAAAAAAGTTATTTCGCATTGTACGAAAAAGAGATGATCGAAAATATTTTTTTTCAGAATCAAAATCGGACTTTGATGGGTGAATATCTAGGTGTAATTCGACTCGCTGAATCCGAAAATCCAACCTTTGATGACCAAAAATATGCTTGGAAAAAAGTTATTTCGCATGGTACGAAAAAGAGATGATCGAAAATATCTGTCTCCAGAATCGAAATCGAACTTTGATGGGTGGGTTTATATGTGTATTTTGACCCGCTGAATCCGAAAATTCAAGCTTTGATGACCAAAAATATGCTTGGAAAAAAGTTATTTCGCATGGTACGAAAAAGAGATGATCGACAATATTTTTTTTCAGAATCAAAGTCGGACTTTGATGGGTGAGTTTCTAGGTGTATTTTGTCACGCTGAATCCGAAAATCCAAACTTTGATTAGCAAAAATATGCGTGGAAAAAAGTTATTTCGCATGGTACGAAAAAGAGATGATCGAAAATATCTGTCTCCAGAATCGGAATCGAACTTTAATGGGTGAGTTTATAGGTGTATTTTGACCCGCTGAATTTAAAAATCCAACCTTTGATGCACGAAAATACACCTGGTAAGAAGTTATTGCGCATGGTACGAAAAAGAGATGATCGAGAATACTTTTTTCCAGAACCGAAATCGAACTCTAATGGGTGAGTTTCTAGGTGTATTTTGACCCGCTGAATCCAAAAATCCAACCTTTGATACACGAAAATACACCTGGAAAAAAGTTATTTCGCATGGTACGAAAAAGAGATGATCGCAAATATTTATTTCCAGAACCGAAATCGAACTTTAATGGGTGAGTTTCTAGGTGTATTTTGACCCGCTGAATCCAAAAATCCAACCTTCGATACACGAAAATACACCTGGAAAGAAGTTATTCCGCATGGTACGAAAAAGAGATGATCGAAAATATTTTTTTCCAGAACCGAAATCGAACTTAATTGGGTGAGTTTCTAGGTGTATTTCGACCCGCTGAATTCGAAAATCCAACCTTTGATGACCAAAAATATTATTGGAAAAAAGTTATTTCGCATGGTACGAAAAAGAAATGATCGGAAATATCTGTCTCCAGAATCGGAATCGAACTTTGATGGGTGGGTTTATAGGTGTATTTTGACCCGCTGAATCCGGAAATCCAACCTCTGATGACCAAAAATATGCTTGCAAAAAAGTCATTCCGCATGGTACGAAAAAGAGATGATCGAAAATATTTTTTTCAGAATCGAAATCGGACTTTAATGGGTGAGTTTCTAGGTGTATTCCGACCCGCTGAATCCAAGAATCCAACCTCTTATGACCAAAAATATGCTTGGAAAAAAGTTATTTCGCATTGTACGAAAAAGAGATGATCGAAAATATTTTTTTTCAGAATCAAAGTCGGACTTTGATGGGTGAGTTTCTAGGTGTATTTTGTCACGCTGAATCCGAAAATTCAAACTTTGATGAGCAAAAATATGCGTGGAAAAAAATTATTTCGCATGGTACGAAAAGGAGATGATCGAAAATATCTGTCTCCAGAATCGAAATCGAACTTTAATGGGTGAGTTTCTAGGTGTATTTTGACCCGCTGAATCCAAGAATCCAACCTTCGATTGACGAAAATACACCTGGAAAGAAGTTATTCCGCATGGTACGAAAAAAAGACGATCGAAAATATTTTTTTCCAGAACCGAAATTGAACTTCAATGGGTGAGTTTCTAGGTGTATTTTGACCCGCTGAATCCAAAAATCCAACCTTTGATACACGAAAATACACCTGGAAAGAAGTTATTTCGCATGGTACGAAAAAGAGATGATCGAAAATATTTTTTTTCAGAATCAAAGTCGGACTTTGATGGGTGAGTTTCTAGGTGTATTTCGTCCCGCTGAATCTGAAAATCCAAACTTTGATCAGCAAAAATGTGCTTGGAAAAAAGTTATTTCGCATGGTACGAAAAAGAGATGATCGAAAATATCTGTCTCCAGAATCGAAATCGAACTTTAATGGGTGAGTTTCTAGGTGTATTTTGACCCGCTGGATCCACAAATCCAACCTTCGATTGACGAAAATACACCTGGAAAGAAGTTATTTCGCATGGTACGAAAAAAAGATGATCGAAAATATTTTTTTCCAGAACCGAAATTGAACTTCAATGGGTGAGTTTCTAGGTGTATTTTGACCCGCTGAATCCAAAAATCCAACCTTTGATACACGAAAATACACCTGGAAAGAAGTTATTTCGCATGGTACGAAAAGGAGATGATCGAAAATATCTGTCTCCAGAATCGGAATCGAACTTCGATGGGTGAGTTTCTAGGTGTATTTTGACCCGCTGAATCCGAAAATCCAACCTTTGATGACCAAAAATATGCTTGCAAGAAAGTCATTTCGCATGGTACGAAAAAGAGATGATCGAAAATATTTTTTTTCAGAATCGAAATCGGACTTTAATGGGTGAGTTTCTAGGTGTATTCCGAACCGCTGAATCCAAGAATCCAACCTCTTATGACCAAAAATATGCTTGGAAAAAAGTTATTTCGCATTGTACGAAAAAGAGATGATCGAAAATATTTTTTTTCAGAATCAAAATCGGACTTTGATGGGTGAATATCTAGGTGTAATTCGACTCGCTGAATCCGAAAATCCAACCTTTGATGACCAAAAATATGCTTGGAAAAAAGTTATTTCGCATGGTACGAAAAAGAGATGATCGAAAATATCTGTCTCCAGAATCGAAATCGAACTTTGATGGGTGGGTTTATATGTGTATTTTGACCCGCTGAATCCGAAAATTCAAGCTTTGATGACCAAAAATATGCTTGGAAAAAAGTTATTTCGCATGGTACGAAAAAGAGATGATCGACAATATTTTTTTTCAGAATCAAAGTCGGACTTTGATGGGTGAGTTTCTAGGTGTATTTTGTCACGCTGAATCCGAAAATCCAAACTTTGATTAGCAAAAATATGCGTGGAAAAAAGTTATTTCGCATGGTACGAAAAAGAGATGATCGAAAATATCTGTCTCCAGAATCGGAATCGAACTTTAATGGGTGAGTTTATAGGTGTATTTTGACCCGCTGAATCCAAAAATCCAACCTTTGATGCACGAAAATACACCTGGTAAGAAGTTATTGCGCATGGTACGAAAAAGAGATGATCGAGAATACTTTTTTCCAGAACCGAAATCGAACTCTAATGGGTGAGTTTCTAGGTGTATTTTGACCCGCTGAATCCAAAAATCCAACCTTTGATACACGAAAATACACCTGGAAAAAAGTTATTCCGCATGGTACGAAAAAGAGATGATCGAAAATATTTTTTTCCAGAACCGAAATCGAACTTAATTGGGTGAGTTTCTAGGTGTATTTCGACCCGCTGAATTCGAAAATCCAACCTTTGATGACCAAAAATATTATTGGAAAAAAGTTATTTCGCATGGTACGAAAAAGAAATGATCGGAAATATCTGTCTCCAGAATCGGAATCGAACTTTGATGGGTGGGTTTATAGGTGTATTTTGACCCGCTGAATCCGGAAATCCAACCTCTGATGACCAAAAATATGCTTGCAAAAAAGTCATTCCGCATGGTACGAAAAAGAGATGATCGAAAATATTTTTTTCAGAATCGAAATCGGACTTTAATGGGTGAGTTTCTAGGTGTATTCCGACCCGCTGAATCCAAGAATCCAACCTCTTATGACCAAAAATATGCTTGGAAAAAAGTTATTTCGCATTGTACGAAAAAGAGATGATCGAAAATATTTTTTTTCAGAATCAAAGTCGGACTTTGATGGGTGAGTTTCTAGGTGTATTTTGTCACGCTGAATCCGAAAATTCAAACTTTGATGAGCAAAAATATGCGTGGAAAAAAATTATTTCGCATGGTACGAAAAGGAGATGATCGAAAATATCTGTCTCCAGAATCGAAATCGAACTTTAATGGGTGAGTTTCTAGGTGTATTTTGACCCGCTGAATCCAAGAATCCAACCTTCGATTGACGAAAATACACCTGGAAAGAAGTTATTCCGCATGGTACGAAAAAAAGACGATCGAAAATATTTTTTTCCAGAACCGAAATTGAACTTCAATGGGTGAGTTTCTAGGTGTATTTTGACCCGCTGAATCCAAAAATCCAACCTTTGATACACGAAAATACACCTGGAAAGAAGTTATTTCGCATGGTACGAAAAAGAGATGATCGAAAATATTTTTTTTCAGAATCAAAGTCGGACTTTGATGGGTGAGTTTCTAGGTGTATTTCGTCCCGCTGAATCTGAAAATCCAAACTTTGATCAGCAAAAATGTGCTTGGAAAAAAGTTATTTCGCATGGTACGAAAAAAAGACGATCGAAAATATTTTTTTCCAGAACCGATATTGAACTTCAATGGGTGAGTTTCTAGGTGTATTTTGACCCGCTGAATCCAAAAATCCAACCTTTGATACACGAAAATACACCTGGAAAGAAGTTATTTCGCATGGTACGAAAAGGAGATGATCGAAAATATCTGTCTCCAGAATCGGAATCGAACTTCGATGGGTGAGTTTCTAGGTGTATTTTGACCCGCTGAATCCGAAAATCCAACCTTTGATGACCAAAAATATGCTTGCAAAAAAGTCATTTCGCATGGTACGAAAAAGAGATGATCGAAAATATTTTTTTTCAAAATCGAAATCGGACTTTAATGGGTGAGTTTCTAGGTGTATTCCGAACCGCTGAATCCAAGAATCCGACCTCTTATGACCAAAAATATGCTTGGAAAAAAGGTATTTCGCATTGTACGAAAAAGAGATGATCGAAAATATTTTTTTTCAGAATGAAAATCGGACTTTGATGGGTGAATATCTAGGTGTAATTCGACTCGCTGAATCCGAAAATCCAACCTTTGATGACCAAAAATATGCTTGGAAAAAAGTTATTTCGCATGGTACGAAAAAGAGATGATCGAAAATATCTGTCTCCAGAATCGAAATCGAACTTTGATGGGTGGGTTTATATGTGTATTTTGACCCGCTGAATCCGAAAATTCAAGCTTTGATGACCAAAAATATGCTTGGAAAAAAGTTATTTCGCATGGTACGAAAAAGAGATGATCGACAATATTTTTTTTCAGAATCAAAGTCGGACTTTGATGGGTGAGTTTCTAGGTGTATTTTGTCACGCTGAATCCGAAAATCCAAACTTTGATTAGCAAAAATATGCGTGGAAAAAAGTTATTTCGCATGGTACGAAAAAGAGATGATCGAAAATATCTGTCTCCAGAATCGGAATCGAACTTTAATGGGTGAGTTTATAGGTGTATTTTGACCCGCTGAATCCAAAAATCCAACCTTTGATGCACGAAAATACACCTGGTAAGAAGTTATTGCGCATGGTACGAAAAAGAGATGATCGAGAATACTTTTTTCCAGAACCGAAATCGAACTCTAATGGGTGAGTTTCTAGGTGTATTTTGACCCGCTGAATCCAAAAATCCAACCTTTGATACACGAAAATACACCTGGAAAAAAGTTATTTCGCATGGTACGAAAAAGAGATGATCGCAAATATTTATTTCCAGAACCGAAATCGAACTTTAATGGGTGAGTTTCTAGGTGTATTTTGACCCGCTGAATCCAAAAATCCAACCTTCGATACACGAAAATACACCTGGAAAGAAGTTATTCCGCATGGTACGAAAAAGAGATGATCGAAAATATTTTTTTCCAGAACCGAAATCGAACTTAATTGGGTGAGTTTCTAGGTGTATTTCGACCCGCTGAATTCGAAAATCCAACCTTTGATGACCAAAAATATTATTGGAAAAAAGTTATTTCGCATGGTACGAAAAAGAAATGATCGGAAATATCTGTCTCCAGAATCGGAATCGAACTTTGATGGGTGGGTTTATAGGTGTATTTTGACCCGCTGAATCCGGAAATCCAACCTCTGATGACCAAAAATATGCTTGCAAAAAAGTCATTCCGCATGGTACGAAAAAGAGATGATCGAAAATATTTTTTTCAGAATCGAAATCGGACTTTAATGGGTGAGTTTCTAGGTGTATTCCGACCCGCTGAATCCAAGAATCCAACCTCTTATGACCAAAAATATGCTTGGAAAAAAGTTATTTCGCATTGTACGAAAAAGAGATGATCGAAAATATTTTTTTTCAGAATCAAAGTCGGACTTTGATGGGTGAGTTTCTAGGTGTATTTTGTCACGCTGAATCCGAAAATTCAAACTTTGATGAGCAAAAATATGCGTGGAAAAAAATTATTTCGCATGGTACGAAAAGGAGATGATCGAAAATATCTGTCTCCAGAATCGAAATCGAACTTTAATGGGTGAGTTTCTAGGTGTATTTTGACCCGCTGAATCCAAGAATCCAACCTTCGATTGACGAAAATACACCTGGAAAGAAGTTATTCCGCATGGTACGAAAAAAAGACGATCGAAAATATTTTTTTCCAGAACCGAAATTGAACTTCAATGGGTGAGTTTCTAGGTGTATTTTGACCCGCTGAATCCAAAAATCCAACCTTTGATACACGAAAATACACCTGGAAAGAAGTTATTTCGCATGGTACGAAAAAGAGATGATCGAAAATATTTTTTTTCAGAATCAAAGTCGGACTTTGATGGGTGAGTTTCTAGGTGTATTTCGTCCCGCTGAATCTGAAAATCCAAACTTTGATCAGCAAAAATGTGCTTGGAAAAAAGTTATTTCGCATGGTACGAAAAAAAGACGATCGAAAATATTTTTTTCCAGAACCGATATTGAACTTCAATGGGTGAGTTTCTAGGTGTATTTTGACCCGCTGAATCCAAAAATCCAACCTTTGATACACGAAAATACACCTGGAAAGAAGTTATTTCGCATGGTACGAAAAGGAGATGATCGAAAATATCTGTCTCCAGAATCGGAATCGAACTTCGATGGGTGAGTTTCTAGGTGTATTTTGACCCGCTGAATCCGAAAATCCAACCTTTGATGACCAAAAATATGCTTGCAAAAAAGTCATTTCGCATGGTACGAAAAAGAGATGATCGAAAATATTTTTTTTCAAAATCGAAATCGGACTTTAATGGGTGAGTTTCTAGGTGTATTCCGAACCGCTGAATCCAAGAATCCGACCTCTTATGACCAAAAATATGCTTGGAAAAAAGGTATTTCGCATTGTACGAAAAAGAGATGATCGAAAATATTTTTTTTCAGAATGAAAATCGGACTTTGATGGGTGAATATCTAGGTGTAATTCGACTCGCTGAATCCGAAAATCCAACCTTTGATGACCAAAAATATGCTTGGAAAAAAGTTATTTCGCATGGTACGAAAAAGAGATGATCGAAAATATCTGTCTCCAGAATCGAAATCGAACTTTGATGGGTGGGTTTATATGTGTATTTTGACCCGCTGAATCCGAAAATTCAAGCTTTGATGACCAAAAATATGCTTGGAAAAAAGTTATTTCGCATGGTACGAAAAAGAGATGATCGAAAATATTTTTTTCCAGAACCGAAATCGAACTTAATTGGGTGAGTTTCTAGGTGTATTTCGACCCGCTGAATCCGAAAATCCAACCTTTGATGTCCAAAAATATGCTTGGAAAAAAGTTATTTCGCATGGTACGAAAAAGAGATGATCGAAAATATCTGTCTCCAGAATCGGAATCGAACTTCGATGGGTGAGTTTCTAGGTGTAATTCGACTCGCTGAATCCGAAAATCCAACCTTTGATGACCAAAAATATGCTTGGAAAGAAGTTATTTCGCATGGTACGAAAAAGAGATGATCGAAAATATTTTTTTTCAGAATCAAAATCGGACTTTGATGGGTGAGTTTCTAGGTGTAATTCGACTCGCTGAATCCGAAAATCCAACCTTAGATGACCAAAAATATGCTTGGAAAAAAGTTATTTCGCATGGTACGAAAAAGAGATGATCGACAATATTTTTTTTCAGAATCAAAGTCGGACTTTGATGGGTGAGTTTCTAGGTGTATTTTGTCACGCTGAATCCGAAAATCCAAACTTTGATGAGCAAAAATATGCGTGGAAAAAAGTTATTTCGCATGGTACGAAAAAGAGATGATCGAAAATATCTGTCTCCAGAATCGGAATCGAACTTTAATGGGTGAGTTTATAGGTGTATTTTGACCCGCTGAATCCAAAAATCCAACCTTTGATGCACGAAAATACACCTGGTAAGAAGTTATTGCGCATGGTACGAAAAAGAGATGATCGAAAATACTTTTTTCCAGAACCGAAATCGAACTCTAATGGGTGAGTTTCTAGGTGTATTTTGACCCGCTGAATCCAAAAATCCAACCGTTGATACACGAAAATACACCTGGAAAGAAGTTATTTCGCATGGTACGAAAAAGAGATGATCGCAAATATTTATTTCCAGAACCGAAATCGAACTTCAATGGGTGAGTTTCTAGGTGTATTTTGACCCGCTGAATCCAAAAATCCAACCTTCGATACACGAAAATACACCTGGAAAGAAGTTATTCCGCATGGTACGAAAATGAGATGATCGAAAATATTTTTTTCCAGAACCGAAATCGAACTTAATTGGGTGAGTTTCTAGGTGTTTTTCGACCCGCTGAATCCGAAAATCCAACCTTTGATGACCAAAAATATGATTGGAAAAAAGTTATTTCGCATGGTACGAAAAAGAAATGATCGGAAATATCTGTCTCCAGAATCGGAATCGAACTTTGATGGGTGGGTTTATAGGTGTATTTTGACCCGCTGAATCCGGAAATCCAACCTTTGATGACCAAAAATATGCTTGCAAAAAAGTCATTCCGCATGGTACGAAAAAGAGACGATCGAAAATATTTTTTTCAGAATCGAAATCGGACTTCAATGGGTGAGTTTCTAGGTGTATTCCGACCCGCTGAATCCAAGAATCCAACCTCTTATGACCAAAAATATGCTTGGAAAAAAGTTATTTCGCATTGTACGAAAAGGAGATGATCGAAAATATCTGTCTCCAGAATCGAAATCGAACTTTAATGGGTGAGTTTCTAGGTGTATTTTGACCCGCTGAATCCAAAAATCCAACCTTCGATTGAAGAAAATACACCTGGAAAGAAGTTATTTCGCATGGTACGAAAAAGAGATGATCGCAAATATTTATTTCCAGAACCGAAATCGAACTTTAATGGGTGAGTTTCTAGGTGTATTTTGACCCGCTGAATCCGAAAATCCAAACTTTGATTAGCAAAAATATGCGTGGAAAAAAGTTATTTCGCATGGTACGAAAAAGAGATGATCGAAAATATCTGTCTCCAGAATCGGAATCGAACTTTAATGGGTGAGTTTATAGGTGTATTTTGACCCGCTGAATCCAAAAATCCAACCTTTGATGCACGAAAATACACCTGGTAAGAAGTTATTGCGCATGGTACGAAAAAGAGATGATCGAGAATACTTTTTTCCAGAACCGAAATCGAACTCTAATGGGTGAGTTTCTAGGTGTATTTTGACCCGCTGAATCCAAAAATCCAACCTTTGATACACGAAAATACACCTGGAAAAAAGTTATTTCGCATGGTACGAAAAAGAGATGATCGCAAATATTTATTTCCAGAACCGAAATCGAACTTTAATGGGTGAGTTTCTAGGTGTATTTTGACCCGCTGAATCCAAAAATCCAACCTTCGATACACGAAAATACACCTGGAAAGAAGTTATTCCGCATGGTACGAAAAAGAGATGATCGAAAATATTTTTTTCCAGAACCGAAATCGAACTTAATTGGGTGAGTTTCTAGGTGTATTTCGACCCGCTGAATTCGAAAATCCAACCTTTGATGACCAAAAATATTATTGGAAAAAAGTTATTTCGCATGGTACGAAAAAGAAATGATCGGAAATATCTGTCTCCAGAATCGGAATCGAACTTTGATGGGTGGGTTTATAGGTGTATTTTGACCCGCTGAATCCGGAAATCCAACCTCTGATGACCAAAAATATGCTTGCAAAAAAGTCATTCCGCATGGTACGAAAAAGAGATGATCGAAAATATTTTTTTCAGAATCGAAATCGGACTTTAATGGGTGAGTTTCTAGGTGTATTCCGACCCGCTGAATCCAAGAATCCAACCTCTTATGACCAAAAATATGCTTGGAAAAAAGTTATTTCGCATTGTACGAAAAAGAGATGATCGAAAATATTTTTTTTCAGAATCAAAGTCGGACTTTGATGGGTGAGTTTCTAGGTGTATTTTGTCACGCTGAATCCGAAAATTCAAACTTTGATGAGCAAAAATATGCGTGGAAAAAAATTATTTCGCATGGTACGAAAAGGAGATGATCGAAAATATCTGTCTCCAGAATCGAAATCGAACTTTAATGGGTGAGTTTCTAGGTGTATTTTGACCCGCTGAATCCAAGAATCCAACCTTCGATTGACGAAAATACACCTGGAAAGAAGTTATTCCGCATGGTACGAAAAAAAGACGATCGAAAATATTTTTTTCCAGAACCGAAATTGAACTTCAATGGGTGAGTTTCTAGGTGTATTTTGACCCGCTGAATCCAAAAATCCAACCTTTGATACACGAAAATACACCTGGAAAGAAGTTATTTCGCATGGTACGAAAAAGAGATGATCGAAAATATTTTTTTTCAGAATCAAAGTCGGACTTTGATGGGTGAGTTTCTAGGTGTATTTCGTCCCGCTGAATCTGAAAATCCAAACTTTGATCAGCAAAAATGTGCTTGGAAAAAAGTTATTTCGCATGGTACGAAAAAAAGACGATCGAAAATATTTTTTTCCAGAACCGATATTGAACTTCAATGGGTGAGTTTCTAGGTGTATTTTGACCCGCTGAATCCAAAAATCCAACCTTTGATACACGAAAATACACCTGGAAAGAAGTTATTTCGCATGGTACGAAAAGGAGATGATCGAAAATATCTGTCTCCAGAATCGGAATCGAACTTCGATGGGTGAGTTTCTAGGTGTATTTTGACCCGCTGAATCCGAAAATCCAACCTTTGATGACCAAAAATATGCTTGCAAAAAAGTCATTTCGCATGGTACGAAAAAGAGATGATCGAAAATATTTTTTTTCAAAATCGAAATCGGACTTTAATGGGTGAGTTTCTAGGTGTATTCCGAACCGCTGAATCCAAGAATCCGACCTCTTATGACCAAAAATATGCTTGGAAAAAAGGTATTTCGCATTGTACGAAAAAGAGATGATCGAAAATATTTTTTTTCAGAATGAAAATCGGACTTTGATGGGTGAATATCTAGGTGTAATTCGACTCGCTGAATCCGAAAATCCAACCTTTGATGACCAGAAATATGCTTGGAAAAAAGTTATTTCGCATGGTACGAAAAAGAGATGATCGAAAATATCTGTCTCCAGAATCGAAATCGAACTTTGATGGGTGGGTTTATATGTGTATTTTGACCCGCTGAATCCGAAAATTCAAGCTTTGATGACCAAAAATATGCTTGGAAAAAAGTTATTTCGCATGGTACGAAAAAGAGATGATCGAAAATATTTTTTTCCAGAACCGAAATCGAACTTAATTGGGTGAGTTTCTAGGTGTATTTCGACCCGCTGAATCCGAAAATCCAACCTTTGATGTCCAAAAATATGCTTGGAAAAAAGTTATTTCGCATGGTACGAAAAAGAGATGATCGAAAATATCTGTCTCCAGAATCGGAATCGAACTTCGATGGGTGAGTTTCTAGGTGTAATTCGACTCGCTGAATCCGAAAATCCAACCTTTGATGACCAAAAATATGCTTGGAAAGAAGTTATTTCGCATGGTACGAAAAAGAGATGATCGAAAATATTTTTTTTCAGAATCAAAATCGGACTTTGATGGGTGAGTTTCTAGGTGTAATTCGACTCGCTGAATCCGAAAATCCAACCTTAGATGACCAAAAATATGCTTGGAAAAAAGTTATTTCGCATGGTACGAAAAAGAGATGATCGACAATATTTTTTTTCAGAATCAAAGTCGGACTTTGATGGGTGAGTTTCTAGGTGTATTTTGTCACGCTGAATCCGAAAATCCAAACTTTGATGAGCAAAAATATGCGTGGAAAAAAGTTATTTCGCATGGTACGAAAAAGAGATGATCGAAAATATCTGTCTCCAGAATCGGAATCGAACTTTAATGGGTGAGTTTATAGGTGTATTTTGACCCGCTGAATCCAAAAATCCAACCTTTGATGCACGAAAATACACCTGGTAAGAAGTTATTGCGCATGGTACGAAAAAGAGATGATCGAAAATACTTTTTTCCAGAACCGAAATCGAACTCTAATGGGTGAGTTTCTAGGTGTATTTTGACCCGCTGAATCCAAAAATCCAACCGTTGATACACGAAAATACACCTGGAAAGAAGTTATTTCGCATGGTACGAAAAAGAGATGATCGCAAATATTTATTTCCAGAACCGAAATCGAACTTCAATGGGTGAGTTTCTAGGTGTATTTTGACCCGCTGAATCCAAAAATCCAACCTTCGATACACGAAAATACACCTGGAAAGAAGTTATTCCGCATGGTACGAAAATGAGATGATCGAAAATATTTTTTTCCAGAACCGAAATCGAACTTAATTGGGTGAGTTTCTAGGTGTTTTTCGACCCGCTGAATCCGAAAATCCAACCTTTGATGACCAAAAATATGATTGGAAAAAAGTTATTTCGCATGGTACGAAAAAGAAATGATCGGAAATATCTGTCTCCAGAATCGGAATCGAACTTTGATGGGTGGGTTTATAGGTGTATTTTGACCCGCTGAATCCGGAAATCCAACCTTTGATGACCAAAAATATGCTTGCAAAAAAGTCATTCCGCATGGTACGAAAAAGAGACGATCGAAAATATTTTTTTCAGAATCGAAATCGGACTTCAATGGGTGAGTTTCTAGGTGTATTCCGACCCGCTGAATCCAAGAATCCAACCTCTTATGACCAAAAATATGCTTGGAAAAAAGTTATTTCGCATTGTACGAAAAGGAGATGATCGAAAATATCTGTCTCCAGAATCGAAATCGAACTTTAATGGGTGAGTTTCTAGGTGTATTTTGACCCGCTGAATCCAAAAATCCAACCTTCGATTGAAGAAAATACACCTGGAAAGAAGTTATTTCGCATGGTACGAAAAAGAGATGATCGCAAATATTTATTTCCAGAACCGAAATCGAACTTTAATGGGTGAGTTTCTAGGTGTATTTTGACCCGCTGAATCCAAAAATCCAACCTTCGATACACGAAAATACACCTGGAAAGAAGTTATTCCGCATGGTACGAAAAAGAGATGATCGAAAATATTTTTTTCCAGAACCGACATCGAACCTAATTGGGTGAGTTTCTAGGTGTTTTTCGACCCGCTGAATCCGAAAATCCAACCTTTGATGACCAAAAATATGATTGGAAAAAAGTTATTTCGCATGGTACGAAAAAGAAATGATCGGAAATATCTGTCTCCAGAATCGGAATCGAACTTTGATGGGTGGGTTTATAGGTGTATTTTGACCCGCTGAATCCGGAAATCCAACCTTTGATGACCAAAAATATGCTTGCAAAAAAGTCATTCCGCATGGTACGAAAAAGAGATGATCGAAAATATTTTTTTCAGAATCGAAATCGGACTTTAATGGGTGAGTTTCTAGGTGTATTCCGACCCGCTGAATCCAAGAATCCAACCTCTTATGACCAAAAATATGCTTGGAAAAAAGTTATTTCGCATTGTACGAAAAGGAGATGATCGAAAATATCTGTCTCCAGAATCGAAATCGAACTTTAATGGGTGAGTTTCTAGGTGTATTTTGACCCGCTGAATCCAAAAATCCAACCTTCGATTGAAGAAAATACACCTGGAAAGAAGTTATTTCGCATGGTACGAAAAAAAGACGATCGAAAATATTTTTTTCCAGAATCAAAGTCGGACTTTGATGGGTGAGTTTCTAGGTGTATTTCGTCCCGCTGAATCTGAAAGTCGAAACTTTGATGAGCAAAAATGTGCTTGGAAAAAAGTTATTTCGCATGGTACGAAAAAGAGATGATCGAAAATATCTGTCTCCAGAATCGAAATCGAACTTTAATGGGTGAGTTTCTAGGTGTATTTTGACCCGCTGAATCCACAAATCCGAACTTCGATACACGAAAATACACCTGGAAAGAAGTTATTTCGCATGGTACGAAAAAGAGATGATCGAAAATATTTTTTTTCAGAATCAAAGTCGGACTTTGATGGGTGAGTTTCTAGGTGTATTTCGTCCCGCTGAATCTGAAAATCCAAACTTTGATCAGCAAAAATGTGCTTGGAAAAAAGTTATTTCGCATGGTACGAAAAAGAGATGATCGAAAATATCTGTCTCCAGAATCGAAATCGAACTTTAATGGGTGAGTTTCTAGGTGTATTTTGACCCGCTGAATCCACAAATCCAACCTTCGATTGACGAAAATACACCTGGAAAGAAGTTATTTCGCATGGTACGAAAAAAAGATGATCGAAAATATTTTTTTCCAGAACCGAAATTGAACTTCAATGGGTGAGTTTCTAGGTGTATTTTGACCCGCTGAATCCAAAAATCCAACCTTTGATACACGAAAATACACCTGGAAAGAAGTTATTTCGCATGGTACGAAAAGGAGATGATCGAAAATATCTGTCTCCAGAATCGGAATCGAACTTCGATGGGTGAGTTTCTAGGTGTATTTTGACCCGCTGAATCCGAAAATCCAACCTTTGATGACCAAAAATATGCTTGCAAAAAAGTCATTTCGCATGGTACGAAAAAGAGATGATCGAAAATATTTTTTTTCAAAATCGAAATCGGACTTTAATGGGTGAGTTTCTAGGTGTATTCCGAACCGCTGAATCCAAGAATCCGACCTCTTATGACCAAAAATATGCTTGGAAAAAAGGTATTTCGCATTGTACGAAAAAGAGATGATCGAAAATATTTTTTTTCAGAATCAAAATCGGACTTTGATGGGTGAATATCTAGGTGTAATTCGACTCGCTGAATCCGAAAATCCAACCTTTGATGACCAAAAATATGCTTGGAAAAAAGTTATTTCGCATGGTACGAAAAAGAGATGATCGAAAATATCTGTCTCCAGAATCGAAATCGAACTTTGATGGGTGGGTTTATATGTGTATTTTGACCCGCTGAATCCGAAAATTCAAGCTTTGATGACCAAAAATATGCTTGGAAAAAAGTCATTTCGCATGGTACGAAAAAGAGATGATCGAAAATATTTTTTTCCAGAACCGAAATCGAACTTAATTGGGTGAGTTTCTAGGTGTATTTCGACCCGCTGAATCCGAAAATCCAACCTTTGATGTCCAAAAATATGCTTGGAAAAAAGTTATTTCGCATGGTACGAAAAAGAGATGATCGAAAATATCTGTCTCCAGAATCGGAATCGAACTTCGATGGGTGAGTTTCTAGGTGTAATTCGACTCGCTGAATCCGAAAATCCAACCTTTGATGACCAAAAATATGCTTGGAAAGAAGTTATTTCGCATGGTACGAAAAAGAGATGATCGAAAATATTTTTTTTCAGAATCAAAATCGGACTTTGATGGGTGAGTTTCTAGGTGTAATTCGACTCGCTGAATCCGAAAATCCAACCTTAGATGACCAAAAATATGCTTGGAAAAAAGTTATTTCGCATGGTACGAAAAAGAGATGATCGACAATATTTTTTTTCAGAATCAAAGTCGGACTTTGATGGGTGAGTTTCTAGGTGTATTTTGTCACGCTGAATCCGAAAATCCAAACTTTGATGAGCAAAAATATGCGTGGAAAAAAGTTATTTCGCATGGTACGAAAAAGAGATGATCGAAAATATGTGTCTCCAGAATCGGAATCGAACTTTAATGGGTGAGTTTATAGGTGTATTTTGACCCGCTGAATCCAAAAATCCAACCTTTGATGCACGAAAATACACCTGGTAAGAAGTTATTGCGCATGGTACGAAAAAGAGATGATCGAAAATACTTTTTTCCAGAACCGAAATCGAACTCTAATGGGTGAGTTTCTAGGTGTATTTTGACCCGCTGAATCCAAAAATCCAACCGTTGATACACGAAAATACACCTGGAAAGAAGTTATTTCGCATGGTACGAAAAAGAGATGATCGCAAATATTTATTTCCAGAACCGAAATCGAACTTCAATGGGTGAGTTTCTAGGTGTATTTTGACCCGCTGAATCCAAAAATCCAACCTTCGATACACGAAAATACACCTGGAAAGAAGTTATTCCGCATGGTACGAAAATGAGATGATCGAAAATATTTTTTTCCAGAACCGAAATCGAACTTAATTGGGTGAGTTTCTAGGTGTTTTTCGACCCGCTGAATCCGAAAATCCAACCTTTGATGACCAAAAATATGATTGGAAAAAAGTTATTTCGCATGGTACGAAAAAGAAATGATCGGAAATATCTGTCTCCAGAATCGGAATCGAACTTTGATGGGTGGGTTTATAGGTGTATTTTGACCCGCTGAATCCGGAAATCCAACCTTTGATGACCAAAAATATGCTTGCAAAAAAGTCATTCCGCATGGTACGAAAAAGAGACGATCGAAAATATTTTTTTCAGAATCGAAATCGGACTTCAATGGGTGAGTTTCTAGGTGTATTCCGACCCGCTGAATCCAAGAATCCAACCTCTTATGACCAAAAATATGCTTGGAAAAAAGTTATTTCGCATTGTACGAAAAGGAGATGATCGAAAATATCTGTCTCCAGAATCGAAATCGAACTTTAATGGGTGAGTTTCTAGGTGTATTTTGACCCGCTGAATCCAAAAATCCAACCTTCGATTGAAGAAAATACACCTGGAAAGAAGTTATTTCGCATGGTACGAAAAAGAGATGATCGCAAATATTTATTTCCAGAACCGAAATCGAACTTTAATGGGTGAGTTTCTAGGTGTATTTTGACCCGCTGAATCCAAAAATCCAACCTTCGATACACGAAAATACACCTGGAAAGAAGTTATTCCGCATGGTACGAAGAAGAGATGATCGAAAATATTTTTTTCCAGAACCGAAATCGAACTTAATTGGGTGAGTTTCTAGGTGTTTTTCGACCCGCTGAATCCGAAAATCCAACCTTTGATGACCAAAAATATGATTGGAAAAAAGTTATTTCGCATGGTACGAAAAAGAAATGATCGGAAATATCTGTCTCCAGAATCGGAATCGAACTTTGATGGGTGGGTTTATAGGTGTATTTTGACCCGCTGAATCCGGAAATCCAACCTTTGATGACCAAAAATATGCTTGCAAAAAAGTCATTCCGCATGGTACGAAAAAGAGATGATCGAAAATATTTTTTTCAGAATCGAAATCGGACTTTAATGGGTGAGTTTCTAGGTGTATTCCGACCCGCTGAATCCAAGAATCCAACCTCTTATGACCAAAAATATGCTTGGAAAAAAGTTATTTCGCATTGTACGAAAAGGAGATGATCGAAAATATCTGTCTCCAGAATCGAAATCGAACTTTAATGGGTGAGTTTCTAGGTGTATTTTGACCCGCTGAATCCAAAAATCCAACCTTCGATTGAAGAAAATACACCTGGAAAGAAGTTATTTCGCATTGTACGAAAAAAAGACGATCGAAAATATTTTTTTCCAGAATCAAAGTCGGACTTTGATGGGTGAGTTTCTAGGTGTATTTCGTCCCGCTGAATCTGAAAGTCGAAACTTTGATGAGCAAAAATGTGCTTGGAAAAAAGTTATTTCGCATGGTACGAAAAAGAGATGATCGAAAATATCTGTCTCCAGAATCGAAATCGAACTTTAATGGGTGAGTTTCTAGGTGTATTTTGACCCGCTGAATCCACAAATCCGAACTTCGATACACGAAAATACACCTGGAAAGAAGTTATTTCGCATGGTACGAAAAAGAGATGATCGAAAATATTTTTTTTCAGAATCAAAGTCGGACTTTGATGGGTGAGTTTCTAGGTGTATTTCGTCCCGCTGAATCTGAAAATCCAAACTTTGATGAGCAAAAATGTGCTTGGAAAAAAGTTATTTCGCATGGTACGAAAAAGAGATGATCGAAAATATCTGTCTCCAGAATCGAAATCGAACTTTAATGGGTGAGTTTCTAGGTGTATTTTGACCCGCTGAATCCACAAATCCAACCTTCGATTGACGAAAATACACCTGGAAAGAAGTTATTTCGCATGGTACGAAAAAAAGATGATCGAAAATATTTTTTTCCAGAACCGAAATTGAACTTCAATGGGTGAGTTTCTAGGTGTATTTTGACCCGCTGAATCAAAAAATCCAACCTTTGATACACGAAAATACACCTGGAAAGAAGTTATTTCGCATGGTACGAAAAGGAGATGATCGAAAATATCTGTCTCCAGAATCGGAATCGAACTTCGATGGGTGAGTTTCTAGGTGTATTTTGACCCGCTGAATCCGAAAATCCAACCTTTGATGACCAAAAATATGCTTGCAAAAAAGTCATTTCGCATGGTACGAAAAAGAGATGATCGAAAATATTTTTTTTCAGAATCGAAATCGGACTTTAATGGGTGAGTTTCTAGGTGTATTCCGAACCGCTGAATCCAAGAATCCAACCTCTTATGACCAAAAATATGCTTGGAAAAAAGTTATTTCGCATTGTACGAAAAAGAGATGATCGAAAATATTTTTTTTCAGAATCAAAATCGGACTTTGATGGGTGAATATCTAGGTGTAATTCGACTCGCTGAATCCGAAAATCCAACCTTTGATGACCAAAAATATGCTTGGAAAAAAGTTATTTCGCATGGTACGAAAAAGAGATGATCGAAAATATCTGTTTCCAGAATCGAAATCGAACTTTGATGGGTGGGTTTATATGTGTATTTTGACCCGCTGAATCCGAAAATTCAAGCTTTGATGACCAAAAATATGCTTGGAAAAAAGTTATTTCGCATGGTACGAAAAAGAGATGATCGACAATATTTTTTTTCAGAATCAAAGTCGGACTTTGATGGGTGAGTTTCTAGGTGTATTTTGTCACGCTGAATCCGAAAATCCAAACTTTGATGAGCAAAAATATGCGTGGAAAAAAGTTATTTCGCATGGTACGAAAAGGAGATGATCGAAAATATCTGTCTCCAGAATCGGAATCGAACTTTGATGGGTGAGTTTCTAGGTGTATTTTGACCCGCTGAATCCGAAAATCCAACCTTTGATGACCAAAAATATGCTTGCAAGAAAGTCATTTCGCATGGTACGAAAAAGAGATGATCGAAAATATTTTTTTTCAGAATCGAAATCGGACTTTAATGGGTGAGTTTCTAGGTGTATTCCGAACCGCTGAATCCAAGAATCCAACCTCTTATGACCAAAAATATGCTTGGAAAAAAGTTATTTCGCATTGTACGAAAAAGAGATGATCGAAAATATTTTTTATCAGAATCAAAATCGGACTTTGATGGGTGAATATCTAGGTGTAATTCGACTCGCTGAATCCGAAAATCCAACCTTTGATGACCAAAAATATGCTTGGAAAAAAGTTATTTCGCATGGTACGAAAAAGAGATGATCGAAAATATCTGTCTCCAGAATCGAAATCGAACTTTGATGGGTGGGTTTATATGTGTATTTTGACCCGCTGAATCCGAAAATTCAAGCTTTGATGACCAAAAATATGCTTGGAAAAAAGTTATTTCGCATGGTACGAAAAAGAGATGATCGACAATATTTTTTTTCAGAATCAAAGTCGGACTTTGATGGGTGAGTTTCTAGGTGTATTTTGTCACGCTGAATCCGAAAATCCAAACTTTGATGAGCAAAAATATGCGTGGAAAAAAGTTATTTCGCATGGTACGAAAAAGAGATGATCGAAAATATCTGTCTCCAGAATCGGAATCGAACTTTAATGGGTGAGTTTATAGGTGTATTTTGACCCGCTGAATCCAAAAATCCAACCTTTGATGCACGAAAATACACCTGGTCAGAAGTTATTGCGCATGGTACGAAAAAGAGATGATCGAGAATACTTTTTTCCAGAACCGAAATCGAACTCTAATGGGTGAGTTTCTAGGTGTATTTTGACCCGCTGAATCCAAAAATCCAACCTTTGATACACGAAAATACACCTGGAAAAAAGTTATTTCGCATGGTACGAAAAAGAGATGATCGCAAATATTTATTTCCAGAACCGAAATCGAACTTTAATGGGTGAGTTTCTAGGTGTATTTTGACCCGCTGAATCCAAAAATCCAACCTTCGATACACGAAAATACACCTGGAAAGAAGTTATTCCGCATGGTACGAAAAAGAGATGATCGAAAATATTTTTTTCCAGAACCGAAATCGAACTTAATTGGGTGAGTTTCTAGGTGTATTTCGACCCGCTGAATTCGAAAATCCAACCTTTGATGACCAAAAATATTATTGGAAAAAAGTTATTTCGCATGGTACGAAAAAGAAATGATCGGAAATATCTGTCTCCAGAATCGGAATCGAACTTTGATGGGTGGGTTTATAGGTGTATTTTGACCCGCTGAATCCGGAAATCCAACCTCTGATGACCAAAAATATGCTTGCAAAAAAGTCATTCCGCATGGTACGAAAAAGAGATGATCGAAAATATTTTTTTCAGAATCGAAATCGGACTTTAATGGGTGAGTTTCTAGGTGTATTCCGACCCGCTGAATCCAAGAATCCAACCTCTTATGACCAAAAATATGCTTGGAAAAAAGTTATTTCGCATTGTACGAAAAAGAGATGATCGAAAATATTTTTTTTCAGAATCAAAGTCGGACTTTGATGGGTGAGTTTCTAGGTGTATTTTGTCACGCTGAATCCGAAAATCCAAACTTTGATGAGCAAAAATGTGCTTGGAAAAAAGTTATTTCGCATGGTACGAAAAAGAGATGATCGAAAATATCTGTCTCCAGAATCGAAATCGAACTTTAATGGGTGAGTTTCTAGGTGTATTTTGACCCGCTGAATCCACAAATCCAACCTTCGATTGACGAAAATACACCTGGAAAGAAGTTATTTCGCATGGTACGAAAAAAAGATGATCGAAAATATTTTTTTCCAGAACCGAAATTGAACTTCAATGGGTGAGTTTCTAGGTGTATTTTGACCCGCTGAATCCAAAAATCCAACCTTTGATACACGAAAATACACCTGGAAAGAAGTTATTTCGCATGGTACGAAAAGGAGATGATCGAAAATATCTGTCTCCAGAATCGGAATCGAACTTCGATGGGTGAGTTTCTAGGTGTATTTTGACCCGCTGAATCCGAAAATCCAACCTTTGAGGACCAAAAATATGCTTGCAAAAAAGTCATTTCGCATGGTACGAAAAAGAGATGATCGAAAATATTTTTTTTCAGAATCGAAATCGGACTTTAATGGGTGAGTTTCTAGGTGTATTCCGAACCGCTGAATCCAAGAATCCGACCTCTTATAACCAAAAATATGCTTGGAAAAAAGGTATTTCGCATTGTACGAAAAAGAGATGATCGAAAATATTTTTTTTCAGAATCAAAATCGGACTTTGATGGGTGAATATCTAGGTGTAATTCGACTCGCTGAATCCGAAAATCCAACCTTTGATGACCAAAAATATGCTTGGAAAAAAGTTATTTCGCATGGTACGAAAAAGAGATGATCGAAAATATCTGTCTCCAGAATCGAAATCGAACTTTGATGGGTGGGTTTATATGTGTATTTTGACCCGCTGAATCCGAAAATTCAAGCTTTGATGACCAAAAATATGCTTGGAAAAAAGTTATTTCGCATGGTACGAAAAAGAGATGATCGAAAATATTTTTTTCCAGAACCGAAATCGAACTTAATTGGGTGAGTTTCTAGGTGTATTTCGACCCGCTGAATCCGAAAATCCAACCTTTGATGTCCAAAAATATGCTTGGAAAAAAGTTATTTCGCATGGTACGAAAAAGAGATGATCGAAAATATCTGTCTCCAGAATCGGAATCGAACTTCGATGGGTGAGTTTCTAGGTGTAATTCGACTCGCTGAATCCGAAAATCCAACCTTTGATGACCAAAAATATGCTTGGAAAGAAGTTATTTCGCATGGTACGAAAAAGAGATGATCGAAAATATTTTTTTTCAGAATCAAAATCGGACTTTGATGGGTGAGTTTCTAGGTGTAATTCGACTCGCTGAATCCGGAAATCCAACCTTAGATGACCAAAAATATGCTTGGAAAAAAGTTATTTCGCATGGTACGAAAAAGAGATGATCGACAATATTTTTTTTCAGAATCAAAGTCGGACTTTGATGGGTGAGTTTCTAGGTGTATTTTGTCACGCTGAATCCGAAAATCCAAACTTTGATGAGCAAAAATGTGCGTGGAAAAAAGTTATTTCGCATGGTACGAAAAAGAGATGATCGAAAATATCTGTCTCCAGAATCGGAATCGAACTTTAATGGGTGAGTTTATAGGTGTATTTTGACCCGCTGAATCCAAAAATCCAACCTTTGATGCACGAAAATACACCTGGTAAGAAGTTATTGCGCATGGTACGAAAAAGAGATGATCGAAAATACTTTTTTCCAGAACCGAAATCGAACTCTAATGGGTGAGTTTCTAGGTGTATTTTGACCCGCTGAATCCAAAAATCCAACCGTTGATACACGAAAATACACCTGGAAAGAAGTTATTTCGCATGGTACGAAAAAAAGATGATCGCAAATATTTATTTCCAGAACCGAAATCGAACTTCAATGGGTGAGTTTCTAGGTGTATTTTGACCCGCTGAATCCAAAAATCCAACCTTCGATACACGAAAATACACCTGGAAAGAAGTTATTCCGCATGGTACGAAAAAGAGATGATCGAAAATATTTTTTTCCAGAACCGAAATCGAACTTAATTGGGTGAGTTTCTAGGTGTTTTTCGACCCGCTGAATCCGAAAATCCAACCTTTGATGACCAAAAATATGATTGGAAAAAAAGTTATTTCGCATGGTACGAAAAAGAAATGATCGGAAATATCTGTCTCCAGAATCGGAATCGAACTTTGATGGGTGGGTTTATAGGTGTATTTTGACCCGCTGAATCCGGAAATCCAACCTTTGATGACCAAAAATATGCTTGCAAAAAAGTCATTCCGCATGGTACGAAAAAGAGATGATCGAAAATATTTTTTTCAGAATCGAAATCGGACTTTAATGGGTGAGTTTCTAGGTGTATTCCGACCCGCTGAATCCAAGAATCCAACCTCTTATGACCAAAAATATGCTGGGAAAAAAGTTATTTCGCATTGTACGAAAAGGAGATGATCGAAAATATCTGTCTCCAGAATCGAAATCGAACTTCAATGGGTGAGTTTCTAGGTGTATTTCGACCCGCTGAATCCAAAAATCCAACCTTCGATTGAAGAAAATACACCTGGAAAGAAGTTATTTCGCATGGTACGAAAAAAAGACGATCGAAAATATTTTTTTCCAGAACCGAAATTGAACTTCAATGGGTGAGTTTCTAGGTGTATTTTGACCCGCTGAATCCAAAAATCCAACCTTTGATACACGAAAATACACCTGGAAAGAAGTTATTTCGCATGGTACGAAAAGGAGATGATCGAAAATATCTGTCTCCAGAATCGGAATCGAACTTCGATGGGTGAGTTTCTAGGTGTATTTTGACCCGCTGAATCCAAAAATCCAACCTTTGATACACGAAAATACACATGGAAAGAAGTTATTTCGCATGGTACGAAAAAGAGATGATCGCAAATATTTATTTCCAGAACCGAAATCGAACTTTAATGGGTGAGTTTCTAGGTGTATTTTGACCCGCTGAATCCAAAAATCCAACCTTCGATACACGAAAATACACCTGGAAAGAAGTTATTCCGCATGGTACGAAAAAGAGATGATCGAAAATATTTTTTTCCAGAACCGGAATCGAACTTAATTGGGTTAGTTTCTAGGTGTATTTCGACCCGCTGAATCCGAAAATCCAACCTTTGATGACCAAAAATATGATTGGAAAAAAGTTATTTCGCATGGTACGAAAAAGAAATGATCGGAAATATCTGTCTCCAGAATCGGAATCGAACTTTGATGGGTGGGTTTATAGGTGTATTTTGACCCGCTGAATCCGGAAATCCAACCTCTGATGACCAAAAATATGCTTGCAAAAAAGTCATTCCGCATGGTGCGAAAAAGAGATGATCGAAAATATTTTTTTCAGAATCGAAATCGGACTTTAATGGGTGAGTTTCTAGGTGTATTCCGACCCGCTGAATCCAAGAATCCAACCTCTTATGACCAAAAATATGCTTGGAAAAAGTTATTTCGCATTGTACGAAAAAGAGATGATCGAAAATATTTTTTTTCAGAATCAAAGTCGGACTTTGATGGGTGAGTTTCTAGGTGTATTTTGTCACGCTGAATCCGAAAATCCAAACTTTGATGAGCAAAAATATGCGTGGAAAAAAATTATTTCGCATGGTACGAAAAGGAGATGATCGAAAATATCTGTCTCCAGAATCGAAATCGAACTTTAATGGGTGAGTTTCTAGGTGTATTTTGACCCGCTGAATCCAAAAATCCAACCTTCGATTGACGAAAATACACCTGGAAAGAAGTTATTCCGCATGGTACGAAAAAAAGACGATCGAAAATATTTTTTTCCAGAACCGAAATTGAACTTCAATGGGTGAGTTTCTAGGTGTATTTTGACCCGCAGAATCCAAAAATCCAACCTTTGTTACACGAAAATACACCTGGAAAGAAGTTATTTCGCATGGTACGAAAAAGAGATGATCGAAAATATTTTTTTTCAGAATCAAAGTCGGACTTTGATGGGTGAGTTTCTAGGTGTATTTCGTCCCGCTGAATCTGAAAATCCAAACTTTGATGAGCAAAAATGTGCTTGGAAAAAAGTTATTTCGCATGGTACGAAAAAGAAATGATCGGAAATATCTGTCTCCAGAATCGGAATCGAACTTTGATGGGTGGGTTTATAGGTGTATTTTGACCCGCTGAATCCAAAAATCCAACCTTCGATACACGAAAATACACCTGGAAAGAAGTTATTCCGCATGGTACGAAAAAGAGATGATCGAAAATATTTTTTTCCAGAACCGGAATCGAACTTAATTGGGTTAGTTTCTAGGTGTATTCCGACCCGCTGAATCCAAGAATCCAACCTCTTATGACCAAAAATATGCTTGGAAAAAGTTATTTCGCATTGTACGAAAAAGAGATGATCGAAAATATTTTTTTTCAGAATCAAAGTCGGACTTTGATGGGTGAGTTTCTAGGTGTATTTTGTCACGCTGAATCCGAAAATCCAAACTTTGATGAGCAAAAATATGCGTGGAAAAAAATTATTTCGCATGGTACGAAAAGGAGATGATCGAAAATATCTGTCTCCAGAATCGAAATCGAACTTTAATGGGTGAGTTTCTAGGTGTATTTTGACCCGCTGAATCCAAAAATCCAACCTTCGATTGACGAAAATACACCTGGAAAGAAGTTATTCCGCATGGTACGAAAAAAAGACGATCGAAAATATTTTTTTCCAGAACCGAAATTGAACTTCAATGAGTGAGTTTCTAGGTGTATTTTGACCCGCTGAATCCTAAAATCCAACCTTTGATACACGAAAATACACCTGGAAAGAAGTTATTTCGCATGGTACGAAAAAGAGATGATCGAAAATATTTTTTTTCAGAATCAAAGTCGGACTTTGATGGGTGAGTTTCTAGGTGTATTTCGTCCCGCTGAATCTGAAAATCCAAACTTTGATGAGCAAAAATGTGCTTGGAAAAAAGTTATTTCGCATGGTACGAAAAAGAGATGATCGAAAATATCTGTCTCCAGAATCGAAATCGAACTTTAATGGGTGAGTTTCTAGGTGTATTTTGACCCGCTGAATCCACAAATCCAACCTTCGATTGACGAAAATACACCTGGAAAGAAGTTATTTCGCATGGTACGAAAAAAAGATGATCGAAAATATTTTTTTCCAGAACCGAAATTGAACTTCAATGGGTGAGTTTCTAGGTGTATTTTGACCCGCTGAATCCAAAAATCCAACCTTTGATACACGAAAATACACCTGGTAAGAAGTTATTGCGCATGGTACGAAAAAGAGATGATCGAAAATACTTTTTTCCAGAACCGAAATCGAACTCTAATGGGTGAGTTTCTAGGTGTATTTTGACCCGCTGAATCCAAAAATCCAACCTTTGATACACGAAAATACACCTGGAAAGAAGTTATTTCGCATGGTACGAAAAAGAGATGATCGCAAATATTTATTTCCAGAACCGAAATCGAACTTTAATGGGTGAGTTTCTAGGTGTATTTTGACCCGCTGAATCCAAAAATCCAACCTTCGATACACGAAAATACACCTGGAAAGAAGTTATTCCGCATGGTACGAAAAAGAGATGATCGAAAATATTTTTTTCCAGAACCGAACTCGAACTTAATTGGGTGAGTTTCTAGGTGTTTTTCGACCCGCTGAATCCGAAAATCCAACCTTTGATGACCAAAAATATGATTGGAAAAAAGTTATTTCGCATGGTACGAAAAAGAAATGATCGGAAATATCTGTCTCCAGAATCGGAATCGAATTTTGATGGGTGGGTTTATAGGTGTATTTTGACCCGCTGAATCCGGAAATCCAACCTTTGATGACCAAAAATATGCTTGCAAAAAAGTCATTCCGCATGGTACGAAAAAGAGATGATCGAAAATATTTTTTTCAGAATCGAAATCGGACTTTAATGGGTGAGTTTCTAGGTGTATTCCGACCCGCTGAATCCAAGAATCCAACCTCTTATGACCAAAAATATGCTTGGAAAAAAGTTATTTCGCATTGTACGAAAAGGAGATGATCGAAAATATCTGTCTCCAGAATCGAAATCGAACTGTAATGGGTGAGTTTCTAGGTGTATTTTGACCCGCTGAATCCAAAAATCCAACCTTCGATTGAAGAAAATACACCTGGAAAGAAGTTATTTCGCATGGTACGAAAAAAAGACGATCGAAAATATTTTTTTCCAGAATCAAAGTCGGACTTTGATGGGTGAGTTTCTAGGTGTATTTCGTCCCGCTGAATCTGAAAATCCAAACTTTGATGAGCAAAAATATGCTTGGAAAAAAGTTATTTCGCATGGTACGAAAAAGAGATGATCGAAAATATCTGTCTCCAGAATCGGAATCGAACTTTAATGGGTGAGTTTCTAGGTGTATTTTGACCCGCTGAATCCACAAATCCAACCTTCGATACACGAAAATACACCTGGAAAGAAGTTATTTCGCATGGTACGAAAAAGAGATGATCGAAAATATTTTTTTTCAGAATCAAAGTCGGACTTTGATGGGTGAGTTTCTAGGTGTATTTCGTCCCGCTGAATCTGAAAATCCAAACTTTGATGAGCAAAAATGTGCTTGGAAAAAAGTTATTTCGCATGGTACGAAAAAGAGATGATCGAAAATATCTGTCTCCAGAATCGAAATCGAACTTTAATGGGTGAGTTTCTAGGTGTATTTTGACCCGCTGAATCCACAAATCCAACCTTCGATTGACGAAAATACACCTGGAAAGAAGTTATTTCGCATGGTACGAAAAAAAGATGATCGAAAATATTTTTTTCCAGAACCGAAATTGAACTTTAATGGGTGAGTTTCTAGGTGTATTTTGACCCGCTGAATCCAAAAATCCAACCTTTGATACGCGAAAATACACCTGGAAAGAAGTTATTTCGCATGGTACGAAAAAGAGATGATCGCAAATATTTATTTCCAGAACCGAAATCGAACTTTAATGGGTGAGTTTCTAGGTGTATTTTGACCCGCTGAATCCAAAAATCCAACCTTCGATACACGAAAATACACCTGGAAAGAAGTTATTCCGCATGGTACGAAAAAGAGATGATCGAAAATATTTTTTTCCAGAACCGAAATCGAACTTAATTGGGTGAGTTTCTAGGTGTTTTTCGACCCGCTGAATCCGAAAATCCAACCTTTGATGACCAAAAATATGATTGGAAAAAAGTTATTTCGCATGGTACGAAAAAGAAATGATCGGAAATATCTGTCTCCAGAATCGGAATCGAACTTTGATGGGTGGGTTTATAGGTGTATTTTGACCCGCTGAATCCGGAAATCCAACCTTTGATGACCAAAAATATGCTTGCAAAAAAGTCATTCCGCATGGTACGAAAAAGAGATGATCGAAAATATTTTTTTCAGAATCGAAATCGGACTTTAATGGGTGAGTTTCTAGGTGTATTCCGACCCGCTGAATCCAAGAATCCAACCTCTTATGACCAAAAATATGCTTGGAAAAAAGTTATTTCGCATTGTACGAAAAGGAGATGATCGAAAATATCTGTCTCCAGAATCGAAATCGAACTTTAATGGGTGAGTTTCTAGGTGTATTTTGACCCGCTGAATCCAAAAATCCAACCTTCGATTGACGAAAATACACCTGGAAAGAAGTTATTCCGCATGGTACGAAAAAAAGACGATCGAAAATATTTTTTTCCAGAACCGAAATTGAACTTCAATGGGTGAGTTTCTAGGTGTATTTTGACCCGCAGAATCCAAAAATCCAACCTTTGTTACACGAAAATACACCTGGAAAGAAGTTATTTCGCATGGTACGAAAAAGAGATGATCGAAAATATTTTTTTTCAGAATCAAAGTCGGACTTTGATGGGTGAGTTTCTAGGTGTATTTCGTCCCGCTGAATCTGAAAATCCAAACTTTGATGAGCAAAAATGTGCTTGGAAAAAAGTTATTTCGCATGGTACGAAAAAGAAATGATCGGAAATATCTGTCTCCAGAATCGGAATCGAACTTTGATGGGTGGGTTTATAGGTGTATTTTGACCCGCTGAATCCAAAAATCCAACCTTCGATACACGAAAATACACCTGGAAAGAAGTTATTCCGCATGGTACGAAAAAGAGATGATCGAAAATATTTTTTTCCAGAACCGGAATCGAACTTAATTGGGTTAGTTTCTAGGTGTATTCCGACCCGCTGAATCCAAGAATCCAACCTCTTATGACCAAAAATATGCTTGGAAAAAGTTATTTCGCATTGTACGAAAAAGAGATGATCGAAAATATTTTTTTTCAGAATCAAAGTCGGACTTTGATGGGTGAGTTTCTAGGTGTATTTTGTCACGCTGAATCCGAAAATCCAAACTTTGATGAGCAAAAATATGCGTGGAAAAAAATTATTTCGCATGGTACGAAAAGGAGATGATCGAAAATATCTGTCTCCAGAATCGAAATCGAACTTTAATGGGTGAGTTTCTAGGTGTATTTTGACCCGCTGAATCCAAAAATCCAACCTTCGATTGACGAAAATACACCTGGAAAGAAGTTATTCCGCATGGTACGAAAAAAAGACGATCGAAAATATTTTTTTCCAGAACCGAAATTGAACTTCAATGAGTGAGTTTCTAGGTGTATTTTGACCCGCTGAATCCTAAAATCCAACCTTTGATACACGAAAATACACCTGGAAAGAAGTTATTTCGCATGGTACGAAAAAGAGATGATCGAAAATATTTTTTTTCAGAATCAAAGTCGGACTTTGATGGGTGAGTTTCTAGGTGTATTTCGTCCCGCTGAATCTGAAAATCCAAACTTTGATGAGCAAAAATGTGCTTGGAAAAAAGTTATTTCGCATGGTACGAAAAAGAGATGATCGAAAATATCTGTCTCCAGAATCGAAATCGAACTTTAATGGGTGAGTTTCTAGGTGTATTTTGACCCGCTGAATCCACAAATCCAACCTTCGATTGACGAAAATACACCTGGAAAGAAGTTATTTCGCATGGTACGAAAAAAAGATGATCGAAAATATTTTTTTCCAGAACCGAAATTGAACTTCAATGGGTGAGTTTCTAGGTGTATTTTGACCCGCTGAATCCAAAAATCCAACCTTTGATACACGAAAATACACCTGGTAAGAAGTTATTGCGCATGGTACGAAAAAGAGATGATCGAAAATACTTTTTTCCAGAACCGAAATCGAACTCTAATGGGTGAGTTTCTAGGTGTATTTTGACCCGCT
This sequence comes from Phymatocera aterrima, assembly GCA_963170745.1. Classification (NCBI taxonomy): domain Eukaryota; kingdom Metazoa; phylum Arthropoda; class Insecta; order Hymenoptera; family Tenthredinidae; genus Phymatocera; species Phymatocera aterrima. Next base: position 750,434 of record CAUJGY010000082.1, read on the forward strand.
GAATCCAAAAATCCAACCTTTGATACACGAAAATACACCTGGAAAGAAGTTATTTCGCATGGTACGAAAAAGAGATGATCGCAAATATTTATTTCCAGAACCGAAATCGAACTTTAATGGGTGAGTTTCTAGGTGTATTTTGACCCGCTGAATCCAAAAATCCAACCTTCGATACACGAAAATACACCTGGAAAGAAGTTATTCCGCATGGTACGAAAAAGAGATGATCGAAAATATTTTTTTCCAGAACCGAACTCGAACTTAATTGGGTGAGTTTCTAGGTGTTTTTCGACCCGCTGAATCCGAAAATCCAACCTTTGATGACCAAAAATATGATTGGAAAAAAGTTATTTCGCATGGTACGAAAAAGAAATGATCGGAAATATCTGTCTCCAGAATCGGAATCGAATTTTGATGGGTGGGTTTATAGGTGTATTTTGACCCGCTGAATCCGGAAATCCAACCTTTGATGACCAAAAATATGCTTGCAAAAAAGTCATTCCGCATGGTACGAAAAAGAGATGATCGAAAATATTTTTTTCAGAATCGAAATCGGACTTTAATGGGTGAGTTTCTAGGTGTATTCCGACCCGCTGAATCCAAGAATCCAACCTCTTATGACCAAAAATATGCTTGGAAAAAAGTTATTTCGCATTGTACGAAAAGGAGATGATCGAAAATATCTGTCTCCAGAATCGAAATCGAACTGTAATGGGTGAGTTTCTAGGTGTATTTTGACCCGCTGAATCCAAAAATCCAACCTTCGATTGAAGAAAATACACCTGGAAAGAAGTTATTTCGCATGGTACGAAAAAAAGACGATCGAAAATATTTTTTTCCAGAATCAAAGTCGGACTTTGATGGGTGAGTTTCTAGGTGTATTTCGTCCCGCTGAATCTGAAAATCCAAACTTTGATGAGCAAAAATATGCTTGGAAAAAAGTTATTTCGCATGGTACGAAAAAGAGATGATCGAAAATATCTGTCTCCAGAATCGGAATCGAACTTTAATGGGTGAGTTTCTAGGTGTATTTTGACCCGCTGAATCCACAAATCCAACCTTCGATACACGAAAATACACCTGGAAAGAAGTTATTTCGCATGGTACGAAAAAGAGATGATCGAAAATATTTTTTTTCAGAATCAAAGTCGGACTTTGATGGGTGAGTTTCTAGGTGTATTTCGTCCCGCTGAATCTGAAAATCCAAACTTTGATGAGCAAAAATGTGCTTGGAAAAAAGTTATTTCGCATGGTACGAAAAAGAGATGATCGAAAATATCTGTCTCCAGAATCGAAATCGAACTTTAATGGGTGAGTTTCTAGGTGTATTTTGACCCGCTGAATCCACAAATCCAACCTTCGATTGACGAAAATACACCTGGAAAGAAGTTATTTCGCATGGTACGAAAAAAAGATGATCGAAAATATTTTTTTCCAGAACCGAAATTGAACTTTAATGGGTGAGTTTCTAGGTGTATTTTGACCCGCTGAATCCAAAAATCCAACCTTTGATACGCGAAAATACACCTGGAAAGAAGTTATTTCGCATGGTACGAAAAAGAGATGATCGCAAATATTTATTTCCAGAACCGAAATCGAACTTTAATGGGTGAGTTTCTAGGTGTATTTTGACCCGCTGAATCCAAAAATCCAACCTTCGATACACGAAAATACACCTGGAAAGAAGTTATTCCGCATGGTACGAAAAAGAGATGATCGAAAATATTTTTTTCCAGAACCGAAATCGAACTTAATTGGGTGAGTTTCTAGGTGTTTTTCGACCCGCTGAATCCGAAAATCCAACCTTTGATGACCAAAAATATGATTGGAAAAAAGTTATTTCGCATGGTACGAAAAAGAAATGATCGGAAATATCTGTCTCCAGAATCGGAATCGAACTTTGATGGGTGGGTTTATAGGTGTATTTTGACCCGCTGAATCCGGAAATCCAACCTTTGATGACCAAAAATATGCTTGCAAAAAAGTCATTCCGCATGGTACGAAAAAGAGATGATCGAAAATATTTTTTTCAGAATCGAAATCGGACTTTAATGGGTGAGTTTCTAGGTGTATTCCGACCCGCTGAATCCAAGAATCCAACCTCTTATGACCAAAAATATGCTTGGAAAAAAGTTATTTCGCATTGTACGAAAAGGAGATGATCGAAAATATCTGTCTCCAGAATCGAAATCGAACTTTAATGGGTGAGTTTCTAGGTGTATTTTGACCCGCTGAATCCAAAAATCCAACCTTCGATTGAAGAAAATACACCTGGAAAGAAGTTATTTCGCATGGTACGAAAAAAAGACGATCGAAAATATTTTTTTCCAGAATCAAAGTCGGACTTTGATGGGTGAGTTTCTAGGTGTATTTCGTCCCGCTGAATCTGAAAATCCAAACTTTGATGAGCAAAAATGTGCTTGGAAAAAAGTTATTTCGCATGGTACGAAAAAGAGATGATCGAAAATATCTGTCTCCAGAATCGAAATCGAACTTTAATGGGTGAGTTTCTAGGTGTATTTTGACCCGCTGAATCCACAAATCCGAACTTCGATACACGAAAATACACCTGGAAAGAAGTTATTTCGCATGGTACGAAAAAGAGATGATCGAAAATATTTTTTTTCAGAATCAAAGTCGGACTTTGATGGGTGAGTTTCTAGGTGTATTTCGTCCCGCTGAATCTGAAAATCCAAACTTTGATCAGCAAAAATGTGCTTGGAAAAAAGTTATTTCGCATGGTACGAAAAAGAGATGATCGAAAATATCTGTCTCCAGAATCGAAATCGAACTTTAATGGGTGAGTTTCTAGGTGTATTTTGACCCGCTGAATCCACAAATCCAACCTTCGATTGACGAAAATACACCTGGAAAGAAGTTATTTCGCATGGTACGAAAAAAAGATGATCGAAAATATTTTTTTCCAGAACCGAAATTGAACTTCAATGGGTGAGTTTCTAGGTGTATTTTGACCCGCTGAATCCAAAAATCCAACCTTTGATACACGAAAATACACCTGGAAAGAAGTTATTTCGCATGGTACGAAAAGGAGATGATCGAAAATATCTGTCTCCAGAATCGGAATCGAACTTCGATGGGTGAGTTTCTAGGTGTATTTTGACCCGCTGAATCCGAAAATCCAACCTTTGATGACCAAAAATATGCTTGCAAAAAAGTCATTTCGCATGGTACGAAAAAGAGATGATCGAAAATATTTTTTTTCAAAATCGAAATCGGACTTTAATGGGTGAGTTTCTAGGTGTATTCCGAACCGCTGAATCCAAGAATCCGACCTCTTATGACCAAAAATATGCTTGGAAAAAAGGTATTTCGCATTGTACGAAAAAGAGATGATCGAAAATATTTTTTTTCAGAATCAAAATCGGACTTTGATGGGTGAATATCTAGGTGTAATTCGACTCGCTGAATCCGAAAATCCAACCTTTGATGACCAAAAATATGCTTGGAAAAAAGTTATTTCGCATGGTACGAAAAAGAGATGATCGAAAATATCTGTCTCCAGAATCGAAATCGAACTTTGATGGGTGGGTTTATATGTGTATTTTGACCCGCTGAATCCGAAAATTCAAGCTTTGATGACCAAAAATATGCTTGGAAAAAAGTCATTTCGCATGGTACGAAAAAGAGATGATCGAAAATATTTTTTTCCAGAACCGAAATCGAACTTAATTGGGTGAGTTTCTAGGTGTATTTCGACCCGCTGAATCCGAAAATCCAACCTTTGATGTCCAAAAATATGCTTGGAAAAAAGTTATTTCGCATGGTACGAAAAAGAGATGATCGAAAATATCTGTCTCCAGAATCGGAATCGAACTTCGATGGGTGAGTTTCTAGGTGTAATTCGACTCGCTGAATCCGAAAATCCAACCTTTGATGACCAAAAATATGCTTGGAAAGAAGTTATTTCGCATGGTACGAAAAAGAGATGATCGAAAATATTTTTTTTCAGAATCAAAATCGGACTTTGATGGGTGAGTTTCTAGGTGTAATTCGACTCGCTGAATCCGAAAATCCAACCTTAGATGACCAAAAATATGCTTGGAAAAAAGTTATTTCGCATGGTACGAAAAAGAGATGATCGACAATATTTTTTTTCAGAATCAAAGTCGGACTTTGATGGGTGAGTTTCTAGGTGTATTTTGTCACGCTGAATCCGAAAATCCAAACTTTGATGAGCAAAAATATGCGTGGAAAAAAGTTATTTCGCATGGTACGAAAAAGAGATGATCGAAAATATGTGTCTCCAGAATCGGAATCGAACTTTAATGGGTGAGTTTATAGGTGTATTTTGACCCGCTGAATCCAAAAATCCAACCTTTGATGCACGAAAATACACCTGGTAAGAAGTTATTGCGCATGGTACGAAAAAGAGATGATCGAAAATACTTTTTTCCAGAACCGAAATCGAACTCTAATGGGTGAGTTTCTAGGTGTATTTTGACCCGCTGAATCCAAAAATCCAACCGTTGATACACGAAAATACACCTGGAAAGAAGTTATTTCGCATGGTACGAAAAAGAGATGATCGCAAATATTTATTTCCAGAACCGAAATCGAACTTCAATGGGTGAGTTTCTAGGTGTATTTTGACCCGCTGAATCCAAAAATCCAACCTTCGATACACGAAAATACACCTGGAAAGAAGTTATTCCGCATGGTACGAAAATGAGATGATCGAAAATATTTTTTTCCAGAACCGAAATCGAACTTAATTGGGTGAGTTTCTAGGTGTTTTTCGACCCGCTGAATCCGAAAATCCAACCTTTGATGACCAAAAATATGATTGGAAAAAAGTTATTTCGCATGGTACGAAAAAGAAATGATCGGAAATATCTGTCTCCAGAATCGGAATCGAACTTTGATGGGTGGGTTTATAGGTGTATTTTGACCCGCTGAATCCGGAAATCCAACCTTTGATGACCAAAAATATGCTTGCAAAAAAGTCATTCCGCATGGTACGAAAAAGAGACGATCGAAAATATTTTTTTCAGAATCGAAATCGGACTTCAATGGGTGAGTTTCTAGGTGTATTCCGACCCGCTGAATCCAAGAATCCAACCTCTTATGACCAAAAATATGCTTGGAAAAAAGTTATTTCGCATTGTACGAAAAGGAGATGATCGAAAATATCTGTCTCCAGAATCGAAATCGAACTTTAATGGGTGAGTTTCTAGGTGTATTTTGACCCGCTGAATCCAAAAATCCAACCTTCGATTGAAGAAAATACACCTGGAAAGAAGTTATTTCGCATGGTACGAAAAAGAGATGATCGCAAATATTTATTTCCAGAACCGAAATCGAACTTTAATGGGTGAGTTTCTAGGTGTATTTTGACCCGCTGAATCCAAAAATCCAACCTTCGATACACGAAAATACACCTGGAAAGAAGTTATTCCGCATGGTACGAAAAAGAGATGATCGAAAATATTTTTTTCCAGAACCGAAATCGAACTTAATTGGGTGAGTTTCTAGGTGTTTTTCGACCCGCTGAATCCGAAAATCCAACCTTTGATGACCAAAAATATGATTGGAAAAAAGTTATTTCGCATGGTACGAAAAAGAAATGATCGGAAATATCTGTCTCCAGAATCGGAATCGAACTTTGATGGGTGGGTTTATAGGTGTATTTTGACCCGCTGAATCCGGAAATCCAACCTTTGATGACCAAAAATATGCTTGCAAAAAAGTCATTCCGCATGGTACGAAAAAGAGATGATCGAAAATATTTTTTTCAGAATCGAAATCGGACTTTAATGGGTGAGTTTCTAGGTGTATTCCGACCCGCTGAATCCAAGAATCCAACCTCTTATGACCAAAAATATGCTTGGAAAAAAGTTATTTCGCATTGTACGAAAAGGAGATGATCGAAAATATCTGTCTCCAGAATCGAAATCGAACTTTAATGGGTGAGTTTCTAGGTGTATTTTGACCCGCTGAATCCAAAAATCCAACCTTCGATTGAAGAAAATACACCTGGAAAGAAGTTATTTCGCATTGTACGAAAAAAAGACGATCGAAAATATTTTTTTCCAGAATCAAAGTCGGACTTTGATGGGTGAGTTTCTAGGTGTATTTCGTCCCGCTGAATCTGAAAGTCGAAACTTTGATGAGCAAAAATGTGCTTGGAAAAAAGTTATTTCGCATGGTACGAAAAAGAGATGATCGAAAATATCTGTCTCCAGAATCGAAATCGAACTTTAATGGGTGAGTTTCTAGGTGTATTTTGACCCGCTGAATCCACAAATCCGAACTTCGATACACGAAAATACACCTGGAAAGAAGTTATTTCGCATGGTACGAAAAAGAGATGATCGAAAATATTTTTTTTCAGAATCAAAGTCGGACTTTGATGGGTGAGTTTCTAGGTGTATTTCGTCCCGCTGAATCTGAAAATCCAAACTTTGATGAGCAAAAATGTGCTTGGAAAAAAGTTATTTCGCATGGTACGAAAAAGAGATGATCGAAAATATCTGTCTCCAGAATCGAAATCGAACTTTAATGGGTGAGTTTCTAGGTGTATTTTGACCCGCTGAATCCACAAATCCAACCTTCGATTGACGAAAATACACCTGGAAAGAAGTTATTTCGCATGGTACGAAAAAAAGATGATCGAAAATATTTTTTTCCAGAACCGAAATTGAACTTCAATGGGTGAGTTTCTAGGTGTATTTTGACCCGCTGAATCAAAAAATCCAACCTTTGATACACGAAAATACACCTGGAAAGAAGTTATTTCGCATGGTACGAAAAGGAGATGATCGAAAATATCTGTCTCCAGAATCGGAATCGAACTTCGATGGGTGAGTTTCTAGGTGTATTTTGACCCGCTGAATCCGAAAATCCAACCTTTGATGACCAAAAATATGCTTGCAAAAAAGTCATTTCGCATGGTACGAAAAAGAGATGATCGAAAATATTTTTTTTCAGAATCGAAATCGGACTTTAATGGGTGAGTTTCTAGGTGTATTCCGAACCGCTGAATCCAAGAATCCAACCTCTTATGACCAAAAATATGCTTGGAAAAAAGTTATTTCGCATTGTACGAAAAAGAGATGATCGAAAATATTTTTTTTCAGAATCAAAATCGGACTTTGATGGGTGAATATCTAGGTGTAATTCGACTCGCTGAATCCGAAAATCCAACCTTTGATGACCAAAAATATGCTTGGACAAAAGTTATTTCGCATGGTACGAAAAAGAGATGATCGAAAATATCTGTTTCCAGAATCGAAATCGAACTTTGATGGGTGGGTTTATATGTGTATTTTGACCCGCTGAATCCGAAAATTCAAGCTTTGATGACCAAAAATATGCTTGGAAAAAAGTTATTTCGCATGGTACGAAAAAGAGATGATCGACAATATTTTTTTTCAGAATCAAAGTCGGACTTTGATGGGTGAGTTTCTAGGTGTATTTTGTCACGCTGAATCCGAAAATCCAAACTTTGATGAGCAAAAATATGCGTGGAAAAAAGTTATTTCGCATGGTACGAAAAGGAGATGATCGAAAATATCTGTCTCCAGAATCGGAATCGAACTTTGATGGGTGAGTTTCTAGGTGTATTTTGACCCGCTGAATCCGAAAATCCAACCTTTGATGACCAAAAATATGCTTGCAAGAAAGTCATTTCGCATGGTACGAAAAAGAGATGATCGAAAATATTTTTTTTCAGAATCGAAATCGGACTTTGATGGGTGAGTTTCTAGGTGTATTCCGAACCGCTGAATCCAAGAATCCAACCTCTTATGACCAAAAATATGCTTGGAAAAAAGTTATTTCGCATTGTACGAAAAAGAGATGATCGAAAATATTTTTTATCAGAATCAAAATCGGACTTTGATGGGTGAATATCTAGGTGTAATTCGACTCGCTGAATCCGAAAATCCAACCTTTGATGACCAAAAATATGCTTGGAAAAAAGTTATTTCGCATGGTACGAAAAAGAGATGATCGAAAATATCTGTCTCCAGAATCGAAATCGAACTTTGATGGGTGGGTTTATATGTGTATTTTGACCCGCTGAATCCGAAAATTCAAGCTTTGATGACCAAAAATATGCTTGGAAAAAAGTTATTTCGCATGGTACGAAAAAGAGATGATCGACAATATTTTTTTTCAGAATCAAAGTCGGACTTTGATGGGTGAGTTTCTAGGTGTATTTTGTCACGCTGAATCCGAAAATCCAAACTTTGATGAGCAAAAATATGCGTGGAAAAAAGTTATTTCGCATGGTACGAAAAAGAGATGATCGAAAATATCTGTCTCCAGAATCGGAATCGAACTTTAATGGGTGAGTTTATAGGTGTATTTTGACCCGCTGAATCCAAAAATCCAACCTTTGATGCACGAAAATACACCTGGTAAGAAGTTATTGCGCATGGTACGAAAAAGAGATGATCGAGAATACTTTTTTCCAGAACCGAAATCGAACTCTAATGGGTGAGTTTCTAGGTGTATTTTGACCCGCTGAATCCAAAAATCCAACCTTTGATACACGAAAATACACCTGGAAAAAAGTTATTTCGCATGGTACGAAAAAGAGATGATCGCAAATATTTATTTCCAGAACCGAAATCGAACTTTAATGGGTGAGTTTCTAGGTGTATTTTGACCCGCTGAATCCAAAAATCCAACCTTCGATACACGAAAATACACCTGGAAAGAAGTTATTCCGCATGGTACGAAAAAGAGATGATCGAAAATATTTTTTTCCAGAACCGAAATCGAACTTAATTGGGTGAGTTTCTAGGTGTATTTCGACCCGCTGAATTCGAAAATCCAACCTTTGATGACCAAAAATATTATTGGAAAAAAGTTATTTCGCATGGTACGAAAAAGAAATGATCGGAAATATCTGTCTCCAGAATCGGAATCGAACTTTGATGGGTGGGTTTATAGGTGTATTTTGACCCGCTGAATCCGGAAATCCAACCTCTGATGACCAAAAATATGCTTGCAAAAAAGTCATTCCGCATGGTACGAAAAAGAGATGATCGAAAATATTTTTTTCAGAATCGAAATCGGACTTTAATGGGTGAGTTTCTAGGTGTATTCCGACCCGCTGAATCCAAGAATCCAACCTCTTATGACCAAAAATATGCTTGGAAAAAAGTTATTTCGCATTGTACGAAAAAGAGATGATCGAAAATATTTTTTTTCAGAATCAAAGTCGGACTTTGATGGGTGAGTTTCTAGGTGTATTTTGTCACGCTGAATCCGAAAATCCAAACTTTGATGAGCAAAAATGTGCTTGGAAAAAAGTTATTTCGCATGGTACGAAAAAGAGATGATCGAAAATATCTGTCTCCAGAATCGAAATCGAACTTTAATGGGTGAGTTTCTAGGTGTATTTTGACCCGCTGAATCCACGAATCCAACCTTCGATTGACGAAAATACACCTGGAAAGAAGTTATTTCGCATGGTACGAAAAAAAGATGATCGAAAATATTTTTTTCCAGAACCGAAATTGAACTTCAATGGGTGAGTTTCTAGGTGTATTTTGACCCGCTGAATCCAAAAATCCAACCTTTGATACACGAAAATACACCTGGAAAGAAGTTATTTCGCATGGTACGAAAAGGAGATGATCGAAAATATCTGTCTCCAGAATCGGAATCGAACTTCGATGGGTGAGTTTCTAGGTGTATTTTGACCCGCTGAATCCGAAAATCCAACCTTTGATGACCAAAAATATGCTTGCAAAAAAGTCATTTCGCATGGTACGAAAAAGAGATGATCGAAAATATTTTTTTTCAAAATCGAAATCGGACTTTAATGGGTGAGTTTCTAGGTGTATTCCGAACCGCTGAATCCAAGAATCCGACCTCTTATGACCAAAAATATGCTTGGAAAAAAGGTATTTCGCATTGTACGAAAAAGAGATGATCGAAAATATTTTTTTTCAGAATCAAAATCGGACTTTGATGGGTGAATATCTAGGTGTAATTCGACTCGCTGAATCCGAAAATCCAACCTTTGATGACCAAAAATATGCTTGGAAAAAAGTTATTTCGCATGGTACGAAAAAGAGATGATCGAAAATATCTGTCTCCAGAATCGAAATCGAACTTTGATGGGTGGGTTTATATGTGTATTTTGACCCGCTGAATCCGAAAATTCAAGCTTTGATGACCAAAAATATGCTTGGAAAAAAGTTATTTCGCATGGTACGAAAAAGAGATGATCGACAATATTTTTTTTCAGAATCAAAGTCGGACTTTGATGGGTGAGTTTCTAGGTGTATTTTGTCACGCTGAATCCGAAAATCCAAACTTTGATGAGCAAAAATATGCGTGGAAAAAAGTTATTTCGCATGGTACGAAAAAGAGATGATCGAAAATATCTGTCTCCAGAATCGGAATCGAACTTTAATGGGTGAGTTTATAGGTGTATTTTGACCCGCTGAATCCAAAAATCCAACCTTTGATGCACGAAAATACACCTGGTAAGAAGTTATTGCGCATGGTACGAAAAAGAGATGATCGAGAATACTTTTTTCCAGAACCGAAATCGAACTCTAATGGGTGAGTTTCTAGGTGTATTTTGACCCGCTGAATCCAAAAATCCAACCTTTGATACACGAAAATACACCTGGAAAAAAGTTATTTCGCATGGTACGAAAAAGAGATGATCGCAAATATTTATTTCCAGAACCGAAATCGAACTTTAATGGGTGAGTTTCTAGGTGTATTTTGACCCGCTGAATCCAAAAATCCAACCTTCGATACACGAAAATACACCTGGAAAGAAGTTATTCCGCATGGTACGAAAAAGAGATGATCGAAAATATTTTTTTCCAGAACCGAAATCGAACTTAATTGGGTGAGTTTCTAGGTGTATTTCGACCCGCTGAATTCGAAAATCCAACCTTTGATGACCAAAAATATTATTGGAAAAAAGTTATTTCGCATGGTACGAAAAAGAAATGATCGGAAATATCTGTCTCCAGAATCGGAATCGAACTTTGATGGGTGGGTTTATAGGTGTATTTTGACCCGCTGAATCCGGAAATCCAACCTCTGATGACCAAAAATATGCTTGCAAAAAAGTCATTCCGCATGGTACGAAAAAGAGATGATCGAAAATATTTTTTTCAGAATCGAAATCGGACTTTAATGGGTGAGTTTCTAGGTGTATTCCGACCCGCTGAATCCAAGAATCCAACCTCTTATGACCAAAAATATGCTTGGAAAAAAGTTATTTCGCATTGTACGAAAAAGAGATGATCGAAAATATTTTTTTTCAGAATCAAAGTCGGACTTTGATGGGTGAGTTTCTAGGTGTATTTTGTCACGCTGAATCCGAAAATCCAAACTTTGATGAGCAAAAATGTGCTTGGAAAAAAGTTATTTCGCATGGTACGAAAAAGAGATGATCGAAAATATCTGTCTCCAGAATCGAAATCGAACTTTAATGGGTGAGTTTCTAGGTGTATTTTGACCCGCTGAATCCACGAATCCAACCTTCGATTGACGAAAATACACCTGGAAAGAAGTTATTTCGCATGGTACGAAAAAAAGATGATCGAAAATATTTTTTTCCAGAACCGAAATTGAACTTCAATGGGTGAGTTTCTAGGTGTATTTTGACCCGCTGAATCCAAAAATCCAACCTTTGATACACGAAAATACACCTGGAAAGAAGTTATTTCGCATGGTACGAAAAGGAGATGATCGAAAATATCTGTCTCCAGAATCGGAATCGAACTTCGATGGGTGAGTTTCTAGGTGTATTTTGACCCGCTGAATCCGAAAATCCAACCTTTGAGGACCAAAAATATGCTTGCAAAAAAGTCATTTCGCATGGTACGAAAAAGAGATGATCGAAAATATTTTTTTTCAGAATCGAAATCGGACTTTAATGGGTGAGTTTCTAGGTGTATTCCGAACCGCTGAATCCAAGAATCCGACCTCTTATGACCAAAAATATGCTTGGAAAAAAGGTATTTCGCATTGTACGAAAAAGAGATGATCGAAAATATTTTTTTTCAGAATCAAAATCGGACTTTGATGGGTGAATATCTAGGTGTAATTCGACTCGCTGAATCCGAAAATCCAACCTTTGATGACCAAAAATATGCTTGGAAAAAAGTTATTTCGCATGGTACGAAAAAGAGATGATCGAAAATATCTGTCTCCAGAATCGAAATCGAACTTTGATGGGTGGGTTTATATGTGTATTTTGACCCGCTGAATCCGAAAATTCAAGCTTTGATGACCAAAAATATGCTTGGAAAAAAGTTATTTCGCATGGTACGAAAAAGAGATGATCGAAAATATTTTTTTCCAGAACCGAAATCGAACTTAATTGGGTGAGTTTCTAGGTGTATTTCGACCCGCTGAATCCGAAAATCCAACCTTTGATGTCCAAAAATATGCTTGGAAAAAAGTTATTTCGCATGGTACGAAAAAGAGATGATCGAAAATATCTGTCTCCAGAATCGGAATCGAACTTCGATGGGTGAGTTTCTAGGTGTAATTCGACTCGCTGAATCCGAAAATCCAACCTTTGATGACCAAAAATATGCTTGGAAAGAAGTTATTTCGCATGGTACGAAAAAGAGATGATCGAAAATATTTTTTTTCAGAATCAAAATCGGACTTTGATGGGTGAGTTTCTAGGTGTAATTCGACTCGCTGAATCCGGAAATCCAACCTTAGATGACCAAAAATATGCTTGGAAAAAAGTTATTTCGCATGGTACGAAAAAGAGATGATCGACAATATTTTTTTTCAGAATCAAAGTCGGACTTTGATGGGTGAGTTTCTAGGTGTATTTTGTCACGCTGAATCCGAAAATCCAAACTTTGATGAGCAAAAATGTGCGTGGAAAAAAGTTATTTCGCATGGTACGAAAAAGAGATGATCGAAAATATCTGTCTCCAGAATCGGAATCGAACTTTAATGGGTGAGTTTATAGGTGTATTTTGACCCGCTGAATCCAAAAATCCAACCTTTGATGCACGAAAATACACCTGGTAAGAAGTTATTGCGCATGGTACGAAAAAGAGATGATCGAAAATACTTTTTTCCAGAACCGAAATCGAACTCTAATGGGTGAGTTTCTAGGTGTATTTTGACCCGCTGAATCCAAAAATCCAACCGTTGATACACGAAAATACACCTGGAAAGAAGTTATTTCGCATGGTACGAAAAAGAGATGATCGCAAATATTTATTTCCAGAACCGAAATCGAACTTCAATGGGTGAGTTTCTAGGTGTATTTTGACCCGCTGAATCCAAAAATCCAACCTTCGATACACGAAAATACACCTGGAAAGAAGTTATTCCGCATGGTACGAAAAAGAGATGATCGAAAATATTTTTTTCCAGAACCGAAATCGAACTTAATTGGGTGAGTTTCTAGGTGTTTTTCGACCCGCTGAATCCGAAAATCCAACCTTTGATGACCAAAAATATGATTGGAAAAAAAGTTATTTCGCATGGTACGAAAAAGAAATGATCGGAAATATCTGTCTCCAGAATCGGAATCGAACTTTGATGGGTGGGTTTATAGGTGTATTTTGACCCGCTGAATCCGGAAATCCAACCTTTGATGACCAAAAATATGCTTGCAAAAAAGTCATTCCGCATGGTACGAAAAAGAGATGATCGAAAATATTTTTTTCAGAATCGAAATCGGACTTTAATGGGTGAGTTTCTAGGTGTATTCCGACCCGCTGAATCCAAGAATCCAACCTCTTATGACCAAAAATATGCTGGGAAAAAAGTTATTTCGCATTGTACGAAAAGGAGATGATCGAAAATATCTGTCTCCAGAATCGAAATCGAACTTCAATGGGTGAGTTTCTAGGTGTATTTCGACCCGCTGAATCCAAAAATCCAACCTTCGATTGAAGAAAATACACCTGGAAAGAAGTTATTTCGCATGGTACGAAAAAAAGACGATCGAAAATATTTTTTTCCAGAACCGAAATTGAACTTCAATGGGTGAGTTTCTAGGTGTATTTTGACCCGCTGAATCCAAAAATCCAACCTTTGATACACGAAAATACACCTGGAAAGAAGTTATTTCGCATGGTACGAAAAGGAGATGATCGAAAATATCTGTCTCCAGAATCGGAATCGAACTTCGATGGGTGAGTTTCTAGGTGTATTTTGACCCGCTGAATCCAAAAATCCAACCTTTGATACACGAAAATACACATGGAAAGAAGTTATTTCGCATGGTACGAAAAAGAGATGATCGCAAATATTTATTTCCAGAACCGAAATCGAACTTTAATGGGTGAGTTTCTAGGTGTATTTTGACCCGCTGAATCCAAAAATCCAACCTTCGATACACGAAAATACACCTGGAAAGAAGTTATTCCGCATGGTACGAAAAAGAGATGATCGAAAATATTTTTTTCCAGAACCGGAATCGAACTTAATTGGGTTAGTTTCTAGGTGTATTTCGACCCGCTGAATCCGAAAATCCAACCTTTGATGACCAAAAATATGATTGGAAAAAAGTTATTTCGCATGGTACGAAAAAGAAATGATCGGAAATATCTGTCTCCAGAATCGGAATCGAACTTTGATGGGTGGGTTTATAGGTGTATTTTGACCCGCTGAATCCGGAAATCCAACCTCTGATGACCAAAAATATGCTTGCAAAAAAGTCATTCCGCATGGTGCGAAAAAGAGATGATCGAAAATATTTTTTTCAGAATCGAAGTCGGACTTTAATGGGTGAGTTTCTAGGTGTATTCCGACCCGCTGAATCCAAGAATCCAACCTCTTATGACCAAAAATATGCTTGGAAAAAGTTATTTCGCATTGTACGAAAAAGAGATGATCGAAAATATTTTTTTTCAGAATCAAAGTCGGACTTTGATGGGTGAGTTTCTAGGTGTATTTTGTCACGCTGAATCCGAAAATCCAAACTTTGATGAGCAAAAATATGCGTGGAAAAAAATTATTTCGCATGGTACGAAAAGGAGATGATCGAAAATATCTGTCTCCAGAATCGAAATCGAACTTTAATGGGTGAGTTTCTAGGTGTATTTTGACCCGCTGAATCCAAAAATCCAACCTTCGATTGACGAAAATACACCTGGAAAGAAGTTATTCCGCATGGTACGAAAAAAAGACGATCGAAAATATTTTTTTCCAGAACCGAAATTGAACTTCAATGGGTGAGTTTCTAGGTGTATTTTGACCCGCTGAATCCTAAAATCCAACCTTTGATACACGAAAATACACCTGGAAAGAAGTTATTTCGCATGGTACGAAAAAGAGATGATCGAAAATATTTTTTTTCAGAATCAAAGTCGGACTTTGATGGGTGAGTTTCTAGGTGTATTTCGTCCCGCTGAATCTGAAAATCCAAACTTTGATCAGCAAAAATGTGCTTGGAAAAAAGTTATTTCGCATGGTACGAAAAAAAGACGATCGAAAATATTTTTTTCCAGAACCGATATTGAACTTCAATGGGTGAGTTTCTAGGTGTATTTTGACCCGCTGAATCCAAAAATCCAACCTTTGATACACGAAAATACACCTGGAAAGAAGTTATTTCGCATGGTACGAAAAGGAGATGATCGAAAATATCTGTCTCCAGAATCGGAATCGAACTTCGATGGGTGAGTTTCTAGGTGTATTTTGACCCGCTGAATCCGAAAATCCAACCTTTGATGACCAAAAATATGCTTGCAAAAAAGTCATTTCGCATGGTACGAAAAAGAGATGATCGAAAATATTTTTTTTCAAAATCGAAATCGGACTTTAATGGGTGAGTTTCTAGGTGTATTCCGAACCGCTGAATCCAAGAATCCGACCTCTTATGACCAAAAATATGCTTGGAAAAAAGGTATTTCGCATTGTACGAAAAAGAGATGATCGAAAATATTTTTTTTCAGAATGAAAATCGGACTTTGATGGGTGAATATCTAGGTGTAATTCGACTCGCTGAATCCGAAAATCCAACCTTTGATGACCAAAAATATGCTTGGAAAAAAGTTATTTCGCATGGTACGAAAAAGAGATGATCGAAAATATCTGTCTCCAGAATCGAAATCGAACTTTGATGGGTGGGTTTATATGTGTATTTTGACCCGCTGAATCCGAAAATTCAAGCTTTGATGACCAAAAATATGCTTGGAAAAAAGTTATTTCGCATGGTACGAAAAAGAGATGATCGAAAATATTTTTTTCCAGAACCGAAATCGAACTTAATTGGGTGAGTTTCTAGGTGTATTTCGACCCGCTGAATCCGAAAATCCAACCTTTGATGTCCAAAAATATGCTTGGAAAAAAGTTATTTCGCATGGTACGAAAAAGAGATGATCGAAAATATCTGTCTCCAGAATCGGAATCGAACTTCGATGGGTGAGTTTCTAGGTGTAATTCGACTCGCTGAATCCGAAAATCCAACCTTTGATGACCAAAAATATGCTTGGAAAGAAGTTATTTCGCATGGTACGAAAAAGAGATGATCGAAAATATTTTTTTTCAGAATCAAAATCGGACTTTGATGGGTGAGTTTCTAGGTGTAATTCGACTCGCTGAATCCGAAAATCCAACCTTAGATGACCAAAAATATGCTTGGAAAAAAGTTATTTCGCATGGTACGAAAAAGAGATGATCGACAATATTTTTTTTCAGAATCAAAGTCGGACTTTGATGGGTGAGTTTCTAGGTGTATTTTGTCACGCTGAATCCGAAAATCCAAACTTTGATGAGCAAAAATATGCGTGGAAAAAAGTTATTTCGCATGGTACGAAAAAGAGATGATCGAAAATATCTGTCTCCAGAATCGGAATCGAACTTTAATGGGTGAGTTTATAGGTGTATTTTGACCCGCTGAATCCAAAAATCCAACCTTTGATGCACGAAAATACACCTGGTAAGAAGTTATTGCGCATGGTACGAAAAAGAGATGATCGAAAATACTTTTTTCCAGAACCGAAATCGAACTCTAATGGGTGAGTTTCTAGGTGTATTTTGACCCGCTGAATCCAAAAATCCAACCGTTGATACACGAAAATACACCTGGAAAGAAGTTATTTCGCATGGTACGAAAAAGAGATGATCGCAAATATTTATTTCCAGAACCGAAATCGAACTTCAATGGGTGAGTTTCTAGGTGTATTTTGACCCGCTGAATCCAAAAATCCAACCTTCGATACACGAAAATACACCTGGAAAGAAGTTATTCCGCATGGTACGAAAATGAGATGATCGAAAATATTTTTTTCCAGAACCGAAATCGAACTTAATTGGGTGAGTTTCTAGGTGTTTTTCGACCCGCTGAATCCGAAAATCCAACCTTTGATGACCAAAAATATGATTGGAAAAAAGTTATTTCGCATGGTACGAAAAAGAAATGATCGGAAATATCTGTCTCCAGAATCGGAATCGAACTTTGATGGGTGGGTTTATAGGTGTATTTTGACCCGCTGAATCCGGAAATCCAACCTTTGATGACCAAAAATATGCTTGCAAAAAAGTCATTCCGCATGGTACGAAAAAGAGACGATCGAAAATATTTTTTTCAGAATCGAAATCGGACTTCAATGGGTGAGTTTCTAGGTGTATTCCGACCCGCTGAATCCAAGAATCCAACCTCTTATGACCAAAAATATGCTTGGAAAAAAGTTATTTCGCATTGTACGAAAAGGAGATGATCGAAAATATCTGTCTCCAGAATCGAAATCGAACTTTAATGGGTGAGTTTCTAGGTGTATTTTGACCCGCTGAATCCAAAAATCCAACCTTCGATTGAAGAAAATACACCTGGAAAGAAGTTATTTCGCATGGTACGAAAAAGAGATGATCGCAAATATTTATTTCCAGAACCGAAATCGAACTTTAATGGGTGAGTTTCTAGGTGTATTTTGACCCGCTGAATCCAAAAATCCAACCTTCGATACACGAAAATACACCTGGAAAGAAGTTATTCCGCATGGTACGAAAAAGAGATGATCGAAAATATTTTTTTCCAGAACCGAAATCGAACTTAATTGGGTGAGTTTCTAGGTGTTTTTCGACCCGCTGAATCCGAAAATCCAACCTTTGATGACCAAAAATATGATTGGAAAAAAGTTATTTCGCATGGTACGAAAAAGAAATGATCGGAAATATCTGTCTCCAGAATCGGAATCGAACTTTGATGGGTGGGTTTATAGGTGTATTTTGACCCGCTGAATCCGGAAATCCAACCTTTGATGACCAAAAATATGCTTGCAAAAAAGTCATTCCGCATGGTACGAAAAAGAGATGATCGAAAATATTTTTTTCAGAATCGAAATCGGACTTTAATGGGTGAGTTTCTAGGTGTATTCCGACCCGCTGAATCCAAGAATCCAACCTCTTATGACCAAAAATATGCTTGGAAAAAAGTTATTTCGCATTGTACGAAAAGGAGATGATCGAAAATATCTGTCTCCAGAATCGAAATCGAACTTTAATGGGTGAGTTTCTAGGTGTATTTTGACCCGCTGAATCCAAAAATCCAACCTTCGATTGAAGAAAATACACCTGGAAAGAAGTTATTTCGCATGGTACGAAAAAAAGACGATCGAAAATATTTTTTTCCAGAATCAAAGTCGGACTTTGATGGGTGAGTTTCTAGGTGTATTTCGTCCCGCTGAATCTGAAAGTCGAAACTTTGATGAGCAAAAATGTGCTTGGAAAAAAGTTATTTCGCATGGTACGAAAAAGAGATGATCGAAAATATCTGTCTCCAGAATCGAAATCGAACTTTAATGGGTGAGTTTCTAGGTGTATTTTGACCCGCTGAATCCACAAATCCGAACTTCGATACACGAAAATACACCTGGAAAGAAGTTATTTCGCATGGTACGAAAAAGAGATGATCGAAAATATTTTTTTTCAGAATCAAAGTCGGACTTTGATGGGTGAGTTTCTAGGTGTATTTCGTCCCGCTGAATCTGAAAATCCAAACTTTGATCAGCAAAAATGTGCTTGGAAAAAAGTTATTTCGCATGGTACGAAAAAGAGATGATCGAAAATATCTGTCTCCAGAATCGAAATCGAACTTTAATGGGTGAGTTTCTAGGTGTATTTTGACCCGCTGAATCCACAAATCCAACCTTCGATTGACGAAAATACACCTGGAAAGAAGTTATTTCGCATGGTACGAAAAAAAGATGATCGAAAATATTTTTTTCCAGAACCGAAATTGAACTTCAATGGGTGAGTTTCTAGGTGTATTTTGACCCGCTGAATCCAAAAATCCAACCTTTGATACACGAAAATACACCTGGAAAGAAGTTATTTCGCATGGTACGAAAAGGAGATGATCGAAAATATCTGTCTCCAGAATCGGAATCGAACTTCGATGGGTGAGTTTCTAGGTGTATTTTGACCCGCTGAATCCGAAAATCCAACCTTTGATGACCAAAAATATGCTTGCAAAAAAGTCATTTCGCATGGTACGAAAAAGAGATGATCGAAAATATTTTTTTTCAAAATCGAAATCGGACTTTAATGGGTGAGTTTCTAGGTGTATTCCGAACCGCTGAATCCAAGAATCCGACCTCTTATGACCAAAAATATGCTTGGAAAAAAGGTATTTCGCATTGTACGAAAAAGAGATGATCGAAAATATTTTTTTTCAGAATCAAAATCGGACTTTGATGGGTGAATATCTAGGTGTAATTCGACTCGCTGAATCCGAAAATCCAACCTTTGATGACCAAAAATATGCTTGGAAAAAAGTTATTTCGCATGGTACGAAAAAGAGATGATCGAAAATATCTGTCTCCAGAATCGAAATCGAACTTTGATGGGTGGGTTTATATGTGTATTTTGACCCGCTGAATCCGAAAATTCAAGCTTTGATGACCAAAAATATGCTTGGAAAAAAGTCATTTCGCATGGTACGAAAAAGAGATGATCGAAAATATTTTTTTCCAGAACCGAAATCGAACTTAATTGGGTGAGTTTCTAGGTGTATTTCGACCCGCTGAATCCGAAAATCCAACCTTTGATGTCCAAAAATATGCTTGGAAAAAAGTTATTTCGCATGGTACGAAAAAGAGATGATCGAAAATATCTGTCTCCAGAATCGGAATCGAACTTCGATGGGTGAGTTTCTAGGTGTAATTCGACTCGCTGAATCCGAAAATCCAACCTTTGATGACCAAAAATATGCTTGGAAAGAAGTTATTTCGCATGGTACGAAAAAGAGATGATCGAAAATATTTTTTTTCAGAATCAAAATCGGACTTTGATGGGTGAGTTTCTAGGTGTAATTCGACTCGCTGAATCCGAAAATCCAACCTTAGATGACCAAAAATATGCTTGGAAAAAAGTTATTTCGCATGGTACGAAAAAGAGATGATCGACAATATTTTTTTTCAGAATCAAAGTCGGACTTTGATGGGTGAGTTTCTAGGTGTATTTTGTCACGCTGAATCCGAAAATCCAAACTTTGATGAGCAAAAATATGCGTGGAAAAAAGTTATTTCGCATGGTACGAAAAAGAGATGATCGAAAATATGTGTCTCCAGAATCGGAATCGAACTTTAATGGGTGAGTTTATAGGTGTATTTTGACCCGCTGAATCCAAAAATCCAACCTTTGATGCACGAAAATACACCTGGTAAGAAGTTATTGCGCATGGTACGAAAAAGAGATGATCGAAAATACTTTTTTCCAGAACCGAAATCGAACTCTAATGGGTGAGTTTCTAGGTGTATTTTGACCCGCTGAATCCAAAAATCCAACCGTTGATACACGAAAATACACCTGGAAAGAAGTTATTTCGCATGGTACGAAAAAGAGATGATCGCAAATATTTATTTCCAGAACCGAAATCGAACTTCAATGGGTGAGTTTCTAGGTGTATTTTGACCCGCTGAATCCAAAAATCCAACCTTCGATACACGAAAATACACCTGGAAAGAAGTTATTCCGCATGGTACGAAAATGAGATGATCGAAAATATTTTTTTCCAGAACCGAAATCGAACTTAATTGGGTGAGTTTCTAGGTGTTTTTCGACCCGCTGAATCCGAAAATCCAACCTTTGATGACCAAAAATATGATTGGAAAAAAGTTATTTCGCATGGTACGAAAAAGAAATGATCGGAAATATCTGTCTCCAGAATCGGAATCGAACTTTGATGGGTGGGTTTATAGGTGTATTTTGACCCGCTGAATCCGGAAATCCAACCTTTGATGACCAAAAATATGCTTGCAAAAAAGTCATTCCGCATGGTACGAAAAAGAGACGATCGAAAATATTTTTTTCAGAATCGAAATCGGACTTCAATGGGTGAGTTTCTAGGTGTATTCCGACCCGCTGAATCCAAGAATCCAACCTCTTATGACCAAAAATATGCTTGGAAAAAAGTTATTTCGCATTGTACGAAAAGGAGATGATCGAAAATATCTGTCTCCAGAATCGAAATCGAACTTTAATGGGTGAGTTTCTAGGTGTATTTTGACCCGCTGAATCCAAAAATCCAACCTTCGATTGAAGAAAATACACCTGGAAAGAAGTTATTTCGCATGGTACGAAAAAGAGATGATCGCAAATATTTATTTCCAGAACCGAAATCGAACTTTAATGGGTGAGTTTCTAGGTGTATTTTGACCCGCTGAATCCAAAAATCCAACCTTCGATACACGAAAATACACCTGGAAAGAAGTTATTCCGCATGGTACGAAAAAGAGATGATCGAAAATATTTTTTTCCAGAACCGAAATCGAACTTAATTGGGTGAGTTTCTAGGTGTTTTTCGACCCGCTGAATCCGAAAATCCAACCTTTGATGACCAAAAATATGATTGGAAAAAAGTTATTTCGCATGGTACGAAAAAGAAATGATCGGAAATATCTGTCTCCAGAATCGGAATCGAACTTTGATGGGTGGGTTTATAGGTGTATTTTGACCCGCTGAATCCGGAAATCCAACCTTTGATGACCAAAAATATGCTTGCAAAAAAGTCATTCCGCATGGTACGAAAAAGAGATGATCGAAAATATTTTTTTCAGAATCGAAATCGGACTTTAATGGGTGAGTTTCTAGGTGTATTCCGACCCGCTGAATCCAAGAATCCAACCTCTTATGACCAAAAATATGCTTGGAAAAAAGTTATTTCGCATTGTACGAAAAGGAGATGATCGAAAATATCTGTCTCCAGAATCGAAATCGAACTTTAATGGGTGAGTTTCTAGGTGTATTTTGACCCGCTGAATCCAAAAATCCAACCTTCGATTGAAGAAAATACACCTGGAAAGAAGTTATTTCGCATTGTACGAAAAAAAGACGATCGAAAATATTTTTTTCCAGAATCAAAGTCGGACTTTGATGGGTGAGTTTCTAGGTGTATTTCGTCCCGCTGAATCTGAAAGTCGAAACTTTGATGAGCAAAAATGTGCTTGGAAAAAAGTTATTTCGCATGGTACGAAAAAGAGATGATCGAAAATATCTGTCTCCAGAATCGAAATCGAACTTTAATGGGTGAGTTTCTAGGTGTATTTTGACCCGCTGAATCCACAAATCCGAACTTCGATACACGAAAATACACCTGGAAAGAAGTTATTTCGCATGGTACGAAAAAGAGATGATCGAAAATATTTTTTTTCAGAATCAAAGTCGGACTTTGATGGGTGAGTTTCTAGGTGTATTTCGTCCCGCTGAATCTGAAAATCCAAACTTTGATGAGCAAAAATGTGCTTGGAAAAAAGTTATTTCGCATGGTACGAAAAAGAGATGATCGAAAATATCTGTCTCCAGAATCGAAATCGAACTTTAATGGGTGAGTTTCTAGGTGTATTTTGACCCGCTGAATCCACAAATCCAACCTTCGATTGACGAAAATACACCTGGAAAGAAGTTATTTCGCATGGTACGAAAAAAAGATGATCGAAAATATTTTTTTCCAGAACCGAAATTGAACTTCAATGGGTGAGTTTCTAGGTGTATTTTGACCCGCTGAATCAAAAAATCCAACCTTTGATACACGAAAATACACCTGGAAAGAAGTTATTTCGCATGGTACGAAAAGGAGATGATCGAAAATATCTGTCTCCAGAATCGGAATCGAACTTCGATGGGTGAGTTTCTAGGTGTATTTTGACCCGCTGAATCCGAAAATCCAACCTTTGATGACCAAAAATATGCTTGCAAAAAAGTCATTTCGCATGGTACGAAAAAGAGATGATCGAAAATATTTTTTTTCAGAATCGAAATCGGACTTTAATGGGTGAGTTTCTAGGTGTATTCCGAACCGCTGAATCCAAGAATCCAACCTCTTATGACCAAAAATATGCTTGGAAAAAAGTTATTTCGCATTGTACGAAAAAGAGATGATCGAAAATATTTTTTTTCAGAATCAAAATCGGACTTTGATGGGTGAATATCTAGGTGTAATTCGACTCGCTGAATCCGAAAATCCAACCTTTGATGACCAAAAATATGCTTGGAAAAAAGTTATTTCGCATGGTACGAAAAAGAGATGATCGAAAATATCTGTTTCCAGAATCGAAATCGAACTTTGATGGGTGGGTTTATATGTGTATTTTGACCCGCTGAATCCGAAAATTCAAGCTTTGATGACCAAAAATATGCTTGGAAAAAAGTTATTTCGCATGGTACGAAAAAGAGATGATCGACAATATTTTTTTTCAGAATCAAAGTCGGACTTTGATGGGTGAGTTTCTAGGTGTATTTTGTCACGCTGAATCCGAAAATCCAAACTTTGATGAGCAAAAATATGCGTGGAAAAAAGTTATTTCGCATGGTACGAAAAGGAGATGATCGAAAATATCTGTCTCCAGAATCGGAATCGAACTTTGATGGGTGAGTTTCTAGGTGTATTTTGACCCGCTGAATCCGAAAATCCAACCTTTGATGACCAAAAATATGCTTGCAAGAAAGTCATTTCGCATGGTACGAAAAAGAGATGATCGAAAATATTTTTTTTCAGAATCGAAATCGGACTTTAATGGGTGAGTTTCTAGGTGTATTCCGAACCGCTGAATCCAAGAATCCAACCTCTTATGACCAAAAATATGCTTGGAAAAAAGTTATTTCGCATTGTACGAAAAAGAGATGATCGAAAATATTTTTTATCAGAATCAAAATCGGACTTTGATGGGTGAATATCTAGGTGTAATTCGACTCGCTGAATCCGAAAATCCAACCTTTGATGACCAAAAATATGCTTGGAAAAAAGTTATTTCGCATGGTACGAAAAAGAGATGATCGAAAATATCTGTCTCCAGAATCGAAATCGAACTTTGATGGGTGGGTTTATATGTGTATTTTGACCCGCTGAATCCGAAAATTCAAGCTTTGATGACCAAAAATATGCTTGGAAAAAAGTTATTTCGCATGGTACGAAAAAGAGATGATCGACAATATTTTTTTTCAGAATCAAAGTCGGACTTTGATGGGTGAGTTTCTAGGTGTATTTTGTCACGCTGAATCCGAAAATCCAAACTTTGATGAGCAAAAATATGCGTGGAAAAAAGTTATTTCGCATGGTACGAAAAAGAGATGATCGAAAATATCTGTCTCCAGAATCGGAATCGAACTTTAATGGGTGAGTTTATAGGTGTATTTTGACCCGCTGAATCCAAAAATCCAACCTTTGATGCACGAAAATACACCTGGTCAGAAGTTATTGCGCATGGTACGAAAAAGAGATGATCGAGAATACTTTTTTCCAGAACCGAAATCGAACTCTAATGGGTGAGTTTCTAGGTGTATTTTGACCCGCTGAATCCAAAAATCCAACCTTTGATACACGAAAATACACCTGGAAAAAAGTTATTTCGCATGGTACGAAAAAGAGATGATCGCAAATATTTATTTCCAGAACCGAAATCGAACTTTAATGGGTGAGTTTCTAGGTGTATTTTGACCCGCTGAATCCAAAAATCCAACCTTCGATACACGAAAATACACCTGGAAAGAAGTTATTCCGCATGGTACGAAAAAGAGATGATCGAAAATATTTTTTTCCAGAACCGAAATCGAACTTAATTGGGTGAGTTTCTAGGTGTATTTCGACCCGCTGAATTCGAAAATCCAACCTTTGATGACCAAAAATATTATTGGAAAAAAGTTATTTCGCATGGTACGAAAAAGAAATGATCGGAAATATCTGTCTCCAGAATCGGAATCGAACTTTGATGGGTGGGTTTATAGGTGTATTTTGACCCGCTGAATCCGGAAATCCAACCTCTGATGACCAAAAATATGCTTGCAAAAAAGTCATTCCGCATGGTACGAAAAAGAGATGATCGAAAATATTTTTTTCAGAATCGAAATCGGACTTTAATGGGTGAGTTTCTAGGTGTATTCCGACCCGCTGAATCCAAGAATCCAACCTCTTATGACCAAAAATATGCTTGGAAAAAAGTTATTTCGCATTGTACGAAAAAGAGATGATCGAAAATATTTTTTTTCAGAATCAAAGTCGGACTTTGATGGGTGAGTTTCTAGGTGTATTTTGTCACGCTGAATCCGAAAATCCAAACTTTGATGAGCAAAAATGTGCTTGGAAAAAAGTTATTTCGCATGGTAC
Source organism: Phymatocera aterrima (assembly GCA_963170745.1). Taxonomy (NCBI): domain Eukaryota; kingdom Metazoa; phylum Arthropoda; class Insecta; order Hymenoptera; family Tenthredinidae; genus Phymatocera; species Phymatocera aterrima. The sequence goes on from CAUJGY010000082.1 coordinate 775,965, forward strand.
GAAAAAGAGATGATCGAAAATATCTGTCTCCAGAATCGAAATCGAACTTTAATGGGTGAGTTTCTAGGTGTATTTTGACCCGCTGAATCCACAAATCCAACCTTCGATTGACGAAAATACACCTGGAAAGAAGTTATTTCGCATGGTACGAAAAAAAGATGATCGAAAATATTTTTTTCCAGAACCGAAATTGAACTTCAATGGGTGAGTTTCTAGGTGTATTTTGACCCGCTGAATCCAAAAATCCAACCTTTGATACACGAAAATACACCTGGAAAGAAGTTATTTCGCATGGTACGAAAAGGAGATGATCGAAAATATCTGTCTCCAGAATCGGAATCGAACTTCGATGGGTGAGTTTCTAGGTGTATTTTGACCCGCTGAATCCGAAAATCCAACCTTTGAGGACCAAAAATATGCTTGCAAAAAAGTCATTTCGCATGGTACGAAAAAGAGATGATCGAAAATATTTTTTTTCAGAATCGAAATCGGACTTTAATGGGTGAGTTTCTAGGTGTATTCCGAACCGCTGAATCCAAGAATCCGACCTCTTATAACCAAAAATATGCTTGGAAAAAAGGTATTTCGCATTGTACGAAAAAGAGATGATCGAAAATATTTTTTTTCAGAATCAAAATCGGACTTTGATGGGTGAATATCTAGGTGTAATTCGACTCGCTGAATCCGAAAATCCAACCTTTGATGACCAAAAATATGCTTGGAAAAAAGTTATTTCGCATGGTACGAAAAAGAGATGATCGAAAATATCTGTCTCCAGAATCGAAATCGAACTTTGATGGGTGGGTTTATATGTGTATTTTGACCCGCTGAATCCGAAAATTCAAGCTTTGATGACCAAAAATATGCTTGGAAAAAAGTTATTTCGCATGGTACGAAAAAGAGATGATCGAAAATATTTTTTTCCAGAACCGAAATCGAACTTAATTGGGTGAGTTTCTAGGTGTATTTCGACCCGCTGAATCCGAAAATCCAACCTTTGATGTCCAAAAATATGCTTGGAAAAAAGTTATTTCGCATGGTACGAAAAAGAGATGATCGAAAATATCTGTCTCCAGAATCGGAATCGAACTTCGATGGGTGAGTTTCTAGGTGTAATTCGACTCGCTGAATCCGAAAATCCAACCTTTGATGACCAAAAATATGCTTGGAAAGAAGTTATTTCGCATGGTACGAAAAAGAGATGATCGAAAATATTTTTTTTCAGAATCAAAATCGGACTTTGATGGGTGAGTTTCTAGGTGTAATTCGACTCGCTGAATCCGGAAATCCAACCTTAGATGACCAAAAATATGCTTGGAAAAAAGTTATTTCGCATGGTACGAAAAAGAGATGATCGACAATATTTTTTTTCAGAATCAAAGTCGGACTTTGATGGGTGAGTTTCTAGGTGTATTTTGTCACGCTGAATCCGAAAATCCAAACTTTGATGAGCAAAAATGTGCGTGGAAAAAAGTTATTTCGCATGGTACGAAAAAGAGATGATCGAAAATATCTGTCTCCAGAATCGGAATCGAACTTTAATGGGTGAGTTTATAGGTGTATTTTGACCCGCTGAATCCAAAAATCCAACCTTTGATGCACGAAAATACACCTGGTAAGAAGTTATTGCGCATGGTACGAAAAAGAGATGATCGAAAATACTTTTTTCCAGAACCGAAATCGAACTCTAATGGGTGAGTTTCTAGGTGTATTTTGACCCGCTGAATCCAAAAATCCAACCGTTGATACACGAAAATACACCTGGAAAGAAGTTATTTCGCATGGTACGAAAAAAAGATGATCGCAAATATTTATTTCCAGAACCGAAATCGAACTTCAATGGGTGAGTTTCTAGGTGTATTTTGACCCGCTGAATCCAAAAATCCAACCTTCGATACACGAAAATACACCTGGAAAGAAGTTATTCCGCATGGTACGAAAAAGAGATGATCGAAAATATTTTTTTCCAGAACCGAAATCGAACTTAATTGGGTGAGTTTCTAGGTGTTTTTCGACCCGCTGAATCCGAAAATCCAACCTTTGATGACCAAAAATATGATTGGAAAAAAAGTTATTTCGCATGGTACGAAAAAGAAATGATCGGAAATATCTGTCTCCAGAATCGGAATCGAACTTTGATGGGTGGGTTTATAGGTGTATTTTGACCCGCTGAATCCGGAAATCCAACCTTTGATGACCAAAAATATGCTTGCAAAAAAGTCATTCCGCATGGTACGAAAAAGAGATGATCGAAAATATTTTTTTCAGAATCGAAATCGGACTTTAATGGGTGAGTTTCTAGGTGTATTCCGACCCGCTGAATCCAAGAATCCAACCTCTTATGACCAAAAATATGCTGGGAAAAAAGTTATTTCGCATTGTACGAAAAGGAGATGATCGAAAATATCTGTCTCCAGAATCGAAATCGAACTTCAATGGGTGAGTTTCTAGGTGTATTTCGACCCGCTGAATCCAAAAATCCAACCTTCGATTGAAGAAAATACACCTGGAAAGAAGTTATTTCGCATGGTACGAAAAAAAGACGATCGAAAATATTTTTTTCCAGAACCGAAATTGAACTTCAATGGGTGAGTTTCTAGGTGTATTTTGACCCGCTGAATCCAAAAATCCAACCTTTGATACACGAAAATACACCTGGAAAGAAGTTATTTCGCATGGTACGAAAAGGAGATGATCGAAAATATCTGTCTCCAGAATCGGAATCGAACTTCGATGGGTGAGTTTCTAGGTGTATTTTGACCCGCTGAATCCAAAAATCCAACCTTTGATACACGAAAATACACATGGAAAGAAGTTATTTCGCATGGTACGAAAAAGAGATGATCGCAAATATTTATTTCCAGAACCGAAATCGAACTTTAATGGGTGAGTTTCTAGGTGTATTTTGACCCGCTGAATCCAAAAATCCAACCTTCGATACACGAAAATACACCTGGAAAGAAGTTATTCCGCATGGTACGAAAAAGAGATGATCGAAAATATTTTTTTCCAGAACCGGAATCGAACTTAATTGGGTTAGTTTCTAGGTGTATTTCGACCCGCTGAATCCGAAAATCCAACCTTTGATGACCAAAAATATGATTGGAAAAAAGTTATTTCGCATGGTACGAAAAAGAAATGATCGGAAATATCTGTCTCCAGAATCGGAATCGAACTTTGATGGGTGGGTTTATAGGTGTATTTTGACCCGCTGAATCCGGAAATCCAACCTCTGATGACCAAAAATATGCTTGCAAAAAAGTCATTCCGCATGGTGCGAAAAAGAGATGATCGAAAATATTTTTTTCAGAATCGAAATCGGACTTTAATGGGTGAGTTTCTAGGTGTATTCCGACCCGCTGAATCCAAGAATCCAACCTCTTATGACCAAAAATATGCTTGGAAAAAGTTATTTCGCATTGTACGAAAAAGAGATGATCGAAAATATTTTTTTTCAGAATCAAAGTCGGACTTTGATGGGTGAGTTTCTAGGTGTATTTTGTCACGCTGAATCCGAAAATCCAAACTTTGATGAGCAAAAATATGCGTGGAAAAAAATTATTTCGCATGGTACGAAAAGGAGATGATCGAAAATATCTGTCTCCAGAATCGAAATCGAACTTTAATGGGTGAGTTTCTAGGTGTATTTTGACCCGCTGAATCCAAAAATCCAACCTTCGATTGACGAAAATACACCTGGAAAGAAGTTATTCCGCATGGTACGAAAAAAAGACGATCGAAAATATTTTTTTCCAGAACCGAAATTGAACTTCAATGGGTGAGTTTCTAGGTGTATTTTGACCCGCAGAATCCAAAAATCCAACCTTTGTTACACGAAAATACACCTGGAAAGAAGTTATTTCGCATGGTACGAAAAAGAGATGATCGAAAATATTTTTTTTCAGAATCAAAGTCGGACTTTGATGGGTGAGTTTCTAGGTGTATTTCGTCCCGCTGAATCTGAAAATCCAAACTTTGATGAGCAAAAATGTGCTTGGAAAAAAGTTATTTCGCATGGTACGAAAAAGAAATGATCGGAAATATCTGTCTCCAGAATCGGAATCGAACTTTGATGGGTGGGTTTATAGGTGTATTTTGACCCGCTGAATCCAAAAATCCAACCTTCGATACACGAAAATACACCTGGAAAGAAGTTATTCCGCATGGTACGAAAAAGAGATGATCGAAAATATTTTTTTCCAGAACCGGAATCGAACTTAATTGGGTTAGTTTCTAGGTGTATTCCGACCCGCTGAATCCAAGAATCCAACCTCTTATGACCAAAAATATGCTTGGAAAAAGTTATTTCGCATTGTACGAAAAAGAGATGATCGAAAATATTTTTTTTCAGAATCAAAGTCGGACTTTGATGGGTGAGTTTCTAGGTGTATTTTGTCACGCTGAATCCGAAAATCCAAACTTTGATGAGCAAAAATATGCGTGGAAAAAAATTATTTCGCATGGTACGAAAAGGAGATGATCGAAAATATCTGTCTCCAGAATCGAAATCGAACTTTAATGGGTGAGTTTCTAGGTGTATTTTGACCCGCTGAATCCAAAAATCCAACCTTCGATTGACGAAAATACACCTGGAAAGAAGTTATTCCGCATGGTACGAAAAAAAGACGATCGAAAATATTTTTTTCCAGAACCGAAATTGAACTTCAATGAGTGAGTTTCTAGGTGTATTTTGACCCGCTGAATCCTAAAATCCAACCTTTGATACACGAAAATACACCTGGAAAGAAGTTATTTCGCATGGTACGAAAAAGAGATGATCGAAAATATTTTTTTTCAGAATCAAAGTCGGACTTTGATGGGTGAGTTTCTAGGTGTATTTCGTCCCGCTGAATCTGAAAATCCAAACTTTGATGAGCAAAAATGTGCTTGGAAAAAAGTTATTTCGCATGGTACGAAAAAGAGATGATCGAAAATATCTGTCTCCAGAATCGAAATCGAACTTTAATGGGTGAGTTTCTAGGTGTATTTTGACCCGCTGAATCCACAAATCCAACCTTCGATTGACGAAAATACACCTGGAAAGAAGTTATTTCGCATGGTACGAAAAAAAGATGATCGAAAATATTTTTTTCCAGAACCGAAATTGAACTTCAATGGGTGAGTTTCTAGGTGTATTTTGACCCGCTGAATCCAAAAATCCAACCTTTGATACACGAAAATACACCTGGTAAGAAGTTATTGCGCATGGTACGAAAAAGAGATGATCGAAAATACTTTTTTCCAGAACCGAAATCGAACTCTAATGGGTGAGTTTCTAGGTGTATTTTGACCCGCTGAATCCAAAAATCCAACCTTTGATACACGAAAATACACCTGGAAAGAAGTTATTTCGCATGGTACGAAAAAGAGATGATCGCAAATATTTATTTCCAGAACCGAAATCGAACTTTAATGGGTGAGTTTCTAGGTGTATTTTGACCCGCTGAATCCAAAAATCCAACCTTCGATACACGAAAATACACCTGGAAAGAAGTTATTCCGCATGGTACGAAAAAGAGATGATCGAAAATATTTTTTTCCAGAACCGAACTCGAACTTAATTGGGTGAGTTTCTAGGTGTTTTTCGACCCGCTGAATCCGAAAATCCAACCTTTGATGACCAAAAATATGATTGGAAAAAAGTTATTTCGCATGGTACGAAAAAGAAATGATCGGAAATATCTGTCTCCAGAATCGGAATCGAATTTTGATGGGTGGGTTTATAGGTGTATTTTGACCCGCTGAATCCGGAAATCCAACCTTTGATGACCAAAAATATGCTTGCAAAAAAGTCATTCCGCATGGTACGAAAAAGAGATGATCGAAAATATTTTTTTCAGAATCGAAATCGGACTTTAATGGGTGAGTTTCTAGGTGTATTCCGACCCGCTGAATCCAAGAATCCAACCTCTTATGACCAAAAATATGCTTGGAAAAAAGTTATTTCGCATTGTACGAAAAGGAGATGATCGAAAATATCTGTCTCCAGAATCGAAATCGAACTGTAATGGGTGAGTTTCTAGGTGTATTTTGACCCGCTGAATCCAAAAATCCAACCTTCGATTGAAGAAAATACACCTGGAAAGAAGTTATTTCGCATGGTACGAAAAAAAGACGATCGAAAATATTTTTTTCCAGAATCAAAGTCGGACTTTGATGGGTGAGTTTCTAGGTGTATTTCGTCCCGCTGAATCTGAAAATCCAAACTTTGATGAGCAAAAATATGCTTGGAAAAAAGTTATTTCGCATGGTACGAAAAAGAGATGATCGAAAATATCTGTCTCCAGAATCGGAATCGAACTTTAATGGGTGAGTTTCTAGGTGTATTTTGACCCGCTGAATCCACAAATCCAACCTTCGATACACGAAAATACACCTGGAAAGAAGTTATTTCGCATGGTACGAAAAAGAGATGATCGAAAATATTTTTTTTCAGAATCAAAGTCGGACTTTGATGGGTGAGTTTCTAGGTGTATTTCGTCCCGCTGAATCTGAAAATCCAAACTTTGATGAGCAAAAATGTGCTTGGAAAAAAGTTATTTCGCATGGTACGAAAAAGAGATGATCGAAAATATCTGTCTCCAGAATCGAAATCGAACTTTAATGGGTGAGTTTCTAGGTGTATTTTGACCCGCTGAATCCACAAATCCAACCTTCGATTGACGAAAATACACCTGGAAAGAAGTTATTTCGCATGGTACGAAAAAAAGATGATCGAAAATATTTTTTTCCAGAACCGAAATTGAACTTTAATGGGTGAGTTTCTAGGTGTATTTTGACCCGCTGAATCCAAAAATCCAACCTTTGATACGCGAAAATACACCTGGAAAGAAGTTATTTCGCATGGTACGAAAAAGAGATGATCGCAAATATTTATTTCCAGAACCGAAATCGAACTTTAATGGGTGAGTTTCTAGGTGTATTTTGACCCGCTGAATCCAAAAATCCAACCTTCGATACACGAAAATACACCTGGAAAGAAGTTATTCCGCATGGTACGAAAAAGAGATGATCGAAAATATTTTTTTCCAGAACCGAAATCGAACTTAATTGGGTGAGTTTCTAGGTGTTTTTCGACCCGCTGAATCCGAAAATCCAACCTTTGATGACCAAAAATATGATTGGAAAAAAGTTATTTCGCATGGTACGAAAAAGAAATGATCGGAAATATCTGTCTCCAGAATCGGAATCGAACTTTGATGGGTGGGTTTATAGGTGTATTTTGACCCGCTGAATCCGGAAATCCAACCTTTGATGACCAAAAATATGCTTGCAAAAAAGTCATTCCGCATGGTACGAAAAAGAGATGATCGAAAATATTTTTTTCAGAATCGAAATCGGACTTTAATGGGTGAGTTTCTAGGTGTATTCCGACCCGCTGAATCCAAGAATCCAACCTCTTATGACCAAAAATATGCTTGGAAAAAAGTTATTTCGCATTGTACGAAAAGGAGATGATCGAAAATATCTGTCTCCAGAATCGAAATCGAACTTTAATGGGTGAGTTTCTAGGTGTATTTTGACCCGCTGAATCCAAAAATCCAACCTTCGATTGACGAAAATACACCTGGAAAGAAGTTATTCCGCATGGTACGAAAAAAAGACGATCGAAAATATTTTTTTCCAGAACCGAAATTGAACTTCAATGGGTGAGTTTCTAGGTGTATTTTGACCCGCAGAATCCAAAAATCCAACCTTTGTTACACGAAAATACACCTGGAAAGAAGTTATTTCGCATGGTACGAAAAAGAGATGATCGAAAATATTTTTTTTCAGAATCAAAGTCGGACTTTGATGGGTGAGTTTCTAGGTGTATTTCGTCCCGCTGAATCTGAAAATCCAAACTTTGATGAGCAAAAATGTGCTTGGAAAAAAGTTATTTCGCATGGTACGAAAAAGAAATGATCGGAAATATCTGTCTCCAGAATCGGAATCGAACTTTGATGGGTGGGTTTATAGGTGTATTTTGACCCGCTGAATCCAAAAATCCAACCTTCGATACACGAAAATACACCTGGAAAGAAGTTATTCCGCATGGTACGAAAAAGAGATGATCGAAAATATTTTTTTCCAGAACCGGAATCGAACTTAATTGGGTTAGTTTCTAGGTGTATTCCGACCCGCTGAATCCAAGAATCCAACCTCTTATGACCAAAAATATGCTTGGAAAAAGTTATTTCGCATTGTACGAAAAAGAGATGATCGAAAATATTTTTTTTCAGAATCAAAGTCGGACTTTGATGGGTGAGTTTCTAGGTGTATTTTGTCACGCTGAATCCGAAAATCCAAACTTTGATGAGCAAAAATATGCGTGGAAAAAAATTATTTCGCATGGTACGAAAAGGAGATGATCGAAAATATCTGTCTCCAGAATCGAAATCGAACTTTAATGGGTGAGTTTCTAGGTGTATTTTGACCCGCTGAATCCAAAAATCCAACCTTCGATTGACGAAAATACACCTGGAAAGAAGTTATTCCGCATGGTACGAAAAAAAGACGATCGAAAATATTTTTTTCCAGAACCGAAATTGAACTTCAATGAGTGAGTTTCTAGGTGTATTTTGACCCGCTGAATCCTAAAATCCAACCTTTGATACACGAAAATACACCTGGAAAGAAGTTATTTCGCATGGTACGAAAAAGAGATGATCGAAAATATTTTTTTTCAGAATCAAAGTCGGACTTTGATGGGTGAGTTTCTAGGTGTATTTCGTCCCGCTGAATCTGAAAATCCAAACTTTGATGAGCAAAAATGTGCTTGGAAAAAAGTTATTTCGCATGGTACGAAAAAGAGATGATCGAAAATATCTGTCTCCAGAATCGAAATCGAACTTTAATGGGTGAGTTTCTAGGTGTATTTTGACCCGCTGAATCCACAAATCCAACCTTCGATTGACGAAAATACACCTGGAAAGAAGTTATTTCGCATGGTACGAAAAAAAGATGATCGAAAATATTTTTTTCCAGAACCGAAATTGAACTTCAATGGGTGAGTTTCTAGGTGTATTTTGACCCGCTGAATCCAAAAATCCAACCTTTGATACACGAAAATACACCTGGTAAGAAGTTATTGCGCATGGTACGAAAAAGAGATGATCGAAAATACTTTTTTCCAGAACCGAAATCGAACTCTAATGGGTGAGTTTCTAGGTGTATTTTGACCCGCTGAATCCAAAAATCCAACCTTTGATACACGAAAATACACCTGGAAAGAAGTTATTTCGCATGGTACGAAAAAGAGATGATCGCAAATATTTATTTCCAGAACCGAAATCGAACTTTAATGGGTGAGTTTCTAGGTGTATTTTGACCCGCTGAATCCAAAAATCCAACCTTCGATACACGAAAATACACCTGGAAAGAAGTTATTCCGCATGGTACGAAAAAGAGATGATCGAAAATATTTTTTTCCAGAACCGAACTCGAACTTAATTGGGTGAGTTTCTAGGTGTTTTTCGACCCGCTGAATCCGAAAATCCAACCTTTGATGACCAAAAATATGATTGGAAAAAAGTTATTTCGCATGGTACGAAAAAGAAATGATCGGAAATATCTGTCTCCAGAATCGGAATCGAATTTTGATGGGTGGGTTTATAGGTGTATTTTGACCCGCTGAATCCGGAAATCCAACCTTTGATGACCAAAAATATGCTTGCAAAAAAGTCATTCCGCATGGTACGAAAAAGAGATGATCGAAAATATTTTTTTCAGAATCGAAATCGGACTTTAATGGGTGAGTTTCTAGGTGTATTCCGACCCGCTGAATCCAAGAATCCAACCTCTTATGACCAAAAATATGCTTGGAAAAAAGTTATTTCGCATTGTACGAAAAGGAGATGATCGAAAATATCTGTCTCCAGAATCGAAATCGAACTGTAATGGGTGAGTTTCTAGGTGTATTTTGACCCGCTGAATCCAAAAATCCAACCTTCGATTGAAGAAAATACACCTGGAAAGAAGTTATTTCGCATGGTACGAAAAAAAGACGATCGAAAATATTTTTTTCCAGAATCAAAGTCGGACTTTGATGGGTGAGTTTCTAGGTGTATTTCGTCCCGCTGAATCTGAAAATCCAAACTTTGATGAGCAAAAATATGCTTGGAAAAAAGTTATTTCGCATGGTACGAAAAAGAGATGATCGAAAATATCTGTCTCCAGAATCGGAATCGAACTTTAATGGGTGAGTTTCTAGGTGTATTTTGACCCGCTGAATCCACAAATCCAACCTTCGATACACGAAAATACACCTGGAAAGAAGTTATTTCGCATGGTACGAAAAAGAGATGATCGAAAATATTTTTTTTCAGAATCAAAGTCGGACTTTGATGGGTGAGTTTCTAGGTGTATTTCGTCCCGCTGAATCTGAAAATCCAAACTTTGATGAGCAAAAATGTGCTTGGAAAAAAGTTATTTCGCATGGTACGAAAAAGAGATGATCGAAAATATCTGTCTCCAGAATCGAAATCGAACTTTAATGGGTGAGTTTCTAGGTGTATTTTGACCCGCTGAATCCACAAATCCAACCTTCGATTGACGAAAATACACCTGGAAAGAAGTTATTTCGCATGGTACGAAAAAAAGATGATCGAAAATATTTTTTTCCAGAACCGAAATTGAACTTTAATGGGTGAGTTTCTAGGTGTATTTTGACCCGCTGAATCCAAAAATCCAACCTTTGATACGCGAAAATACACCTGGAAAGAAGTTATTTCGCATGGTACGAAAAAGAGATGATCGCAAATATTTATTTCCAGAACCGAAATCGAACTTTAATGGGTGAGTTTCTAGGTGTATTTTGACCCGCTGAATCCAAAAATCCAACCTTCGATACACGAAAATACACCTGGAAAGAAGTTATTCCGCATGGTACGAAAAAGAGATGATCGAAAATATTTTTTTCCAGAACCGAAATCGAACTTAATTGGGTGAGTTTCTAGGTGTTTTTCGACCCGCTGAATCCGAAAATCCAACCTTTGATGACCAAAAATATGATTGGAAAAAAGTTATTTCGCATGGTACGAAAAAGAAATGATCGGAAATATCTGTCTCCAGAATCGGAATCGAACTTTGATGGGTGGGTTTATAGGTGTATTTTGACCCGCTGAATCCGGAAATCCAACCTTTGATGACCAAAAATATGCTTGCAAAAAAGTCATTCCGCATGGTACGAAAAAGAGATGATCGAAAATATTTTTTTCAGAATCGAAATCGGACTTTAATGGGTGAGTTTCTAGGTGTATTCCGACCCGCTGAATCCAAGAATCCAACCTCTTATGACCAAAAATATGCTTGGAAAAAAGTTATTTCGCATTGTACGAAAAGGAGATGATCGAAAATATCTGTCTCCAGAATCGAAATCGAACTTTAATGGGTGAGTTTCTAGGTGTATTTTGACCCGCTGAATCCAAAAATCCAACCTTCGATTGAAGAAAATACACCTGGAAAGAAGTTATTTCGCATGGTACGAAAAAAAGACGATCGAAAATATTTTTTTCCAGAATCAAAGTCGGACTTTGATGGGTGAGTTTCTAGGTGTATTTCGTCCCGCTGAATCTGAAAATCCAAACTTTGATGAGCAAAAATGTGCTTGGAAAAAAGTTATTTCGCATGGTACGAAAAAGAGATGATCGAAAATATCTGTCTCCAGAATCGAAATCGAACTTTAATGGGTGAGTTTCTAGGTGTATTTTGACCCGCTGAATCCACAAATCCAACCTTCGATACACGAAAATACACCTGGAAAGAAGTTATTTCGCATGGTACGAAAAAGAGATGATCGAAAATATTTTTTTTCAGAATCAAAGTCGGACTTTGATGGGTGAGTTTCTAGGTGTATTTCGTCCCGCTGAATCTGAAAATCCAAACTTTGATGAGCAAAAATGTGCTTGGAAAAAAGTTATTTCGCATGGTACGAAAAAGAGATGATCGGAAATATCTGTCTCCAGAATCGAAATCGAACTTTAATGGGTGAGTTTCTAGGTGTATTTTGACCCGCTGAATCCACAAATCCAACCTTCGATTGACGAAAATACACCTGGAAAGAAGTTATTTCGCATGGTACGAAAAAAAGATGATCGAAAATATTTTTTTCCAGAACCGAAATTGAACTTCAATGGGTGAGTTTCTAGGTGTATTTTGACCCGCTGAATCAAAAAATCCAACCTTTGATACACGAAAATACACCTGGAAAGAAGTTATTTCGCATGGTACGAAAAGGAGATGATCGAAAATATCTGTCTCCAGAATCGGAATCGAACTTCGATGGGTGAGTTTCTAGGTGTATTTTGACCCGCTGAATCCGAAAATCCAACCTTTGATGACCAAAAATATGCTTGCAAAAAAGTCATTTCGCATTGTACGAAAAAGAGATGATCGAAAATATTTTTTTTCAGAATCGAAATCGGACTTTAATGGGTGAGTTTCTAGGTGTATTCCGAACCGCTGAATCCAAGAATCCAACCTCTTATGACCAAAAATATGCTTGGAAAAAAGTTATTTCGCATTGTACGAAAAAGAGATGATCGAAAATATTTTTTTTCAGAATCAAAATCGGACTTTGATGGGTGAATATCTAGGTGTAATTCGACTCGCTGAATCCGAAAATCCAACCTTTGATGACCAAAAATATGCTTGGAAAAAAGTTATTTCGCATGGTACGAAAAAGAGATGATCGAAAATATCTGTTTCCAGAATCGAAATCGAACTTTGATGGGTGGGTTTATATGTGTATTTTGACCCGCTGAATCCGAAAATTCAAGCTTTGATGACCAAAAATATGCTTGGAAAAAAGTTATTTCGCATGGTACGAAAAAGAGATGATCGACAATATTTTTTTTCAGAATCAAAGTCGGACTTTGATGGGTGAGTTTCTAGGTGTATTTTGTCACGCTGAATCCGAAAATCCAAACTTTGATGAGCAAAAATATGCGTGGAAAAAAGTTATTTCGCATGGTACGAAAAGGAGATGATCGAAAATATCTGTCTCCAGAATCGGAATCGAACTTCGATGGGTGAGTTTCTAGGTGTATTTTGACCCGCTGAATCCGAAAATCCAACCTTTGATGACCAAAAATATGCTTGCAAGAAAGTCATTTCGCATGGTACGAAAAAGAGATGATCGAAAATATTTTTTTTCAGAATCGAAATCGGACTTTAATGGGTGAGTTTCTAGGTGTATTCCGAACCGCTGAATCCAAGAATCCAACCTCTTATGACCAAAAATATGCTTGGAAAAAAGTTATTTCGCATTGTACGAAAAAGAGATGATCGAAAATATTTTTTTTCAGAATCAAAATCGGACTTTGATGGGTGAATATCTAGGTGTAATTCGACTCGCTGAATCCGGAAATCCAACCTTTGATGACCAAAAATATGCTTGGAAAAAAGTTATTTCGCATGGTACGAAAAAGAGATGATCGAAAATATCTGTCTCCAGAATCGAAATCGAACTTTGATGGGTGGGTTTATATGTGTATTTTGACCCGCTGAATCCGAAAATTCAAGCTTTGATGACCAAAAATATGCTTGGAAAAAAGTTATTTCGCATGGTACGAAAAAGAGATGATCGACAATATTTTTTTTCAGAATCAAAGTCGGACTTTGATGGGTGAGTTTCTAGGTGTATTTTGTCACGCTGAATCCGAAAATCCAAACTTTGATGAGCAAAAATATGCGTGGAAAAAAGTTATTTCGCATGGTACGAAAAAGAGATGATCGAAAATATCTGTCTCCAGAATCGGAATCGAACTTTAATGGGTGAGTTTATAGGTGTATTTTGACCCGCTGAATCCAAAAATCCAACCTTTGATGCACGAAAATACACCTGGTAAGAAGTTATTGCGCATGGTACGAAAAAGAGATGATCGAGAATACTTTTTTCCAGAACCGAAATCGAACTCTAATGGGTGAGTTTCTAGGTGTATTTTGACCCGCTGAATCCAAAAATCCAACCTTTGATACACGAAAATACACCTGGAAAAAAGTTATTTCGCATGGTACGAAAAAGAGATGATCGCAAATATTTATTTCCAGAACCGAAATCGAACTTTAATGGGTGAGTTTCTAGGTGTATTTTGACCCGCTGAATCCAAAAATCCAACCTTCGATACACGAAAATACACCTGGAAAGAAGTTATTCCGCATGGTACGAAAAAGAGATGATCGAAAATATTTTTTTCCAGAACCGAAATCGAACTTAATTGGGTGAGTTTCTAGGTGTATTTCGACCCGCTGAATTCGAAAATCCATCCTTTGATGACCAAAAATATTATTGGAAAAAAGTTATTTCGCATGGTACGAAAAAGAAATGATCGGAAATATCTGTCTCCAGAATCGGAATCGAACTTTGATGGGTGGGTTTATAGGTGTATTTTGACCCGCTGAATCCGGAAATCCAACCTCTGATGACCAAAAATATGCTTGCAAAAAAGTCATTCCGCATGGTACGAAAAAGAGATGATCGAAAATATTTTTTTCAGAATCGAAATCGGACTTTAATGGGTGAGTTTCTAGGTGTATTCCGACCCGCTGAATCCAAGAATCCAACCTCTTATGACCAAAAATATGCTTGGAAAAAAGTTATTTCGCATTGTACGAAAAAGAGATGATCGAAAATATTTTTTTTCAGAATCAAAGTCGGACTTTGATGGGTGAGTTTCTAGGTGTATTTTGTCACGCTGAATCCGAAAATCCAAACTTTGATGAGCAAAAATATGCGTGGAAAAAAATTATTTCGCATGGTACGAAAAGGAGATGATCGAAAATATCTGTCTCCAGAATCGAAATCGAACTTTAATGGGTGAGTTTCTAGGTGTATTTTGACCCGCTGAATCCAAAAATCCAACCTTCGATTGACGAAAATACACCTGGAAAGAAGTTATTCCGCATGGTACGAAAAAAAGACGATCGAAAATATTTTTTTCCAGAACCGAAATTGAACTTCAATGGGTGAGTTTCTAGGTGTATTTTGACCCGCTGAATCCAAAAATCCAACCTTTGATACACGAAAATACACCTGGAAAGAAGTTATTTCGCATGGTACGAAAAAGAGATGATCGAAAATATTTTTTTTCAGAATCAAAGTCGGACTTTGATGGGTGAGTTTCTAGGTGTATTTCGTCCCGCTGAATCTGAAAATCCAAACTTTGATCGGCAAAAATGTGCTTGGAAAAAAGTTATTTCGCATGGTACGAAAAAGAGATGATCGAAAATATCTGTCTCCAGAATCGAAATCGAACTTTAATGGGTGAGTTTCTAGGTGTATTTTGACCCGCTGAATCCACAAATCCAACCTTCGATTGACGAAAATACACCTGGAAAGAAGTTATTTCGCATGGTACGAAAAAAAGATGATCGAAAATATTTTTTTCCAGAACCGAAATTGAACTTCAATGGGTGAGTTTCTAGGTGTATTTTGACCCGCTGAATCCAAAAATCCAACCTTTGATACACGAAAATACACCTGGAAAGAAGTTATTTCGCATGGTACGAAAAGGAGATGATCGAAAATATCTGTCTCCAGAATCGGAATCGAACTTCGATGGGTGAGTTTCTAGGTGTATTTTGACCCGCTGAATCCGAAAATCAAACCTTTGATGACCAAAAATATGCTTGCAAAAAAGTCATTTCGCATGGTACGAAAAAGAGATGATCGAAAATATTTTTTTTCAGAATCGAAATCGGACTTTAATGGGTGAGTTTCTAGGTGTATTCCGAACCGCTGAATCCAAGAATCCGACCTCTTATGACCAAAAATATGCTTGGAAAAAAGGTATTTCGCATTGTACGAAAAAGAGATGATCGAAAATATTTTTTTTCAGAATCAAAATCGGACTTTGATGGGTGAATATCTAGGTGTAATTCGACTCGCTGAATCCGAAAATCCAACCTTTGATGACCAAAAATATGCTTGGAAAAAAGTTATTTCGCATGGTACGAAAAAGAGATGATCGAAAATATCTGTCTCCAGAATCGAAATCGAACTTTGATGGGTGGGTTTATATGTGTATTTTGACCCGCTGAATCCGAAAATTCAAGCTTTGATGACCAAAAATATGCTTGGAAAAAAGTTATTTCGCATGGTACGAAAAAGAGATGATCGAAAATATTTTTTTCCAGAACCGAAATCGAACTTAATTGGGTGAGTTTCTAGGTGTATTTCGACCCGCTGAATCCGAAAATCCAACCTTTGATGTCCAAAAATATGCTTGGAAAAAAGTTATTTCGCATGGTACGAAAAAGAGATGATCGAAAATATCTGTCTCCAGAATCGGAATCGAACTTCGATGGGTGAGTTTCTAGGTGTAATTCGACTCGCTGAATCCGAAAATCCAACCTTTGATGACCAAAAATATGCTTGGAAAGAAGTTATTTCGCATGGTACGAAAAAGAGATGATCGAAAATATTTTTTTTCAGAATCAAAATCGGACTTTGATGGGTGAGTTTCTAGGTGTAATTCGACTCGCTGAATCCGAAAATCCAACCTTAGATGACCAAAAATATGCTTGGAAAAAAGTTATTTCGCATGGTACGAAAAAGAGATGATCGACAATATTTTTTTTCAGAATCAAAGTCGGACTTTGATGGGTGAGTTTCTAGGTGTATTTTGTCACGCTGAATCCGAAAATCCAAACTTTGATGAGCAAAAATATGCGTGGAAAAAAGTTATTTCGCATGGTACGAAAAAGAGATGATCGAAAATATCTGTCTCCAGAATCGGAATCGAACTTTAATGGGTGAGTTTATAGGTGTATTTTGACCCGCTGAATCCAAAAATCCAACCTTTGATGCACGAAAATACACCTGGTAAGAAGTTATTGCGCATGGTACGAAAAAGAGATGATCGAAAATACTTTTTTCCAGAACCGAAATCGAACTCTAATGGGTGAGTTTCTAGGTGTATTTTGACCCGCTGAATCCAAAAATCCAACCGTTGATACACGAAAATACACCTGGAAAGAAGTTATTTCGCATGGTACGAAAAAGAGATGATCGCAAATATTTATTTCCAGAACCGAAATCGAACTTCAATGGGTGAGTTTCTAGGTGTATTTTGACCCGCTGAATCCAAAAATCCAACCTTCGATACACGAAAATACACCTGGAAAGAAGTTATTCCGCATGGTACGAAAAAGAGATGATCGAAAATATTTTTTTCCAGAACCGAAATCGAACTTAATTGGGTGAGTTTCTAGGTGTTTTTCGACCCGCTGAATCCGAAAATCCAACCTTTGATGACCAAAAATATGATTGGAAAAAAGTTATTTCGCATGGTACGGAAAAGAAATGATCGGAAATATCTGTCTCCAGAATCGGAATCGAACTTTGATGGGTGGGTTTATAGGTGTATTTTGACCCGCTGAATCCGGAAATCCAACCTTTGATGACCAAAAATATGCTTGCAAAAAAGTCATTCCGCATGGTACGAAAAAGAGATGATCGAAAATATTTTTTTCAGAATCGAAATCGGACTTTAATGGGTGAGTTTCTAGGTGTATTCCGACCCGCTGAATCCAAGAATCCAACCTCTTATGACCAAAAATATGCTTGGAAAAAAGTTATTTCGCATTGTACGAAAAGGAGATGATCGAAAATATCTGTCTCCAGAATCGAAATCGAACTTTAATGGGTGAGTTTCTAGGTGTATTTTGACCCGCTGAATCCAAAAATCCAACCTTCGATTGAAGAAAATACACCTGGAAAGAAGTTATTTCGCATGGTACGAAAAAGAGATGATCGCAAATATTTATTTCCAGAACCGAAATCGAACTTTAATGGGTGAGTTTCTAGGTGTATTTTGACCCGCTGAATCCGAAAATCCAACCTTCGATACACGAAAATACACCTGGAAAGAAGTTATTCCGCATGGTACGAAAAAGAGATGATCGAAAATATTTTTTTCCAGAACCGAAATCGAACTTAATTGGGTGAGTTTCTAGGTGTTTTTCGACCCGCTGAATCCGAAAATCCAACCTTTGATGACCAAAAATATGATTGGAAAAAAGTTATTTCGCATGGTACGAAAAAGAAATGATCGGAAATATCTGTCTCCAGAATCGGAATCGAACTTTGATGGGTGGGTTTATAGGTGTATTTTGACCCGCTGAATTCGGAAATCCAACCTTTGATGACCAAAAATATGCTTGCAAAAAAGTCATTCCGCATGGTACGAAAAAGAGATGATCGAAAATATTTTTTTCAGAATTGAAATCGGACTTTAATGGGTGAGTTTCTAGGTGTATTCCGACCCGCTGAATCCAAGAATCCAACCTCTTATGACCAAAAATATGCTTGGAAAAAAGTTATTTCGCATTGTACGAAAAGGAGATGATCGAAAATATCTGTCTCCAGAATCGAAATCGAACTTTAATGGGTGAGTTTCTAGGTGTATTTTGACCCGCTGAATCCAAAAATCCAACCTTCGATTGAAGAAAATACACCTGGAAAGAAGTTATTTCGCATGGTACGAAAAAAAGACGATCGAAAATATTTTTTTCCAGAATCAAAGTCGGACTTTGATGGGTGAGTTTCTAGGTGTATTTCGTCCCGCTGAATCTGAAAATCCAAACTTTGATGAGCAAAAATGTGCTTGGAAAAAAGTTATTTCGCATGGTACGAAAAAGAGATGATCGAAAATATCTGTCTCCAGAATCGAAATCGAACTTTAATGGGTGAGTTTCTAGGTGTATTTTGACCCGCTGAATCCACAAATCCGAACTTCGATACACGAAAATACACCTGGAAAGAAGTTATTTCGCATGGTACGAAAAAGAGATGATCGAAAATATTTTTTTTCAGAATCAAAGTCGGACTTTGATGGGTGAGTTTCTAGGTGTATTTCGTCCCGCTGAATCTGAAAATCCAAACTTTGATGAGCAAAAATGTGCTTGGAAAAAAGTTATTTCGCATGGTACGAAAAAGAGATGATCGAAAATATCTGTCTCCAGAATCGAAATCGAACTTTAATGGGTGAGTTTCTAGGTGTATTTTGACCCGCTGAATCCACAAATCCAACCTTCGATTGACGAAAATACACCTGGAAAGAAGTTATTTCGCATGGTACGAAAAAAAGATGATCGAAAATATTTTTTTCCAGAACCGAAATTGAACTTCAATGGGTGAGTTTCTAGGTGTATTTTGACCCGCTGAATCAAAAAATCCAACCTTTGATACACGAAAATACACCTGGAAAGAAGTTATTTCGCATGGTACGAAAAGGAGATGATCGAAAATATCTGTCTCCAGAATCGGAATCGAACTTCGATGGGTGAGTTTCTAGGTGTATTTTGACCCGCTGAATCCGAAAATCCAACCTTTGATGACCAAAAATATGCTTGCAAAAAAGTCATTTCGCATGGTACGAAAAAGAGATGATCGAAAATATTTTTTTTCAGAATCGAAATCGGACTTTAATGGGTGAGTTTCTAGGTGTATTCCGAACCGCTGAATCCAAGAATCCAACCTCTTATGACCAAAAATATGCTTGGAAAAAAGTTATTTCGCATTGTACGAAAAAGAGATGATCGAAAATATTTTTTTTCAGAATCAAAATCGGACTTTGATGGGTGGATATCTAGGTGTAATTCGACTCGCTGAATCCGAAAATCCAACCTTTGATGACCAAAAATATGCTTGGAAAAAAGTTATTTCGCATGGTACGAAAAAGAGATGATCGAAAATATCTGTTTCCAGAATCGAAATCGAACTTTGATGGGTGGGTTTATATGTGTATTTTGACCCGCTGAATCCGAAAATTCAAGCTTTGATGACCAAAAATATGCTTGGAAAAAAGTTATTTCGCATGGTACGAAAAAGAGATGATCGACAATATTTTTTTTCAGAATCAAAGTCGGACTTTGATGGGTGAGTTTCTAGGTGTATTTTGTCACGCTGAATCCGAAAATCCAAACTTTGATGAGCAAAAATATGCGTGGAAAAAAGTTATTTCGCATGGTACGAAAAGGAGATGATCGAAAATATCTGTCTCCAGAATCGGAATCGAACTTTGATGGGTGAGTTTCTAGGTGTATTTTGACCCGCTGAATCCGAAAATCCAACCTTTGATGACCAAAAATATGCTTGCAAGAAAGTCATTTCGCATGGTACGAAAAAGAGATGATCGAAAATATTTTTTTTCAGAATCGAAATCGGACTTTAATGGGTGAGTTTCTAGGTGTATTCCGAACCGCTGAATCCAAGAATCCAACCTCTTATGACCAAAAATATGCTTGGAAAAAAGTTATTTCGCATTGTACGAAAAAGAGATGATCGAAAATATTTTTTATCAGAATCAAAATCGGACTTTGATGGGTGAATATCTAGGTGTAATTCGACTCGCTGAATCCGAAAATCCAACCTTTGATGACCAAAAATATGCTTGGAAAAAAGTTATTTCGCATGGTACGAAAAAGAGATGATCGAAAATATCTGTCTCCAGAATCGAAATCGAACTTTGATGGGTGGGTTTATATGTGTATTTTGACCCGCTGAATCCGAAAATTCAAGCTTTGATGACCAAAAATATGCTTGGAAAAAAGTTATTTCGCATGGTACGAAAAAGAGATGATCGACAATATTTTTTTTCAGAATCAAAGTCGGACTTTGATGGGTGAGTTTCTAGGTGTATTCTGTCACGCTGAATCCGAAAATCCAAACTTTGATGAGCAAAAATATGCGTGGAAAAAAGTTATTTCGCATGGTACGAAAAAGAGATGATCGAAAATATCTGTCTCCAGAATCGGAATCGAACTTTAATGGGTGAGTTTATAGGTGTATTTTGACCCGCTGAATTCAAAAATCCAACCTTTGATGCACGAAAATACACCTGGTAAGAAGTTATTGCGCATGGTACGAAAAAGAGATGATCGAGAATACTTTTTTCCAGAACCGAAATCGAACTCTAATGGGTGAGTTTCTAGGTGTATTTTGACCCGCTGAATCCAAAAATCCAACCTTTGATACACGAAAATACACCTGGAAAAAAGTTATTTCGCATGGTACGAAAAAGAGATGATCGCAAATATTTATTTCCAGAACCGAAATCGAACTTTAATGGGTGAGTTTCTAGGTGTATTTTGACCCGCTGAATCCAAAAATCCAACCTTCGATACACGAAAATACACCTGGAAAGAAGTTATTCCGCATGGTACGAAAAAGAGATGATCGAAAATATTTTTTTCCAGAACCGAAATCGAACTTAATTGGGTGAGTTTCTAGGTGTATTTCGACCCGCTGAATTCGAAAATCCAACCTTTGATGACCAAAAATATTATTGGAAAAAAGTTATTTCGCATGGTACGAAAAAGAAATGATCGGAAATATCTGTCTCCAGAATCGGAATCGAACTTTGATGGGTGGGTTTATAGGTGTATTTTGACCCGCTGAATCCGGAAATCCAACCTCTGATGACCAAAAATATGCTTGCAAAAAAGTCATTCCGCATGGTACGAAAAAGAGATGATCGAAAATATTTTTTTCAGAATCGAAATCGGACTTTAATGGGTGAGTTTCTAGGTGTATTCCGACCCGCTGAATCCAAGAATCCAACCTCTTATGACCAAAAATATGCTTGGAAAAAAGTTATTTCGCATTGTACGAAAAAGAGATGATCGAAAATATTTTTTTTCAGAATCAAAGTCGGACTTTGATGGGTGAGTTTCTAGGTGTATTTTGTCACGCTGAATCCGAAAATCCAAACTTTGATGAGCAAAAATATGCGTGGAAAAAAATTATTTCGCATGGTACGAAAAGGAGATGATCGAAAATATCTGTCTCCAGAATCGAAATCGAACTTTAATGGGTGAGTTTCTAGGTGTATTTTGACCCGCTGAATCCAAAAATCCAACCTTCGATTGACGAAAATACACCTGGAAAGAAGTTATTCCGCATGGTACGAAAAAAAGACGATCGAAAATATTTTTTTCCAGAACCGAAATTGAACTTCAATGGGTGAGTTTCTAGGTGTATTTTGACCCGCTGAATCCACAAATCCAACCTTCGATTGACGAAAATACACCTGGAAAGAAGTTATTTCGCATGGTACGAAAAAAAGATGATCGAAAATATTTTTTTCCAGAACCGAAATTGAACTTCAATGGGTGAGTTTCTAGGTGTATTTTGACCCGCTGAATCCAAAAATCCAACCTTTGATACACGAAAATACACCTGGAAAGAAGTTATTTCGCATGGTACGAAAAGGAGATGATCGAAAATATCTGTCTCCAGAATCGGAATCGAACTTCGATGGGTGAGTTTCTAGGTGTATTTTGACCCGCTGAATCCGAAAATCCAACCTTTGAGGACCAAAAATATGCTTGCAAAAAAGTCATTTCGCATGGTACGAAAAAGAGATGATCGAAAATATTTTTTTTCAGAATCGAAATCGGACTTTAATGGGTGAGTTTCTAGGTGTATTCCGAACCGCTGAATCCAAGAATCCGACCTCTTATGACCAAAAATATGCTTGGAAAAAAGGTATTTCGCATTGTACGAAAAAGAGATGATCGAAAATATTTTTTTTCAGAATCAAAATCGGACTTTGATGGGTGAATATCTAGGTGTAATTCGACTCGCTGAATCCGAAAATCCAACCTTTGATGACCAAAAATATGCTTGGAAAAAAGTTATTTCGCATGGTACGAAAAAGAGATGATCGAAAATATCTGTCTCCAGAATCGAAATCGAACTTTGATGGGTGGGTTTATATGTGTATTTTGACCCGCTGAATCCAAAAATCCAACCTTCGATACACGAAAATACACCTGGAAAGAAGTTATTCCGCATGGTACGAAAAAGAGATGATCGAAAATATTTTTTCCCAGAACCGAAATCGAACTTAATTGGGTGAGTTTCTAGGTGTTTTTCGACCCACTGAATCCGAAAATCCAACCTTTGATGACCAAAAATATGATTGGAAAAAAGTTATTTCGCATGGTACGAAAAAGAAATGATCGGAAATATCTGTCTCCAGAATCGGAATCGAACTTTGATGGGTGGGTTTATAGGTGTATTTTGACCCGCTGAATCCGGAAATCCAACCTTTGATGACCAAAAATATGCTTGCAAAAAAGTCATTCCGCATGGTACGAAAAAGAGATGATCGAAAATATTTTTTTCAGAATCGAAATCGGACTTTAATGGGTGAGTTTCTAGGTGTATTCCGACCCGCTGAATCCAAGAATCCAACCTCTTATGACCAAAAATATGCTTGGAAAAAAGTTATTTCGCATTGTACGAAAAGGAGATGATCGAAAATATCTGTCTCCAGAATCGAAATCGAACTTTAATGGGTGAGTTTCTAGGTGTATTTTGACCCGCTGAATCCAAAAATCCAACCTTCGATTGAAGAAAATACACCTGGAAAGAAGTTATTTCGCATGGTACGAAAAAGAGATGATCGCAAATATTTATTTCCAGAACCGAAATCGAACTTTAATGGGTGAGTTTCTAGGTGTATTTTGACCCGCTGAATCCAAAAATCCAACCTTCGATACACGAAAATACACCTGGAAAGAAGTTATTCCGCATGGTACGAAAAAGAGATGATCGAAAATATTTTTTTCCAGAACCGAAATCGAACTTAATTGGGTGAGTTTCTAGGTGTTTTTCGACCCGCTGAATCCGAAAATCCAACCTTTGATGACCAAAAATATGATTGGAAAAAAGTTATTTCGCATGGTACGAAAAAGAAATGATCGGAAATATCTGTCTCCAGAATCGGAATCGAACTTTGATGGGTGGGTTTATAGGTGTATTTTGACCCGCTGAATTCGGAAATCCAACCTTTGATGACCAAAAATATGCTTGCAAAAAAGTCATTCCGCATGGTACGAAAAAGAGATGATCGAAAATATTTTTTTCAGAATCGAAATCGGACTTTAATGGGTGAGTTTCTAGGTGTATTCCGACCCGCTGAATCCAAGAATCCAACCTCTTATGACCAAAAATATGCTTGGAAAAAAGTTATTTCGCATTGTACGAAAAGGAGATGATCGAAAATATCTGTCTCCAGAATCGAAATCGAACTTTAATGGGTGAGTTTCTAGGTGTATTTTGACCCGCTGAATCCAAAAATCCAACCTTCGATTGAAGAAAATACACCTGGAAAGAAGTTATTTCGCATGGTACGAAAAAAAGACGATCGAAAATATTTTTTTCCAGAATCAAAGTCGGACTTTGATGGGTGAGTTTCTAGGTGTATTTCGTCCCGCTGAATCTGAAAATCCAAACTTTGATGAGCAAAAATGTGCTTGGAAAAAAGTTATTTCGCATGGTACGAAAAAGAGATGATCGAAAATATCTGTCTCCAGAATCGAAATCGAACTTTAATGGGTGAGTTTCTAGGTGTATTTTGACCCGCTGAATCCACAAATCCGAACTTCGATACACGAAAATACACCTGGAAAGAAGTTATTTCGCATGGTACGAAAAAGAGATGATCGAAAATATTTTTTTTCAGAATCAAAGTCGGACTTTGATGGGTGAGTTTCTAGGTGTATTTCGTCCCGCTGAATCTGAAAATCCAAACTTTGATGAGCAAAAATGTGCTTGGAAAAAAGTTATTTCGCATGGTACGAAAAAGAGATGATCGAAAATATCTGTCTCCAGAATCGAAATCGAACTTTAATGGGTGAGTTTCTAGGTGTATTTTGACCCGCTGAATCCACAAATCCAACCTTCGATTGACGAAAATACACCTGGAAAGAAGTTATTTCGCATGGTACGAAAAAAAGATGATCGAAAATATTTTTTTCCAGAACCGAAATTGAACTTCAATGGGTGAGTTTCTAGGTGTATTTTGACCCGCTGAATCAAAAAATCCAACCTTTGATACACGAAAATACACCTGGAAAGAAGTTATTTCGCATGGTACGAAAAGGAGATGATCGAAAATATCTGTCTCCAGAATCGGAATCGAACTTCGATGGGTGAGTTTCTAGGTGTATTTTGACCCGCTGAATCCGAAAATCCAACCTTTGATGACCAAAAATATGCTTGCAAAAAAGTCATTTCGCATGGTACGAAAAAGAGATGATCGAAAATATTTTTTTTCAGAATCGAAATCGGACTTTAATGGGTGAGTTTCTAGGTGTATTCCGAACCGCTGAATCCAAGAATCCAACCTCTTATGACCAAAAATATGCTTGGAAAAAAGTTATTTCGCATTGTACGAAAAAGAGATGATCGAAAATATTTTTTTTCAGAATCAAAATCGGACTTTGATGGGTGAATATCTAGGTGTAATTCGACTCGCTGAATCCGAAAATCCAACCTTTGATGACCAAAAATATGCTTGGAAAAAAGTTATTTCGCATGGTACGAAAAAGAGATGATCGAAAATATCTGTTTCCAGAATCGAAATCGAACTTTGATGGGTGGGTTTATATGTGTATTTTGACCCGCTGAATCCGAAAATTCAAGCTTTGATGACCAAAAATATGCTTGGAAAAAAGTTATTTCGCATGGTACGAAAAAGAGATGATCGACAATATTTTTTTTCAGAATCAAAGTCGGACTTTGATGGGTGAGTTTCTAGGTGTATTTTGTCACGCTGAATCCGAAAATCCAAACTTTGATGAGCAAAAATATGCCTGGAAAAAAGTTATTTCGCATGGTACGAAAAGGAGATGATCGAAAATATCTGTCTCCAGAATCGGAATCGAACTTTGATGGGTGAGTTTCTAGGTGTATTTTGACCCGCTGAATCCGAAAATCCAACCTTTGATGACCAAAAATATGCTTGCAAGAAAGTCATTTCGCATGGTACGAAAAAGAGATGATCGAAAATATTTTTTTTCAGAATCGAAATCGGACTTTAATGGGTGAGTTTCTAGGTGTATTCCGAACCGCTGAATCCAAGAATCCAACCTCTTATGACCAAAAATATGCTTGGAAAAAAGTTATTTCGCATTGTACGAAAAAGAGATGATCGAAAATATTTTTTATCAGAATCAAAATCGGACTTTGATGGGTGAATATCTAGGTGTAATTCGACTCGCTGAATCCGAAAATCCAACCTTTGATGACCAAAAATATGCTTGGAAAAAAGTTATTTCGCATGGTACGAAAAAGAGATGATCGAAAATATCTGTCTCCAGAATCGAAATCGAACTTTGATGGGTGGGTTTATATGTGTATTTTGACCCGCTGAATCCGAAAATTCAAGCTTTGATGACCAAAAATATGCTTGGAAAAAAGTTATTTCGCATGGTACGAAAAAGAGATGATCGACAATATTTTTTTTCAGAATCAAAGTCGGACTTTGATGGGTGAGTTTCTAGGTGTATTCTGTCACGCTGAATCCGAAAATCCAAACTTTGATGAGCAAAAATATGCGTGGAAAAAAGTTATTTCGCATGGTACGAAAAAGAGATGATCGAAAATATCTGTCTCCAGAATCGGAATCGAACTTTAATGGGTGAGTTTATAGGTGTATTTTGACCCGCTGAATCCAAAAATCCAACCTTTGATGCACGAAAATACACCTGGTAAGAAGTTATTGCGCATGGTACGAAAAAGAGATGATCGAGAATACTTTTTTCCAGAACCGAAATCGAACTCTAATGGGTGAGTTTCTAGGTGTATTTTGACCCGCTGAATCCAAAAATCCAACCTTTGATACACGAAAATACACCTGGAAAAAAGTTATTTCGCATGGTACGAAAAAGAGATGATCGCAAATATTTATTTCCAGAACCGAAATCGAACTTTAATGGGTGAGTTTCTAGGTGTATTTTGACCCGCTGAATCCAAAAATCCAACCTTCGATACACGAAAATACACCTGGAAAGAAGTTATTTCGCATGGTACGAAAAAGAGATGATCGAAAATATTTTTTTTCAGAATCAAAGTCGGACTTTGATGGGTGAGTTTCTAGGTGTATTTCGTCCCGCTGAATCTGAAAATCCAAACTTTGATGAGCAAAAATGTGCTTGGAAAAAAGTTATTTCGCATGGTACGAAAAAGAGATGATCGAAAATATCTGTCTCCAGAATCGAAATCGAACTTTAATGGGTGAGTTTCTAGGTGTATTTTGACCCGCTGAATCCACAAATCCAACCTTCGATTGACGAAAATACACCTGGAAAGAAGTTATTTCGCATGGTACGAAAAAAAGATGATCGAAAATATTTTTTTCCAGAACCGAAATTGAACTTCAATGGGTGAGTTTCTAGGTGTATTTTGACCCGCTGAATCAAAAAATCCAACCTTTGATACACGAAAATACACCTGGAAAGAAGTTATTTCGCATGGTACGAAAAGGAGATGATCGAAAATATCTGTCTCCAGAATCGGAATCGAACTTCGATGGGTGAGTTTCTAGGTGTATTTTGACCCGCTGAATCCGAAAATCCAACCTTTGATGACCAAAAATATGCTTGCAAAAAAGTCATTTCGCATGGTACGAAAAAGAGATGATCGAAAATATTTTTTTTCAGAATCGAAATCGGACTTTAATGGGTGAGTTTCTAGGTGTATTCCGAACCGCTGAATCCAAGAATCCAACCTCTTATGACCAAAAATATGCTTGGAAAAAAGTTATTTCGCATTGTACGAAAAAGAGATGATCGAAAATATTTTTTTTCAGAATCAAAATCGGACTTTGATGGGTGAATATCTAGGTGTAATTCGACTCGCTGAATCCGAAAATCCAACCTTTGATGACCAAAAATATGCTTGGAAAAAAGTTATTTCGCATGGTACGAAAAAGAGATGATCGAAAATATCTGTTTCCAGAATCGAAATCGAACTTTGATGGGTGGGTTTATATGTGTATTTTGACCCGCTGAATCCGAAAATTCAAGCTTTGATGACCAAAAATATGCTTGGAAAAAAGTTATTTCGCATGGTACGAAAAAGAGATGATCGACAATATTTTTTTTCAGAATCAAAGTCGGACTTTGATGGGTGAGTTTCTAGGTGTATTTTGTCACGCTGAATCCGAAAATCCAAACTTTGATGAGCAAAAATATGCCTGGAAAAAAGTTATTTCGCATGGTACGAAAAGGAGATGATCGAAAATATCTGTCTCCAGAATCGGAATCGAACTTTGATGGGTGAGTTTCTAGGTGTATTTTGACCCGCTGAATCCGAAAATCCAACCTTTGATGACCAAAAATATGCTTGCAAGAAAGTCATTTCGCATGGTACGAAAAAGAGATGATCGAAAATATTTTTTTTCAGAATCGAAATCGGACTTTAATGGGTGAGTTTCTAGGTGTATTCCGAACCGCTGAATCCAAGAATCCAACCTCTTATGACCAAAAATATGCTTGGAAAAAAGTTATTTCGCATTGTACGAAAAAGAGATGATCGAAAATATTTTTTATCAGAATCAAAATCGGACTTTGATGGGTGAATATCTAGGTGTAATTCGACTCGCTGAATCCGAAAATCCAACCTTTGATGACCAAAAATATGCTTGGAAAAAAGTTATTTCGCATGGTACGAAAAAGAGATGATCGAAAATATCTGTCTCCAGAATCGAAATCGAACTTTGATGGGTGGGTTTATATGTGTATTTTGACCCGCTGAATCCGAAAATTCAAGCTTTGATGACCAAAAATATGCTTGGAAAAAAGTTATTTCGCATGGTACGAAAAAGAGATGATCGACAATATTTTTTTTCAGAATCAAAGTCGGACTTTGATGGGTGAGTTTCTAGGTGTATTCTGTCACGCTGAATCCGAAAATCCAAACTTTGATGAGCAAAAATATGCGTGGAAAAAAGTTATTTCGCATGGTACGAAAAAGAGATGATCGAAAATATCTGTCTCCAGAATCGGAATCGAACTTTAATGGGTGAGTTTATAGGTGTATTTTGACCCGCTGAATCCAAAAATCCAACCTTTGATGCACGAAAATACACCTGGTAAGAAGTTATTGCGCATGGTACGAAAAAGAGATGATCGAGAATACTTTTTTCCAGAACCGAAATCGAACTCTAATGGGTGAGTTTCTAGGTGTATTTTGACCCGCTGAATCCAAAAATCCAACCTTTGATACACGAAAATACACCTGGAAAAAAGTTATTTCGCATGGTACGAAAAAGAGATGATCGCAAATATTTATTTCCAGAACCGAAATCGAACTTTAATGGGTGAGTTTCTAGGTGTATTTTGACCCGCTGAATCCAAAAATCCAACCTTCGATACACGAAAATACACCTGGAAAGAAGTTATTCCGCATGGTACGAAAAAGAGATGATCGAAAATATTTTTTTCCAGAACCGAAATCGAACTTAATTGGGTGAGTTTCTAGGTGTATTTCGACCCGCTGAATTCGAAAATCCAACCTTTGATGACCAAAAATATTATTGGAAAAAAGTTATTTCGCATGGTACGAAAAAGAAATGATCGGAAATATCTGTCTCCAGAATCGGAATCGAACTTTGATGGGTGGGTTTATAGGTGTATTTTGACCCGCTGAATCCGGAAATCCAACCTCTGATGACCAAAAATATGCTTGCAAAAAAGTCATTCCGCATGGTACGAAAAAGAGATGATCGAAAATATTTTTTTCAGAATCGAAATCGGACTTTAATGGGTGAGTTTCTAGGTGTATTCCGACCCGCTGAATCCAAGAATCCAACCTCTTATGACCAAAAATATGCTTGGAAAAAAGTTATTTCGCATTGTACGAAAAAGAGATGATCGAAAATATTTTTTTTCAGAATCAAAGTCGGACTTTGATGGGTGAGTTTCTAGGTGTATTTTGTCACGCTGAATCCGAAAATCCAAACTTTGATGAGCAAAAATATGCGTGGAAAAAAATTATTTCGCATGGTACGAAAAGGAGATGATCGAAAATATCTGTCTCCAGAATCGAAATCGAACTTTAATGGGTGAGTTTCTAGGTGTATTTTGAGCCGCTGAATCCAAAAATCCAACCTTCGATTGACGAAAATACACCTGGAAAGAAGTTATTCCGCATGGTACGAAAAAAAGACGATCGAAAATATTTTTTTCCAGAACCGAAATTGAACTTCAATGGGTGAGTTTCTAGGTGTATTTTGACCCGCTGAATCCACAAATCCAACCTTCGATTGACGAAAATACACCTGGAAAGAAGTTATTTCGCATGGTACGAAAAAAAGATGATCGAAAATATTTTTTTCCAGAACCGAAATTGAACTTCAATGGGTGAGTTTCTAGGTGTATTTTGACCCGCTGAATCCAAAAATCCAACCTTTGATACACGAAAATACACCTGGAAAGAAGTTATTTCGCATGGTACGAAAAGGAGATGATCGAAAATATCTGTCTCCAGAATCGGAATCGAACTTCGATGGGTGAGTTTCTAGGTGTATTTTGACCCGCTGAATCCGAAAATCCAACCTTTGAGGACCAAAAATATGCTTGCAAAAAAGTCATTTCGCATGGTACGAAAAAGAGATGATCGAAAATATTTTTTTTCAGAATCGAAATCGGACTTTAATGGGTGAGTTTCTAGGTGTATTCCGAACCGCTGAATCCAAGAATCCGACCTCTTATGACCAAAAATATGCTTGGAAAAAAGGTATTTCGCATTGTACGAAAAAGAGATGATCGAAAATATTTTTTTTCAGAATCAAAATCGGACTTTGATGGGTGAATATCTAGGTGTAATTCGACTCGCTGAATCCGAAAATCCAACCTTTGATGACCAAAAATATGCTTGGAAAAAAGTTATTTCGCATGGTACGAAAAAGAGATGATCGAAAATATCTGTCTCCAGAATCGAAATCGAACTTTGATGGGTGGGTTTATATGTGTATTTTGACCCGCTGAATCCGAAAATTCAAGCTTTGATGACCAAAAATATGCTTGGAAAAAAGTTATTTCGCATGGTACGAAAAAGAGATGATCGAAAATATTTTTTTCCAGAACCGAAATCGAACTTAATTGGGTGAGTTTCTAGGTGTATTTCGACCCGCTGAATCCGAAAATCCAACCTTTGATGTCCAAAAATATGCTTGGAAAAAAGTTATTTCGCATGGTACGAAAAAGAGATGATCGAAAATATCTGTCTCCAGAATCGAAATCGAACTTTGATGGGTGGGTTTATATGTGTATTTTGACCCGCTGAATCCGAAAATTCAAGCTTTGATGACCAAAAATATGATTGGAAAAAAGTTATTTCGCATGGTACGAAAAAGAAATGATCGGAAATATCTGTCTCCAGAATCGGAATCGAACTTTGATGGGTGGGTTTATAGGTGTATTTTGACCCGCTGAATCCGGAAATCCAACCTTTGATGACCAAAAATATGCTTGCAAAAAAGTCATTCCGCATGGTACGAAAAAGAGATGATCGAAAATATTTTTTTCAGAATCGAAATCGGACTTTAATGGGTGAGTTTCTAGGTGTATTCCGACCCGCTGAATCCAAGAATCCAACCTCTTATGACCAAAAATATGCTGGGAAAAAAGTTATTTCGCATTGTACGAAAAGGAGATGATCGAAAATATCTGTCTCCAGAATCGAAATCGAACTTCAATGGGTGAGTTTCTAGGTGTATTTTGACCCGCTGAATCCAAAAATCCAACCTTCGATTGAAGAAAATACACCTGGAAAGAAGTTATTTCGCATGGTACGAAAAAAAGACGATCGAAAATATTTTTTTCCAGAACCGAAATTGAACTTCAATGGGTGAGTTTCTAGGTGTATTTTGACCCGCTGAATCCAAAAATCCAACCTTTGATACACGAAAATACACCTGGAAAGAAGTTATTTCGCATGGTACGAAAAGGAGATGATCGAAAATATCTGTCTCCAGAATCGGAATCGAACTTCGATGGGTGAGTTTCTAGGTGTATTTTGACCGGCTGAATCCAAAAATCCAACCTTTGATACACGAAAATACACATGGAAAGAAGTTATTTCGCATGGTACGAAAAAGAGATGATCGCAAATATTTATTTCCAGAACCGAAATCGAACTTTAATGGGTGAGTTTCTAGGTGTATTTTGACCCGCTGAATCCAAAAATCCAACCTTCGATACACGAAAATACACCTGGAAAGAAGTTATTCCGCATGGTACGAAAAAGAGATGATCGAAAATATTTTTTTCCAGAACCGGAATCGAACTTAATTGGGTGAGTTTCTAGGTGTATTTCGACCCGCTGAATCCGAAAATCCAACCTTTGATGACCAAAAATATGATTGGAAAAAAGTTATTTCGCATGGTACGAAAAAGAAATGATCGGAAATATCTGTCTCCAGAATCGGAATCGAACTTTGATGGGTGGGTTTATAGGTGTATTTTGACCCGCTGAATCCGGAAATCCAACCTCTGATGACCAAAAATATGCTTGCAAAAAAGTCATTCCGCATGGTGCGAAAAAGAGATGATCGAAAATATTTTTTTCCAGAACCGAAATTGAACTTCAATGGGTGAGTTTCTAGGTGTATTTTGACCCGCTGAATCCAAAAATCCAACCTTTGATACACGAAAATACACCTGGAAAGAAGTTATTTCGCATGGTACGAAAAGGAGATGATCGAAAATATCTGTCTCCAGAATCGGAATCGAACTTCGATGGGTGAGTTTCTAGGTGTATTTTGACCCGCTGAATCCGAAAATCCAACCTTTGATGACCACAAATATGCTTGCAAAAAAGTCATTTCGCATGGTACGAAAAAGAGATGATCGAAAATATTTTTTTTCAGAATCGAAATCGGACTTTAATGGGTGAGTTTCTAGGTGTATTCCGAACCGCTGAATCCAAGAATCCGACCTCTTATGACCAAAAATATGCTTGGAAAAAAGGTATTTCGCATTGTACGAAAAAGAGATGATCGAAAATATTTTTTTTCAGAATCAAAATCGGACTTTGATGGGTGAATATCTAGGTGTAATTCGACTCGCTGAATCCGAAAATCCAACCTTTGATGACCAAAAATATGCTTGGAAAAAAGTTATTTCGCATGGTACGAAAAAGAGATGATCGAAAATATCTGTCTCCAGAATCGAAATCGAACTTTGATGGGTGGGTTTATATGTGTATTTTGACCCGCTGAATCCGAAAATTCAAGCTTTGATGACCAAAAATATGCTTGGAAAAAAGTTATTTCGCATGGTACGAAAAAGAGATGATCGAAAATATTTTTTTCCAGAACCGAAATCGAACTTAATTGGGTGAGTTTCTAGGTGTATTTCGACCCGCTGAATCCGAAAATCCAACCTTTGATGTCCAAAAATATGCTTGGAAAAAAGTTATTTCGCATGGTACGAAAAAGAGATGATCGAAAATATCTGTCTCCAGAATCGGAATCGAACTTCGATGGGTGAGTTTCTAGGTGTAATTCGACTCGCTGAATCCGAAAATCCAACCTTTGATGACCAAAAATATGCTTGGAAAGAAGTCATTTCGCATGGTACGAAAAAGAGATGATCGAAAATATTTTTTTTCAGAATCAAAATCGGACTCTGATGGGTGAGTTTCTAGGTGTAATTCG
The DNA here is from genome assembly GCA_963170745.1 of Phymatocera aterrima. Lineage (NCBI taxonomy): Eukaryota > Metazoa > Arthropoda > Insecta > Hymenoptera > Tenthredinidae > Phymatocera > Phymatocera aterrima. Next base: position 809,402 of record CAUJGY010000082.1, read on the forward strand.
ACTCGCTGAATCCGAAAATCCAACCTTAGATGACCAAAAATATGCTTGGAAAAAAGTTATTTCGCATGGTACGAAAAAGAGATGATCGACAATATTTTTTTTCAGAATCAAAGTCGGACTTTGATGGGTGAGTTTCTAGGTGTATTTTGTCACGCTGAATCCGAAAATCCAAACTTTGATGAGCAAAAATATGCGTGGAAAAAAGTTATTTCGCATGGTACGAAAAAGAGATGATCGAAAATATCTGTCTCCAGAATCGGAATCGAACTTTAATGGGTGAGTTTATAGGTGTATTTTGACCCGCTGAATTCAAAAATCCAACCTTTGATGCACGAAAATACACCTGGTGAGAAGTTATTGCGCATGGTACGAAAAAGAGATGATCGAAAATACTTTTTTCCAGAACCGAAATCGAACTCTAATGGGTGAGTTTCTAGGTGTATTTTGACCCGCTGAATCCAAAAATCCAACCGTTGATACACGAAAATACACCTGGAAAGAAGTTATTTCGCATGGTACGAAAAAGAGATGATCGCAAATATTTATTTCCAGAACCGAAATCGAACTTCAATGGGTGAGTTTCTAGGTGTATTTTGACCCGCTGAATCCAAAAATCCAACCTTCGATACACGAAAATACACCTGGAAAGAAGTTATTCCGCATGGTACGAAAAAGAGATGATCGAAAATATTTTTTTCCAGAACCGAAATCGAACTTAATTGGGTGAGTTTCTAGGTGTTTTTCGACCCGCTGAATCCGAAAATCCAACCTTTGATGACCAAAAATATGATTGGAAAAAAGTTATTTCGCATGGTACGAAAAAGAAATGATCGGAAATATCTGTCTCCAGAATCGGAATCGAACTTTGATGGGTGGGTTTATAGGTGTATTTTGACCCGCTGAATCCGGAAATCCAACCTTTGATGACCAAAAATATGCTTGCAAAAAAGTCATTCCGCATGGTACGAAAAAGAGATGATCGAAAATATTTTTTTCAGAATCGAAATCGGACTTTAATGGGTGAGTTTCTAGGTGTATTCCGACCCGCTGAATCCAAGAATCCAACCTCTTATGACCAAAAATATGCTGGGAAAAAAGTTATTTCGCATTGTACGAAAAGGAGATGATCGAAAATATCTGTCTCCAGAATCGAAATCGAACTTCAATGGGTGAGTTTCTAGGTGTATTTTGACCCGCTGAATCCAAAAATCCAACCTTCGATTGAAGAAAATACACCTGGAAAGAAGTTATTTCGCATGGTACGAAAAAAAGACGATCGAAAATATTTTTTTCCAGAACCGAAATTGAACTTCAATGGGTGAGTTTCTAGGTGTATTTTGACCCGCTGAATCCAAGAATCCAACCTTTGATTCACGAAAATACACCTGGAAAGAAGTTATTTCGCATGGTACGAAAAGGAGATGATCGAAAATATCTGTCTCCAGAATCGGAATCGAACTTCGATGGGTGAGTTTCTAGGTGTATTTTGACCCGCTGAATCCAAAAATCCAACCTTTGATACACGAAAATACACATGGAAAGAAGTTATTTCGCATGGTACGAAAAAGAGATGATCGCAAATATTTATTTCCAGAACCGAAATCGAACTTTAATGGGTGAGTTTCTAGGTGTATTTTGACCCGCTGAATCCAAAAATCCAACCTTCGATACACGAAAATACACCTGGAAAGAAGTTATTCCGCATGGTACGAAAAAGAGATGATCGAAAATATTTTTTTCCAGAACCGAAATCGAACTTAATTGGGTGAGTTTCTAGGTGTATTTCGACCCGCTGAATCCGAAAATCCAACCTTTGATGACCAAAAATATGATTGGAAAAAAGTTATTTCGCATGGTACGAAAAAGAAATGATCGGAAATATCTGTCTCCAGAATCGGAATCGAACTTTGATGGGTGGGTTTATAGGTGTATTTTGACCCGCTGAATCCGGAAATCCAACCTCTGATGACCAAAAATATGCTTGCAAAAAAGTCATTCCGCATGGTGCGAAAAAGAGATGATCGAAAATATTTTTTTCAGAATCGAAATCGGACTTTAATGGGTGAGTTTCTAGGTGTATTCCGACCCGCTGAATCCAAGAATCCAACCTCTTATGACCAAAAATATGCTTGGAAAAAGTTATTTCGCATTGTACGAAAAAGAGATGATCGAAAATATTTTTTTTCAGAATCAAAGTCGGACTTTGATGGGTGAGTTTCTAGGTGTATTTTGTCACGCTGAATCCGAAAATCCAAACTTTGATGAGCAAAAATATGCGTGGAAAAAAATTATTTCGCATGGTACGAAAAGGAGATGATCGAAAATATCTGTCTCCAGAATCGAAATCGAACTTTAATGGGTGAGTTTCTAGGTGTATTTTGACCCGCTGAATCCAAAAATCCAACCTTCGATTGACGAAAATACACCTGGAAAGAAGTTATTCCGCATGGTACGAAAAAAAGACGATCGAAAATATTTTTTTCCAGAACCGAAATTGAACTTCAATGGGTGAGTTTCTAGGTGTATTTTGACCCGCAGAATCCAAAAATCCAACCTTTGTTACACGAAAATACACCTGGAAAGAAGTTATTTCGCATGGTACGAAAAAGAGATGATCGAAAATATTTTTTTTCAGAATCAAAGTCGGACTTTGATGGGTGAGTTTCTAGGTGTATTTCGTCCCGCTGAATCTGAAAATCCAAACTTTGATGAGCAAAAATGTGCTTGGAAAAAAGTTATTTCGCATGGTACGAAAAAGAGATGATCGAAAATATCTGTCTCCAGAATCGAAATCGAACTTTAATGGGTGAGTTTCTAGGTGTATTTTGACCCGCTGAATCCACAAATCCAACCTTCGATTGACGAAAATACACCTGGAAAGAAGTTATTTCGCATGGTACGAAAAAAAGATGATCGAAAATATTTTTTTCCAGAACCGAAATTGAACTTCAATGGGTGAGTTTCTAGGTGTATTTTGACCCGCTGAATCCAAAAATCCAACCTTTGATACACGAAAATACACCTGGAAAGAAGTTATTTCGCATGGTACGAAAAGGAGATGATCGAAAATATCTGTCTCCAGAATCGGAATCGAACTTCGATGGGTGAGTTTCTAGGTGTATTTTGACCCGCTGAATCCGAAAATCCAACCTTTGATGACCAAAAATATGCTTGCAAAAAAGTCATTTCGCATGGTACGAAAAAGAGATGATCGAAAATATTTTTTTTCAGAATCGAAATCGGACTTTAATGGGTGAGTTTCTAGGTGTATTCCGAACCGCTGAATCCAAGAATCCAACCTCTTATGACCAAAAATATGCTTGGAAAAAAGTTATTTCGCATTGTACGAAAAAGAGATGATCGAAAATATTTTTTTTCAGAATCAAAATCGGACTTTGATGGGTGAATATCTAGGTGTAATTCGACTCGCTGAATCCGAAAATCCAACCTTTGATGACCAAAAATATGCTTGGAAAAAAGTTATTTCGCATGGTACGAAAAAGAGATGATCGAAAATATCTGTTTCCAGAATCGAAATCGAACTTTGATGGGTGGGTTTATATGTGTATTTTGACCCGCTGAATCCGAAAATTCAAGCTTTGATGACCAAAAATATGCTTGGAAAAAAGTTATTTCGCATGGTACGAAAAAGAGATGATCGACAATATTTTTTTTCAGAATCAAAGTCGGACTTTGATGGGTGAGTTTCTAGGTGTATTTTGTCACGCTGAATCCGAAAATCCAAACTTTGATGAGCAAAAATATGCCTGGAAAAAAGTTATTTCGCATGGTACGAAAAGGAGATGATCGAAAATATCTGTCTCCAGAATCGGAATCGAACTTTGATGGGTGAGTTTCTAGGTGTATTTTGACCCGCTGAATCCGAAAATCCAACCTTTGATGACCAAAAATATGCTTGCAAGAAAGTCATTTCGCATGGTACGAAAAAGAGATGATCGAAAATATTTTTTTTCAGAATCGAAATCGGACTTTAATGGGTGAGTTTCTAGGTGTATTCCGAACCGCTGAATCCAAGAATCCAACCTCTTATGACCAAAAATATGCTTGGAAAAAAGTTATTTCGCATTGTACGAAAAAGAGATGATCGAAAATATTTTTTATCAGAATCAAAATCGGACTTTGATGGGTGAATATCTAGGTGTAATTCGACTCGCTGAATCCGAAAATCCAACCTTTGATGACCAAAAATATGCTTGGAAAAAAGTTATTTCGCATGGTACGAAAAAGAGATGATCGAAAATATCTGTCTCCAGAATCGAAATCGAACTTTGATGGGTGGGTTTATATGTGTATTTTGACCCGCTGAATCCGAAAATTCAAGCTTTGATGACCAAAAATATGCTTGGAAAAAAGTTATTTCGCATGGTACGAAAAAGAGATGATCGACAATATTTTTTTTCAGAATCAAAGTCGGACTTTGATGGGTGAGTTTCTAGGTGTATTCTGTCACGCTGAATCCGAAAATCCAAACTTTGATGAGCAAAAATATGCGTGGAAAAAAGTTATTTCGCATGGTACGAAAAAGAGATGATCGAAAATATCTGTCTCCAGAATCGGAATCGAACTTTAATGGGTGAGTTTATAGGTGTATTTTGACCCGCTGAATCCAAAAATCCAACCTTTGATGCACGAAAATACACCTGGTAAGAAGTTATTGCGCATGGTACGAAAAAGAGATGATCGAGAATACTTTTTTCCAGAACCGAAATCGAACTCTAATGGGTGAGTTTCTAGGTGTATTTTGACCCGCTGAATCCAAAAATCCAACCTTTGATACACGAAAATACACCTGGAAAAAAGTTATTTCGCATGGTACGAAAAAGAGATGATCGCAAATATTTATTTCCAGAACCGAAATCGAACTTTAATGGGTGAGTTTCTAGGTGTATTTTGACCCGCTGAATCCAAAAATCCAACCTTCGATACACGAAAATACACCTGGAAAGAAGTTATTCCGCATGGTACGAAAAAGAGATGATCGAAAATATTTTTTTCCAGAACCGAAATCGAACTTAATTGGGTGAGTTTCTAGGTGTATTTCGACCCGCTGAATTCGAAAATCCAACCTTTGATGACCAAAAATATTATTGGAAAAAAGTTATTTCGCATGGTACGAAAAAGAAATGATCGGAAATATCTGTCTCCAGAATCGGAATCGAACTTTGATGGGTGGGTTTATAGGTGTATTTTGACCCGCTGAATCCGGAAATCCAACCTCTGATGACCAAAAATATGCTTGCAAAAAAGTCATTCCGCATGGTACGAAAAAGAGATGATCGAAAATATTTTTTTCAGAATCGAAATCGGACTTTAATGGGTGAGTTTCTAGGTGTATTCCGACCCGCTGAATCCAAGAATCCAACCTCTTATGACCAAAAATATGCTTGGAAAAAAGTTATTTCGCATTGTACGAAAAAGAGATGATCGAAAATATTTTTTTTCAGAATCAAAGTCGGACTTTGATGGGTGAGTTTCTAGGTGTATTTTGTCACGCTGAATCCGAAAATCCAAACTTTGATGAGCAAAAATATGCGTGGAAAAAAATTATTTCGCATGGTACGAAAAGGAGATGATCGAAAATATCTGTCTCCAGAATCGAAATCGAACTTTAATGGGTGAGTTTCTAGGTGTATTTTGACCCGCTGAATCCAAAAATCCAACCTTCGATTGACGAAAATACACCTGGAAAGAAGTTATTCCGCATGGTACGAAAAAAAGACGATCGAAAATATTTTTTTCCAGAACCGAAATTGAACTTCAATGGGTGAGTTTCTAGGTGTATTTTGACCCGCTGAATCCACAAATCCAACCTTCGATTGACGAAAATACACCTGGAAAGAAGTTATTTCGCATGGTACGAAAAAAAGATGATCGAAAATATTTTTTTCCAGAACCGAAATTGAACTTCAATGGGTGAGTTTCTAGGTGTATTTTGACCCGCTGAATCCAAAAATCCAACCTTTGATACACGAAAATACACCTGGAAAGAAGTTATTTCGCATGGTACGAAAAGGAGATGATCGAAAATATCTGTCTCCAGAATCGGAATCGAACTTCGATGGGTGAGTTTCTAGGTGTATTTTGACCCGCTGAATCCGAAAATCCAACCTTTGAGGACCAAAAATATGCTTGCAAAAAAGTCATTTCGCATGGTACGAAAAAGAGATGATCGAAAATATTTTTTTTCAGAATCGAAATCGGACTTTAATGGGTGAGTTTCTAGGTGTATTCCGAACCGCTGAATCCAAGAATCCGACCTCTTATGACCAAAAATATGCTTGGAAAAAAGGTATTTCGCATTGTACGAAAAAGAGATGATCGAAAATATTTTTTTTCAGAATCAAAATCGGACTTTGATGGGTGAATATCTAGGTGTAATTCGACTCGCTGAATCCGAAAATCCAACCTTTGATGACCAAAAATATGCTTGGAAAAAAGTTATTTCGCATGGTACGAAAAAGAGATGATCGAAAATATCTGTCTCCAGAATCGAAATCGAACTTTGATGGGTGGGTTTATATGTGTATTTTGACCCGCTGAATCCGAAAATTCAAGCTTTGATGACCAAAAATATGCTTGGAAAAAAGTTATTTCGCATGGTACGAAAAAGAGATGATCGAAAATATTTTTTTCCAGAACCGAAATCGAACTTAATTGGGTGAGTTTCTAGGTGTATTTCGACCCGCTGAATCCGAAAATCCAACCTTTGATGTCCAAAAATATGCTTGGAAAAAAGTTATTTCGCATGGTACGAAAAAGAGATGATCGAAAATATCTGTCTCCAGAATCGAAATCGAACTTTGATGGGTGGGTTTATATGTGTATTTTGACCCGCTGAATCCGAAAATTCAAGCTTTGATGACCAAAAATATGATTGGAAAAAAGTTATTTCGCATGGTACGAAAAAGAAATGATCGGAAATATCTGTCTCCAGAATCGGAATCGAACTTTGATGGGTGGGTTTATAGGTGTATTTTGACCCGCTGAATCCGGAAATCCAACCTTTGATGACCAAAAATATGCTTGCAAAAAAGTCATTCCGCATGGTACGAAAAAGAGATGATCGAAAATATTTTTTTCAGAATCGAAATCGGACTTTAATGGGTGAGTTTCTAGGTGTATTCCGACCCGCTGAATCCAAGAATCCAACCTCTTATGACCAAAAATATGCTGGGAAAAAAGTTATTTCGCATTGTACGAAAAGGAGATGATCGAAAATATCTGTCTCCAGAATCGAAATCGAACTTCAATGGGTGAGTTTCTAGGTGTATTTTGACCCGCTGAATCCAAAAATCCAACCTTCGATTGAAGAAAATACACCTGGAAAGAAGTTATTTCGCATGGTACGAAAAAAAGACGATCGAAAATATTTTTTTCCAGAACCGAAATTGAACTTCAATGGGTGAGTTTCTAGGTGTATTTTGACCCGCTGAATCCAAAAATCCAACCTTTGATACACGAAAATACACCTGGAAAGAAGTTATTTCGCATGGTACGAAAAGGAGATGATCGAAAATATCTGTCTCCAGAATCGGAATCGAACTTCGATGGGTGAGTTTCTAGGTGTATTTTGACCGGCTGAATCCAAAAATCCAACCTTTGATACACGAAAATACACATGGAAAGAAGTTATTTCGCATGGTACGAAAAAGAGATGATCGCAAATATTTATTTCCAGAACCGAAATCGAACTTTAATGGGTGAGTTTCTAGGTGTATTTTGACCCGCTGAATCCAAAAATCCAACCTTCGATACACGAAAATACACCTGGAAAGAAGTTATTCCGCATGGTACGAAAAAGAGATGATCGAAAATATTTTTTTCCAGAACCGGAATCGAACTTAATTGGGTGAGTTTCTAGGTGTATTTCGACCCGCTGAATCCGAAAATCCAACCTTTGATGACCAAAAATATGATTGGAAAAAAGTTATTTCGCATGGTACGAAAAAGAAATGATCGGAAATATCTGTCTCCAGAATCGGAATCGAACTTTGATGGGTGGGTTTATAGGTGTATTTTGACCCGCTGAATCCGGAAATCCAACCTCTGATGACCAAAAATATGCTTGCAAAAAAGTCATTCCGCATGGTGCGAAAAAGAGATGATCGAAAATATTTTTTTCCAGAACCGAAATTGAACTTCAATGGGTGAGTTTCTAGGTGTATTTTGACCCGCTGAATCCAAAAATCCAACCTTTGATACACGAAAATACACCTGGAAAGAAGTTATTTCGCATGGTACGAAAAGGAGATGATCGAAAATATCTGTCTCCAGAATCGGAATCGAACTTCGATGGGTGAGTTTCTAGGTGTATTTTGACCCGCTGAATCCGAAAATCCAACCTTTGATGACCACAAATATGCTTGCAAAAAAGTCATTTCGCATGGTACGAAAAAGAGATGATCGAAAATATTTTTTTTCAGAATCGAAATCGGACTTTAATGGGTGAGTTTCTAGGTGTATTCCGAACCGCTGAATCCAAGAATCCGACCTCTTATGACCAAAAATATGCTTGGAAAAAAGGTATTTCGCATTGTACGAAAAAGAGATGATCGAAAATATTTTTTTTCAGAATCAAAATCGGACTTTGATGGGTGAATATCTAGGTGTAATTCGACTCGCTGAATCCGAAAATCCAACCTTTGATGACCAAAAATATGCTTGGAAAAAAGTTATTTCGCATGGTACGAAAAAGAGATGATCGAAAATATCTGTCTCCAGAATCGAAATCGAACTTTGATGGGTGGGTTTATATGTGTATTTTGACCCGCTGAATCCGAAAATTCAAGCTTTGATGACCAAAAATATGCTTGGAAAAAAGTTATTTCGCATGGTACGAAAAAGAGATGATCGAAAATATTTTTTTCCAGAACCGAAATCGAACTTAATTGGGTGAGTTTCTAGGTGTATTTCGACCCGCTGAATCCGAAAATCCAACCTTTGATGTCCAAAAATATGCTTGGAAAAAAGTTATTTCGCATGGTACGAAAAAGAGATGATCGAAAATATCTGTCTCCAGAATCGGAATCGAACTTCGATGGGTGAGTTTCTAGGTGTAATTCGACTCGCTGAATCCGAAAATCCAACCTTTGATGACCAAAAATATGCTTGGAAAGAAGTCATTTCGCATGGTACGAAAAAGAGATGATCGAAAATATTTTTTTTCAGAATCAAAATCGGACTCTGATGGGTGAGTTTCTAGGTGTAATTCGACTCGCTGAATCCGAAAATCCAACCTTAGATGACCAAAAATATGCTTGGAAAAAAGTTATTTCGCATGGTACGAAAAAGAGATGATCGACAATATTTTTTTTCAGAATCAAAGTCGGACTTTGATGGGTGAGTTTCTAGGTGTATTTTGTCACGCTGAATCCGAAAATCCAAACTTTGATGAGCAAAAATATGCGTGGAAAAAAGTTATTTCGCATGGTACGAAAAAGAGATGATCGAAAATATCTGTCTCCAGAATCGGAATCGAACTTTAATGGGTGAGTTTATAGGTGTATTTTGACCCGCTGAATTCAAAAATCCAACCTTTGATGCACGAAAATACACCTGGTGAGAAGTTATTGCGCATGGTACGAAAAAGAGATGATCGAAAATACTTTTTTCCAGAACCGAAATCGAACTCTAATGGGTGAGTTTCTAGGTGTATTTTGACCCGCTGAATCCAAAAATCCAACCGTTGATACACGAAAATACACCTGGAAAGAAGTTATTTCGCATGGTACGAAAAAGAGATGATCGCAAATATTTATTTCCAGAACCGAAATCGAACTTCAATGGGTGAGTTTCTAGGTGTATTTTGACCCGCTGAATCCAAAAATCCAACCTTCGATACACGAAAATACACCTGGAAAGAAGTTATTCCGCATGGTACGAAAAAGAGATGATCGAAAATATTTTTTTCCAGAACCGAAATCGAACTTAATTGGGTGAGTTTCTAGGTGTTTTTCGACCCGCTGAATCCGAAAATCCAACCTTTGATGACCAAAAATATGATTGGAAAAAAGTTATTTCGCATGGTACGAAAAAGAAATGATCGGAAATATCTGTCTCCAGAATCGGAATCGAACTTTGATGGGTGGGTTTATAGGTGTATTTTGACCCGCTGAATCCGGAAATCCAACCTTTGATGACCAAAAATATGCTTGCAAAAAAGTCATTCCGCATGGTACGAAAAAGAGATGATCGAAAATATTTTTTTCAGAATCGAAATCGGACTTTAATGGGTGAGTTTCTAGGTGTATTCCGACCCGCTGAATCCAAGAATCCAACCTCTTATGACCAAAAATATGCTGGGAAAAAAGTTATTTCGCATTGTACGAAAAGGAGATGATCGAAAATATCTGTCTCCAGAATCGAAATCGAACTTCAATGGGTGAGTTTCTAGGTGTATTTTGACCCGCTGAATCCAAAAATCCAACCTTCGATTGAAGAAAATACACCTGGAAAGAAGTTATTTCGCATGGTACGAAAAAAAGACGATCGAAAATATTTTTTTCCAGAACCGAAATTGAACTTCAATGGGTGAGTTTCTAGGTGTATTTTGACCCGCTGAATCCAAGAATCCAACCTTTGATTCACGAAAATACACCTGGAAAGAAGTTATTTCGCATGGTACGAAAAGGAGATGATCGAAAATATCTGTCTCCAGAATCGGAATCGAACTTCGATGGGTGAGTTTCTAGGTGTATTTTGACCCGCTGAATCCAAAAATCCAACCTTTGATACACGAAAATACACATGGAAAGAAGTTATTTCGCATGGTACGAAAAAGAGATGATCGCAAATATTTATTTCCAGAACCGAAATCGAACTTTAATGGGTGAGTTTCTAGGTGTATTTTGACCCGCTGAATCCAAAAATCCAACCTTCGATACACGAAAATACACCTGGAAAGAAGTTATTCCGCATGGTACGAAAAAGAGATGATCGAAAATATTTTTTTCCAGAACCGAAATCGAACTTAATTGGGTGAGTTTCTAGGTGTATTTCGACCCGCTGAATCCGAAAATCCAACCTTTGATGACCAAAAATATGATTGGAAAAAAGTTATTTCGCATGGTACGAAAAAGAAATGATCGGAAATATCTGTCTCCAGAATCGGAATCGAACTTTGATGGGTGGGTTTATAGGTGTATTTTGACCCGCTGAATCCGGAAATCCAACCTCTGATGACCAAAAATATGCTTGCAAAAAAGTCATTCCGCATGGTGCGAAAAAGAGATGATCGAAAATATTTTTTTCAGAATCGAAATCGGACTTTAATGGGTGAGTTTCTAGGTGTATTCCGACCCGCTGAATCCAAGAATCCAACCTCTTATGACCAAAAATATGCTTGGAAAAAGTTATTTCGCATTGTACGAAAAAGAGATGATCGAAAATATTTTTTTTCAGAATCAAAGTCGGACTTTGATGGGTGAGTTTCTAGGTGTATTTTGTCACGCTGAATCCGAAAATCCAAACTTTGATGAGCAAAAATATGCGTGGAAAAAAATTATTTCGCATGGTACGAAAAGGAGATGATCGAAAATATCTGTCTCCAGAATCGAAATCGAACTTTAATGGGTGAGTTTCTAGGTGTATTTTGACCCGCTGAATCCAAAAATCCAACCTTCGATTGACGAAAATACACCTGGAAAGAAGTTATTCCGCATGGTACGAAAAAAAGACGATCGAAAATATTTTTTTCCAGAACCGAAATTGAACTTCAATGGGTGAGTTTCTAGGTGTATTTTGACCCGCAGAATCCAAAAATCCAACCTTTGTTACACGAAAATACACCTGGAAAGAAGTTATTTCGCATGGTACGAAAAAGAGATGATCGAAAATATTTTTTTTCAGAATCAAAGTCGGACTTTGATGGGTGAGTTTCTAGGTGTATTTCGTCCCGCTGAATCTGAAAATCCAAACTTTGATGAGCAAAAATGTGCTTGGAAAAAAGTTATTTCGCATGGTACGAAAAAGAGATGATCGAAAATATCTGTCTCCAGAATCGAAATCGAACTTTAATGGGTGAGTTTCTAGGTGTATTTTGACCCGCTGAATCCACAAATCCAACCTTCGATTGACGAAAATACACCTGGAAAGAAGTTATTTCGCATGGTACGAAAAAAAGATGATCGAAAATATTTTTTTCCAGAACCGAAATTGAACTTCAATGGGTGAGTTTCTAGGTGTATTTTGACCCGCTGAATCCAAAAATCCAACCTTTGATACACGAAAATACACCTGGAAAGAAGTTATTTCGCATGGTACGAAAAGGAGATGATCGAAAATATCTGTCTCCAGAATCGGAATCGAACTTCGATGGGTGAGTTTCTAGGTGTATTTTGACCCGCTGAATCCGAAAATCCAACCTTTGATGACCAAAAATATGCTTGCAACAAAGTCATTTCGCATGGTACGAAAAAGAGATGATCGAAAATATTTTTTTTCAGAATCGAAATCGGACTTTAATGGGTGAGTTTCTAGGTGTATTCCGAACCGCTGAATCCAAGAATCCGACCTCTTATGACCAAAAATATGCTTGGAAAAAAGGTATTTCGCATTGTACGAAAAAGAGATGATCGAAAATATTTTTTTTCAGAATCAAAATCGGACTTTGATGGGTGAATATCTAGGTGTAATTCGACTCGCTGAATCCGAAAATCCAACCTTTGATGACCAAAAATATGCTTGGAAAAAAGTTATTTCGCATGGTACGAAAAAGAGATGATCGAAAATATCTGTCTCCAGAATCGAAATCGAACTTTGATGGGTGGGTTTATATGTGTATTTTGACCCGCTGAATCCGTAAATTCAAGCTTTGATGACCAAAAATATGCTTGGAAAAAAGTTATTTCGCATGGTACGAAAAAGAGATGATCGAAAATATTTTTTTCCAGAACCGAAATCGAACTTAATTGGGTGAGTTTCTAGGTGTATTTCGACCCGCTGAATCCGAAAATCCAACATTTGATGTCCAAAAATATGCTTGGAAAAAAGTTATTTCGCATGGTACGAAAAAGAGATGATCGAAAATATCTGTCTCCAGAATCGGAATCGAACTTCGATGGGTGAGTTTCTAGGTGTAATTCGACTCGCTGAATCCGAAAATCCAACCTTTGATGACGAAAAATATGCTTGGAAAGAAGTTATTTCGCATGGTACGAAAAAGAGATGATCGAAAATATTTTTTTTCAGAATCAAAATCGGACGTTGATGGGTGAGTTTCTAGGTGTAATTCGACTCGCTGAATCCGAAAATCCAACCTTAGATGACCAAAAATATGCTTGGAAAAAAGTTATTTCGCATGGTACGATAAAGAGATGATCGACAATATTTTTTTTCAGAATCAAAGTCGGACTTTGATGGGTGAGTTTCTAGGTGTATTTTGTCACGCTGAATCCGAAAATCCAAACTTTGATGAGCAAAAATATGCGTGGAAAAAAGTTATTTCGCATGGTACGAAAAAGAGATGATCGAAAATATCTGTCTCCAGAATCGGAATCGAACTTTAATGGGTGAGTTTATAGGTGTATTTTGACCCGCTGAATCCAAAAATCCAACCTTTGATGCACGAAAATACACCTGGTAAGAAGTTATTGCGCATGGTACGAAAAAGAGATGATCGAAAATACTTTTTTCCAGAACCGAAATCGAACTCTAATGGGTGAGTTTCTAGGTGTATTTTGACCCGCTGAATCCAAAAATCCAACCTTTGATACACGAAAATACACCTGGAAAGAAGTTATTTCGCATGGTACGAAAAAGAGATGATCGAAAATATTTTTTTCCAGAACCGAAATCGAACTTAATTGGGTGAGTTTCTAGGTGTTTTTCGACCCGCTGAATCCGAAAATCCAACCTTTGATGACCAAAAATATGATTGGAAAAAAGTTATTTCGCATGGTACGAAAAAGAAATGATCGGAAATATCTGTCTCCAGAATCGGAATCGAACTTTGATGGGTGGGTTTATAGGTGTATTTTGACCCGCTGAATCCGGAAATCCAACCTTTGATGACCAAAAATATGCTTGCAAAAAAGTCATTCCGCATGGTACGAAAAAGAGATGATCGAAAATATTTTTTTCAGAATCGAAATCGGACTTTAATGGGTGAGTTTCTAGGTGTATTCCGACCCGCTGAATCCAAGAATCCAACCTCTTATGACCAAAAATATGCCGGGAAAAAAGTTATTTCGCATTGTACGAAAAGGAGATGATCGAAAATATCTGTCTCCAGAATCGAAATCGAACTTCAATGGGTGAGTTTCTAGGTGTATTTTGACCCGCTGAATCCAAAAATCCAACCTTCGATTGAAGAAAATACACCTGGAACGAAGTTATTTCGCATGGTACGAAAAAAAGACGATCGAAAATATTTTTTTCCAGAACCGAAATCGAACTTAATTGGGTGAGTTTCTAGGTGTATTTCGACCCGCTGAATCCGAAAATCCAACCTTTGATGTCCAAAAATATGCTTGGAAAAAAGTTATTTCGCATGGTACGAAAAAGAGATGATCGAAAATATCTGTCTCCAGAATCGGAATCGAACTTCGATGGGTGAGTTTCTAGGTGTAATTCGACTCGCTGAATCCGAAAATCCAACCTTTGATGACCAAAAATATGCTTGGAAAGAAGTCATTTCGCATGGTACGAAAAAGAGATGATCGAAAATATTTTTTTTCAGAATCAAAATCGGACTCTGATGGGTGAGTTTCTAGGTGTAATTCGACTCGCTGAATCCGAAAATCCAACCTTAGATGACCAAAAATATGCTTGGAAAAAAGTTATTTCGCATGGTACGAAAAAGAGATGATCGACAATATTTTTTTTCAGAATCAAAGTCGGACTTTGATGGGTGAGTTTCTAGGTGTATTTTGTCACGCTGAATCCGAAAATCCAAACTTTGATGAGCAAAAATATGCGTGGAAAAAAGTTATTTCGCATGGTACGAAAAAGAGATGATCGAAAATATCTGTCTCCAGAATCGGAATCGAACTTTAATGGGTGAGTTTATAGGTGTATTTTGACCCGCTGAATCCAAAAATCCAACCTTTGATGCACGAAAATACACCTGGTAAGAAGTTATTGCGCATGGTACGAAAAAGAGATGATCGAAAATACTTTTTTCCAGAACCGAAATCGAACTCTAATGGGTGAGTTTCTAGGTGTATTTTGACCCGCTGAATCCAAAAATCCAACCGTTGATACACGAAAATACACCTGGAAAGAAGTTATTTCGCATGGTACGAAAAAGAGATGATCGCAAATATTTATTTCCAGAACCGAAATCGAACTTCAATGGGTGAGTTTCTAGGTGTATTTTGACCCGCTGAATCCAAAAATCCAACCTTCGATACACGAAAATACACCTGGAAAGAAGTTATTCCGCATGGTACGAAAAAGAGATGATCGAAAATATTTTTTTCCAGAACCGAAATCGAACTTAATTGGGTGAGTTTCTAGGTGTTTTTCGACCCGCTGAATCCGAAAATCCAACCTTTGATGACCAAAAATATGATTGGAAAAAAGTTATTTCGCATGGTACGAAAAAGAAATGATCGGAAATATCTGTCTCCAGAATCGGAATCGAACTTTGATGGGTGGGTTTATAGGTGTATTTTGACCCGCTGAATCCGGAAATCCAACCTTTGATGACCAAAAATATGCTTGCAAAAAAGTCATTCCGCATGGTACGAAAAAGAGATGATCGAAAATATTTTTTTCAGAATCGAAATCGGACTTTAATGGGTGAGTTTCTAGGTGTATTCCGACCCGCTGAATCCAAGAATCCAACCTCTTATGACCAAAAATATGCTGGGAAAAAAGTTATTTCGCATTGTACGAAAAGGAGATGATCGAAAATATCTGTCTCCAGAATCGAAATCGAACTTCAATGGGTGAGTTTCTAGGTGTATTTTGACCCGCTGAATCCAAAAATCCAACCTTCGATTGAAGAAAATACACCTGGAAAGAAGTTATTTCGCATGGTACGAAAAAAAGACGATCGAAAATATTTTTTTCCAGAACCGAAATTGAACTTCAATGGGTGAGTTTCTAGGTGTATTTTGACCCGCTGAATCCAAAAATCCAACCTTTGATTCACGAAAATACACCTGGAAAGAAGTTATTTCGCATGGTACGAAAAGGAGATGATCGAAAATATCTGTCTCCAGAATCGGAATCGAACTTCGATGGGTGAGTTTCTAGGTGTATTTTGACCCGCTGAATCCAAAAATCCAACCTTTGATACACGAAAATACACATGGAAAGAAGTTATTTCGCATGGTACGAAAAAGAGATGATCGCAAATATTTATTTCCAGAACCGAAATCGAACTTTAATGGGTGAGTTTCTAGGTGTATTTTGACCCGCTGAATCCAAAAATCCAACCTTCGATACACGAAAATACACCTGGAAAGAAGTTATTCCGCATGGTACGAAAAAGAGATGATCGAAAATATTTTTTTCCAGAACCGAAATCGAACTTAATTGGGTGAGTTTCTAGGTGTATTTCGACCCGCTGAATCCGAAAATCCAACCTTTGATGACCAAAAATATGATTGGAAAAAAGTTATTTCGCATGGTACGAAAAAGAAATGATCGGAAATATCTGTCTCCAGAATCGGAATCGAACTTTGATGGGTGGGTTTATAGGTGTATTTTGACCCGCTGAATCCGGAAATCCAACCTCTGATGACCAAAAATATGCTTGCAAAAAAGTCATTCCGCATGGTGCGAAAAAGAGATGATCGAAAATATTTTTTTCAGAATCGAAATCGGACTTTAATGGGTGAGTTTCTAGGTGTATTCCGACCCGCTGAATCCAAGAATCCAACCTCTTATGACCAAAAATATGCTTGGAAAAAGTTATTTCGCATTGTACGAAAAAGAGATGATCGAAAATATTTTTTTTCAGAATCAAAGTCGGACTTTGATGGGTGAGTTTCTAGGTGTATTTTGTCACGCTGAATCCGAAAATCCAAACTTTGATGAGCAAAAATATGCGTGGAAAAAAATTATTTCGCATGGTACGAAAAGGAGATGATCGAAAATATCTGTCTTCAGAATCGAAATCGAACTTTAATGGGTGAGTTTCTAGGTGTATTTTGACCCGCTGAATCCAAAAATCCAACCTTCGATTGACGAAAATACACCTGGAAAGAAGTTATTCCGCATGGTACGAAAAAAAGACGATCGAAAATATTTTTTTCCAGAACCGAAATTGAACTTCAATGGGTGAGTTTCTAGGTGTATTTTGACCCGCAGAATCCAAAAATCCAACCTTTGTTACACGAAAATACACCTGGAAAGAAGTTATTTCGCATGGTACGAAAAAGAGATGATCGAAAATATTTTTTTTCAGAATCAAAGTCGGACTTTGATGGGTGAGTTTCTAGGTGTATTTCGTCCCGCTGAATCTGAAAATCCAAACTTTGATGAGCAAAAATGTGCTTGGAAAAAAGTTATTTCGCATGGTACGAAAAAGAGATGATCGAAAATATCTGTCTCCAGAATCGAAATCGAACTTTAATGGGTGAGTTTCTAGGTGTATTTTGACCCGCTGAATCCACAAATCCAACCTTCGATTGACGAAAATACACCTGGAAAGAAGTTATTTCGCATGGTACGAAAAGGAGATGATCGAAAATATCTGTCTCCAGAATCGGAATCGAACTTCGATGGGTGAGTTTCTAGGTGTATTTTGACCCGCTGAATCCGAAAATCCAACCTTTGATGACCAAAAATATGCTTGCAAAAAAGTCATTTCGCATGGTACGAAAAAGAGATGATCGAAAATATTTTTTTTCAGAATCGAAATCGGACTTTAATGGGTGAGTTTCTAGGTGTATTCCGAACCGCTGAATCCAAGAATCCGACCTCTTATGACCAAAAATATGCTTGGAAAAAAGGTATTTCGCATTGTACGAAAAAGAGATGATCGAAAATATTTTTTTTCAGAATCAAAATCGGACTTTGATGGGTGAATATCTAGGTGTAATTCGACTCGCTGAATCCGAAAATCCAACCTTTGATGACCAAAAATATGCTTGGAAAAAAGTTATTTCGCATGGTACGAAAAAGAGATGATCGAAAATATCTGTCTCCAGAATCGAAATCGAACTTTGATGGGTGGGTTTATATGTGTATTTTGACCCGCTGAATCCGTAAATTCAAGCTTTGATGACCAAAAATATGCTTGGAAAAAAGTTATTTCGCATGGTACGAAAAAGAGATGATCGAAAATATTTTTTTCCAGAACCGAAATCGAACTTAATTGGGTGAGTTTCTAGGTGTATTTCGACCCGCTGAATCCGAAAATCCAACCTTTGATGTCCAAAAATATGCTTGGAAAAAAGTTATTTCGCATGGTACGAAAAAGAGATGATCGAAAATATCTGTCTCCAGATTCGGAATCGAACTTCGATGGGTGAGTTTCTAGGTGTAATTCGACTCGCTGAATCCGAAAATCCAACCTTTGATGACGAAAAATATGCTTGGAAAGAAGTTATTTCGCATGGTACGAAAAAGAGATGATCGAAAATATTTTTTTTCAGAATCAAAATCGGACGTTGATGGGTGAGTTTCTAGGTGTAATTCGACTCGCTGAATCCGAAAATCCAACCTTAGATGACCAAAAATATGCTTGGAAAAAAGTTATTTCGCATGGTACGAAAAAGAGATGATCGACAATATTTTTTTTCAGAATCAAAGTCGGACTTTGATGGGTGAGTTTCTAGGTGTATTTTGTCACGCTGAATCCGAAAATCCAAACTTTGATGAGCAAAAATATGCGTGGAAAAAAGTTATTTCGCATGGTACGAAAAAGAGATGATCGAAAATATCTGTCTCCAGAATCGGAATCGAACTTTAATGGGTGAGTTTATAGGTGTATTTTGACCCGCTGAATCCAAAAATCCAACCTTTGATGCACGAAAATACACCTGGTAAGAAGTTATTGCGCATGGTACGAAAAAGAGATGATCGAAAATACTTTTTTCCAGAACCGAAATCGAACTCTAATGGGTGAGTTTCTAGGTGTATTTTGACCCGCTGAATCCAAAAATCCAACCTTTGATACACGAAAATACACCTGGAAAGAAGTTATTTCGCATGGTACGAAAAAGAGATGATCGAAAATATTTTTTTCCAGAACCGAAATCGAACTTAATTGGGTGAGTTTCTAGGTGTTTTTCGACCCGCTGAATCCGAAAATCCAACCTTTGATGACCAAAAATATGATTGGAAAAAAGTTATTTCGCATGGTACGAAAAAGAAATGATCGGAAATATCTGTCTCCAGAATCGGAATCGAACTTTGATGGGTGGGTTTATAGGTGTATTTTGACCCGCTGAATCCGGAAATCCAACCTTTGATGACCAAAAATATGCTTGCAAAAAAGTCATTCCGCATGGTACGAAAAAGAGATGATCGAAAATATTTTTTTCAGAATCGAAATCGGACTTTAATGGGTGAGTTTCTAGGTGTATTCCGACCCGCTGAATCCAAGAATCCAACCTCTTATGACCAAAAATATGCCGGGAAAAAAGTTATTTCGCATTGTACGAAAAGGAGATGATCGAAAATATCTGTCTCCAGAATCGAAATCGAACTTCAATGGGTGAGTTTCTAGGTGTATTTTGACCCGCTGAATCCAAAAATCCAACCTTCGATTGAAGAAAATACACCTGGAACGAAGTTATTTCGCATGGTACGAAAAAAAGACGATCGAAAATATTTTTTTCCAGAACCGAAATTGAACTTCAATGGGTGAGTTTCTAGGTGTATTTTGACCCGCTGAATCCAAAAATCCAACCTTTGATACACGAAAATACACCTGGAAAGAAGTTATTTCGCATGGTACGAAAAGGAGATGATCGAAAATATCTGTCTCCAGAATCGGAATCGAACTTCGATGGGTGAGTTTCTAGGTGTATTTTGACCCGCTGAATCCAAAAATCCAACCTTTGATACACGAAAATACACATGGAAAGAAGTTATTTCGCATGGTACGAAAAAGAGATGATCGCAAATATTTATTTCCAGAACCGAAATCGAACTTTAATGGGTGAGTTTCTAGGTGTATTTTGACCCGCTGAATCCAAAAATCCAACCTTCGATACACGAAAATACACCTGGAAAGAAGTTATTCCGCATGGTACGAAAAAGAGATGATCGAAAATATTTTTTTCCAGAACCGAAATCGAACTTAATTGGGTGAGTTTCTAGGTGTATTTCGACCCGCTGAATCCGAAAATCCAACCTTTGATGACCAAAAATATGATTGGAAAAAAGTTATTTCGCATGGTACGAAAAAGAAATGATCGGAAATATCTGTCTCCAGAATCGGAATCGAACTTTGATGGGTGGGTTTATAGGTGTATTTTGACCCGCTGAATCCGGAAATCCAACCTCTGATGACCAAAAATATGCTTGCAAAAAAGTCATTCCGCATGGTGCGAAAAAGAGATGATCGAAAATATTTTTTTCAGAATCGAAATCGGACTTTAATGGGTGAGTTTCTAGGTGTATTCCGACCCGCTGAATCCAAGAATCCAACCTCTTATGACCAAAAATATGCTTGGAAAAAGTTATTTCGCATTGTACGAAAAAGAGATGATCGAAAATATTTTTTTTCAGAATCAAAGTCGGACTTTGATGGGTGAGTTTCTAGGTGTATTTTGTCACGCTGAATCCGAAAATCCAAACTTTGATGAGCAAAAATATGCGTGGAAAAAAATTATTTCGCATGGTACGAAAAGGAGATGATCGAAAATATCTGTCTCCAGAATCGAAATCGAACTTTAATGGGTGAGTTTCTAGGTGTATTTTGACCCGCTGAATCCAAAAATCCAACCTTCGATTGACGAAAATACACCTGGAAAGAAGTTATTCCGCATGGTACGAAAAAAAGACGATCGAAAATATTTTTTTCCAGAACCGAAATTGAACTTCAATGGGTGAGTTTCTAGGTGTATTTGGACCCGCTGAATCCAAAAATCCAACCTTTGTTACACGAAAATACACCTGGAAAGAAGTTATTTCGCATGGTACGAAAAAGAGATGATCGAAAATATTTTTTTTCAGAATCAAAATCGGACTTTGATGGGTGAATATCTAGGTGTAATTCGACTCGCTGAATCCGAAAATCCAACCTTTGATGACCAAAAATATGCTTGGAAAAAAGTTATTTCGCATGGTACGAAAAAGAGATGATCGAAAATATCTGTCTCCAGAATCGAAATCGAACTTTGATGGGTGGGTTTATATGTGTATTTTGACCCGCTGAATCCGTAAATTCAAGCTTTGATGACCAAAAATATGCTTGGAAAAAAGTTATTCCGCATGGTACGAAAAAGAGATGATCGAAAATATTTTTTTCCAGAACCGAAATCGAACTTAATTGGGTGAGTTTCTAGGTGTATTTCGACCCGCTGAATCCGAAAATCCAACCTTTGATGTCCAAAAATATGCTTGGAAAAAAGTTATTTCGCATGGTACGAAAAAGAGATGATCGAAAATATCTGTCTCCAGAATCGGAATCGAACTTCGATGGGTGAGTTTCTAGGTGTAATTCGACTCGCTGAATCCGAAAATCCAACCTTTGATGACGAAAAATATGCTTGGAAAGAAGTTATTTCGCATGGTACGAAAAAGAGATGATCGAAAATATTTTTTTTCAGAATCAAAATCGGACGTTGATGGGTGAGTTTCTAGGTGTAATTCGACTCGCTGAATCCGAAAATCCAACCTTAGATGACCAAAAATATGCTTGGAAAAAAGTTATTTCGCATGGTACGAAAAAGAGATGATCGACAATATTTTTTTTCAGAATCAAAGTCGGACTTTGATGGGTGAGTTTCTAGGTGTATTTTGTCACGCTGAATCCGAAAATCCAAACTTTGATAAGCAAAAATATGCGTGGAAAAAAGTTATTTC
This sequence comes from Phymatocera aterrima, assembly GCA_963170745.1. Classification (NCBI taxonomy): domain Eukaryota; kingdom Metazoa; phylum Arthropoda; class Insecta; order Hymenoptera; family Tenthredinidae; genus Phymatocera; species Phymatocera aterrima. Next base: position 831,353 of record CAUJGY010000082.1, read on the forward strand.
GCATGGTACGAAAAAGAGATGATCGAAAATATCTGTCTCCAGAATCGAAATCGAACTTTAATGGGTGAGTTTATAGGTGTATTTTGACCCGCTGAATCCAAAAATCCAACCTTTGATGCACGAAAATACACCTGGTAAGAAGTTATTGCGCATGGTACGAAAAAGAGATGATCGAAAATACTTTTTTCCAGAACCGAAATCGAACTCTAATGGGTGAGTTTCTAGGTGTATTTTGACCCGCTGAATCCAAAAATCCAACCTTTGATACCCGAAAATACACCTGGAAAGAAGTTATTTCGCATGGTACGAAAAAGAGATGATCGAAAATATTTTTTTCCAGAACCGAAATCGAACTTAATTGGGTGAGTTTCTAGGTGTTTTTCGACCCGCTGAATCCGAAAATCCAACCTTTGATGACCAAAAATATGATTGGAAAAAAGTTATTTCGCATGGTACGAAAAAGAAATGATCGGAAATATCTGTCTCCAGAATCGGAATCGAACTTTGATGGGTGGGTTTATAGGTGTATTTTGACCCGCTGAATCCGGAAATCCAACCTTTGATGACCAAAAATATGCTTGCAAAAAAGTCATTCCGCATGGTACGAAAAAGAGATGATCGAAAATATTTTTTTCAGAATCGAAATCGGACTTTAATGGGTGAGTTTCTAGGTGTATTCCGACCCGCTGAATCCAAGAATCCAACCTCTTATGACCAAAAATATGCTGGGAAAAAAGTTATTTCGCATTGTACGAAAAGGAGATGATCGAAAATATCTGTCTCCAGAATCGAAATCGAACTTCAATGGGTGAGTTTCTAGGTGTATTTTGACCCGCTGAATCCAAAAATCCAACCTTCGATTGAAGAAAATACACCTGGAAAGAAGTTATTTCGCATGGTACGAAAAAAAGACGATCGAAAATATTTTTTTCCAGAACCGAAATTGAACTTCAATGGGTGAGTTTCTAGGTGTATTTTGACCCGCTGAATCCAAAAATCCAACCTTTGATACACGAAAATACACCTGGAAAGAAGTTATTTCGCATGGTACGAAAAGGAGATGATCGAAAATATCTGTCTCCAGAATCGGAATCGAACTTCGATGGGTGAGTTTCTAGGTGTATTTTGACCCGCTGAATCCAAAAATCCAACCTTTGATACACGAAAATACACATGGAAAGAAGTTATTTCGCATGGTACGAAAAAGAGATGATCGCAAATATTTATTTCCAGAACCGAAATCGAACTTTAATGGGTGAGTTTCTAGGTGTATTTTGACCCGCTGAATCCAAGAATCCAACCTTCGATACACGAAAATACACCTGTAAAGAAGTTATTCCGCATGGTACGAAAAAGAGATGATCGAAAATATTTTTTTCCAGAACCGAAATCGAACTTAATTGGGTGAGTTTCTAGGTGTATTTCGACCCGCTGAATCCGAAAATCCAACCTTTGATGACCAAAAATATGATTGGAAAAAAGTTATTTCGCATGGTACGAAAAAGAAATGATCGGAAATATCTGTCTCCAGAATCGGAATCGAACTTTGATGGGTGGGTTTATAGGTGTATTTTGACCCGCTGAATCCGGAAATCCAACCTCTGATGACCAAAAATATGCTTGCAAAAAAGTCATTCCGCATGGTGCGAAAAAGAGATGATCGAAAATATTTTTTTCAGAATCGAAATCGGACTTTAATGGGTGAGTTTCTAGGTGTATTCCGACCCGCTGAATCCAAGAATCCAACCTCTTATGACCAAAAATATGCTTGGAAAAAGTTATTTCGCATTGTACGAAAAAGAGATGATCGAAAATATTTTTTTTCAGAATCAAAGTCGGACTTTAATGGGTGAGTTTCTAGGTGTATTTTGTCACGCTGAATCCGAAAATCCAAACTTTGATGAGCAAAAATATGCGTGGAAAAAAATTATTTCGCATGGTACGAAAAGGAGATGATCGAAAATATCTGTCTCCAGAATCGAAATCGAACTTTAATGGGTGAGTTTCTAGGTGTATTTTGACCCGCTGAATCCAAAAATCCAACCTTCGATTGACGAAAATACACCTGGAAAGAAGTTATTCCGCATGGTACGAAAAAAAGACGATCGAAAATATTTTTTTCCAGAACCGAAATTGAACTTCAATGGGTGAGTTTCTAGGTGTATTTGGACCCGCTGAATCCAAAAATCCAACCTTTGTTACACGAAAATACACCTGGAAAGAAGTTATTTCGCATGGTACGAAAAAGAGATGATCGAAAATATTTTTTTTCAGAATCAAAATCGGACTTTGATGGGTGAATATCTAGGTGTAATTCGACTCGCTGAATCCGAAAATCCAACCTTTGATGACCAAAAATATGCTTGGAAAAAAGTTATTTCGCATGGTACGAAGAAGAGATGATCGAAAATATCTGTCTCCAGAATCGAAATCGAACTTTGATGGGTGGGTTTATATGTGTATTTTGACCCGCTGAATCCGTAAATTCAAGCTTTGATGACCAAAAATATGCTTGGAAAAAAGTTATTTCGCATGGTACGAAAAAGAGATGATCGAAAATATTTTTTTCCAGAACCGAAATCGAACTTAATTGGGTGAGTTTCTAGGTGTATTTCGACCCGCTGAATCCGAAAATCCAACCTTTGATGTCCAAAAATATGCTTGGAAAAAAGTTATTTCGCATGGTACGAAAAAGAGATGATCGAAAATATCTGTCTCCAGAATCGGAATCGAACTTCGATGGGTGAGTTTCTAGGTGTAATTCGACTCGCTGAATCCGAAAATCCAACCTTTGATGACCAAAAATATGCTTGGAAAGAAGTCATTTCGCATGGTACGAAAAAGAGATGATCGAAAATATTTTTTTTCAGAATCAAAATCGGACTCTGATGGGTGAGTTTCTAGGTGTAATTCGACTCGCTGAATCCGAAAATCCAACCTTAGATGACCAAAAATATGCTTGGAAAAAAGTTATTTCGCATGGTACGAAAAAGAGATGATCGACAATATTTTTTTTCAGAATCAAAGTCGGACTTTGATGGGTGAGTTTCTAGGTGTATTTTGTCACGCTGAATCCGAAAATCCAAACTTTGATGAGCAAAAATATGCGTGGAAAAAAGTTATTTCGCATGGTACGAAAAAGAGATGATCGAAAATATCTGTCTCCAGAATCGGAATCGAACTTTAATGGGTGAGTTTATAGGTGTATTTTGACCCGCTGAATTCAAAAATCCAACCTTTGATGCACGAAAATACACCTGGTGAGAAGTTATTGCGCATGGTACGAAAAAGAGATGATCGAAAATACTTTTTTCCAGAACCGAAATCGAACTCTAATGGGTGAGTTTCTAGGTGTATTTTGACCCGCTGAATCCAAAAATCCAACCGTTGATACACGAAAATACACCTGGAAAGAAGTTATTTCGCATGGTACGAAAAAGAGATGATCGCAAATATTTATTTCCAGAACCGAAATCGAACTTCAATGGGTGAGTTTCTAGGTGTATTTTGACCCGCTGAATCCAAAAATCCAACCTTCGATACACGAAAATACACCTGGAAAGAAGTTATTCCGCATGGTACGAAAAAGAGATGATCGAAAATATTTTTTTCCAGAACCGAAATCGAACTTAATTGGGTGAGTTTCTAGGTGTTTTTCGACCCGCTGAATCCGAAAATCCAACCTTTGATGACCAAAAATATGATTGGAAAAAAGTTATTTCGCATGGTACGAAAAAGAAATGATCGGAAATATCTGTCTCCAGAATCGGAATCGAACTTTGATGGGTGGGTTTATAGGTGTATTTTGACCCGCTGAATCCGGAAATCCAACCTTTGATGACCAAAAATATGCTTGCAAAAAAGTCATTCCGCATGGTACGAAAAAGAGATGATCGAAAATATTTTTTTCAGAATCGAAATCGGACTTTAATGGGTGAGTTTCTAGGTGTATTCCGACCCGCTGAATCCAAGAATCCAACCTCTTATGACCAAAAATATGCTGGGAAAAAAGTTATTTCGCATTGTACGAAAAGGAGATGATCGAAAATATCTGTCTCCAGAATCGAAATCGAACTTCAATGGGTGAGTTTCTAGGTGTATTTTGACCCGCTGAATCCAAAAATCCAACCTTCGATTGAAGAAAATACACCTGGAAAGAAGTTATTTCGCATGGTACGAAAAAAAGACGATCGAAAATATTTTTTTCCAGAACCGAAATTGAACTTCAATGGGTGAGTTTCTAGGTGTATTTTGACCCGCTGAATCCAAAAATCCAACCTTTGATTCACGAAAATACACCTGGAAAGAAGTTATTTCGCATGGTACGAAAAGGAGATGATCGAAAATATCTGTCTCCAGAATCGGAATCGAACTTCGATGGGTGAGTTTCTAGGTGTATTTTGACCCGCTGAATCCAAAAATCCAACCTTTGATACACGAAAATACACATGGAAAGAAGTTATTTCGCATGGTACGAAAAAGAGATGATCGCAAATATTTATTTCCAGAACCGAAATCGAACTTTAATGGGTGAGTTTCTAGGTGTATTTTGACCCGCTGAATCCAAAAATCCAACCTTCGATACACGAAAATACACCTGGAAAGAAGTTATTCCGCATGGTACGAAAAAGAGATGATCGAAAATATTTTTTTCCAGAACCGAAATCGAACTTAATTGGGTGAGTTTCTAGGTGTATTTCGACCCGCTGAATCCGAAAATCCAACCTTTGATGACCAAAAATATGATTGGAAAAAAGTTATTTCGCATGGTACGAAAAAGAAATGATCGGAAATATCTGTCTCCAGAATCGGAATCGAACTTTGATGGGTGGGTTTATAGGTGTATTTTGACCCGCTGAATCCGGAAATCCAACCTCTGATGACCAAAAATATGCTTGCAAAAAAGTCATTCCGCATGGTGCGAAAAAGAGATGATCGAAAATATTTTTTTCAGAATCGAAATCGGACTTTAATGGGTGAGTTTCTAGGTGTATTCCGACCCGCTGAATCCAAGAATCCAACCTCTTATGACCAAAAATATGCTTGGAAAAAGTTATTTCGCATTGTACGAAAAAGAGATGATCGAAAATATTTTTTTTCAGAATCAAAGTCGGACTTTGATGGGTGAGTTTCTAGGTGTATTTTGTCACGCTGAATCCGAAAATCCAAACTTTGATGAGCAAAAATATGCGTGGAAAAAAATTATTTCGCATGGTACGAAAAGGAGATGATCGAAAATATCTGTCTCCAGAATCGAAATCGAACTTTAATGGGTGAGTTTCTAGGTGTATTTTGACCCGCTGAATCCAAAAATCCAACCTTCGATTGACGAAAATACACCTGGAAAGAAGTTATTCCGCATGGTACGAAAAAAAGACGATCGAAAATATTTTTTTCCAGAACCGAAATTGAACTTCAATGGGTGAGTTTCTAGGTGTATTTTGACCCGCAGAATCCAAAAATCCAACCTTTGTTACACGAAAATACACCTGGAAAGAAGTTATTTCGCATGGTACGAAAAAGAGATGATCGAAAATATTTTTTTTCAGAATCAAAGTCGGACTTTGATGGGTGAGTTTCTAGGTGTATTTCGTCCCGCTGAATCTGAAAATCCAAACTTTGATGAGCAAAAATGTGCTTGGAAAAAAGTTATTTCGCATGGTACGAAAAAGAGATGATCGAAAATATCTGTCTCCAGAATCGAAATCGAACTTTAATGGGTGAGTTTCTAGGTGTATTTTGACCCGCTGAATCCACAAATCCAACCTTCGATTGACGAAAATACACCTGGAAAGAAGTTATTTCGCATGGTACGAAAAAAAGATGATCGAAAATATTTTTTTCCAGAACCGAAATTGAACTTCAATGGGTGAGTTTCTAGGTGTATTTTGACCCGCTGAATCCAAAAATCCAACCTTTGATACACGAAAATACACCTGGAAAGAAGTTATTTCGCATGGTACGAAAAGGAGATGATCGAAAATATCTGTCTCCAGAATCGGAATCGAACTTCGATGGGTGAGTTTCTAGGTGTATTTTGACCCGCTGAATCCGAAAATCCAACCTTTGATGACCAAAAATATGCTTGCAACAAAGTCATTTCGCATGGTACGAAAAAGAGATGATCGAAAATATTTTTTTTCAGAATCGAAATCGGACTTTAATGGGTGAGTTTCTAGGTGTATTCCGAACCGCTGAATCCAAGAATCCGACCTCTTATGACCAAAAATATGCTTGGAAAAAAGGTATTTCGCATTGTACGAAAAAGAGATGATCGAAAATATTTTTTTTCAGAATCAAAATCGGACTTTGATGGGTGAATATCTAGGTGTAATTCGACTCGCTGAATCCGAAAATCCAACCTTTGATGACCAAAAATATGCTTGGAAAAAAGTTATTTCGCATGGTACGAAAAAGAGATGATCGAAAATATCTGTCTCCAGAATCGAAATCGAACTTTGATGGGTGGGTTTATATGTGTATTTTGACCCGCTGAATCCGTAAATTCAAGCTTTGATGACCAAAAATATGCTTGGAAAAAAGTTATTTCGCATGGTACGAAAAAGAGATGATCGAAAATATTTTTTTCCAGAACCGAAATCGAACTTAATTGGGTGAGTTTCTAGGTGTATTTCGACCCGCTGAATCCGAAAATCCAACCTTTGATGTCCAAAAATATGCTTGGAAAAAAGTTATTTCGCATGGTACGAAAAAGAGATGATCGAAAATATCTGTCTCCAGAATCGGAATCGAACTTCGATGGGTGAGTTTCTAGGTGTAATTCGACTCGCTGAATCCGAAAATCCAACCTTTGATGACGAAAAATATGCTTGGAAAGAAGTTATTTCGCATGGTACGAAAAAGAGATGATCGAAAATATTTTTTTTCAGAATCAAAATCGGACGTTGATGGGTGAGTTTCTAGGTGTAATTCGACTCGCTGAATCCGAAAATCCAACCTTAGATGACCAAAAATATGCTTGGAAAAAAGTTATTTCGCATGGTACGAAAAAGAGATGATCGACAATATTTTTTTTCAGAATCAAAGTCGGACTTTGATGGGTGAGTTTCTAGGTGTATTTTGTCACGCTGAATCCGAAAATCCAAACTTTGATGAGCAAAAATATGCGTGGAAAAAAGTTATTTCGCATGGTACGAAAAAGAGATGATCGAAAATATCTGTCTCCAGAATCGGAATCGAACTTTAATGGGTGAGTTTATAGGTGTATTTTGACCCGCTGAATCCAAAAATCCAACCTTTGATGCACGAAAATACACCTGGTAAGAAGTTATTGCGCATGGTACGAAAAAGAGATGATCGAAAATACTTTTTTCCAGAACCGAAATCGAACTCTAATGGGTGAGTTTCTAGGTGTATTTTGACCCGCTGAATCCAAAAATCCAACCTTTGATACACGAAAATACACCTGGAAAGAAGTTATTTCGCATGGTACGAAAAAGAGATGATCGAAAATATTTTTTTCCAGAACCGAAATCGAACTTAATTGGGTGAGTTTCTAGGTGTTTTTCGACCCGCTGAATCCGAAAATCCAACCTTTGATGACCAAAAATATGATTGGAAAAAAGTTATTTCGCATGGTACGAAAAAGAAATGATCGGAAATATCTGTCTCCAGAATCGGAATCGAACTTTGATGGGTGGGTTTATAGGTGTATTTTGACCCGCTGAATCCGGAAATCCAACCTTTGATGACCAAAAATATGCTTGCAAAAAAGTCATTCCGCATGGTACGAAAAAGAGATGATCGAAAATATTTTTTTCAGAATCGAAATCGGACTTTAATGGGTGAGTTTCTAGGTGTATTCCGACCCGCTGAATCCAAGAATCCAACCTCTTATGACCAAAAATATGCCGGGAAAAAAGTTATTTCGCATTGTACGAAAAGGAGATGATCGAAAATATCTGTCTCCAGAATCGAAATCGAACTTCAATGGGTGAGTTTCTAGGTGTATTTTGACCCGCTGAATCCAAAAATCCAACCTTCGATTGAAGAAAATACACCTGGAACGAAGTTATTTCGCATGGTACGAAAAAAAGACGATCGAAAATATTTTTTTCCAGAACCGAAATCGAACTTAATTGGGTGAGTTTCTAGGTGTATTTCGACCCGCTGAATCCGAAAATCCAACCTTTGATGTCCAAAAATATGCTTGGAAAAAAGTTATTTCGCATGGTACGAAAAAGAGATGATCGAAAATATCTGTCTCCAGAATCGGAATCGAACTTCGATGGGTGAGTTTCTAGGTGTAATTCGACTCGCTGAATCCGAAAATCCAACCTTTGATGACCAAAAATATGCTTGGAAAGAAGTCATTTCGCATGGTACGAAAAAGAGATGATCGAAAATATTTTTTTTCAGAATCAAAATCGGACTCTGATGGGTGAGTTTCTAGGTGTAATTCGACTCGCTGAATCCGAAAATCCAACCTTAGATGACCAAAAATATGCTTGGAAAAAAGTTATTTCGCATGGTACGAAAAAGAGATGATCGACAATATTTTTTTTCAGAATCAAAGTCGGACTTTGATGGGTGAGTTTCTAGGTGTATTTTGTCACGCTGAATCCGAAAATCCAAACTTTGATGAGCAAAAATATGCGTGGAAAAAAGTTATTTCGCATGGTACGAAAAAGAGATGATCGAAAATATCTGTCTCCAGAATCGGAATCGAACTTTAATGGGTGAGTTTATAGGTGTATTTTGACCCGCTGAATCCAAAAATCCAACCTTTGATGCACGAAAATACACCTGGTAAGAAGTTATTGCGCATGGTACGAAAAAGAGATGATCGAAAATACTTTTTTCCAGAACCGAAATCGAACTCTAATGGGTGAGTTTCTAGGTGTATTTTGACCCGCTGAATCCAAAAATCCAACCGTTGATACACGAAAATACACCTGGAAAGAAGTTATTTCGCATGGTACGAAAAAGAGATGATCGCAAATATTTATTTCCAGAACCGAAATCGAACTTCAATGGGTGAGTTTCTAGGTGTATTTTGACCCGCTGAATCCAAAAATCCAACCTTCGATACACGAAAATACACCTGGAAAGAAGTTATTCCGCATGGTACGAAAAAGAGATGATCGAAAATATTTTTTTCCAGAACCGAAATCGAACTTAATTGGGTGAGTTTCTAGGTGTTTTTCGACCCGCTGAATCCGAAAATCCAACCTTTGATGACCAAAAATATGATTGGAAAAAAGTTATTTCGCATGGTACGAAAAAGAAATGATCGGAAATATCTGTCTCCAGAATCGGAATCGAACTTTGATGGGTGGGTTTATAGGTGTATTTTGACCCGCTGAATCCGGAAATCCAACCTTTGATGACCAAAAATATGCTTGCAAAAAAGTCATTCCGCATGGTACGAAAAAGAGATGATCGAAAATATTTTTTTCAGAATCGAAATCGGACTTTAATGGGTGAGTTTCTAGGTGTATTCCGACCCGCTGAATCCAAGAATCCAACCTCTTATGACCAAAAATATGCTGGGAAAAAAGTTATTTCGCATTGTACGAAAAGGAGATGATCGAAAATATCTGTCTCCAGAATCGAAATCGAACTTCAATGGGTGAGTTTCTAGGTGTATTTTGACCCGCTGAATCCAAAAATCCAACCTTCGATTGAAGAAAATACACCTGGAAAGAAGTTATTTCGCATGGTACGAAAAAAAGACGATCGAAAATATTTTTTTCCAGAACCGAAATTGAACTTCAATGGGTGAGTTTCTAGGTGTATTTTGACCCGCTGAATCCAAAAATCCAACCTTTGATTCACGAAAATACACCTGGAAAGAAGTTATTTCGCATGGTACGAAAAGGAGATGATCGAAAATATCTGTCTCCAGAATCGGAATCGAACTTCGATGGGTGAGTTTCTAGGTGTATTTTGACCCGCTGAATCCAAAAATCCAACCTTTGATACACGAAAATACACATGGAAAGAAGTTATTTCGCATGGTACGAAAAAGAGATGATCGCAAATATTTATTTCCAGAACCGAAATCGAACTTTAATGGGTGAGTTTCTAGGTGTATTTTGACCCGCTGAATCCAAAAATCCAACCTTCGATACACGAAAATACACCTGGAAAGAAGTTATTCCGCATGGTACGAAAAAGAGATGATCGAAAATATTTTTTTCCAGAACCGAAATCGAACTTAATTGGGTGAGTTTCTAGGTGTATTTCGACCCGCTGAATCCGAAAATCCAACCTTTGATGACCAAAAATATGATTGGAAAAAAGTTATTTCGCATGGTACGAAAAAGAAATGATCGGAAATATCTGTCTCCAGAATCGGAATCGAACTTTGATGGGTGGGTTTATAGGTGTATTTTGACCCGCTGAATCCGGAAATCCAACCTCTGATGACCAAAAATATGCTTGCAAAAAAGTCATTCCGCATGGTGCGAAAAAGAGATGATCGAAAATATTTTTTTCAGAATCGAAATCGGACTTTAATGGGTGAGTTTCTAGGTGTATTCCGACCCGCTGAATCCAAGAATCCAACCTCTTATGACCAAAAATATGCTTGGAAAAAGTTATTTCGCATTGTACGAAAAAGAGATGATCGAAAATATTTTTTTTCAGAATCAAAGTCGGACTTTGATGGGTGAGTTTCTAGGTGTATTTTGTCACGCTGAATCCGAAAATCCAAACTTTGATGAGCAAAAATATGCGTGGAAAAAAATTATTTCGCATGGTACGAAAAGGAGATGATCGAAAATATCTGTCTTCAGAATCGAAATCGAACTTTAATGGGTGAGTTTCTAGGTGTATTTTGACCCGCTGAATCCAAAAATCCAACCTTCGATTGACGAAAATACACCTGGAAAGAAGTTATTCCGCATGGTACGAAAAAAAGACGATCGAAAATATTTTTTTCCAGAACCGAAATTGAACTTCAATGGGTGAGTTTCTAGGTGTATTTTGACCCGCAGAATCCAAAAATCCAACCTTCGTTACACGAAAATACACCTGGAAAGAAGTTATTTCGCATGGTACGAAAAAGAGATGATCGAAAATATTTTTTTTCAGAATCAAAGTCGGACTTTGATGGGTGAGTTTCTAGGTGTATTTCGTCCCGCTGAATCTGAAAATCCAAACTTTGATGAGCAAAAATGTGCTTGGAAAAAAGTTATTTCGCATGGTACGAAAAAGAGATGATCGAAAATATCTGTCTCCAGAATCGAAATCGAACTTTAATGGGTGAGTTTCTAGGTGTATTTTGACCCGCTGAATCCACAAATCCAACCTTCGATTGACGAAAATACACCTGGAAAGAAGTTATTTCGCATGGTACGAAAAAAAGATGATCGAAAATATTTTTTTCCAGAACCGAAATTGAACTTCAATGGGTGAGTTTCTAGGTGTATTTTGACCCGCTGAATCCAAAAATCCAACCTTTGATACACGAAAATACACCTGGAAAGAAGTTATTTCGCATGGTACGAAAAGGAGATGATCGAAAATATCTGTCTCCAGAATCGGAATCGAACTTCGATGGGTGAGTTTCTAGGTGTATTTTGACCCGCTGAATCCGAAAATCCAACCTTTGATGACCAAAAATATGCTTGCAAAAAAGTCATTTCGCATGGTACGAAAAAGAGATGATCGAAAATATTTTTTTTCAGAATCGAAATCGGACTTTAATGGGTGAGTTTCTAGGTGTATTCCGAACCGCTGAATCCAAGAATCCGACCTCTTATGACCAAAAATATGCTTGGAAAAAAGGTATTTCGCATTGTACGAAAAAGAGATGATCGAAAATATTTTTTTTCAGAATCAAAATCGGACTTTGATGGGTGAATATCTAGGTGTAATTCGACTCGCTGAATCCGAAAATCCAACCTTTGATGACCAAAAATATGCTTGGAAAAAAGTTATTTCGCATGGTACGAAAAAGAGATGATCGAAAATATCTGTCTCCAGAATCGAAATCGAACTTTGATGGGTGGGTTTATATGTGTATTTTGACCCGCTGAATCCGTAAATTCAAGCTTTGATGACCAAAAATATGCTTGGAAAAAAGTTATTTCGCATGGTACGAAAAAGAGATGATCGAAAATATTTTTTTCCAGAACCGAAATCGAACTTAATTGGGTGAGTTTCTAGGTGTATTTCGACCCGCTGAATCCGAAAATCCAACCTTTGATGTCCAAAAATATGCTTGGAAAAAAGTTATTTCGCATGGTACGAAAAAGAGATGATCGAAAATATCTGTCTCCAGATTCGGAATCGAACTTCGATGGGTGAGTTTCTAGGTGTAATTCGACTCGCTGAATCCGAAAATCCAACCTTTGATGACGAAAAATATGCTTGGAAAGAAGTTATTTCGCATGGTACGAAAAAGAGATGATCGAAAATATTTTTTTTCAGAATCAAAATCGGACGTTGATGGGTGAGTTTCTAGGTGTAATTCGACTCGCTGAATCCGAAAATCCAACCTTAGATGACCAAAAATATGCTTGGAAAAAAGTTATTTCGCATGGTACGAAAAAGAGATGATCGACAATATTTTTTTTCAGAATCAAAGTCGGACTTTGATGGGTGAGTTTCTAGGTGTATTTTGTCACGCTGAATCCGAAAATCCAAACTTTGATGAGCAAAAATATGCGTGGAAAAAAGTTATTTCGCATGGTACGAAAAAGAGATGATCGAAAATATCTGTCTCCAGAATCGGAATCGAACTTTAATGGGTGAGTTTATAGGTGTATTTTGACCCGCTGAATCCAAAAATCCAACCTTTGATGCACGAAAATACACCTGGTAAGAAGTTATTGCGCATGGTACGAAAAAGAGATGATCGAAAATACTTTTTTCCAGAACCGAAATCGAACTCTAATGGGTGAGTTTCTAGGTGTATTTTGACCCGCTGAATCCAAAAATCCAACCTTTGATACACGAAAATACACCTGGAAAGAAGTTATTTCGCATGGTACGAAAAAGAGATGATCGAAAATATTTTTTTCCAGAACCGAAATCGAACTTAATTGGGTGAGTTTCTAGGTGTTTTTCGACCCGCTGAATCCGAAAATCCAACCTTTGATGACCAAAAATATGATTGGAAAAAAGTTATTTCGCATGGTACGAAAAAGAAATGATCGGAAATATCTGTCTCCAGAATCGGAATCGAACTTTGATGGGTGGGTTTATAGGTGTATTTTGACCCGCTGAATCCGGAAATCCAACCTTTGATGACCAAAAATATGCTTGCAAAAAAGTCATTCCGCATGGTACGAAAAAGAGATGATCGAAAATATTTTTTTCAGAATCGAAATCGGACTTTAATGGGTGAGTTTCTAGGTGTATTCCGACCCGCTGAATCCAAGAATCCAACCTCTTATGACCAAAAATATGCCGGGAAAAAAGTTATTTCGCATTGTACGAAAAGGAGATGATCGAAAATATCTGTCTCCAGAATCGAAATCGAACTTCAATGGGTGAGTTTCTAGGTGTATTTTGACCCGCTGAATCCAAAAATCCAACCTTCGATTGAAGAAAATACACCTGGAACGAAGTTATTTCGCATGGTACGAAAAAAAGACGATCGAAAATATTTTTTTCCAGAACCGAAATTGAACTTCAATGGGTGAGTTTCTAGGTGTATTTTGACCCGCTGAATCCAAAAATCCAACCTTTGATACACGAAAATACACCTGGAAAGAAGTTATTTCGCATGGTACGAAAAGGAGATGATCGAAAATATCTGTCTCCAGAATCGGAATCGAACTTCGATGGGTGAGTTTCTAGGTGTATTTTGACCCGCTGAATCCAAAAATCCAACCTTTGATACACGAAAATACACATGGAAAGAAGTTATTTCGCATGGTACGAAAAAGAGATGATCGCAAATATTTATTTCCAGAACCGAAATCGAACTTTAATGGGTGAGTTTCTAGGTGTATTTTGACCCGCTGAATCCAAAAATCCAACCTTCGATACACGAAAATACACCTGGAAAGAAGTTATTCCGCATGGTACGAAAAAGAGATGATCGAAAATATTTTTTTCCAGAACCGAAATCGAACTTAATTGGGTGAGTTTCTAGGTGTATTTCGACCCGCTGAATCCGAAAATCCAACCTTTGATGACCAAAAATATGATTGGAAAAAAGTTATTTCGCATGGTACGAAAAAGAAATGATCGGAAATATCTGTCTCCAGAATCGGAATCGAACTTTGATGGGTGGGTTTATAGGTGTATTTTGACCCGCTGAATCCGGAAATCCAACCTCTGATGACCAAAAATATGCTTGCAAAAAAGTCATTCCGCATGGTGCGAAAAAGAGATGATCGAAAATATTTTTTTCAGAATCGAAATCGGACTTTAATGGGTGAGTTTCTAGGTGTATTCCGACCCGCTGAATCCAAGAATCCAACCTCTTATGACCAAAAATATGCTTGGAAAAAGTTATTTCGCATTGTACGAAAAAGAGATGATCGAAAATATTTTTTTTCAGAATCAAAGTCGGACTTTGATGGGTGAGTTTCTAGGTGTATTTTGTCACGCTGAATCCGAAAATCCAAACTTTGATGAGCAAAAATATGCGTGGAAAAAAATTATTTCGCATGGTACGAAAAGGAGATGATCGAAAATATCTGTCTCCAGAATCGAAATCGAACTTTAATGGGTGAGTTTCTAGGTGTATTTTGACCCGCTGAATCCAAAAATCCAACCTTCGATTGACGAAAATACACCTGGAAAGAAGTTATTCCGCATGGTACGAAAAAAAGACGATCGAAAATATTTTTTTCCAGAACCGAAATTGAACTTCAATGGGTGAGTTTCTAGGTGTATTTGGACCCGCTGAATCCAAAAATCCAACCTTTGTTACACGAAAATACACCTGGAAAGAAGTTATTTCGCATGGTACGAAAAAGAGATGATCGAAAATATTTTTTTTCAGAATCAAAATCGGACTTTGATGGGTGAATATCTAGGTGTAATTCGACTCGCTGAATCCGAAAATCCAACCTTTGATGACCAAAAATATGCTTGGAAAAAAGTTATTTCGCATGGTACGAAAAAGAGATGATCGAAAATATCTGTCTCCAGAATCGAAATCGAACTTTGATGGGTGGGTTTATATGTGTATTTTGACCCGCTGAATCCGTAAATTCAAGCTTTGATGACCAAAAATATGCTTGGAAAAAAGTTATTCCGCATGGTACGAAAAAGAGATGATCGAAAATATTTTTTTCCAGAACCGAAATCGAACTTAATTGGGTGAGTTTCTAGGTGTATTTCGACCCGCTGAATCCGAAAATCCAACCTTTGATGTCCAAAAATATGCTTGGAAAAAAGTTATTTCGCATGGTACGAAAAAGAGATGATCGAAAATATCTGTCTCCAGAATCGGAATCGAACTTCGATGGGTGAGTTTCTAGGTGTAATTCGACTCGCTGAATCCGAAAATCCAACCTTTGATGACGAAAAATATGCTTGGAAAGAAGTTATTTCGCATGGTACGAAAAAGAGATGATCGAAAATATTTTTTTTCAGAATCAAAATCGGACGTTGATGGGTGAGTTTCTAGGTGTAATTCGACTCGCTGAATCCGAAAATCCAACCTTAGATGACCAAAAATATGCTTGGAAAAAAGTTATTTCGCATGGTACGAAAAAGAGATGATCGACAATATTTTGTTTCAGAATCAAAGTCGGACTTTGATGGGTGAGTTTCTAGGTGTATTTTGTCACGCTGAATCCGAAAATCCAAACTTTGATAAGCAAAAATATGCGTGGAAAAAAGTTATTTCGCATGGTACGAAAAAGAGATGATCGAAAATATCTGTCTCCAGAATCGAAATCGAACTTTAATGGGTGAGTTTATAGGTGTATTTTGACCCGCTGAATCCAAAAATCCAACCTTTGATGCACGAAAATACACCTGGTAAGAAGTTATTGCGCATGGTACGAAAAAGAGATGATCGAAAATACTTTTTTCCAGAACCGAAATCGAACTCTAATGGGTGAGTTTCTAGGTGTATTTTGACCCGCTGAATCCAAAAATCCAACCTTTGATACCCGAAAATACACCTGGAAAGAAGTTATTTCGCATGGTACGAAAAAGAGATGATCGAAAATATTTTTTTCCAGAACCGAAATCGAACTTAATTGGGTGAGTTTCTAGGTGTTTTTCGACCCGCTGAATCCGAAAATCCAACCTTTGATGACCAAAAATATGATTGGAAAAAAGTTATTTCGCATGGTACGAAAAAGAAATGATCGGAAATATCTGTCTCCAGAATCGGAATCGAACTTTGATGGGTGGGTTTATAGGTGTATTTTGACCCGCTGAATCCGGAAATCCAACCTTTGATGACCAAAAATATGCTTGCAAAAAAGTCATTCCGCATGGTACGAAAAAGAGATGATCGAAAATATTTTTTTCAGAATCGAAATCGGACTTTAATGGGTGAGTTTCTAGGTGTATTCCGACCCGCTGAATCCAAGAATCCAACCTCTTATGACCAAAAATATGCTGGGAAAAAAGTTATTTCGCATTGTACGAAAAGGAGATGATCGAAAATATCTGTCTCCAGAATCGAAATCGAACTTCAATGGGTGAGTTTCTAGGTGTATTTTGACCCGCTGAATCCAAAAATCCAACCTTCGATTGAAGAAAATACACCTGGAAAGAAGTTATTTCGCATGGTACGAAAAAAAGACGATCGAAAATATTTTTTTCCAGAACCGAAATTGAACTTCAATGGGTGAGTTTCTAGGTGTATTTTGACCCGCTGAATCCAAAAATCCAACCTTTGATACACGAAAATACACCTGGAAAGAAGTTATTTCGCATGGTACGAAAAGGAGATGATCGAAAATATCTGTCTCCAGAATCGGAATCGAACTTCGATGGGTGAGTTTCTAGGTGTATTTTGACCCGCTGAATCCAAAAATCCAACCTTTGATACACGAAAATACACATGGAAAGAAGTTATTTCGCATGGTACGAAAAAGAGATGATCGCAAATATTTATTTCCAGAACCGAAATCGAACTTTAATGGGTGAGTTTCTAGGTGTATTTTGACCCGCTGAATCCAAAAATCCAACCTTCGATACACGAAAATACACCTGTAAAGAAGTTATTCCGCATGGTACGAAAAAGAGATGATCGAAAATATTTTTTTCCAGAACCGAAATCGAACTTAATTGGGTGAGTTTCTAGGTGTATTTCGACCCGCTGAATCCGAAAATCCAACCTTTGATGACCAAAAATATGATTGGAAAAAAGTTATTTCGCATGGTACGAAAAAGAAATGATCGGAAATATCTGTCTCCAGAATCGGAATCGAACTTTGATGGGTGGGTTTATAGGTGTATTTTGACCCGCTGAATCCGGAAATCCAACCTCTGATGACCAAAAATATGCTTGCAAAAAAGTCATTCCGCATGGTGCGAAAAAGAGATGATCGAAAATATTTTTTTCAGAATCGAAATCGGACTTTAATGGGTGAGTTTCTAGGTGTATTCCGACCCGCTGAATCCAAGAATCCAACCTCTTATGACCAAAAATATGCTTGGAAAAAGTTATTTCGCATTGTACGAAAAAGAGATGATCGAAAATATTTTTTTTCAGAATCAAAGTCGGACTTTGATGGGTGAGTTTCTAGGTGTATTTTGTCACGCTGAATCCGAAAATCCAAACTTTGATGAGCAAAAATATGCGTGGAAAAAAATTATTTCGCATGGTACGAAAAGGAGATGATCGAAAATATCTGTCTCCAGAATCGAAATCGAACTTTAATGGGTGAGTTTCTAGGTGTATTTTGACCCGCTGAATCCAAAAATCCAACCTTCGATTGACGAAAATACACCTGGAAAGAAGTTATTCCGCATGGTACGAAAAAAAGACGATCGAAAATATTTTTTTCCAGAACCGAAATTGAACTTCAATGGGTGAGTTTCTAGGTGTATTTTGACCCGCTGAATCCAAAAATCCAACCTTTGTTACACGAAAATACACCTGGAAAGAAGTTATTTCGCATGGTACGAAAAAGAGATGATCGAAAATATTTTTTTTCAGAATCAAAGTCGGACTTTGATGGGTGAGTTTCTAGGTGTATTTCGTCCCGCTGAATCTGAAAATCCAAACTTTGATGAGCAAAAATGTGCTTGGAAAAAAGTTATTTCGCATGGTACGAAAAAGAGATGATCGAAAATATCTGTCTCCAGAATCGAAATCGAACTTTAATGGGTGAGTTTCTAGGTGTATTTTGACCCGCTGAATCCACAAATCCAACCTTCGATTGACGAAAATACACCTGGAAAGAAGTTATTTCGCATGGTACGAAAAAAAGATGATCGAAAATATTTTTTTCCAGAACCGAAATTGAACTTCAATGGGTGAGTTTCTAGGTGTATTTTGACCCGCTGAATCCAAAAATCCAACCTTTGATACACGAAAATACACCTGGAAAGAAGTTATTTCGCATGGTACGAAAAGGAGATGATCGAAAATATCTGTCTCCAGAATCGGAATCGAACTTCGATGGGTGAGTTTCTAGGTGTATTTTGACCCGCTGAATCCGAAAATCCAACCTTTGATGACCAAAAATATGCTTGCAAAAAAGTCATTTCGCATGGTACGAAAAAGAGATGATCGAAAATATTTTTTTTCAGAATCGAAATCGGACTTTAATGGGTGAGTTTCTAGGTGTATTCCGAACCGCTGAATCCAAGAATCCGACCTCTTATGACCAAAAATATGCTTGGAAAAAAGGTATTTCGCATTGTACGAAAAAGAGATGATCGAAAATATTTTTTTTCAGAATCAAAATCGGACTTTGATGGGTGAATATCTAGGTGTAATTCGACTCGCTGAATCCGAAAATCCAACCTTTGATGACCAAAAATATGCTTGGAACAAAGTTATTTCGCATGGTACGAAAAAGAGATGATCGAAAATATCTGTCTCCAGAATCGAAATCGAACTTTGATGGGTGGGTTTATATGTGTATTTTGACCCGCTGAATCCGTAAATTCAAGCTTTGATGACCAAAAATATGCTTGGAAAAAAGTTATTTCGCATGGTACGAAAAAGAGATGATCGAAAATATTCTTTTCCAGAACCGAAATCGAACTTAATTGGGTGAGTTTCTAGGTGTATTTCGACCCGCTGAATCCGAAAATCCAACCTTTGATGTCCAAAAATATGCTTGGAAAAAAGTTATTTCGCATGGTACGAAAAAGAGATGATCGAAAATATCTGTCTCCAGAATCGGAATCGAACTTCGATGGGTGAGTTTCTAGGTGTAATTCGACTCGCTGAATCCGAAAATCCAACCTTTGATGACGAAAAATATGCTTGGAAAGAAGTTATTTCGCATGGTACGAAAAAGAGATGATCGAAAATATTTTTTTTCAGAATCAAAATCGGACGTTGATGGGTGAGTTTCTAGGTGTAATTCGACTCGCTGAATCCGAAAATCCAACCTTAGATGACCAAAAATATGCTTGGAAAAAAGTTATTTCGCATGGTACGAAAAAGAGATGATCGACAATATTTTTTTTCAGAATCAAAGTCGGCCTTTGATGGGTGAGTTTCTAGGTGTATTTTGTCACGCTGAATCCGAAAATCCAAACTTTGATGAGCAAAAATATGCGTGGAAAAAAGTTATTTCGCATGGTACGAAAAAGAGATGATCGAAAATATCTGTCTCCAGAATCGGAATCGAACTTTAATGGGTGAGTTTATAGGTGTATTTTGACCCGCTGAATCCAAAAATCCAACCTTTGATGCACGAAAATACACCTGGTAAGAAGTTATTGCGCATGGTACGAAAAAGAGATGATCGAAAATACTTTTTTCCAGAACCGAAATCGAACTCTAATGGGTGAGTTTCTAGGTGTATTTTGACCCGCTGAATCCAAAAATCCAACCTTTGATACACGAAAATACACCTGGAAAGAAGTTATTTCGCATGGTACGAAAAAGAGATGATCGCAAATATTTATTTCCAGAACCGAAATCGAACTTTAATGGGTGAGTTTCTAGGTGTATTTTGACCCGCTGAATCCAAAAATCCAACCTGCGATACACGAAAATACACCTGGAAAGAAGTTATTCCGCATTGTACGAAAAAGAGATGATCGAAAATATTTTTTTCCAGAACCGAAATCGAACTTAATTGGGTGAGTTTCTAGGTGTTTTTCGACCCGCTAAATCCGAAAATTCAACCTTTGATGACCAAAAATATGATTGGAAAAAAGTTATTACGCATGGTACGAAAAAGAAATGATCGGAAATATCTGTCTCCAGAATCGGAATCGAACTTTGATGGGTGGGTTTATAGGTGTATTTTGACCCGCTGAATCCGGAAATCCAACCTTTGATGACCAAAAATATGCTTGCAAAAAAGTCATTCCGCATGGTACGAAAAAGAGATGATCGAAAATATTTTTTTCAGAATCGAAATCGGACTTTAATGGGTGAGTTTCTAGGTGTATTCCGACCCGCTGAATCCAAGAATCCAACCTCTTATGACCAAAAATATGCTGGGAAAAAAGTTATTTCGCATTGTACGAAAAGGAGATGATCGAAAATATCTGTCTCCAGAATCGAAATCGAACTTTAATGGGTGAGTTTCTAGGTGTATTTTGACCCGCTGAATCCAAAAATCCAACCTTCGATTGAAGAAAATACACCTGGAAAGAAGTTATTTCGCATGGTACGAAAAAAAGACGATCGAAAATATTTTGTTCCAGAACCGAAATTGAACTTCAATGGGTGAGTTTCTAGGTGTATTTTGACCCGCTGAATCCAAAAATCCAACCTTTGATACACGAAAATACACCTGGAAAGAAGTTATTTCGCATGGTACGAAAAGGAGATGATCGAAAATATCTGTCTCCAGAATCGGAATCGAACTTCGATGGGTGAGTTTCTAGGTGTATTTTGACCCGCTGGATCCAAAAATCCAACCTTTGATACACGAAAATACACCTGGAAAGAAGTTATTTCGCATGGTACGAAAAAGAGATGATCGCAAATATTTATTTCCAGAACCGAAATCGAACTTTAATGAGTGAGTTTCTAGGTGTATTTTGACCCGCTGAATCCAAAATCCCAACCTTTGATACACGAAAATACACCTCGAAAGAAGTTATTGCGCATGGTACGAAAAAGAGATGATCGTATATATTTTTTACCAGAACCGAAATCGAACTTTAATGGGTGAGTTTCTAGGTGTATTTTGACCCGTTGAATCCAAAAATCCAACCTTTGATGTCCAAAAATATGCTTGGAAAGAAGTTATTTCGCATGGTACGAAAAAGAGATGATCGGAAATATTTTTTACCAGAACCGAAATGGAACTTTAATGGGTGAGTTTCTAGGTGTATTTTGACCCGCTGAATCTACAAATCCAACCTTCGATTAACGAAAATACACCTGGAAAGAAGTTATTTCGCATGGTACGAAAAAAAGATGATCGAAAATATTTTTTTCCAGAACCGAAATTGAACTTTAATGCGTGTGTTTCTAGGTGTATTTTGACTCGCTGAATCCGAAAATCCAACCTTTGATGACCAAAAATATGCTTGGAAAGAAGTTATTTCGCATGGTACGAAAAAGAGATGATCGAAAATATTTTTTTTCAGAATCAAAATCGGACTTTGATGGGTGAGTTTCTAGGTGTAATTCGACTCGCTGAATCCGAAAATCCAACCTTAGATGACCAAAAATATGCTTGGAAAAAAGTTATTTCGCATGGTACGAAAAAGAGATGATCGAAAATATCTGTCTCCAGAATCGAAATCGAACTTTGATGGGTGGGTTTATATGTGTATTTTGACCCGCTGAATCCGAGAATTCGAGCTTTTATGACCAAAAATATGCTTGGAAAAAAGTTATTTCGCATGGTACGAAAAAGAGATGATCGACAATATTTTTTTCCAGAATCAAAGTCGGACTTTGATGGGTGAGTTTCTAGGTGTATTTTGTCACGCTGAATCCGAAAATCCAAACTTTGATGAGCAAAAATATGCGTGGAAAAAGTTATTTCGCATGGTACGAAAAAGAGATGATCGAAAATATCTGTCTCCAGAATCGGAATCGAACTTTATTGGGTGAGTTTATAGGTGTATTTTGACCCGCTGAATCCAAAACTCCAACCTCTGATGCACGAAAATACACCTGAAAAGAAGTTATTGCGCATGGTACGAAAAAGAGATGATCGAAAATACTTTTTTCCAGAACCGAAATCGAACTCTAATGGGTGAGTTTCTAGGTGTATTTTGACCCGCTGAATTCAAAAATCCAACCTTTGATACACGAAAATACACCTGGAAAGAAGTTATTTCGCATGGTACGAAAAAGAGATGATCGAAAATATTTATTTCCAGAACCGAAATCGAACTTTAATGGGTGAGTTTCTAGGTGTATTTTGACCCGCTGAATCCAAAAATCCAACCTTTGATACACGAAAATACACCTGCAAAGAAGTTATTCCGCATGGTACGAAAAAGAGATGATCTAAAATATTTTTTTCCAGAACCGAAATCGAACTTGATTGGGTGAGTTTCTAGGTGTATTTCGACCCGCTGAATCCGAAAATCCAACCTTTGATGACCAAAAATATGATTGGAAAAAGTTATTTCGCATGGTACGAAAAAGAGATGATCGAAAATATCTGTCTCCAGAATCGGAATCGAACTTTGATGGGTGGGTTTATAGGTGTATTTTGACCCGCTGAATCCAAAAATCCAACCTTTGTTACACGAAAATACACCTGCAAAGAAGTTATTCCGCATAGTACGAAAAAGAGATGATCGAAAATATTTTTTTTCAGAATCAAAGTCGGACTTTGATGGGTGAGTTTCTAGGTGTATTTCGTCACGCCGAATCCGAAAATCCAAACTTTGATGAGCAAAAATATGCGTGGAAAATAGTCATTCCGCATGGTACGAAAAAGAGATGATCGAAAATATTTTTTTCAGAATCGAAATCGGACTTTAATGGGTGAGTTTTTAGGTGTATTCCGACCCGCTGAATCCAAGAATCCAACCTCTTATGACCAAAAATATGCTTGGAAAAAAGTTATTTCGCATTGTACGAAAAAGAGATGATCGAAAATATTTTTTTTCAGAATCAAAGTCGGACTTTGATGGGTGAGTTTCTAGGTGTATTTTGTCACGCTGAATCCGAAAATCCAAACTTTGATGAGCAAAAATATGCGTGGAAAAAAGTTATTTTGCATGGTACGAAAAGGAGATGATCGGAAATATCTGTCTCCAGAATCGGAATCGAACTTCGATGAGTGAGTTTCTAGGTGTATTTCGACCCGCTGAATCCGAAAATCCAACCTTTGATGTCCAAAAATATGCTTGGAAAAAAGTTATTTCGCATGGTACGAAAAAGAGATGATCGAAAATATTTTTTTCCAGAACCGAAATCGAACTTTAATGGGTGAGTTTCTAGGTGTATTTTGACCCGCTGAATCCAAAAATCCAACCTATGATACACGAAAAGACACCTGGAAAGAAGTTATTGCGCATGGTACGAAAAAGAGATGATCGCAAATATTTTTTTCCAGAACCGAAATCGAACTTAATTGGGTGAGTTTCTAGGTGTATTTCGAACCGCTGAATCCGAAAATCCAACCTTTGATGACCAAAAATATGATTGGAAAAAAGTTATTTCGCATGGTACGAAAAAGAAATGATCGGAAATATCTGTCTCCAGAATCGGAATCGAACTTTGATGGGTGAGTTTATAGGTGTATTTTGACCCGCTGAATCCGGAAATCCAACCTCTGATGACCAAAAATATGCTTGCAAAAAAGTCATTCCGCATGGTGCGAAAAAGAGATGATCGAAAATATTTTTTTCAGAATCGAAATCGGACTTTAATGGGTGAGTTTCTAGGTGTATTCCGACCCGCTGAATCCAAGAATCCAACCTCTTATGACCAAAAATATGCTTGGAAAAAGTTATTTCGCATTGTACGAAAAAGAGATGATCGAAAATATTTTTTTTCAGAATCAAAGTCGGACTTTGATGGGTGAGTTTCTAGGTGTATTTTGTCACGCTGAATCCGAAAATCCAAACTTTGATGAGCAAAAATATGCGTGGAAAAAAATTATTTCGCATGGTACGAAAAGGAGATGATCGAAAATATCTGTCTCCAGAATCGAAATCGAACTTTAATGGGTGAGTTTCTAGGTGTATTTTGACCCGCTGAATCCAAAAATCCAACCTTCGATTGACGAAAATACACCTGGAAAAAAGTTATTTTGCATGGTACGAAAAGGAGATGATCGGAAATATCTGTCTCCAGAATCGGAATCGAACTTCGATGGGTGAGTTTCTAGGTGTATTTCGACCCGCTGAATCCGAAAATCCAACCTTTGATGTACAAAAATATGCTTGGAAAAAAGTTATTTCGCATGGTACGAAAAAGAGATGATCGAAAATATTTTTTACCAGAACCGAAATGGAACTTTAATGGGTGAGTTTCTAGGTGTATTTTGACCCGCTGAATCTACAAATCCAACCTTCGATTAACGAAAATACACCTGGAAAGAAGTTATTTTGCATGGTACGAAAAAAAGATGATCGAAAATATTTTTTTCCAGAACCGAAATTGAACTTTAATGCGTGTGTTTCTAGGTGTATTTTGACTCGCTGAATCCGAAAATCCAACCTTTGATGACCAAAAATATGCTTGGAAAGAAGTTATTTCGCATGGTACGAAAAAGAGATGA
The DNA here is from genome assembly GCA_963170745.1 of Phymatocera aterrima. Lineage (NCBI taxonomy): Eukaryota > Metazoa > Arthropoda > Insecta > Hymenoptera > Tenthredinidae > Phymatocera > Phymatocera aterrima. The sequence continues at coordinate 856,087 of CAUJGY010000082.1, forward strand.
TCGAAAATATTTTTTTTCAGAATCAAAATCGGACTTTGATGGGTGAGTTTCTAGGTGTAATTCGACTCGCTGAATCCGAAAATCCAACCTTAGATGACCAAAAATATGCTTGGAAAAAAGTTATTTCGCATGGTACGAAAAAGAGATGATCGAAAATATCTGTCTCCAGAATCGAAATCGAACTTTGATGGGTGGGTTTATATGTGTATTTTGACCCGCTGAATCCGAGAATTCGAGCTTTTATGACCAAAAATATGCTTGGAAAAAAGTTATTTCGCATGGTACGAAAAAGAGATGATCGACAATATTTTTTTCCAGAATCAAAGTCGGACTTTGATGGGTGAGTTTCTAGGTGTATTTTGTCACGCTGAATCCGAAAATCCAAACTTTGATGAGCAAAAATATGCGTGGAAAAAGTTATTTCGCATGGTACGAAAAAGAGATGATCGAAAATATCTGTCTCCAGAATCGGAATCGAACTTTATTGGGTGAGTTTATAGGTGTATTTTGACCCGCTGAATCCAAAACTCCAACCTCTGATGCACGAAAATACACCTGAAAAGAAGTTATTGCGCATGGTACGAAAAAGAGATGATCGAAAATACTTTTTTCCAGAACCGAAATCGAACTCTAATGGGTGAGTTTCTAGGTGTATTTTGACCCGCTGAATTCAAAAATCCAACCTTTGATACACGAAAATACACCTGGAAAGAAGTTATTTCGCATGGTACGAAAAAGAGATGATCGAAAATATTTATTTCCAGAACCGAAATCGAACTTTAATGGGTGAGTTTCTAGGTGTATTTTGACCCGCTGAATCCAAAAATCCAACCTTTGATACACGAAAATACACCTGCAAAGAAGTTATTCCGCATGGTACGAAAAAGAGATGATCGAAAATATTTTTTTCCAGAACCGAAATCGAACTTGATTGGGTGAGTTTCTAGGTGTATTTCGACCCGCTGAATCCGAAAATCCAACCTTTGATGACCAAAAATATGATTGGAAAAAGTTATTTCGCATGGTACGAAAAAGAGATGATCGAAAATATCTGTCTCCAGAATCGGAATCGAACTTTGATGGGTGGGTTTATAGGTGTATTTTGACCCGCTGAATCCAGAAATCCAACCTTTGTTACACGAAAATACACCTGCAAAGAAGTTATTCCGCATAGTACGAAAAAGAGATGATCGAAAATATTTTTTTTCAGAATCAAAGTCGGACTTTGATGGGTGAGTTTCTAGGTGTATTTCGTCACGCCGAATCCGAAAATCCAAACTTTGATGAGCAAAAATATGCGTGGAAAATAGTCATTCCGCATGGTACGAAAAAGAGATGATCGAAAATATTTTTTTCAGAATCGAAATCGGACTTCAATGGGTGAGTTTTTAGGTGTATTCCGACCCGCTGAATCCAAGAATCCAACCTCTTATGACCAAAAATATGCTTGGAAAAAAGTTATTTCGCATTGTACGAAAAAGAGATGATCGAAAATATTTTTTTTCAGAATCAAAGTCGGACTTTGATGGGTGAGTTTCTAGGTGTATTTTGTCACGCTGAATCCGAAAATCCAAACTTTGATGAGCAAAAATATGCGTGGAAAAAAGTTATTTTGCATGGTACGAAAAGGAGATGATCGGAAATATCTGTCTCCAGAATCGGAATCGAACTTCGATGAGTGAGTTTCTAGGTGTATTTCGACCCGCTGAATCCGAAAATCCAACCTTTGATGTCCAAAAATATGCTTGGAAAAAAGTTATTTCGCACGGTACGAAAAAGAGATGATCGAAAATATTTTTTTCCAGAACCGAAATCGAACTTTAATGGGTGAGTTTCTAGGTGTATTTTGACCCGCTGAATCCAAAAATCCAACCTATGATACACGAAAAGACACCTGGAAAGAAGTTATTGCGCATGGTACGAAAAAGAGATGATCGCAAATATTTTTTTCCAGAACCGAAATCGAACTTAATTGGGTGAGTTTCTAGGTGTATTTCGAACCGCTGAATCCGAAAATCCAACCTTTGATGACCAAAAATATGATTGGAAAAAAGTTATTTCGCATGGTACGAAAAAGAAATGATCGGAAATATCTGTCTCCAGAATCGGAATCGAACTTTGATGGGTGGGTTTATAGGTGTATTTTGACCCGCTGAATCCGGAAATCCAACCTCTGATGACCAAAAATATGCTTGCAAAAAAGTCATTCCGCATGGTGCGAAAAAGAGATGATCGAAAATATTTTTTTCAGAATCGAAATCGGACTTTAATGGGTGAGTTTCTAGGTGTATTCCGACCCGCTGAATCCAAGAATCCAACCTCTTATGACCAAAAATATGCTTGGAAAAAGTTATTTCGCATTGTACGAAAAAGAGATGATCGAAAATATTTTTTTTCAGAATCAAAGTCGGACTTTGATGGGTGAGTTTCTAGGTGTATTTTGTCACGCTGAATCCGAAAATCCAAACTTTGATGAGCAAAAATATGCGTGGAAAAAAATTATTTCGCATGGTACGAAAAGGAGATGATCGAAAATATCTGTCTCCAGAATCGAAATCGAACTTTAATGGGTGAGTTTCTAGGTGTATTTTGACCCGCTGAATCCAAAAATCCAACCTTCGATTGACGAAAATACACCTGGAAAGAAGTTATTCCGCATGGTACGAAAAAAAGACGATCGAAAATATTTTTTTCCAGAACCGGAATTGAACTTCAATGGGTGAGTTTCTAGGTGTATTTTGACCCGCTGAATCCAAAAATCCAACCTTTGTTACACGAAAATACACCTGGAAAGAAGTTATTTCGCATGGTACGAAAAAGAGATGATCGAAAATATTTTTTTTCAGAATCAAAGTCGGACTTTGATGGGTGAGTTTCTAGGTGTATTTCGTCCCGCTGAATCTGAAAATCCAAACTTTGATGAGCAAAAATGTGCTTGGAAAAAAGTTATTTCGCATGGTACGAAAAAGAGATGATCGAAAATATCTGTCTCCAGAATCGAAATCGAACTTTAATGGGTGAGTTTCTAGGTGTATTTTGACCCGCTGAATCCACAAATCCAACCTTCGATTGACGAAAATACACCTGGAAAGAAGTTATTTCGCATGGTACGAAAAAAAGATGATCGAAAATATTTTTTTCCAGAACCGAAATTGAACTTCAATGGGTGAGTTTCTAGGTGTATTTTGACCCGCTGAATCCAAAAATCCAACCTTTGATACACGAAAATACACCTGGAAAGAAGTTATTTCGCATGGTACGAAAAGGAGATGATCGAAAATATCTGTCTCCAGAATCGGAATCGAACTTCGATGGGTGAGTTTCTAGGTGTATTTTGACCCGCTGAATCCGAAAATCCAACCTTTGATGACCAAAAATATGCTTGCAACAAAGTCATTTCGCATGGTACGAAAAAGAGATGATCGAAAATATTTTTTTTCAGAATCGAAATCGGACTTTAATGGGTGAGTTTCTAGGTGTATTCCGAACCGCTGAATCCAAGAATCCGACCTCTTATGACCAAAAATATGCTTGGAAAAAAGGTATTTCGCATTGTACGAAAAAGAGATGATCGAAAATATTTTTTTTCAGAATCAAAATCGGACTTTGATGGGTGAATATCTAGGTGTAATTCGACTCGCTGAATCCGAAAATCCAACCTTTGATGACCAAAAATATGCTTGGAAAAAAGTTATTTCGCATGGTACGAAAAAGAGATGATCGAAAATATCTGTCTCCAGAATCGAAATCGAACTTTGATGGGTGGGTTTATATGTGTATTTTGACCCGCTGAATCCGTAAATTCAAGCTTTGATGACCAAAAATATGCTTGGAAAAAAGTTATTTCGCATGGTACGAAAAAGAGATGATCGAAAATATTTTTTTCCAGAACCGAAATCGAACTTAATTGGGTGAGTTTCTAGGTGTATTTCGACCCGCTGAATCCGAAAATCCAACCTTTGATGTCCAAAAATATGCTTGGAAAAAAGTTATTTCGCATGGTACGAAAAAGAGATGATCGAAAATATCTGTCTCCAGAATCGGAATCGAACTTCGATGGGTGAGTTTCTAGGTGTAATTCGACTCGCTGAATCCGAAAATCCAACCTTTGATGACGAAAAATATGCTTGGAAAGAAGTTATTTCGCATGGTACGAAAAAGAGATGATCGAAAATATTTTTTTTCAGAATCAAAATCGGACGTTGATGGGTGAGTTTCTAGGTGTAATTCGACTCGCTGAATCCGAAAATCCAACCTTAGATGACCAAAAATATGCTTGGAAAAAAGTTATTTCGCATGGTACGAAAAAGAGATGATCGACAATATTTTTTTTCAGAATCAAAGTCGGCCTTTGATGGGTGAGTTTCTAGGTGTATTTTGTCACGCTGAATCCGAAAATCCAAACTTTGATGAGCAAAAATATGCGTGGAAAAAAGTTATTTCGCATGGTACGAAAAAGAGATGATCGAAAATATCTGTCTCCAGAATCGGAATCGAACTTTAATGGGTGAGTTTATAGGTGTATTTTGACCCGCTGAATCCAAAAATCCAACCTTTGATGCACGAAAATACACCTGGTAAGAAGTTATTGCGCATGGTTCGAAAAGAGATGATCGAAAATACTTTTTTCCAGAACCGAAATCGAACTCTAATGGGTGAGTTTCTAGGTGTATTTTGACCCGCTGAATCCAAAAATCCAACCTTTGATACACGAAAATACACCTGGAAAGAAGTTATTTCGCATGGTACGAAAAAGAGATGATCGCAAATATTTATTTCCAGAACCGAAATCGAACTTTAATGGGTGAGTTTCTAGGTGTATTTTGACCCGCTGAATCCAAAAATCCAACCTTCGATACACGAAAATACACCTGGAAAGAAGTTATTCCGCATTGTACGAAAAAGAGATGATCGAAAATATTTTTTTCCAGAACCGAAATCGAACTTAATTGGGTGAGTTTCTAGGTGTTTTTCGACCCGCTAAATCCGAAAATTCAACCTTTGATGACCAAAAATATGATTGGAAAAAAGTTATTACGCATGGTACGAAAAAGAAATGATCGGAAATATCTGTCTCCAGAATCGGAATCGAACTTTGATGGGTGGGTTTATAGGTGTATTTTGACCCGCTGAATCCGGAAATCCAACCTTTGATGACCAAAAATATGCTTGCAAAAAAGTCATTCCGCATGGTACGAAAAAGAGATGATCGAAAATATTTTTTTCAGAATCGAAATCGGACTTTAATGGGTGAGTTTCTAGGTGTATTCCGACCCGCTGAATCCAAGAATCCAACCTCTTATGACCAAAAATATGCTGGGAAAAAAGTTATTTCGCATTGTACGAAAAGGAGATGATCGAAAATATCTGTCTCCAGAATCGAAATCGAACTTTAATGGGTGAGTTTCTAGGTGTATTTTGACCCGCTGAATCCAAAAATCCAACCTTCGATTGAAGAAAATACACCTGGAAAGAAGTTATTTCGCATGGTACGAAAAAAAGACGATCGAAAATATTTTGTTCCAGAACCGAAATTGAACTTCAATGGGTGAGTTTCTAGGTGTATTTTGACCCGCTGAATCCAAAAATCCAACCTTTGATACACGAAAATACACCTGGAAAGAAGTTATTTCGCATGGTACGAAAAGGAGATGATCGAAAATATCTGTCTCCAGAATCGGAATCGAACTTCGATGGGTGAGTTTCTAGGTGTATTTTGACCCGCTGGATCCAAAAATCCAACCTTTGATACACGAAAATACACCTGGAAAGAAGTTATTTCGCATGGTACGAAAAAGAGATGATCGCAAATATTTATTTCCAGAACCGAAATCGAACTTTAATGAGTGAGTTTCTAGGTGTATTTTGACCCGCTGAATCCAAAATCCCAACCTTTGATACACGAAAATACACCTCGGAAGAAGTTATTGCGCATGGTACGAAAAAGAGATGATCGTATATATTTTTTACCAGAACCGAAATCGAACTTTAATGGGTGAGTTTCTAGGTGTATTTTGACCCGTTGAATCCAAAAATCCAACCTTTGATGTCCAAAAATATGCTTGGAAAGAAGTTATTTCGCATGGTACGAAAAAGAGATGATCGGAAATATTTTTTACCAGAACCGAAATGGAACTTTAATGGGTGAGTTTCTAGGTGTATTTTGACCCGCTAAATCTACAAATCCAACCTTCGATTAACGAAAATACACCTGGAAAGAAGTTATTTCGCATGGTACGAAAAAAAGATGATCGAAAATATTTTTTTCCAGAACCGAAATTGAACTTTAATGCGTGTGTTTCTAGGTGTATTTTGACTCGCTGAATCCGAAAATCCAACCTTTGATGACCAAAAATATGCTTGGAAAGAAGTTATTTCGCATGGTACGAAAAAGAGATGATCGAAAATATTTTTTTACAGAATCAAAATCGGACTTTGATGGGTGAGTTTCTAGGTGTAATTCGACTCGCTGAATCCGAAAATCCAACCTTAGATGACCAAAAATATGCTTGGAAAAAAGTTATTTCGCATGGTACGAAAAAGAGATGATCGAAAATATTTTTTTCCAGAACCGAAATCGAACTTAATTGGGTGAGTTTCTAGGTGTATTTCGACCCGCTGAATCCGAAAATCCAACCTTTGATGTCCAAAAATATGCTTGGAAAAAAGTTATTTCGCATGGTACGAAAAAGAGATGATCGAAAATATCTGTCTCCAGAATCGGAATCGAACTTCGATGGGTGAGTTTCTAGGTGTAATTCGACTCGCTGAATCCGAAAATCCAACCTTTGATGACGAAAAATATGCTTGGAAAGAAGTTATTTCGCATGGTACGAAAAAGAGATGATCGAAAATATTTTTTTTCAGAATCAAAATCGGACGTTGATGGGTGAGTTTCTAGGTGTAATTCGACTCGCTGAATCCGAAAATCCAACCTTAGATGACCAAAAATATGCTTGGAAAAAAGTTATTTCGCATGGTACGAAAAAGAGATGATCGACAATATTTTTTTTCAGAATCAAAGTCGGCCTTTGATGGGTGAGTTTCTAGGTGTATTTTGTCACGCTGAATCCGAAAATCCAAACTTTGATGAGCAAAAATATGCGTGGAAAAAAGTTATTTCGCATGGTACGAAAAAGAGATGATCGAAAATATCTGTCTCCAGAATCGGAATCGAACTTTAATGGGTGAGTTTATAGGTGTATTTTGACCCGCTGAATCCAAAAATCCAACCTTTGATGCACGAAAATACACCTGGTAAGAAGTTATTGCGCATGGTACGAAAAAGAGATGATCGAAAATACTTTTTTCCAGAACCGAAATCGAACTCTAATGGGTGAGTTTCTAGGTGTATTTTGACCCGCTGAATCCAAAAATCCAACCTTTGATACACGAAAATACACCTGGAAAGAAGTTATTTCGCATGGTACGAAAAAGAGATGATCGCAAATATTTATTTCCAGAACCGAAATCGAACTTTAATGGGTGAGTTTCTAGGTGTATTTTGACCCGCTGAATCCAAAAATCCAACCTTCGATACACGAAAATACACCTGGAAAGAAGTTATTCCGCATTGTACGAAAAAGAGATGATCGAAAATATTTTTTTCCAGAACCGAAATCGAACTTAATTGGGTGAGTTTCTAGGTGTTTTTCGACCCGCTAAATCCGAAAATTCAACCTTTGATGACCAAAAATATGATTGGAAAAAAGTTATTACGCATGGTACGAAAAAGAAATGATCGGAAATATCTGTCTCCAGAATCGGAATCGAACTTTGATGGGTGGGTTTATAGGTGTATTTTGACCCGCTGAATCCGGAAATCCAACCTTCGATGACCAAAAATATGCTTGCAAAAAAGTCATTCCGCATGGTACGAAAAAGAGATGATCGAAAATATTTTTTTCAGAATCGAAATCGGACTTTAATGGGTGAGTTTCTAGGTGTATTCCGACCCGCTGAATCCAAGAATCCAACCTCTTATGACCAAAAATATGCTGGGAAAAAAGTTATTTCGCATTGTACGAAAAGGAGATGATCGAAAATATCTGTCTCCAGAATCGAAATCGAACTTTAATGGGTGAGTTTCTAGGTGTATTTTGACCCGCTGAATCCAAAAATCCAACCTTCGATTGAAGAAAATACACCTGGAAAGAAGTTATTTCGCATGGTACGAAAAAAAGACGATCGAAAATATTTTGTTCCAGAACCGAAATTGAACTTCAATGGGTGAGTTTCTAGGTGTATTTTGACCCGCTGAATCCAAAAATCCAACCTTTGATACACGAAAATACACCTGGAAAGAAGTTATTTCGCATGGTACGAAAAGGAGATGATCGAAAATATCTGTCTCCAGAATCGGAATCGAACTTCGATGGGTGAGTTTCTAGGTGTATTTTGACCCGCTGGATCCAAAAATCCAACCTTTGATACACGAAAATACACCTGGAAAGAAGTTATTTCGCATGGTACGAAAAAGAGATGATCGCAAATATTTATTTCCAGAACCGAAATCGAACTTTAATGAGTGAGTTTCTAGGTGTATTTTGACCCGCTGAATCCAAAATCCCAACCTTTGATACACGAAAATACACCTCGGAAGAAGTTATTGCGCATGGTACGAAAAAGAGATGATCGTATATATTTTTTACCAGAACCGAAATCGAACTTTAATGGGTGAGTTTCTAGGTGTATTTTGACCCGTTGAATCCAAAAATCCAACCTTTGATGTCCAAAAATATGCTTGGAAAGAAGTTATTTCGCATGGTACGAAAAAGAGATGATCGGAAATATTTTTTACCAGAACCGAAATGGAACTTTAATGGGTGAGTTTCTAGGTGTATTTTGACCCGCTAAATCTACAAATCCAACCTTCGATTAACGAAAATACACCTGGAAAGAAGTTATTTCGCATGGTACGAAAAAAAGATGATCGAAAATATTTTTTTCCAGAACCGAAATTGAACTTTAATGCGTGTGCTTCTAGGTGTATTTTGACTCGCTGAATCCGAAAATCCAACCTTTGATGACCAAAAATATGCTTGGAAAGAAGTTATTTCGCATGGTACGAAAAAGAGATGATCGAAAATATTTTTTTACAGAATCAAAATCGGACTTTGATGGGTGAGCTTCTAGGTGTAATTCGACTCGCTGAATCCGAAAATCCAACCTTAGATGACCAAAAATATGCTTGGAAAAAAGTTATTTCGCATGGTACGAAAAAGAGATGATCGAAAATATCTGTCTCCAGAATCGAAATCGAACTTTGATGGGTGGGTTTATATGTGTATTTTGACCCGCTGAATCCGAGAATTCGAGCTTTTATGACCAAAAATATGCTTGGAAAAAAGTTATTTCGCATGGTACGAAAAAGAGATGATCGACAATATTTTTTTCCAGAATCAAAGTCGGACTTTGATGGGTGAGTTTCTAGGTGTATTTTGTCACGCTGAATCCGAAAATCCAAACTTTGATGAGCAAAAATATGCGTGGAAAAAGTTATTTCGCATGGTACGAAAAAGAGATGATCGAAAATATCTGTCTCCAGAATCGGAATCGAACTTTATTGGGTGAGTTTATAGGTGTATTTTGACCCGCTGAATCCAAAACTCCAACCTCTGATGCACGAAAATACACCTGAAAAGAAGTTATTTCGCATGGTACGAAAAAGAGATGATCGAAAATATTTATTTCCAGAACCGAAATCGAACTTTAATGGGTGAGTTTCTAGGTGTATTTTGACCCGCTGAATCCAAAAATCCAACCTTTGATACACGAAAATACACCTGCAAAGAAGTTATTCCGCATGGTACGAAAAAGAGATGATCGAAAATACTTTTTTCCAGAACCGAAATCGAACTCTAATGGGTGAGTTTCTAGGTGTATTTTGACCCGCTGAATTCAAAAATCCAACCTTTGATACACGAAAATACACCTGGAAAGAAGTTATTTCGCATGGTACGAAAAAGAGATGATCGAAAATATTTATTTCCAGAACCGAAATCGAACTTTAATGGGTGAGTTTCTAGGTGTATTTTGACCCGCTGAATCCAAAAATCCAACCTTTGATACACGAAAATACACCTGCAAAGAAGTTATTCCGCATGGTACGAAAAAGAGATGATCGAAAATATTTTTTTCCAGAACCGAAATCGAACTTGATTGGGTGAGTTTCTAGGTGTATTTCGACCCGCTGAATCCGAAAATCCAACCTTTGATGACCAAAAATATGATTGGAAAAAGTTATTTCGCATGGTACGAAAAAGAGATGATCGAAAATATCTGTCTCCAGAATCGGAATCGAACTTTGATGGGTGGGTTTATAGGTGTATTTTGACCCGCTGAATCCAAAAATCCAACCTTTGTTACACGAAAATACACCTGCAAAGAAGTTATTCCGCATAGTACGAAAAAGAGATGATCGAAAATATTTTTTTTCAGAATCAAAGTCGGACTTTGATGGGTGAGTTTCTAGGTGTATTTCGTCACGCCGAATCCGAAAATCCAAACATTGATGAGCAAAAATATGCGTGGAAAATAGTCATTCCGCATGGTACGAAAAAGAGATGATCGAAAATATTTTTTTCAGAATCGAAATCGGACTTTAATGGGTGAGTTTTTAGGTGTATTCCGACCCGCTGAATCCAAGAATCCAACCTCTTATGACCAAAAATATGCTTGGAAAAAAGTTATTTCGCATTGTACGAAAAAGAGATGATCGAAAATATTTTTTTTCAGAATCAAAGTCGGACTTTGATGGGTGAGTTTCTAGGTGTATTTTGTCACGCTGAATCCGAAAATCCAAACTTTGATGAGCAAAAATATGCGTGGAAAAAAGTTATTTTGCATGGTACGAAAAGGAGATGATCGGAAATATCTGTCTCCAGAATCGGAATCGAACTCCGATGGGTGAGTTTCTAGGTGTATTTCGACCCGCTGAATCCGAAAATCCAACCTTTGATGTCCAAAAATATGCTTGGAAAAAAGTTATTTCGCATGGTACGAAAAAGAGATGATCGAAAATATTTTTTTCCAGAACCGAAATCGAACTTTAATGGGTGAGTTTCTAGGTGTATTTTGACCCGCTGAATCCAAAAATCCAACCTATGATACACGAAAAGACACCTGGAAAGAAGTTATTGCGCATGGTACGAAAAAGAGATGATCGCAAATATTTTTTTCCAGAACCGAAATCGAACTTTAATGAGTGAGTTTCTAGGTGTATTTTGACCCGCTGAATCCAAAATCCCAACCTTTGATACACGAGAATACACCTCGAAAGAAGTTATTGCGCATGGTACGAAAAAGAGATGATCGTATATATTTTTTACCAGAACCGAAATCGAACTTTAATGGGTGAGTTTCTAGGTGTATTTTGACTCGTTGAATCCAAAAATCCAACCTTTGATGTCCAAAAATATGCTTGGAAAGAAGTTATTTCGCATGGTACGAAAAAGAGATGATCGAAAATACTTTTTTCCAGAACCGAAATCGAACTCTAATGGGTGAGTTTCTAGGTGTATTTTGACCCGCTGAATCTACAAATTCAACCTTCGATTAACGAAAATACACCTGGAAAGAAGTTATTTCGCATGGTACGAAAAAAAGATGATCGAAAATATTTTTTTCCAGAACCGAAATTGAACTTTAATGGGTGTGTTTCTAGGTGTATTTTGACTCGCTGAATCCAAAAATCCAACCTTTGATACACGAAAATATGCTTGGAAAGAAGTTATTTCGCATGGTACGAAAAAGAGATGATCGAAAATATTTTTTTCCAGAATCGGAATCGAACTTTAATGAGTGAGTTTCTAGGTGTATTTTGACCCGCTGAATCCAAAATTCCAACCTTTGATACACGAAAATACACCTCGAAAGAAGTTATTGCGCATGGTACGAAAAGGAGATGATCGAAAATATCTGTCTCCAGAATCGGAATCGAACTTCGATGGGTTCGTTTCTAGGTGTTATTCGACTCGCTGAATCCGAAAATCCAACCTTTGATGACCAAAAATATGCTTGGAAAGAAGTCATTTCGCATGGTACGAAAAAGAGATGATCGAAAATATCTGTCTCCAGAATCGGAATCGAACTTTAATGGGTGAGTTTATAGGTGTATTTTGACCCGCTGAATCCAAAAATCCAACCTTTGATGCACGAAAATACACCTGGTAAGAAGTTATTGCGCATGGTACGAAAAAGAGATGATCGAAAATACTTTTTTCCAGAACCGAAATCGAACTCTAATGGGTGAGTTTCTAGGTGTATTTTGACCCGCTGAATCCAAAAATCCAACCTTTGATACACGAAAATACACCTGGAAAGAAGTTATTTCGCATGGTACGAAAAAGAGATGATCGCAAATATTTATTTCCAGAACCGAAATCGAACTTCAATGGGTGAGTTTCTAGGTGTATTTTGACCTGCTGAATATAAAAATCCAACCTTCGATACACGAAAATATACCTGGAAAGAAGTTATTTCGCATGGTACGAAAAGGAGATGATCGAAAATATCTGTCTCCAGAATCGGAATCGAACTTCGATGGGTGAGTTTCTAGGTGTATTTTGACCCGCTGGATCCAAAAATCCAACCTTTGATACACGAAAATACACCTGGAAAGAAGTTATTTCGCATGGTACGAAAAAGAGATGATCGCAAATATTTATTTCCAGAACCGAAATCGAACTTTAATGAGTGAGTTTCTAGGTGTATTTTGACCCGCTGAATCCAAAATCCCAACCTTTGATACACGAAAATACACCTCGGAAGAAGTTATTGCGCATGGTACGAAAAAGAGATGATCGTATATATTTTTTACCAGAACCGAAATCGAACTTTAATGGGTGAGTTTCTAGGTGTATTTTGACCCGTTGAATCCAAAAATCCAACCTTTGATGTCCAAAAATATGCTTGGAAAGAAGTTATTTCGCATGGTACGAAAAAGAGATGATCGGAAATATTTTTTACCAGAACCGAAATGGAACTTTAATGGGTGAGTTTCTAGGTGTATTTTGACCCGCTAAATCTACAAATCCAACCTTCGATTAACGAAAATACACCTGGAAAGAAGTTATTTCGCATGGTACGAAAAAAAGATGATCGAAAATATTTTTTTCCAGAACCGAAATTGAACTTTAATGCGTGTGTTTCTAGGTGTATTTTGACTCGCTGAATCCGAAAATCCAACCTTTGATGACCAAAAATATGCTTGGAAAGAAGTTATTTCGCATGGTACGAAAAAGAGATGATCGAAAATATTTTTTTACAGAATCAAAATCGGACTTTGATGGGTGAGTTTCTAGGTGTAATTCGACTCGCTGAATCCGAAAATCCAACCTTAGATGACCAAAAATATGCTTGGAAAAAAGTTATTTCGCATGGTACGAAAAAGAGATGATCGAAAATATCTGTCTCCAGAATCGAAATCGAACTTTGATGGGTGGGTTTATATGTGTATTTTGACCCGCTGAATCCGAGAATTCGAGCTTTTATGACCAAAAATATGCTTGGAAAAAAGTTATTTCGCATGGTACGAAAAAGAGATGATCGACAATATTTTTTTCCAGAATCAAAGTCGGACTTTGATGGGTGAGTTTCTAGGTGTATTTTGTCACGCTGATTCCGAAAATCCAAACTTTGATGAGCAAAAATATGCGTGGAAAAAGTTATTTCGCATGGTACGAAAAAGAGATGATCGAAAATATCTGTCTCCAGAATCGGAATCGAACTTTATTGGGTGAGTTTATAGGTGTATTTTGACCAGCTGAATCCAAAACTCCAACCTCTGATGCACGAAAATACACCTGAAAAGAAGTTATTGCGCATGGTACGAAAAAGAGATGATCGAAAATACTTTTTTCCAGAACCGAAATCGAACTCTAATGGGTGAGTTTCTAGGTGTATTTTGACCCGCTGAATTCAAAAATCCAACCTTTGATACACGAAAATACACCTGGAAAGAAGTTATTTCGCATGGTACGAAAAAGAGATGATCGAAAATATTTATTTCCAGAACCGAAATCGAACTTTAATGGGTGAGTTTCTAGGTGTATTTTGACCCGCTGAATCCAAAAATCCAACCTTTGATACACGAAAATACACCTGCAAAGAAGTTATTCCGCATGGTACGAAAAAGAGATGATCGAAAATATTTTTTTCCAGAACCGAAATCGAACTTGATTGGGTGAGTTTCTAGGTGTATTTCGACCCGCTGAATCCGAAAATCCAACCTTTGATGACCAAAAATATGATTGGAAAAAGTTATTTCGCATGGTACGAAAAAGAGATGATCGAAAATATCTGTCTCCAGAATCGGAATCGAACTTTGATGGGTGGGTTTATAGGTGTATTTTGACCCGCTGAATCCAAAAATCCAACCTTTGTTACACGAAAATACACCTGCAAAGAAGTTATTCCGCATAGTACGAAAAAGAGATGATCGAAAATATTTTTTTTCAGAATCAAAGTCGGACTTTGATGGGTGAGTTTCTAGGTGTATTTCGTCACGCCGAATCCGAAAATCCAAACTTTGATGAGCAAAAATATGCGTGGAAAATAGTCATTCCGCATGGTACGAAAAAGAGATGATCGAAAATATTTTTTTCAGAATCGAAATCGGACTTTAATGGGTGAGTTTTTAGGTGTATTTCGACCCGCTGAATCCAAGAATCCAACCTCTTATGACCAAAAATATGCTTGGAAAAAAGTTATTTCGCATTGTACGAAAAAGAGATGATCGAAAATATTTTTTTTCAGAATCAAAGTCGGACTTTGATGGGTGAGTTTCTAGGTGTATTTTGTCACGCTGAATCCGAAAATCCAAACTTTGATGAGCAAAAATATGCGTGGAAAAAAGTTATTTTGCATGGTACGAAAAGGAGATGATCGGAAATATCTGTCTCCAGAATCGGAATCGAACTTCGATGGGTGAGTTTCTAGGTGTATTTCGACCCGCTGAATCCGAAAATCCAACCTTTGATGTCCAAAAATATGCTTGGAAAAAAGTTATTTCGCATGGTACGAAAAAGAGATGATCGAAAATATTTTTTTCCAGAACCGAAATCGAACTTTAATGGGTGAGTTTCTAGGTGTATTTTGACCCGCTGAATCCAAAAATCCAACCTATGATACACGAAAAGACACCTGGAAAGAAGTTATTGCGCATGGTACGAAAAAGAGATGATCGCAAATATTTTTTTCCAGAACCGAAATCGAACTTTAATGAGTGAGTTTCTAGGTGTATTTTGACCCGCTGAATCCAAAATCCCAACCTTTGATACACGAGAATACACCTCGAAAGAAGTTATTGCGCATGGTACGAAAAAGAGATGATCGTATATATTTTTTACCAGAACCGAAATCGAACTTTAATGGGTGAGTTTCTAGGTGTATTTTGACTCGTTGAATCCAAAAATCCAACCTTTGATGTCCAAAAATATGCTTGGAAAGAAGTTATTTCGCATGGTACGAAAAAGAGATGATCGAAAATACTTTTTTCCAGAACCGAAATCGAACTCTAATGGGTGAGTTTCTAGGTGTATTTTGACCCGCTGAATCTACAAATTCAACCTTCGATTAACGAAAATACACCTGGAAAGAAGTTATTTCGCATGGTACGAAAAAAAGATGATCGAAAATATTTTTTTCCAGAACCGAAATTGAACTTTAATGGGTGTGTTTCTAGGTGTATTTTGACTCGCTGAATCCAAAAATCCAACCTTTGATACACGAAAATATGCTTGGAAAGAAGTTATTTCGCATGGTACGAAAAAGAGATGATCGAAAATATTTTTTTCCAGAATCGGAATCGAACTTTAATGAGTGAGTTTCTAGGTGTATTTTGACCCGCTGAATCCAAAATTCCAACCTTTGATACACGAAAATACACCTCGAAAGAAGTTATTGCGCATGGTACGAAAAGGAGATGATCGAAAATATCTGTCTCCAGAATCGGAATCGAACTTCGATGGGTTCGTTTCTAGGTGTTATTCGACTCGCTGAATCCGAAAATCCAACCTTTGATGACCAAAAATATGCTTGGAAAGAAGTCATTTCGCATGGTACGAAAAAGAGATGATCGAAAATATCTGTCTCCAGAATCGGAATCGAACTTTAATGGGTGAGTTTATAGGTGTATTTTGACCCGCTGAATCCAAAAATCCAACCTTTGATGCACGAAAATACACCTGGTAAGAAGTTATTGCGCATGGTACGAAAAAGAGATGATCGAAAATACTTTTTTCCAGAACCGAAATCGAACTCTAATGGGTGAGTTTCTAGGTGTATTTTGACCCGCTGAATCCAAAAATCCAACCTTTGATACACGAAAATACACCTGGAAAGAAGTTATTTCGCATGGTACGAAAAAGAGATGATCGCAAATATTTATTTCCAGAACCGAAATCGAACTTCGATGGGTGAGTTTCTAGGTGTATTTTGACCTGCTGAATCCAAAAATCCAACCTTCGATACACGAAAATATACCTGGAAAGAAGTTATTCCGCATGGTACGAAAAAGAGATGATCGAAAATATTTTTTTCCAGAACCGAAATCGAACTTAATTGGGTGAGTTTCTAGGTGTTTTTCGACCCGCTGAATCCGAAAATCCAACCTTTGATGACCAAAAATATGATTGGAAAAAAGTTATTACGCATGGTACGAAAAAGAAATGATCGGAAATATCTGTCTCCAGAATCGGAATCGAACTTTGATGGGTGGGTTTATAGGTGTATTTTGACCCGCTGAATCCGGAAATCCAACCTTTGATGACCAAAAATATGCTTGCAAAAAAGTCATTCCGCATGGTACGAAAAAGAGATGATCGAAAATATTTTTTTCAGAATCGAAATCGGACTTTAATGGGTGAGATTCTAGGTGTATTCCGACCCGCTGAATCCAAGAATCCAACCTCTTATGACCAAAAATATGCTGGGAAAAAAGTTATTTCGCATTGTACGAAAAGGAGATGATCGAAAATATCTGTCTCCAGAATCGAAATCGAACTTTAATGGGTGAGTTTCTAGGTGTATTTTGACCCGCTGAATCCAAAAATCCAACCTTCGATTGAAGAAAATACACCTGGAAAGAAGTTATTTCGCATGGTACGAAAAAAAGACGATCGAAAATATTTTTTTCCAGAACCGAAATTGAACTTCAATGGGTGAGTTTCTAGGTGTATTTTGACCCGCTGAATCCAAAAATCCAACCTTTGATACACGAAAATACACCTGGAAAGAAGTTATTTCGCATGGTACGAAAAGGAGATGATCGAAAATATCTGTCTCCAGAATCGGAATCGAACTTCGATGGGTGAGTTTCTAGGTGTATTTTGACCCGCTGGATCCAAAAATCCAACCTTTGATACACGAAAATACACCTGGAAAGAAGTTATTTCGCATGGTACGAAAAAGAGATGATCGCAAATATTTATTTCCAGAACCGAAATCGAACTTTAATGAGTGAGTTTCTAGGTGTATTTTGACCCGCTGAATCCAAAATCCCAACCTTTGATACACGAAAATACACCTCGGAAGAAGTTATTGCGCATGGTACGAAAAAGAGATGATCGTATATATTTTTTACCAGAACCGAAATCGAACTTTAATGGGTGAGTTTCTAGGTGTATTTTGACCCGTTGAATCCAAAAATCCAACCTTTGATGTCCAAAAATATGCTTGGAAAGAAGTTATTTCGCATGGTACGAAAAAGAGATGATCGGAAATATTTTTTACCAGAACCGAAATGGAACTTTAATGGGTGAGTTTCTAGGTGTATTTTGACCCGCTGAATCTACAAATCCAACCTTCGATTAACGAAAATACACCTGGAAACAAGTTATTTCGCATGGTACGAAAAAAAGATGATCGAAAATATTTTTTTCCAGAACCGAAATTGAACTTTAATGCGTGTGTTTCTAGGTGTATTTTGACTCGCTGAATCCGAAAATCCAACCTTTGATGACCAAAAATATGCTTGGAAAGAAGTTATTTCGCATGGTACGAAAAAGAGATGATCGAAAATATTTTTTTTCAGAATCAAAATCGGACTTTGATGGGTGAGTTTCTAGGTGTAATTCGACTCGCTGAATCCGAAAATCCAACCTTAGATGACCAAAAATATGCTTGGAAAAAAGTTATTCCGCATGGTACGAAAAAGAGATGATCGAAAATATCTGTCTCCAGAATCGAAATCGAACTTTGATGGGTGGGTTTATATGTGTATTTTGACCCGCTGAATCCGAGAATTCGAGCTTTTATGACCAAAAATATGCTTGGAAAAAAGTTATTTCGCATGGTACGAAAAAGAGATGATCGACAATATTTTTTTCCAGAATCAAAGTCGGACTTTGATGGGTGAGTTTCTAGGTGTATTTTGTCACGCTGAATCCGAAAATCCAAACTTTGATGAGCAAAAATATGCGTGGAAAAAGTTATTTCGCATGGTACGAAAAAGAGATGATCGAAAATATCTGTCTCCAGAATCGGAATCGAACTTTATTGGGTGAGTTTATAGGTGTATTTTGACCCGCTGAATCCAAAACTCCAACCTCTGATGCACGAAAATACACCTGAAAAGAAGTTATTGCGCATGGTACGAAAAAGAGATGATCGAAAATACTTTTTTCCAGAACCGAAATCGAACTCTAATGGGTGAGTTTCTAGGTGTATTTTGACCCGCTGAATTCAAAAATCCAACCTTTGATACACGAAAATACACCTGGAAAGAAGTTATTTCGCATGGTACGAAAAAGAGATGATCGAAAATATTTATTTCCAGAACCGAAATCGAACTTTAATGGGTGAGTTTCTAGGTGTATTTTGACCCGCTGAATCCAAAAATCCAACCTTTGATACACGAAAATACACCTGCAAAGAAGTTATTCCGCATGGTACGAAAAAGAGATGATCGAAAATATTTTTTTCCAGAACCGAAATCGAACTTGATTGGGTGAGTTTCTAGGTGTATTTCGACCCGCTGAATCCGAAAATCCAACCTTTGATGACCAAAAATATGATTGGAAAAAGTTATTTCGCATGGTACGAAAAAGAGATGATCGAAAATATCTGTCTCCAGAATCGGAATCGAACTTTGATGGGTGGGTTTATAGGTGTATTTTGACCCGCTGAATCCAAAAACCCAACCTTTGTTACACGAAAATACACCTGCAAAGAAGTTATTCCGCATAGTACGAAAAAGAGATGATCGAAAATATTTTTTTTCAGAATCAAAGTCGGACTTTGATGGGTGAGTTTCTAGGTGTATTTCGTCACGCCGAATCCGAAAATCCAAACTTTGATGAGCAAAAATATGCGTGGAAAATAGTCATTCCGCATGGTACGAAAAAGAGATGATCGAAAATATTTTTTCAGAATCGAAATCGGACTTTAATGGGTGAGTTTTTAGGTGTATTCCGACCCGCTGAATCCAAGAATCCAACCTCTTATGACCAAAAATATGCTTGGAAAAAAGTTATTTCGCATTGTACGAAAAAGAGATGATCGAAAATATTTTTTTTCAGAATCAAAGTCGGACTTTGATGGGTGAGTTTCTAGGTGTATTTTGTCACGCTGAATCCGAAAATCCAAACTTTGATGAGCAAAAATATGCGTGGAAAAAAGTTATTTTGCATGGTACGAAAAGGAGATGATCGGAAATATCTGTCTCCAGAATCGGAATCGAACTTCGATGGGTGAGTTTCTAGGTGTATTTCGACCCGCTGAATCCGAAAATCCAACCTTTGATGTCCAAAAATATGCTTGGAAAAAAGTTATTTCGCATGGTACGAAAAAGAGATGATCGAAAATATTTTTTTCCAGAACCGAAATCGAACTTTAATGGGTGAGTTTCTAGGTGTATTTTGACCCGCTGAATCCAAAAATCCAACCTATGATACACGAAAAGACACCTGGAAAGAAGTTATTGCGCATGGTACGAAAAAGAGATGATCGCAAATATTTTTTTCCAGAACCGAAATCGAACTTTAATGAGTGAGTTTCTAGGTGTATTTTGACCCGCTGAATCCAAAATCCCAACCTTTGATACACGAGAATACACCTCGAAAGAAGTTATTGCGCATGGTACGAAAAAGAGATGATCGTATATATTTTTTACCAGAACCGAAATCGAACTTTAATGGGTGAGTTTCTAGGTGTATTTTGACTCGTTGAATCCAAAAATCCAACCTTTGATGTCCAAAAATATGCTTGGAAAGAAGTTATTTCGCATGGTACGAAAAAGAGATGATCGAAAATACTTTTTTCCAGAACCGAAATCGAACTCTAATGGGTGAGTTTCTAGGTGTATTTTGACCCGCTGAATCTACAAATTCAACCTTCGATTAACGAAAATACACCTGGAAAGAAGTTATTTCGCATGGTACGAAAAAAAGATGATCGAAAATATTTTTTTCCAGAACCGAAATTGAACTTTAATGGGTGTGTTTCTAGGTGTATTTTGACTCGCTGAATCCAAAAATCCAACCTTTGATACACGAAAATATGCTTGGAAAGAAGTTATTTCGCATGGTACGAAAAAGAGATGATCGAAAATATTTTTTTCCAGAATCGGAATCGAACTTTAATGAGTGAGTTTCTGGGTGTATTTTGACCCGCTGAATCCAAAATTCCAACCTTTGATACACGAAAATACACCTCGAAAGAAGTTATTGCGCATGGTACGAAAAGGAGATGATCGAAAATATCTGTCTCCAGAATCGGAATCGAACTTCGATGGGTTCGTTTCTAGGTGTTATTCGACTCGCTGAATCCGAAAATCCAACCTTTGATGACCAAAAATATGCTTGGAAAGAAGTCATTTCGCATGGTACGAAAAAGAGATGATCGAAAATATCTGTCTCCAGAATCGGAATCGAACTTTAATGGGTGAGTTTATAGGTGTATTTTGACCCGCTGAATCCAAAAATCCAACCTTTGATGCACGAAAATACACCTGGTAAGAAGTTATTGCGCATGGTACGAAAAAGAGATGATCGAAAATACTTTTTTCCAGAACCGAAATCGAACTCTAATGGGTGAGTTTCTAGGTGTATTTTGACCCGCTGAATCCAAAAATCCAACCTTTGATACACGAAAATACACCTGGAAAGAAGTTATTTCGCATGGTACGAAAAAGAGATGATCGCAAATATTTATTTCCAGAACCGAAATCGAACTTCAATGGGTGAGTTTCTAGGTGTATTTTGACCTGCTGAATCCAAAAATCCAACCTTCGATACACGAAAATATACCTGGAAAGAAGTTATTCCGCATGGTACGAAAAAGAGATGATCGAAAATATTTTTTTCCAGAACCGAAATCGAACTTAATTGGGTGAGTTTCTAGGTGTTTTTCGACCCGCTGAATCCGAAAATCCAACCTTTGATGACCAAAAATATGATTGGAAAAAAGTTATTACGCATGGTACGAAAAAGAAATGATCGGAAATATCTGTCTCCAGAATCGGAATCGAACTTTGATGGGTGGGTTTATAGGTGTATTTTGACCCGCTGAATCCGGAAATCCAACCTTTGATGACCAAAAATATGCTTGCAAAAAAGTCATTCCGCATGGTACGAAAAAGAGATGATCGAAAATATTTTTTTCAGAATCGAAATCGGACTTTAATGGGTGAGATTCTGGGTGTATTCCGACCCGCTGAATCCAAGAATCCAACCTCTTATGACCAAAAATATGCTGGGAAAAAAGTTATTTCGCATTGCACGAAAAGGAGATGATCGAAAATATCTGTCTCCAGAATCGAAATCGAACTTTAATGGGTGAGTTTCTAGGTGTATTTTGACCCGCTGAATCCAAAAATCCAACCTTCGATTGAAGAAAATACACCTGGAAAGAAGTTATTTCGCATGGTACGAAAAAAAGACGATCGAAAATATTTTTTTCCAGAACCGAAATTGAACTTCAATGGGTGAGTTTCTAGGTGTATTTTGACCCGCTGAATCCAAAAATCCAACCTTTGATACACGAAAATACACCTGGAAAGAAGTTATTTCGCATGGTACGAAAAGGAGATGATCGAAAATATCTGTCTCCAGAATCGGAATCGAACTTCGATGGGTGAGTTTCTAGGTGTATTTTGACCCGCTGAATCCAAAAATCCAACCTTTGATACACGAAAATACACCTGGAAAGAAGTTATTTCGCATGGTACGAAAAAGAGATGATCGCAAATATTTATTTCCAGAACCGAAATCGAACTTTAATGAGTGAGTTTCTAGGTGTATTTTGACCCGCTGAATCCAAAATCCCAACCTTTGATACACGAAAATACACCTCGAAAGAAGTTATTGCGCATGGTACGAAAAAGAGATGATCGTATATATTTTTTACCAGAACCGAAATCGAACTTTAATGGGTGAGTTTCTAGGTGTATTTTGACCCGTTGAATCCAAAAATCCAACCTTTGATGTCCAAAAATATGCTTGGAAAGAAGTTATTTCGCATGGTACGAAAAAGAGATGATCGAAAATATTTTTTACCAGAACCGAAATGGAACTTTAATGGGTGAGTTTCTAGGTGTATTTTGACCCGCTGAATCTACAAATCCAACCTTCGATTCACGAAAATACACCTGGAAAGAAGTTATTTCGCATGGTACGAAAAAAAGATGATCGAAAATATTTTTTTCCAGAACCGAAATTGAACTTTAATGCGTGTGTTTCTAGGTGTATTTTGACTCGCTGAATCCGAAAATCCAACCTTTGATGACCAAAAATATGCTTGGAAAGAAGTTATTTCGCATGGTACGAAAAAGAGATGATCGAAAATATTTTTTTTCAGAATCAAAATCGGACTTTGATGGGTGAGTTTCTAGGTGTAATTCGACTCGCTGAATCCGAAAATCCAACCTTAGATGACCAAAAATATGCTTGGAAAAAAGTTATTTCGCATGGTACGAAAAAGAGATGATCGAAAATATCTGTCTCCAGAATCGAAATCGAACTTTGATGGGTGGGTTTATATGTGTATTTTGACCCGCTGAATCCGAGAATTCGAGCTTTTATGACCAAAAATATGCTTGGAAAAAAGTTATTTCGCATGGTACGAAAAAGAGATGATCGACAATATTTTTCTTCAGAATCAAAGTCGGACTTTGATGGGTGAGTTTCTAGGTGTATTTTGTCACGCTGAATCCGAAAATCCAAACTTTGATGAGCAAAAATATGCGTGGAAAATGTTATTTCGCATGGTACGAAGAAGAGATGATCGAAAATATTTGTCTCCAGAATCGGAATCGAACTTTATTGGGTGAGTTTATAGGTGTATTTTGACCCGCTGAATCCAAAACTCCAACCTCTGATGCACGAAAATACACCTGAAAAGAAGTTATTGCGCATGGTACGAAAAAGAGATGATCGAAAATACTTTTTTCCAGAACCGAAATCGAACTCTAATGGGTGAGTTTCTAGGTGTATTTTGACCCGCTGAATTCAAAAATCCAACCTTTGATACACGAAAATACACCTGGAAAGAAGTTATTCCGCATGGTACGAAAAAGAGATGATCGAAAATATTTATTTCCAGAACCGAAATCGAACTTTAATGGGTGAGTTTCTAGGTGTATTTTGACCCGCTGAATCCAAAAATCCAACCTTTGATACACGAAAATACACCTGCAAAGAAGTTATTCCGCATGGTACGAAAAAGAGATGATCGAAAATATTTTTTTTCAGAATCAAAGTCGGACTTTGATGGGTGAGTTTCTAGGTGTATTTCGTCACGCCGAATCCGAAAATCCAAACTTTGATGAGCAAAAATATGCGTGGAAAAAAGTTATTTCGCATGATACGAAAAGGAGATGATCGAAAATATCTGTCTCCAGAATCGGAATCGAACTTCGATGGGTGAGTTTCTGGGTGTATTTCGACCCGCTGAATCCGGAAATCCAACCTTTGATGACCAAAAATATGCGTGCAAAATAGTCATTCCGCATGGTACGAAAAAGAGATGATCGAAAATATTTTTTTCAGAATCGAAATCGGTCTTTAATGGGTGAGTTTTTAGGTGTATTCCGACCCGCTGAATCCAAGAATCCAACCTCTTATGACCAAAAATATGCTTGGAAAAAAGTTATTTCGCATTGTACGAAAAAGAGATGATCGAAAATATTTTTTTTCAGAATCAAAGTCGGACTTTGATGGGTGAGTTTCTATGTGTATTTTGTCACGCTGAATCCGAAAATCCAAACTTTGATGAGCAAAAATATGCGTGGAAAAAAGTTATTTTGCATGGTACGAAAAGGAGATGATCGGAAATATCTGTCTCCAGAATCGGAATCGAACTTCGATGGGTGAGTTTCTAGGTGTATTTCGACCCGCTGAATCCGAAAATCCAACCTTTGATGTCCAAAAATATGCTTGGAAAAAAGTTATTTCGCATGGTACGAAAAAGAGATGATCGAAAATATTTTTTTCCAGAACCGAAATCGAACTTTAATGGGTGAGTTTCTAGGTGTATTTTGACCCGCTGAATCCAAAAATCCAACCTATGATACACGAAAAGACACCTGGAAAGAAGTTATTGCGCATGGTACGAAAAAGAGATGATCGCAAATATTTTTTTCCAGAACCGAAATCGAACTTTAATGAGTGAGTTTCTAGGTGTATTTTGACCCGCTGAATCCAAATCCCAACCTTTGATACACGAGAATACACCTCGAAAGAAGTTATTGCGCATGGTACGAAAAAGAGATGATCGTATATATTTTTTACCAGAACCGAAATCGAACTTTAATGGGTGAGTTTCTAGGTGTATTTTGACTCGTTGAATCCAAAAATCCAACCTTTGATGTCCAAAAATATGCTTGGAAAGAAGTTATTTCGCATGGTACGAAAAAGAGATGATCGAAAATACTTTTTTCCAGAACCGAAATCGAACTCTAATGGGTGAGTTTCTAGGTGTATTTTGACCCGCTGAATCTACAAATTCAACCTTCGATTAACGAAAATACACCTGGAAAGAAGTTATTTCGCATGGTACGAAAAAAAGATGATCGAAAATATTTTTTTCCAGAACCGAAATTGAACTTTAATGGGTGTGTTTCTAGGTGTATTTTGACTCGCTGAATCCAAAAATCCAACCTTTGATACACGAAAATATGCTTGGAAAGAAGTTATTTCGCATGGTACGAAAAAGAGATGATCGAAAATATTTTTTTCCAGAATCGGAATCGAACTTTAATGAGTGAGTTTCTAGGTGTATTTTGACCCGCTGAATCCAAAATTCCAACCTTTGATACACGAAAATACACCTCGAAAGAAGTTATTGCGCATGGTACGAAAAGGAGATGATCGAAAATATCTGTCTCCAGAATCGGAATCGAACTTCGATGGGTTCGTTTCTAGGTGTTATTCGACTCGCTGAATCCGAAAATCCAACCTTTGATGACCAAAAATATGCTTGGAAATAAGTCATTTCGCATGGTACGAAAAAGAGATGATCGAAAATATCTGTCTCCAGAATCGGAATCGAACTTTAATGGGTGAGTTTATAGGTGTATTTTGACCCGCTGAATCCAAAAATCCAACCTTTGATGCACGAAAATACACCTGGTAAGAAGTTATTGCGCATGGTACGAAAAAGAGATGATCGAAAATACTTTTTTCCAGAACCGAAATCGAACTCTAATGGGTGAGTTTCTAGGTGTATTTTGACCCGCTGAATCCAAAAATCCAACCTTTGATACACGAAAATACACCTGGAAAGAAGTTATTTCGCATGGTACGAAAAAGAGATGATCGCAAATATTTATTTCCAGAACCGAAATCGAACTTCAATGGGTGAGTTTCTAGGTGTATTTTGACCCGCTGAATCCAAAAATCCAACCTTCGATACACGAAAATATACCTGGAAAGAAGTTATTCCGCATGGTACGAAAAAGAGATGATCGAAAATATTTTTTTCCAGAACCGAAATCGAACTTAATTGGGTGAGTTTCTAGGTGTATTTCGACCCGCTGAATCCGAAAATCCAACCTTTGATGACCAAAAATATGATTGGAAAGAAGTTATTTCGCATGGTACGAAAAAGAAATGATCGGAAATATCTGTCTCCAGAATCGGAATCGAACTTTGATGGGTGGGTTTATAGGTGTATTTTGACCCGCTGAATCCGGAAATCCAACCTTTGATGACCAAAAATATGCTTGCAAAAAAGTCATTCCGCATGGTACGAAAAAGAGATGATCGAAAATATTTTTTTCAGAATCGAAATCGGACTTTAATGGGTGAGTTTCTAGGTGTATTCCGACCCGCTGAATCCAAGAATCCAACCTCTTATGACCAAAAATATGCTTGGAAAAAAGTTATTTCGCATTGTACGAAAAAGAGATGATCGAAAATATTTTTTTTCAGAATCAAAGTCGGACTTTGATGGGTGAGTTTCTAGGTGTATTTTGTCACGCTGAATCCGAAAATCCAAACTTTGATGGGCAAAAATATGCGTGGAAAAAAATTATTTCGCATGGTACGAAAAGGAGATGATCGAAAATATCTGTCTCCAGAATCGAAATCGAACTTTAATGGGTGAGTTTCTAGGTGTATTTTGACCCGCTGAATCCACAAATCCAACCTTCGATACACGAAAATACACCTGGAAAGAAGTTATTTCGCATGGTACGAAAAAGAGATGATGGAAAATATTTTTTACCAGAACCGAAATCGAACTTTAATGGGTAAATTCTAGGTGTATTTTGACCCGCTGAATCCACAAATCCAACCTTCGATACACGAAAATACACCTGGAAAGAAGTTATTTCGCATGGTACGAAAAAGAGATGATCGAAAATATTTTTTTTCAGAATCAAAGTCGGACTTTGATGGGTGAGTTTCTAGGTGTATTTCGTCCCGCTGAATCTGAAAATCCAAACTTTGATGAGCAAAAATGTGCTTGGAAAAAAGTTATTTCGCATGGTACGAAAAAGAGATGATCGAAAATATCTGTCTCCAGAATCGAAATCGAACTTTAATGGGTGAGTTTCTAGGTGTATTTTGACCCGCTGAATCCACAAATCCAACCTTCGATCGACGAAAATACACCTGGAAAGAAGTTATTTCGCATGGTACGAAAAAAAAATTATCGAAAATATTTTTTTCCAGAACCGAAATTGAACTTCAAAGGGTGAGTTTCTAGGTGTATTTTGACCCGCTGAATCCAAAAATCCAACCTTTGATACACGAAAATACACCTGGAAAGAAGTTATTTCGCATGGTACGAAAAGGAGATGATCGAAAATATCTGTCTCCAGAATCGGAATCGAACTTCGATGGGTGAGTTTCTAGGTGTATTTTGACCCGCTGAATCCGAAAATCCAACCTTTGATGACCAAAAATATGCTTGCAAAAAAGTCATTTCGCATGGTACGAAAAAGAGATGATCGAAAATATTTTTTTTCAGAATCGAAATCGGACTTTAATGGGTGAGTTTCTAGGTGTATTCCGAACCGCTGAATCCAAGAATCCAACCTCTTATGACCAAAAATATGCTTGGAAAAAAGTTATTTCGCATTGTACGAAAAAGAGATGATCGAAAATATTTTTTTTCAGAATCAAAATCGGACTTTGATGGGTGAATATCTAGGTGTAATTCGACTCGCTGAATCCGAAAATCCAACCTTTGATGACCAAAAATATGCTTGGAAAAAAGTTATTTCGCATGGTACGAAAAAGAGATGATCGAAAATATCTGTCTCCAGAATCGAAATCGAACTTTGATGGGTGGGTTTATATGTGTATTTTGACCCGCTGAATCCGAAAATTCAAGCTTTGATGACCAAAAATATGCTTGGAAAAAAGTTATTTCGCATGGTACGAAAAAGAGATGATCGACAATATTTTTTTTCAGAATCAAAGTCGGACTTTGATGGGTGAGTTTCTAGGTGTATTTTGTCACGCTGAATCCGAAAATCCAAACTTTGATGAGCAAAAATATGCGTGGAAAAAAGTTATTTCGCATGGTACGAAAAGGAGATGATCGAAAATATCTGTCTCCAGAATCGGAATCGAACTTCGATGGGTGAGTTTCTAGGTGTATTTTGACCCGCTGAATCCGAAAATCCAACCTTTGATGACCAAAAATATGCTTGCAAAAAAGTCATTTCGCATGGTACGAAAAAGAGATGATCGAAAATATTTTTTTTCAGAATCGAAATCGGACTTTAATGGGTGAGTTTCTAGGTGTATTTCGAACCGCTGAATCCAAGAATCCAACCTTTTATGACCAAAAATATGCTTGGAAAACAGTTATTTCGCATTGTACGAAAAAGAGATGATCGAAAATATTTTTTTTCAGAATCAAAATCGGACTTTGATGGGTGAATATCTAGGTGTAATTCGACTCGCTGAATCCGAAAATCCAACCTTTAATGACCAAAAATATGCTTGGAAAAAAGTTATTTCGCATGGTACGAAAAAGAGATGATCGAAAATATCTGTCTCCAGAATCGAAATCGAACTTTGATGGGTGGGTTTATATGTGTATTTTGACCCGCTGAATCCGAGAATTCGAGCTTTGATGACCAAAAATATGCTTGGAAAAAAGTTATTTCGCATGGTACGAAAAAGAGATGATCGAAAATATTTTTTTCCAGAACCGAAATCGAACTTTGATGGGTGAGTTTCTAGGTGTAATTCGACTCGCTGAATACGAAAATCCAACCTTTGATGACCAAAAATATGCTTGGAAATAAGTCATTTCGCATGGTACGAAAAAGAGATGATCGAAAATATCTGTCTCCAGAATCGGAATCGAACTTTAATGGGTGAGTTTATAGGTGTATTTTGACCCGCTGAATCCAAAAATCCAACCTTTGATGCACGAAAATACACCTGGTAAGAAGTTATTGCGCATGGTACGAAAAAGAGATGATCGAAAATACTTTTTTCCAGAACCGAAATCGAACTCTAATGGGTGAGTTTCTAGGTGTATTTTGACCCGCTGAATCCAAAAATCCAACCTTTGATACACGAAAATACACCTGGAAAGAAGTTATTTCGCATGGTACGAAAAAGAGATGATCGCAAATATTTATTTCCAGAACCGAAATCGAACTTCAATGGGTGAGTTTCTAGGTGTATTTTGACCCGCTGAATCCAAAAATCCAACCTTCGATACACGAAAATATACCTGGAAAGAAGTTATTCCGCATGGTACGAAAAAGAGATGATCGAAAATATTTTTTTCCAGAACCGAAATCGAACTTAATTGGGTGAGTTTCTAGGTGTATTTCGACCCGCTGAATCCGAAAATCCAACCTTTGATGACCAAAAATATGATTGGAAAAAAGTTATTTCGCATGGTACGAAAAAGAAATGATCGAAAATATCTGTCTCCAGAATCGGAATCGAACTTTGATGGGTGGGTTTATAGGTGTATTTTGACCCGCTGAATCCGGAAATCCAACCTTTGATGACCAAAAATATGCTTGCAAAAAAGTCATTCCGCATGGTACGAAAAAGAGATGATCGAAAATATTTTTTTCAGAATCGAAATCGGACTTCAATGGGTGAGTTTCTAGGTGTATTCCGACCCGCTGAATCCAAGAATCCAACCTCTTATGACCAAAAATATGCTTGGAAAAAAGTTATTTCGCATTGTACGAAAAAGAGATGATCGAAAATATTTTTTTTCAGAATCAAAGTCGGACTTTGATGGGTGAGTTTCTAGGTGTATTTTGTCACGCTGAATCCGGAAATCCAAACTTTGATGGGCAAAAATATGCGTGGAAAAAAATTATTTCGCATGGTACGAAAAGGAGATGATCGAAAATATCTGTCTCCAGAATCGAAATCGAACTTTAATGGGTGAGTTTCTAGGTGTATTTTGACCCGCTGAATCCACAAATCCAACCTTCGATACACGAAAATACACCTGGAAAGAAGTTATTCCGCATGGTACGAAAAAGAGATGATCGAAAATATTTTTTACCAGAACCGAAATCGAACTTTAATGGGTAAATTCTAGGTGTATTTTGACCCGCTGAATCCACAAATCCAACCTTCGATACACGAAAATACACCTGGAAAGAAGTTATTTCGCATGGTACGAAAAAGAGATGATCGAAAATATTTTTTTTCAGAATCAAAGTCGGACTTTGATGGGTGAGTTTCTAGGTGTATTTCGTCCCGCTGAATCTGAAAATCCAAACTTTGATGAGCAAAAATGTGCTTGGAAAAAAGTTATTTCGCATGGTACGAAAAAGAGATGATCGAAAATATCTGTCTCCAGAATCGAAATCGAACTTTAATGGGTGAGTTTCTAGGTGTAATTTGACCCGCTGAATCCACAAATCCAACCTTCGATTGACGAAAATACACCTGGAAAGAAGTTATTTCGCATGGTACGAAAAAAAGACGATCGAAAATATTTTTTTCCAGAACCGAAATTGAACTTCAATGGGTGAGTTTCTAGGTGTATTTTGACCCGCTGAATCCAAAAATCCAACCTTTGATACACGAAAATACACCTGGAAAGAAGTTATTTCGCATGGTACGAAAAGGAGATGATCGAAAATATCTGTCTCCAGAATCGGAATCGAACTTCGATGGGTGAGTTTCTAGGTGTATTTTGACCCGCTGAATCCAAAAATCCAACCTTTGATACACGAAAATACACCTGGAAAGAAGTTATTTCGCATGGTACGAAAAAGAGATGATCGCAAATATTTATTTCCAGAACCGAAATCGAACTTTAATGAGTGAGTTTCTAGGTGTATTTTGACCCGCTGAATCCAAAATCCCAACCTTTGATACACGAAAATACACCTCGAAAGAAGTTATTGCGCATGGTACGAAAAAGAGATGATCGTATATATTTTTTACCAGAACCGAAATCGAACTTTAATGGGTGAGTTTCTAGGTGTATTTTGACCCGTTGAATCCAAAAATCCAACCTTTGATGTCCAAAAATATGCTTGGAAAGAAGTTATTTCGCATGGTACGAAAAAGAGATGATCGAAAATATTTTTTACCAGAACCGAAATGGAACTTTAATGGGTGAGTTTCTAGGTGTATTTTGACCCGCTGAGTCTACAAATCCAACCTTCGATTCACGAAAATACACCTGGAAAGAAGTTATTTCGCATGGTACGAAAAAAAGATGATCGAAAATATTTTTTTCCAGAACCGAAATTGAACTTTAATGCGTGTGTTTCTAGGTGTATTTTGACTCGCTGAATCCGAAAATCCAACCTTTGATGACCAAAAATATGCTTGGAAAGAAGTTATTTCGCATGGTACGAAAAAGAGATGATCGAAAATATTTTTTTTCAGAATCAAAATCGGACTTTGATGGGTGAGTTTCTAGGTGTAATTCGACTCGCTGAATCCGAAAATCCAACCTTAGATGACCAAAAATATGCTTGGAAAAAAGTTATTTCGCATGGTACGAAAAAGAGATGATCGAAAATATCTGTCTCCAGAATCGAAATCGAACTTTGATGGGTGGGTTTATATGTGTATTTTGACCCGCTGAATCCGAGAATTCGAGCTTTTATGACCAAAAATATGCTTGGAAAAAAGTTATTTCGCATGGTACGAAAAAGAGATGATCGACAATATTTTTCTTCAGAATCAAAGTCGGACTTTGATGGGTGAGTTTCTAGGTGTATTTTGTCACGCTGAATCCGAAAATCCAAACTTTGATGAGCAAAAATATGCGTGGAAAATGTTATTTCGCATGGTACGAAGAAGAGATGATCGAAAATATTTGTCTCCAGAATCGGAATCGAACTTTATTGGGTGAGTTTATAGGTGTATTTTGACCCGCTGAATCCAAAACTCCAACCTCTGATGCACGAAAATACACCTGAAAAGAAGTTATTGCGCATGGTACGAAAAAGAGATGATCGAAAATACTTTTTTCCAGAACCGAAATCGAACTCTAATGGGTGAGTTTCTAGGTGTATTTTGACCCGCTGAATTCAAAAATCCAACCTTTGATACACGAAAATACACCTGGAAAGAAGTTATTCCGCATGGTACGAAAAAGAGATGATCGAAAATATTTATTTCCAGAACCGAAATCGAACTTTAATGGGTGAGTTTCTAGGTGTATTTTGACCCGCTGAATCCAAAAATCCAACCTTTGATACACGAAAATACACCTGCAAAGAAGTTATTCCGCATGGTACGAAAAAGAGATGATCGAAAATATTTTTTTTCAGAATCAAAGTCGGACTTTGATGGGTGAGTTTCTAGGTGTATTTCGTCA
Organism: Phymatocera aterrima; assembly: GCA_963170745.1. Lineage (NCBI taxonomy): Eukaryota > Metazoa > Arthropoda > Insecta > Hymenoptera > Tenthredinidae > Phymatocera > Phymatocera aterrima. The sequence goes on from CAUJGY010000082.1 coordinate 888,310, forward strand.
CGCCGAATCCGAAAATCCAAACTTTGATGAGCAAAAATATGCGTGGAAAAAAGTTATTTCGCATGATACGAAAAGGAGATGATCGAAAATATCTGTCTCCAGAATCGGAATCGAACTTCGATGGGTGAGTTTCTGGGTGTATTTCGACCCGCTGAATCCGGAAATCCAACCTTTGATGACCAAAAATATGCGTGCAAAATAGTCATTCCGCATGGTACGAAAAAGAGATGATCGAAAATATTTTTTTCAGAATCGAAATCGGTCTTTAATGGGTGAGTTTTTAGGTGTATTCCGACCCGCTGAATCCAAGAATCCAACCTCTTATGACCAAAAATATGCTTGGAAAAAAGTTATTTCGCATTGTACGAAAAAGAGATGATCGAAAATATTTTTTTTCAGAATCAAAGTCGGACTTTGATGGGTGAGTTTCTATGTGTATTTTGTCACGCTGAATCCGAAAATCCAAACTTTGATGAGCAAAAATATGCGTGGAAAAAAGTTATTTTGCATGGTACGAAAAGGAGATGATCGGAAATATCTGTCTCCAGAATCGGAATCGAACTTCGATGGGTGAGTTTCTAGGTGTATTTCGACCCGCTGAATCCGAAAATCCAACCTTTGATGTCCAAAAATATGCTTGGAAAAAAGTTATTTCGCATGGTACGAAAAAGAGATGATCGAAAATATTTTTTTCCAGAACCGAAATCGAACTTTAATGGGTGAGTTTCTAGGTGTATTTTGACCCGCTGAATCCAAAAATCCAACCTATGATACACGAAAAGACACCTGGAAAGAAGTTATTGCGCATGGTACGAAAAAGAGATGATCGCAAATATTTTTTTCCAGAACCGAAATCGAACTTTAATGAGTGAGTTTCTAGGTGTATTTTGACCCGCTGAATCCAAATCCCAACCTTTGATACACGAGAATACACCTCGAAAGAAGTTATTGCGCATGGTACGAAAAAGAGATGATCGTATATATTTTTTACCAGAACCGAAATCGAACTTTAATGGGTGAGTTTCTAGGTGTATTTTGACTCGTTGAATCCAAAAATCCAACCTTTGATGTCCAAAAATATGCTTGGAAAGAAGTTATTTCGCATGGTACGAAAAAGAGATGATCGAAAATACTTTTTTCCAGAACCGAAATCGAACTCTAATGGGTGAGTTTCTAGGTGTATTTTGACCCGCTGAATCTACAAATTCAACCTTCGATTAACGAAAATACACCTGGAAAGAAGTTATTTCGCATGGTACGAAAAAAAGATGATCGAAAATATTTTTTTCCAGAACCGAAATTGAACTTTAATGGGTGTGTTTCTAGGTGTATTTTGACTCGCTGAATCCAAAAATCCAACCTTTGATACACGAAAATATGCTTGGAAAGAAGTTATTTCGCATGGTACGAAAAAGAGATGATCGAAAATATTTTTTTCCAGAATCGGAATCGAACTTTAATGAGTGAGTTTCTAGGTGTATTTTGACCCGCTGAATCCAAAATTCCAACCTTTGATACACGAAAATACACCTCGAAAGAAGTTATTGCGCATGGTACGAAAAGGAGATGATCGAAAATATCTGTCTCCAGAATCGGAATCGAACTTCGATGGGTTCGTTTCTAGGTGTTATTCGACTCGCTGAATCCGAAAATCCAACCTTTGATGACCAAAAATATGCTTGGAAATAAGTCATTTCGCATGGTACGAAAAAGAGATGATCGAAAATATCTGTCTCCAGAATCGGAATCGAACTTTAATGGGTGAGTTTATAGGTGTATTTTGACCCGCTGAATCCAAAAATCCAACCTTTGATGCACGAAAATACACCTGGTACGAAGTTATTGCGCATGGTACGAAAAAGAGATGATCGAAAATACTTTTTTCCAGAACCGAAATCGAACTCTAATGGGTGAGTTTCTAGGTGTATTTTGACCCGCTGAATCCAAAAATCCAACCTTTGATACACGAAAATACACCTGGAAAGAAGTTATTTCGCATGGTACGAAAAAGAGATGATCGCAAATATTTATTTCCAGAACCGAAATCGAACTTCAATGGGTGAGTTTCTAGGTGTATTTTGACCCGCTGAATCCAAAAATCCAACCTTCGATACACGAAAATATACCTGAAAAGAAGTTATTCCGCATGGTACGAAAAAGAGATGATCGAAAATATTTTTTTCCAGAACCGAAATCGAACTTAATTGGGTGAGTTTCTAGGTGTATTTCGACCCGCTGAATCCGAAAATCCAACCTTTGATGACCAAAAATATGATTGGAAAGAAGTTATTTCGCATGGTACGAAAAAGAAATGATCGGAAATATCTGTCTCCAGAATCGGAATCGAACTTTGATGGGTGGGTTTATAGGTGTATTTTGACCCGCTGAATCCGGAAATCCAACCTTTGATGACCAAAAATATGCTTGCAAAAAAGTCATTCCGCATGGTACGAAAAAGAGATGATCGAAAATATTTTTTTCAGAATCGAAATCGGACTTTAATGGGTGAGTTTCTAGGTGTATTCCGACCCGCTGAATCCAAGAATCCAACCTCTTATGACCAAAAATATGCTTGGAAAAAAGTTATTTCGCATTGTACGAAAAAGAGATGATCGAAAATATTTTTTTTCAGAATCAAAGTCGGACTTTGATGGGTGAGTTTCTAGGTGTATTTTGTCACGCTGAATCCGAAAATCCAAACTTTGATGGGCAAAAATATGCGTGGAAAAAAATTATTTCGCATGGTACGAAAAGGAGATGATCGAAAATATCTGTCTCCAGAATCGAAATCGAACTTTAATGGGTGAGTTTCTAGGTGTATTTTGACCCGCTGAATCCACAAATCCAACCTTCGATACACGAAAATACACCTGGAAAGAAGTTATTTCGCATGGTACGAAAAAGAGATGATCGAAAATATTTTTTACCAGAACCGAAATCGAACTTTAATGGGTAAATTCTAGGTGTATTTTGACCCGCTGAATCCACAAATCCAACCTTCGATACACGAAAATACACCTGGAAAGAAGTTATTTCGCATGGTACGAAAAAGAGATGATCGAAAATATTTTTTTTCAGAATCAAAGTCGGACTTTGATGGGTGAGTTTCTAGGTGTATTTCGTCCCGCTGAATCTGAAAATCCAAACTTTGATGAGCAAAAATGTGCTTGGAAAAAAGTTATTTCGCATGGTACGAAAAAGAGATGATCGAAAATATCTGTCTCCAGAATCGAAATCGAACTTTAATGGGTGAGTTTCTAGGTGTATTTTGACCCGCTGAATCCACAAATCCAACCTTCGATCGACGAAAATACACCTGGAAAGAAGTTATTTCGCATGGTACGAAAAAAAAATTATCGAAAATATTTTTTTCCAGAACCGAAATTGAACTTCAAAGGGTGAGTTTCTAGGTGTATTTTGACCCGCTGAATCCAAAAATCCAACCTTTGATACACGAAAATACACCTGGAAAGAAGTTATTTCGCATGGTACGAAAAGGAGATGATCGAAAATATCTGTCTCCAGAATCGGAATCGAACTTCGATGGGTGAGTTTCTAGGTGTATTTTGACCCGCTGAATCCGAAAATCCAACCTTTGATGACCAAAAATATGCTTGCAAAAAAGTCATTTCGCATGGTACGAAAAAGAGATGATCGAAAATATTTTTTTTCAGAATCGAAATCGGACTTTAATGGGTGAGTATCTAGGTGTATTCCGAACCGCTGAATCCAAGAATCCAACCTCTTATGACCAAAAATATGCTTGGAAAAAAGTTATTTCGCATTGTACGAAAAAGAGATGATCGAAAATATTTTTTTTCAGAATCAAAATCGGACTTTGATGGGTGAATATCTAGGTGTAATTCGACTCGCTGGATCCGAAAATCCAACCTTTGATGACCAAAAATATGCTTGGAAAAAAGTTATTTCGCATGGTACGAAAAAGAGATGATCGAAAATATCTGTCTCCAGAATCGAAATCGAACTTTGATGGGTGGGTTTATATGTGTATTTTGACCCGCTGAATCCGAAAATTCAAGCTTTGATGACCAAAAATATGCTTGGAAAAAAGTTATTTCGCATGGTACGAAAAAGAGATGATCGACAATATTTTTTTTCAGAATCAAAGTCGGACTTTGATGGGTGAGTTTCTAGGTGTATTTTGTCACGCTGAATCCGAAAATCCAAACTTTGATGAGCAAAAATATGCGTGGAAAAAAGTTATTTCGCATGGTACGAAAAGGAGATGATCGAAAATATCTGTCTCCAGAATCGGAATCGAACTTCGATGGGTGAGTTTCTAGGTGTATTTTGACCCGCTGAATCCGAAAATCCAACCTTTGATGACCAAAAATATGCTTGCAAAAAAGTCATTTCGCATGGTACGAAAAAGAGATGATCGAAAATATTTTTTTTCAGAATCGAAATCGGACTTTAATGGGTGAGTTTCTAGGTGTATTTCGAACCGCTGAATCCAAGAATCCAACCTTTTATGACCAAAAATATGCTTGGAAAACAGTTATTTCGCATTGTACGAAAAAGAGATGATCGAAAATATTTTTTTCCAGAACCGAAATCGGACTTTGATGGGTGAATATCTAGGTGTAATTCGACTCGCTGAATCCGAAAATCCAACCTTTAATGACCAAAAATATGCTTGGAAAAAAGTTATTTCGCATGGTACGAAAAAGAGATGATCGAAAATATCTGTCTCCAGAATCGAAATCGAACTTTGATGGGTGGGTTTATATGTGTATTTTGACCCGCTGAATCCGAGAATTCGAGCTTTGATGACCAAAAATATGCTTGGAAAAAAGTTATTTCGCATGGTACGAAAAAGAGATGATCGAAAATATTTTTTTCCAGAACCGAAATCGAACTTTGATGGGTGAGTTTCTAGGTGTAATTCGACTCGCTGAATACGAAAATCCAACCTTTGATGACCAAAAATATGCTTGGAAATAAGTCATTTCGCATGGTACGAAAAAGAGATGATCGAAAATATCTGTCTCCAGAATCGGAATCGAACTTTAATGGGTGAGTTTATAGGTGTATTTTGACCCGCTGAATCCAAAAATCCAACCTTTGATGCACGAAAATACACCTGGTAAGAAGTTATTGCGCATGGTACGAAAAAGAGATGATCGAAAATACTTTTTTCCAGAACCGAAATCGAACTCTAATGGGTGAGTTTCTAGGTGTATTTTGACCCGCTGAATCCAAAAATCCAACCTTTGATACACGAAAATACACCTGGAAAGAAGTTATTTCGCATGGTACGAAAAAGAGATGATCGCAAATATTTATTTCCAGAACCGAAATCGAACTTCAATGGGTGAGTTTCTAGGTGTATTTTGACCCGCTGAATCCAAAAATCCAACCTTCGATACACGAAAATATACCTGGAAAGAAGTTATTCCGCATGGTACGAAAAAGAGATGATCGAAAATATTTTTTTCCAGAACCGAAATCGAACTTAATTGGGTGAGTTTCTAGGTGTATTTCGACCCGCTGAATCCGAAAATCCAACCTTTGATGACCAAAAATATGATTGGAAAAAAGTTATTTCGCATGGTACGAAAAAGAAATGATCGAAAATATCTGTCTCCAGAATCGGAATCGAACTTTGATGGGTGGGTTTATAGGTGTATTTTGACCCGCTGAATCCGGAAATCCAACCTTTGATGACCAAAAATATGCTTGCAAAAAAGTCATTCCGCATGGTACGAAAAAGAGATGATCGAAAATATTTTTTTCAGAATCGAAATCGGACTTCAATGGGTGAGTTTCTAGGTGTATTCCGACCCGCTGAATCCAAGAATCCAACCTCTTATGACCAAAAATATGCTTGGAAAAAAGTTATTTCGCATTGTACGAAAAAGAGATGATCGAAAATATTTTTTTTCAGAATCAAAGTCGGACTTTGATGGGTGAGTTTCTAGGTGTATTTTGTCACGCTGAATCCGGAAATCCAAACTTTGATGGGCAAAAATATGCGTGGAAAAAAATTATTTCGCATGGTACGAAAAGGAGATGATCGAAAATATCTGTCTCCAGAATCGAAATCGAACTTTAATGGGTGAGTTTCTAGGTGTATTTTGACCCGCTGAATCCACAAATCCAACCTTCGATACACGAAAATACACCTGGAAAGAAGTTATTCCGCATGGTACGAAAAAGAGATGATCGAAAATATTTTTTACCAGAACCGAAATCGAACTTTAATGGGTAAATTCTAGGTGTATTTTGACCCGCTGAATCCACAAATCCAACCTTCGATACACGAAAATACACCTGGAAAGAAGTTATTTCGCATGGTACGAAAAAGAGATGATCGAAAATATTTTTTTTCAGAATCAAAGTCGGACTTTGATGGGTGAGTTTCTAGGTGTATTTCGTCCCGCTGAATCTGAAAATCCAAACTTTGATGAGCAAAAATGTGCTTGGAAAAAAGTTATTTCGCATGGTACGAAAAAGAGATGATCGAAAATATCTGTCTCCAGAATCGAAATCGAACTTTAATGGGTGAGTTTCTAGGTGTAATTTGACCCGCTGAATCCACAAATCCAACCTTCGATTGACGAAAATACACCTGGAAAGAAGTTATTTCGCATGGTACGAAAAAAAGATGATCGAAAATATTTTTTTCCAGAACCGAAATTGAACTTCAAAGGGTGAGTTTCTAGGTGTATTTTGACCCGCTGAATCCAAAAATCCAACCTTTGATACACGAAAATACACCTGGAAAGAAGTTATTTCGCATGGTACGAAAAGGAGATGATCGAAAATATCTGTCTCCAGAATCGGAATCGAACTTCGATGGGTGAGTTTCTAGGTGTATTTTGACCCGCTGAATCCGAAAATCCAACCTTTGATGACCAAAAATATGCTTGCAAAAAAGTCATTTCGCATGGTACGAAAAAGAGATGATCGAAAATATTTTTTTTCAGAATCGAAATCGGACTTTAATGGGTGAGTTTCTAGGTGTATTCCGAACCGCTGAATCCAAGAATCCAACCTCTTATGACCAAAAATATGCTTGGAAAAAAGTTATTTCGCATTGTACGAAAAAGAGATGATCGAAAATATTTTTTTTCAGAATCAAAATCGGACTTTGATGGGTGAATATCTAGGTGTAATTCGACTCGCTGAATCCGGAAATCCAACCTTTGATGACCAAAAATATGCTTGGAAAAAAGTTATTTCGCATGGTACGAAAAAGAGATGATCGAAAATATCTGACTCCAGAATCGAAATCGAACTTTGATGGGTGGGTTTATATGTGTATTTTGACCCGCTGAATCCGAAAATTCAAGCTTTGATGACCAAAAATATGCTTGGAAAAAAGTTATTTCGCATGGTACGAAAAAGAGATGATCGACAATATTTTTTTTCAGAATCAAAGTCGGACTTTGATGGGTGAGTTTCTAGGTGTATTTTGTCACGCTGAATCCGAAAATCCAAACTTTGATGAGCAAAAATATGCGTGGAAAAAAGTTATTTCGCATGGTACGAAAAGGAGATGATCGAAAATATCTGTCTCCAGAATCGGAATCGAACTTCGATGGGTGAGTTTCTAGGTGTATTTTGACCCGCTGAATCCGAAAATCCAACCTTTGATGACCAAAAATATGCTTGCAAAAAAGTCATTTCGCATGGTACGAAAAAGAGATGATCGAAAATATTTTTTTTCAGAATCGAAATCGGACTTTAATGGGTGAGTTTCTAGGTGTATTTCGAACCGCTGAATCCAAGAATCCAACCTTTTATGACCAAAAATATGCTTGGAAAACAGTTATTTCGCATTGTACGAAAAAGAGATGATCGAAAATATTTTTTTTCAGAATCAGAATCGGACTTTGATGGGTGAATATCTAGGTGTAATTCGACTCGCTGAATCCGAAAATCCAACCTTTAATGACCAAAAATATGCTTGGAAAAAAGTTATTTCGCATGGTACGAAAAAGAGATGATCGAAAATATCTGTCTCCAGAATCGAAATCGAACTTTGATGGGTGGGTTTATATGTGTATTTTGACCCGCTGAATCCGAGAATTCGAGCTTTGATGACCAAAAATATGCTTGGAAAAAAGTTATTTCGCATGGTACGAAAAAGAGATGATCGAAAATATTTTTTTCCAGAACCGAAATCGAACTTTGATGGGTGAGTTTCTAGGTGTAATTCGACTCGCTGAATACGAAAATCCAACCTTTGATGACCAAAAATATGCTTGGAAAAAAGTTATTTCGCATTGTACGAAAAAGAGATGATCGAAAATATTTTTTTTCAGAATCAAAATCGGACTGTGATGGGTGGATATCTAGGTGTAATTCGACTCGCTGAATCCGAAAATCCAACCTTTGATGACCAAAAATATGCTTGGAAAAAAGTTATTGCGCATGGTACGAAAAAGAGATGATCGCAAATATTTTTTTCCAGAACCGAAATCGAACTTTAATGAGTGAGTTTCTAGGTGTATTTTGACCCGCTGATTCCGAAATTCCAACCTTTGATACACGAAAATACACCTCGAAAGAAGTTATTGCGCATGGTACGAAAAGGAGATGATCGAAAATATCTGTCTCCAGAATCGGAATCGAACTTCGATGGGTGAGTTTCTAGGTGTAATTCGACTCGCTGAATCCGAAAATCCAACCTTTGATGACCAAAAATATGCTTGGAAAGAAGTTATTTCGCATGGTACGAAAAAGAGATGATCAAAAATATTTTTTTCAGAATCAAAATCGGACTTTGATGGGTGAGTTTCTAGGTGTAATTCGACTCGCTGAGACCGAAAATCCAACCTTAGATGTTCAAAAATATGCTTGGAAAAAAGTTATTTCGCATGGTACGAAAAAGAGATGATCGAAAATATCTGTCTCCAGAATCGAAATCGAACTTTGATGGGTGGGTGTATATGTGTATTTTGACCCGCTGAATCCGAGAATTCGTGCTTTGATGACCAAAAATATGCTTGGAAAAAAGTTATTTCGCATGGTACGAAAAAGAGATGATCGACAATATTTTTTTTCAGAATCAAAGTCGGACTTTGATGGGTGAGTTTCTAGGTGTATTTTGTCACGCTAAATCCGAAAATCCAAACTTTGATGAGCAAAAATATGCGTGGAAAAAAGTTATTTCGCATGGTACGAAGAGAGATGATCGAAAATATCTGTCTCCAGAATCGGAATCGAACTTTATTGGGTGAGTTTATAGGTGTATTTTGACCCGCTGAATCCAAAACTCCAACCTCTGATGCACGAAAATACACCTGAAAAGAAGTTATTTCGCATGGTACGAAAAAGAGATGATCGAAAATACTTTTTTCCAGAACCGAAATCGAACTTTAATGGGTGAGTTTCTAGGTGTATTTTGACCCGCTGAATCCAAAAATCCAACCTTTGATACACGAAAATACACCTGGAAAGAAGTTATTCCGCATGGTACGACAAAGAGATGATCGAAAATATTTTTTTCCAGAACCGAAATCGAACTTAATTGGGTGAGTTTCTAGGTGTATTTCGACCCGCTGAATCCGAAAATCCACCCTTTGATGACCAAAAATATGATTGGAAAAAAGTTATTTCGCATGGTACGAAAAAGAGATGATCGGAAATATCTGTCTCCAGAATCGGAATCGAACTTTGATGGGTGGGTTTATAGGTGTATTTTGACCCGCTGAATCCAAAAATCCAACCTTTGTTACACGAAAATACACCTGCAAAGAAGTTATTCCGCATGGTACGAAAAAGAGATGATCGAAAATATTTTTTTTCAGAATCAAAGTCGGACTTTGATGGGTGAGTTTCTAGGTGTATTTTGTCACGCTGAATCCTAGAATCCAAACTTTGATGAGCAAAAATATGCGTGGAAAATAGTTATTTCGCATGATACGAAAAGGAGATGATCGAAAATATCTGTCTCCAGAATCGGAATCGAACTTCGATGGGTGAGTTTCTGGGTGTATTTCGACCCGCTGAATCCAAGAATCCAACCTCTTATGACCAAAAATATGCTTGGAAAAAAGTTATTTCGCATTGTACGAAAAAGAGATGATCGAAAATTTTTTTTTTCAGAATCAAAGTCGGACTTTGATGGGTGAGTTTCTAGGTGTATTTTGTCACGCTGAATCCGAAAATCCAAACTTTGATGAGCAAAAATATGCGTGGAAAAAAGTTATTTCGCATGGTACGAAAAGGAGATGATCGAAAATATCTGTCTCCAGAATCGGAATCGAACTTCGATGGGTGAGATTCTAGGTGTATTTTGACCCGCTGAATCCAAAAATCCAACCTATGATACACGAAAAGACACCTGGAAAGAAGTTATTGCGCATGGTACGAAAAAGAGATGATCGCAAATATTTTTTTCCAGAACCGAAATCGAACTTTAATGGGTGAGTTTCTAGGTGTATTTTGACCCGTTGAATCCAAAAATCCAACCTTTGATGTCCAAAAATATGCTTGGAAAGAAGTTATTTCGCATGGTACGGAAAAGAGATGATCGAAAATATTTTTTACCAGAACCGAAATGGAACTTTAATGGGTGAGTTTCTAGGTGTATTTTGACTCGCTGAATCCAAAAATCCAACTTTGATACACGAAAATATGCTTGGAAAGAAGTTATTTCGCATGGTACGAAAAAGAGATGATCGAAAATATTTTTTTCCAGAACCGAAATCGAACTTTAATGGTTGAGTTTCTAGGTGTATTTTGACCCGCTGAATCCGAAAATCCAACCTTTGATGTCCAAAAATATGCTTGGAAAGAAGTTATTTCGCATGGTACGAAAAAGAGATGATCGAAAATATTTTTTTCCAGAACCGAAATCGAACTTCAATGGGTGAGTTTCTAGGTGTATTTTGACCCGCTGAATCCAAAAATCCAACCTTCGATGAACGAAAATACACCAGGAACGAAGTTATTTCGCATGGTACGAAAAAGAGATGATCGAAAATATTTTTTACCAGAACCGAAATCGAACTTTAATGGGTAAATTCTAGGTGTATTTTGACCCGCTGAATCCACAAATCCAACCTTCGATACACGAAAATACACCTGGAAAGAAGTTATTTCGCATGGTACGAAAAGGAGATGATCGAAAATATCTGTCTCCACAATCGGAATCGAACTTCGATGGGTGAGTTTCTAGGTGTATTTTGACCCGCTGAATCCAAAAATCCAACCTTTGATGACCAAAAATATGCTTGCAAAAAAGTCATTTCGCATGGTACGAAAAAGAGATGATCGAAAATATTTTTTTTCAGAATCGAAATCGGACTTTAATGGGTGAGTTTCTAGGTGTATTCCGAACCGCTGAATCCAAGAATCCAACCTCTTATGACCAAAAATATGCTTGGAAAAAAGTTATTTCGCATTGTACGAAAAAGAGATGATCGAAAATATTTTTTTTCAGAATCAAAATCGGACTTTGATGGGTGAATATCTAGGTGTAATTCGACTCGCTGAATCCGAAAATCCAACCTTTGATGACCAAAAATATGATTGGAAAAAAGTTATTTCGCATTGTACGAAAAAGAGATGATCGAAAATATTTTTTTTCAGAATCAAAATCGGACTTTGATGGGTGAATATCTAGGTGTATTTTGACCCGCTGAATCCACAAATCCAACCTTTGATACACGAAAATACACCTGGAAAGAAGTTATTTCGCATGGTACGAAAAAGAGATGATCGCAAATATTTATTTCCAGAACCGAAATCGAACTTTAATGGGTGAGTTTCTAGGTGTATTTTGACCCGCTGAATCCAAAAATCCAACCTTCGATACACGAAAATACACCTGGAAAGAAGTTATTCCGCATGGTACGAAAAAGAGATGATCGAAAATATTTTTTTCCAGAACCGGAATCGAACTTAATTGGGTGAGTTTCTAGGTGTATTTCGACCCGCTGAATCCGAAAATCCAACCTTTGATGACCAAAAATATGATTGGAAAAAAGTTATTTCGCATGGTACGAAAAAGAAATGATCGGAAATATCTGTCTCCAGAATCGGAATCGAACTTTGATGGGTGGGTTTATAGGTGTATTTTGACCCGCTGAATCCGGAAATCCAACCTCTGATGACCAAAAATATGCTTGCAAAAAAGTCATTCCGCATGGTACGAAAAAGAGATGATCGAAAATATTTTTTTCAGAATCGAAATCGGACTTTAATGGGTGAGTTTCTAGGTGTATTCCGACCCGCTGAATCCAAGAATCCAACCTCTTATGACCAAAAATATGCTTGGAAAAAAGTTATTTCGCATTGTACGAAAAAGAGATGATCGAAAATATTTTTTTTCAGAATCAAAGTCGGACTTTGATGGGTGAGTTTCTAGGTGTATTTTGTCACGCTGAATCCGAAAATCCAAACTTTGATGAGCAAAAATATGCGTGGAAAAAAATTATTTCGCATGGTACGAAAAGGAGATGATCGAAAATATCTGTCTCCAGAATCGAAATCGAACTTTAATGGGTGAGTTTCTAGGTGTATTTTGACCCGCTGAATCCAAAAATCCAACCTTCGATTGACGAAAATACACCTGGAAAGAAGTTATTCCGCATGGTACGAAAAAAAGACGATCGAAAATATTTTTTTCCAGAAAAGAAATTGAACTTCAATGGGTGAGTTTCTAGGTGTATTTTGACCCGCTGAATCCAAAAATCCAACCTTTGATACACGAAAATACACCTGGAAAGAAGTTATTTCGCATGGTACGAAAAAGAGATGATCGAAAATATTTTTTTTCAGAATCAAAGTCGGACTTTGATGGGTGAGTTTCTAGGTGTATTTCGTCCCGCTGAATCTGAAAATCCAAACTTTGATGAGCAAAAATGTGCTTGGAAAAAAGTTATTTCGCATGGTACGAAAAAGAGATGATCGAAAATATCTGTCTCCAGAATCGAAATCGAACTTTAATGGGTGAGTTTCTAGGTGTATTTTGACCCGCTGAATCCACAAATCCAACCTTCGATTGACGAAAATACACCTGGAAAGAAGTTATTTCGCATGGTACGAAAAAAAGATGATCGAAAATATTTTTTTCCAGAACCGAAATTGAACTTCAATGGGTGAGTTTCCAGGTGTATTTTGACCCGCTGAATCCAACAATCCAACCTTTGATACACGAAAATACACCTGGTAAGAAGTTATTGCGCATGGTACGAAAAAGAGATGGACGAAAATACTTTTTTCCAGAACCGAAATCGAACTCTAATGGGTGAGTTTCTAGGTGTATTTTGACCCGCTGAATCCAAAAATCCAATCTTTGATACACGAAAATACACCTGGAAAGAAGTTATTTCGCATGGTACGAAAAAGAGATGATCGCAAATATTTATTTCCAGAACCGAAATCGAACTTTAATGGGTGAGTTTCTAGGTGTATTTTGACCCGCTGAATCCAAAAATCCAACCTTCGATACACGAAAATACACCTGGAAAGAAGTTATTCCGCATGGTACGAAAAAGAGATGATCGAAAATATTTTTTTCCAGAACCGAAATCGAACTTAATTGGGTGAGTTTCTAGGTGTTTTTCGACCCGCTGAATCCGAAAATCCAACCTTTGATGACCAAAAATATGATTGGAAAAAAGTTATTTCGCATGGTACGAAAAAGAAATGATCGGAAATATCTGTCTCCAGAATCGGAATCGAACTTTGATGGGTGGGTTTATAGGTGTATTTTGACCCGCTGAATCCGGAAATCCAACCTTTGATGACCAAAAATATGCTTGCAAAAAAGTCATTCCGCATGGTACGAAAAAGAGATGATCGAAAATATTTTTTTCAGAATCGAAATCGGACTTTAATGGGTGAGTTTCTAGGTGTATTCCGACCCGCTGAATCCAAGAATCCAACCTCTTATTACCAAAAATATGCTTGGAAAAAAGTTATTTCGCATTGTACGAAAAGGAGATGATCGAAAATATCTGTCTCCAGAATCGAAATCGAACTTTAATGGGTGAGTTTCTAGGTGTATTTTGACCCGCTGAATCCACAAATCCAACCTTCGATTGACGAAAATACACCTGGAAAGAAGTTATTTCGCATGGTACGAAAAAAAGATGATCGAAAATATTTTTTTCCAGAACCGAAATTGAACTTCAATGGGTGAGTTTCTAGGTGTATTTTGACCCGCTGAATCCAGAAATCCAACCTTTGATACACGAAAATACACCTGGAAAGAAGTTATTTCGCATGGTACGAAAAGGAGATGATCGAAAATATCTGTCTCCAGAATCGGAATCGAACTTCGATGGGTGAGTTTCTAGGTGTATTTTGACCCGCTGAATCCGAAAATCCAACCTTTGATGACCAAAAATATGCTTGCAAAAAAGTCATTTCGCATGGTACGAAAAAGAGATGATCGAAAATATTTTTTTTCAGAATCGAAATCGGACTTTAATGGGTGAGTTTCTAGGTGTATTTTGAACCGCTGAATCCAAGAATCCAACCTCTTATGACCAAAAATATGCTTGGAAAAAAGTTATTTCGCATTGTACGAAAAAGAGATGATCGAAAATATTTTTTTTCAGAATCAAAATCGGACTTTGATGGGTGAATATCTAGGTGTAATTCGACTCGCTGAATCCGAAAATCCAACCTTTGATGACCAAAAATATGCTTGGAAAAAAGTTATTTCGCATGGTACGAAAAAGAGATGATCGAAAATATCTGTCTCCAGAATCGAAATCGAACTTTGATGGGTGGGTTTATATGTGTATTTTGACCCGCTGAATCCGAAAATTCAAGCTTTGATGACCAAAAATATGCTTGGAAAAAAGTTATTTCGCATGGTACGAAAAAGAGATGATCGACAATATTTTTTTTCAGAATCAAAGTCGGACTTTGATGGGTGCGTTTCTAGGTGTATTTTGTCACGCTGAATCCGAAAATCCAAACTTTGATGAGCAAAAATATGCGTGGAAAACAGTTATTTCGCATGGTACGAAAAGGAGATGATCGAAAATATCTGTCTCCAGAATCGGAATCGAACTTCGATGGGTGAGTTTCTAGGTGTATTTTGACCCGCTGAATCCGAAAATCCAACCTTTGATGACCAAAAATATGCTTGCAAAAAAGTCATTTCGCATGGTACGAAAAAGAGATGATCGAAAATATTTTTTTTCAGAATCGAAATCGGACTTTAATGGGTGAGTTTCTAGGTGTATTCCGAACCGCTGAATCCAAGAATCCAACCTCTTATGACCAAAAATATGCTTGGAAAAAAGTTATTTCGCATTGTACGAAAAAGAGATGATCGAAAATATTTTTTTTCAGAATCAAAATCGGACTTTGATGGGTGAATATCTAGGTGTAATTCGACTCGCTGAATCCGAAAATCCAACCTTTGATGACCAAAAATATGCTTGGAAAAAAGTTATTTCGCATGGTACGAAAAAGAGATGATCGAAAATATCTGTCTCCAGAATCGAAATCGAACTTTGATGGGTGGGTTTATATGTGTATTTTGACCCGCTGAATCCGAAAATTCAAGCTTTGATGACCAAAAATATGCTTGGAAAAAAGTTATTTCGCATGGTACGAAAAAGAGATGATCGACAATATTTTTTTCCAGAATCAAAGTCGGACTTTGATGGGTGAGTTTCTAGGTGTATTTTGTCACGCTGAATCCGAAAATCCAAACTTTGATGAGCAAAAATATGCGTGGAAAAAAGTTATTTCGCATGGTACGAAAAAGAGATGATCGAAAATATCTGTCTCCAGAATCGGAATCGAACTTTAATGGGTGAGTTTATAGGTGTATTTTGACCCGCTGAATCCAAAAATCCAACCTTCGATACACGAAAATACACCTGGAAAGAAGTTATTCCGCATGGTACGAAAAAGAGATGATCGAAAATATTTTTTTCCAGAACCGAAATCGAACTTAATTGGGTGAGTTTCTAGGTGTATTTCGACCCGCTGAATCCGAAAATCCAACCTTTGATGACCAAAAATATGATTGGAAAAAAGTTATTTCGCATGGTACGAAAAAGAAATGATCGGAAATATCTGTCTCCAGAATCGGAATCGAACTTTGATGGGTGGGTTTATAGGTGTATTTTGACCCGCTGAATCCGGAAATCCAACCTCTGATGACCAAAAATATGCTTGCAAAAAAGTCATTCCGCATGGTACGAAAAAGAGATGATCGAAAATATTTTTTTCAGAATCGAAATCGGACTTCAATGGGTGAGTTTCTAGGTGTATTCCGACCCGCTGAATCCAAGAATCCAACCTCTTATGACCAAAAATATGCTTGGAAAAAAGTTATTTCGCATTGTACGAAAAGGAGATGATCGAAAATATCTGTCTCCAGAATCGAAATCGAACTTTAATGGGTGAGTTTCTAGGTGTATTTTGACCCGCTGAATCCAAAAATCCAACCTTCGATTGACGAAAATACACCTGGAAAGAAGTTATTCCGCATGGTACGAAAAAAAGACGATCGAAAATATTTTTTTCCAGAACCGAAATTGAACTTCAATGGGTGAGTTTCTAGGTGTATTTTGACCCGCTGAATCCAAAAATCCAACCTTTGATACACGAAAATACACCTGGAAAGAAGTTATTTCGCATGGTACGAAAAAGAGATGATCGAAAATATTTTTTTTCAGAATCAAAGTCGGACTTTGATGGGTGAGTTTCTAGGTGTATTTCGTCCCGCTGAATCTGAAAATCCAAACTTTGATGAGCAAAAATGTGCTTGGAAAAAAGTTATTTCGCATGGTACGAAAAAGAGATGATCGAAAATATTTTTTTCCAGAACCGAAATCGAACTTAATTGGGTGAGTTTCTAGGTGTTTTTCGACCCGCTGAATCCGAAAATCCAACCTTTGATGACCAAAAATATGATTGGAAAAAAGTTATTTCGCATGGTACGAAAAAGAAATGATCGGAAATATCTGTCTCCAGAATCGGAATCGAACTTTGATGGGTGGGTTTATAGGTGTATTTTGACCCGCTGAATCCGGAAATCCAACCTTTGATGACCAAAAATATGCTTGCAAAAAAGTCATTCCGCATGGTACGAAAAAGAGATGATCGAAAATATTTTTTTCAGAATCGAAATCGGACTTTAATGGGTGAGTTTCTAGGTGTATTCCGACCCGCTGAATCCAAGAATCCAACCTCTTATGACCAAAAATATGCTTGGAAAAAAGTTATTTCGCATTGTACGAAAAGGAGATGATCGAAAATATCTGTCTCCAGAATTGAAATCGAACTTTAATGGGTGAGTTTCTAGGTGTATTTTGACCCGCTGAATCCAAAAATCCAACCTTCGATTGAAGAAAATACACCTGGAAAGAAGTTATTTCGCATGGTACGAAAAAAAGACGATCGAAAATATTTTTTTCCAGAATCAAAGTCGGACTTTGATGGGTGAGTTTCTAGGTGTATTTCGTCCCGCTGAATCTGAAAATCCAAACGTTGATGAGCAAAAATGTTCTTGGAACAAAGTTATTTCGCATGGTACGAAAAAGAGATGATCGAAAACATCTGTCTCCAGAATCGAAATCGAACTTTAATGGGTGAGTTTCTAGGTGTATTTTGACCCGCTGAATCCACAAATCCAACCTTCGATACACGAAAATACACCTGGAAAGAAGTTATTTCGCATGGTACGAAAAAGAGATGATCGAAAATATTTTTTTTCAGAATCAAAGTCGGACTTTGATGGGTGAGTTTCTAGGTGTATTTCGTCCCGCTGAATCTGAAAATCCAAACTTTGATGAGCAAAAATGTGCTTGGAAAAAAGTTATTTCGCATGGTACGAAAAAGAGATGATCGAAAATATCTGTCTCCAGAATCGAAATCGAACTTTAATGGGTGAGTTTCTAGGTGTATTTTGACCCGCTGAATCCACAAATCCAACCTTCGATTGACGAAAATACACCTGGAAAGAAGTTATTTCGCATGGTACGAAAAAAAGATGATCGAAAATATTTTTTTCCAGAACCGAAATCGAACTTCAATGGGTGAGTTTCTAGGTGTATTTTGACCCGCTGAATCCAAAAATCCAACCTTTGATACACGAAAATACACCTGGAAAGAAGTTATTTCGCATGGTACGAAAAGGAGATGATCGAAAATATCTGTCTCCAGAATCGGAATCGAACTTCGATGGGTGAGTTTCTAGGTGTATTTTGACCCGCTGAATCCGAAAATCCAACTTTTGATGACCAAAAATATGCTTGCAAAAAAGTCATTTCGCATGGTACGAAAAAGAGATGATCGAAAATATTTTTTTTCAGAATCGAAATCGGACTTTAATGGGTGAGTTTCTAGGTGTATTCCGAACCGCTGAATCCAAGAATCCAACCTCTTATGACCAAAAATATGCTTGGAAAAAAGTTATTTCGCATTGTACGAAAAAGAGATGATCGAAAATATTTTTTTTCAGAATCAAAATCGGACTTTGATGGGTGAATATCTAGGTGTAATTCGACTCGCTGAATCCGAAAATCCAACCTTTGATGACCAAAAATATGCTTGGAAAAAAGTTATTTCGCATGGTACGAAAAAGAGATGATCGACAATATTTTTTTTCATAATCAAAGTCGGACTTTGATGGGTGAGTTTCTAGGTGTATTTTGTCACGCTGAATCCGAAAATCCAAACTTTGATGAGCAAAAATATGCGTGGAAAAAAGTTATTTCGCATGGTACGAAAAAGAGATGATCGAAAATATCTGTCTCCAGAATCGGAATCGAACTTTAATGGGTGAGTTTATAGGTGTATTTTGACCCGCTGAATCCAAAAATCCAACCTTTGATGCACGAAAATACACCTGGTAAGAAGTTATTGCGCATGGTACGAAAAAGAGATGATCGAGAATACTTTTTTCCAGAACCGAAATCGAACTCTAATGGGTGAGTTTCTAGGTGTATTTTGACCCGCTGAATCCAAAAATCCAACCTTTGATGACCAAAAATATGATTGGAAAAAAGTTATTTCGCATGGTACGAAAAAGAAATGATCGGAAATATCTGTCTCCAGAATCGGAATCGAACTTTGATGGGTGGGTTTATAGGTGTATTTTGACCCGCTGAATCCAGAAATCCAACCTCTGATGACCAAAAATATGCTTGCAAAAAAGTCATTCCGCATGGTACGAAAAAGAGATGATCGAAAATATTTTTTTCAGAATCGAAATCGGACTTTAATGGGTGAGTTTCTAGGTGTATTCCGACCCGCTGAATCCAAGAATCCAACCTCTTATGACCAAAAATATGCTTGGAAAAAAGTTATTTCGCATTGTACGAAAAGGAGATGATCGAAAATATCTGTCTCCAGAATCGAAATCGAACTTTAATGGGTGAGTTTCTAGGTGTATTTTGACCCGCTGAATCCAAAAATCCAACCTTCGATTGACGAAAATACACCTGGAAAGAAGTTATTCCGCATGGTACGAAAAAAAGACGATCGAAAATATTGTTTTCCAGAACCGAAATTGAACTTCAATGGGTGAGTTTCTAGGTGTATTTTGACCCGCTGAATCCAAAAATCCAACCTTTGATACACGAAAATACACCTGGAAAGAAGTTATTTCGCATGGTACGAAAAAGAGATGATCGAAAATATTTTTTTTCAGAATCAAAGTCGGACTTTGATGGGTGAGTTTCTAGGTGTATTTCGTCCCGCTGAATCTGAAAATCCAAACTTTGATGAGCAAAAATGTGCTTGGAAAAAAGTTATTTCGCATGGTACGAAAAAGAGATGATCGAAAATATTTTTTTCCAGAACCGAAATCGAACTTAATTGGGTGAGTTTCTAGGTGTTTTTCGACCCGCTGAATCCGAAAATCCAACCTTTGATGACCAAAAATATGATTGGAAAAAAGTTATTTCGCATGGTACGAAAAAGAAATGATCGGAAATATCTGTCTCCAGAATCGGAATCGAACTTTGATGGGTGGGTTTATAGGTGTATTTTGACCCGCTGAATCCGGAAATCCAACCTTTGATGACCAAAAATATGCTTGCAAAAAAGTCATTCCGCATGGTACGAAAAAGAGATGATCGAAAATATTTTTTTCAGAATCGAAATCGGACTTTAATGGGTGAGTTTCTAGGTGTATTCCGACCCGCTGAATCCAAGAATCCAACCTCTTATGACCAAAAATATGCTTGGAAAAAAGTTATTTCGCATTGTACGAAAAGGAGATGATCGAAAATATCTGTCTCCAGAATCGAAATCGAACTTTAATGGGTGAGTTTCTAGGTGTATTTTGACCCGCTGAATCCAAAAATCCAACCTTCGATTGAAGAAAATACACCTGGAAAGAAGTTATTTCGCATGGTACGAAAAAAAGACGATCGAAAATATTTTTTTCCAGAATCAAAGTCGGACTTTGATGGGTGAGTTTCTAGGTGTATTTCGTCCCGCTGAATCTGAAAATCCAAACGTTGATGAGCAAAAATGTTCTTGGAACAAAGTTATTTCGCATGGTACGAAAAAGAGATGATCGAAATCATCTGTCTCCAGAATCGAAATCGAACTTTAATGGGTGAGTTTCTAGGTGTATTTTGACCCGCTGAATCCACAAATCCAACCTTCGATACACGAAAATACACCTGGAAAGAAGTTATTTCGCATGGTACGAAAAAGAGATGATCGAAAATATTTTTTTTCAGAATCAAAGTCGGACTTTGATGGGTGAGTTTCTAGGTGTATTTCGTCCCGCTGAATCTGAAAATCCAAACTTTGATGAGCAAAAATGTGCTTGGAAAAAAGTTATTTCGCATGGTACGAAAAAGAGATGATCGAAAATATCTGTCTCCAGAATCGAAATCGAACTTTAATGGGTGAGTTTCTAGGTGTATTTTGACCCGCTGAATCCACAAATCCAACCTTCGATTGACGAAAATACACCTGGAAAGAAGTTATTTCGCATGGTACGAAAAAAAGATGATCGAAAATATTTTTTTCCAGAACCGAAATCGAACTTCAATGGGTGAGTTTCTAGGTGTATTTTGACCCGCTGAATCCAAAAATCCAACCTTTGATACACGAAAATACACCTGGAAAGAAGTTATTTCGCATGGTACGAAAAGGAGATGATCGAAAATATCTGTCTCCAGAATCGGAATCGAACTTCGATGGGTGAGTTTCTAGGTGTATTTTGACCCGCTGAATCCGAAAATCCAACTTTTGATGACCAAAAATATGCTTGCAAAAAAGTCATTTCGCATGGTACGAAAAAGAGATGATCGAAAATATTTTTTTTCAGAATCGAAATCGGACTTTAATGGGTGAGTTTCTAGGTGTATTCCGAACCGCTGAATCCAAGAATCCAACCTCTTATGACCAAAAATATGCTTGGAAAAAAGTTATTTCGCATTGTACGAAAAAGAGATGATCGAAAATATTTTTTTTCAGAATCAAAATCGGACTTTGATGGGTGAATATCTAGGTGTAATTCGACTCGCTGAATCCGAAAATCCAACCTTTGATGACCAAAAATATGCTTGGAAAAAAGTTATTTCGCATGGTCCGAAAAAGAGATGATCGACAATATTTTTTTTCAGAATCAAAGTCGGACTTTGATGGGTGAGTTTCTAGGTGTATTTTGTCACGCTGAATCCGAAAATCCAAACTTTGATGAGCAAAAATATGCGTGGAAAAAAGTTATTTCGCATGGTACGAAAAAGAGATGATCGAAAATATCTGTCTCCAGAATCGGAATCGAACTTTAATGGGTGCGTTTATAGGTGTATTTTGACCCGCTGAATCCAAAAATCCAACCTTTGATGCACGAAAATACACCTGGTAAGAAGTTATTGCGCATGGTACGAAAAAGAGATGATCGAGAATACTTTTTTCCAGAACCGAAATCGAACTCTAATGGGTGAGTTTCTAGGTGTATTTTGACCCGCTGAATCCAAAAATCCAACCTTTGATACACGAAAATACACCTGGAAAGAAGTTATTTCGCATGGTACGAAAAAGAGATGATCGCAAATATTTATTTCCAGAACCGAAATCGAACTTTAATGGGTGAGTTTCTAGGTGTATTTTGACCCGCTGAATCCAAAAATCCAACCTTCGATACACGAAAATACACCTGGAAAGAAGTTATTCCGCATGGTACGAAAAAGAGATGATCGAAAATATTTTTTTCCAGAACCGAAATCGAACTTAATTGGGTGAGTTTCTAGGTGTATTTCGACCCGCTGAATCCGAAAATCCAACCTTTGATGACCAAAAATATGATTGGAAAAAAGTTATTTCGCATGGTACGAAAAAGAAATGATCGGAAATATCTGTCTCCAGAATCGGAATCGAACTTTGATGGGTGGGTTTATAGGTGTATTTTGACCCGCTGAATCCGGAAATCCAACCTCTGATGACCAAAAATATGCTTGCAAAAAAGTCATTCCGCATGGTACGAAAAAGAGATGATCGAAAATATTTTTTTCAGAATCGAAATCGGACTTTAATGGGTGAGTTTCTAGGTGTATTCCGACCCGCTGAATCCAAGAATCCAACCTCTTATGACCAAAAATATGCTTGGAAAAAAGTTATTTCGCATTGTACGAAAAAGAGATGATCGAAAATATTTTTTTTCAGAATCAAAGTCGGACTTTGATGGGTGAGTTTCTAGGTGTATTTTGTCACGCTGAATCCGAAAATCCAAACTTTGATGAGCAAAAATATGCGTGGAAAAAAATTATTTCGCATGGTACGAAAAGGAGATGATCGAAAATATCTGTCTCCAGAATCGAAATCGAACTTTAATGGGTGAGTTTCTAGGTGTATTTTGACCCGCTGAATCCAAAAATCTAACCTTCGATTGACGAAAATACACCTGGAAAGAAGTTATTCCGCATGGTACGAAAAAAAGACGATCGAAAATATTTTTTTCCAGAACCGAAATTGAACTTCAATGGGTGAGTTTCTAGGTGTATTTTGACCCGCTGAATCCAAAAATCCAACCTTTGATACACGAAAATACACCTGGAAAGAAGTTATTTCGCATGGTACGAAAAAGAGATGATCGAAAATATTTTTTTTCAGAATCAAAGTCGGACTTTGATGGGTGAGTTTCTAGGTGTATTTCGTCCCGCTGAATCTGAAAATCCAAACTTTGATGAGCAAAAATGTGCTTGGAAAAAAGTTACTTCGCATGGTACGAAAAAGAGATGATCGAAAATATCTGTCTCCAGAATCGAAATCGAACTTTAATGGGTGAGTTTCTAGGTGTATTTTGACCCGCTGAATCCACAAATCCAACCTTCGATTGACGAAAATACACCTGGAAAGAAGTTATTTCGCATGGTACGAAAAAAAGATGATCGAAAATATTTTTTTCCAGAACCGAAATTGAACTTCAATGGGTGAGTTTCTAGGTGTATTTTGACCCGCTGAATCCAAAAATCCAACCTTTGATACACGAAAATACACCTGGTAAGAAGTTATTGCGCATGGTACGAAAAAGAGATGGACGAAAATACTTTTTTCCAGAACCGAAATCGAACTCTAATGGGTGAGTTTCTAGGTGTATTTTGACCCGCTGAATCCAAAAATCCAACCTTTGATACACGAAAATACACCTGGAAAGAAGTTATTTCGCATGGTACGAAAAAGAGATGATCGCAAATATTTATTTCCAGAACCGAAATCGAACTTTAATGGGTGAGTTTCTAGGTGTATTTTGACCCGCTGAATCCAAAAATCCAACCTTCGATACACGAAAATACGTCTGGAAAGAAGTTATTTCGCATGGTACGAAAAAGAGATGATCGAAAATATTTTTTTCCAGAACCGAAATCGAACTTAATTGGGTGAGTTTCTAGGTGTTTTTCGACCCGCTGAATCCGAAAATCCAACCTTTGATGACCAAAAATATGATTGGAAAAAAGTTATTTCGCATGGTACGAAAAAGAAATGATCGGAAATATCTGTCTCCAGAATCGGAATCGAACTTTGATGGGTGGGTTTATAGGTGTATTTTGACCCGCTGAATCCGGAAATCCAACCTTTGATGACCAAAAATATGCTTGCAAAAAAGTCATTCCGCATGATACGAAAAAGAGATGATCGAAAATATTTTTTTCAGAATCGAAATCGGACTTTAATGGGTGAGTTTCTAGGTGTATTCCGACCCGCTGAATCCAAGAATCCAACCTCTTATGACCAAAAATATGCTTGGAAAAAAGTTATTTCGCATTGTACGAAAAGGAGATGATCGAAAATATCTGTCTCCAGAATCGAAATCGAACTTTAATGGGTGAGTTTCTAGGTGTATTTTGACCCGCTGAATCCAAAAATCCAACCTTCGATTGAAGAAAATACACCTGGAAAGAAGTTATTTCGCATGGTACGAAAAAAAGACGATCGAAAATATTTTTTTCCAGAATCAAAGTCGGACTTTGATGGGTGAGTTTCTAGGTGTATTTCGTCCCGCTGAATCTGAAAATCCAAACGTTGATGAGCAAAAATGTGCTTGGAAAAAAGTTATTTCGCATGGTACGAAAAAGAGATGATCGA
This sequence comes from Phymatocera aterrima, assembly GCA_963170745.1. Classification (NCBI taxonomy): domain Eukaryota; kingdom Metazoa; phylum Arthropoda; class Insecta; order Hymenoptera; family Tenthredinidae; genus Phymatocera; species Phymatocera aterrima. The sequence goes on from CAUJGY010000082.1 coordinate 912,814, forward strand.
AAACATCTGTCTCCAGAATCGAAATCGAACTTTAATGGGTGAGTTTCTAGGTGTATTTTGACCCGCTGAATCCACAAATCCAACCTTCGATACACGAAAATACACCTGGAAAGAAGTTATTTCGCATGGTACGAAAAAGAGATGATCGAAAATATTTTTTTTCAGAATCAAAGTCGGACTTTGATGGGTGAGTTTCTAGGTGTATTTCGTCCCGCTGAATCTGAAAATCCAAACTTTGATGAGCAAAAATGTGCTTGGAAAAAAGTTATTTCGCATGGTACGAAAAAGAGATGATCGAAAATATCTGTCTCCAGAATCGAAATCGAACTTTAATGGGTGAGTTTCTAGGTGTATTTTGACCCGCTGAATCCACAAATCCAACCTTCGATTGACGAAAATACACCTGGAATGAAGTTATTTCGCATGGTACGAAAAAAAGATGATCGAAAATATTTTTTTCCAGAACCGAAATTGAACTTCAATGGGTGAGTTTCTAGGTGTATTTTGACCCGCTGAATCCAAAAATCCAACCTGTGATACACGAAAATCTACCTGGAAAGAAGTTATTTCGCATGGTACGAAAAGGAGATGATCGAAAATATCTGTCTCCAGAATCGGAATCGAACTTCGATGGGTGAGTTTCTAGGTGTATTTTGACCCGCTGAATCCGAAAATCCAACCTTTTATGACCAAAAATATGCTTGCAAAAAAGTCATTTCGCATGGTACGAAAAAGAGATGATCGAAAATATTTTTTTTCAGAATCGAAATCGGACTTTAATGGGTGAGTTTCTAGGTGTATTCCGAACCGCTGAATCCAAGAATCCGACCTCTTATGACCAAAAATATGCTTGGAAAAAAGTTATTTCGCATTGTACGAAAAAGAGATGATCGAAAATATTTTTTTTCAGAATCAAAATCGGACTTTGATGGGTGAATATCTAGGTGTAATTCGACTCGCTGAATCCGAAAATCCAACCTTTGATGACCAAAAATATGCTTGGAAAAAAGTTATTTCGCATGGTACGAAAAAGAGATGATCGAAAATATCTGTCTCCAGAATCGAAATCGAACTTTGATGGGTGGGTTTATATGTGTATTTTGACCCGCTGAATCCGAAAATTCAAGCTTTGATGACCAAAAATATGCTTGGAAAAAAGTTATTTCGCATGGTACGAAAAAGAGATGATCGACAATATTTTTTTCCAGAATCAAAGTCGGACTTTGATGGGTGAGTTTCTAGGTGTATTTTGTCACGCTGAATCCGAAAATCCAAACTTTGATGAGCAAAAATATGCGTGGAAAAAAGTTATTTCGCATGGTACGAAAAAGAGATGATCGAAAATATCTGTCTCCAGAATCGGAATCGAACTTTAATGGGTGAGTTTATAGGTGTATTTTGACCCGCTGAATCCAAAAATCCAACCTTCGATACACGAAAATACACCTGGAAAGAAGTTATTCCGCATGGTACGAAAAAGAGATGATCGAAAATATTTTTTTCCAGAACCGAAATCGAACTTAATTGGGTGAGTTTCTAGGTGTATTTCGACCCGCTGAATCCGAAAATCCAACCTTTGATGACCAAAAATATGATTGGAAAAAAGTTATTTCGCATGGTACGAAAAAGAAATGATCGGAAATATCTGTCTCCAGAATCGGAATCGAACTTTGATGGGTGGGTTTATAGGTGTATTTTGACCCGCTGAATCCGGAAATCCAACCTCTGATGACCAAAAATATGCTTGCAAAAAAGTCATTCCGCATGGTACGAAAAAGAGATGATCGAAAATATTTTTTTCAGAATCGAAATCGGACTTCAATGGGTGAGTTTCTAGGTGTATTCCGACCCGCTGAATCCAAGAATCCAACCTCTTATGACCAAAAATATGCTTGGAAAAAAGTTATTTCGCATTGTACGAAAAGGAGATGATCGAAAATATCTGTCTCCAGAATCGAAATCGAACTTTAATGGGTGAGTTTCTAGGTGTATTTTGACCCGCTGAATCCAAAAATCCAACCTTCGATTGACGAAAATACACCTGGAAAGAAGTTATTCCGCATGGTACGAAAAAAAGACGATCGAAAATATTTTTTTCCAGAACCGAAATTGAACTTCAATGGGTGAGTTTCTAGGTGTATTTTGACCCGCTGAATCCAAAAATCCAACCTTTGATACACGAAAATACACCTGGAAAGAAGTTATTTCGCATGGTACGAAAAAGAGATGATCGAAAATATTTTTTTTCAGAATCAAAGTCGGACTTTGATGGGTGAGTTTCTAGGTGTATTTCGTCCCGCTGAATCTGAAAATCCAAACTTTGATGAGCAAAAATGTGCTTGGAAAAAAGTTATTTCGCATGGTACGAAAAAGAGATGATCGAAAATATTTTTTTCCAGAACCGAAATCGAACTTAATTGGGTGAGTTTCTAGGTGTTTTTCGACCCGCTGAATCCGAAAATCCAACCTTTGATGACCAAAAATATGATTGGAAAAAAGTTATTTCGCATGGTACGAAAAAGAAATGATCGGAAATATCTGTCTCCAGAATCGGAATCGAACTTTGATGGGTGGGTTTATAGGTGTATTTTGACCCGCTGAATCCGGAAATCCAACCTTTGATGACCAAAAATATGCTTGCAAAAAAGTCATTCCGCATGGTACGAAAAAGAGATGATCGAAAATATTTTTTTCAGAATCGAAATCGGACTTTAATGGGTGAGTTTCTAGGTGTATTCCGACCCGCTGAATCCAAGAATCCAACCTCTTATGACCAAAAATATGCTTGGAAAAAAGTTATTTCGCATTGTACGAAAAGGAGATGATCGAAAATATCTGTCTCCAGAATTGAAATCGAACTTTAATGGGTGAGTTTCTAGGTGTATTTTGACCCGCTGAATCCAAAAATCCAACCTTCGATTGAAGAAAATACACCTGGAAAGAAGTTATTTCGCATGGTACGAAAAAAAGACGATCGAAAATATTTTTTTCCAGAATCAAAGTCGGACTTTGATGGGTGAGTTTCTAGGTGTATTTCGTCCCGCTGAATCTGAAAATCCAAACGTTGATGAGCAAAAATGTTCTTGGAACAAAGTTATTTCGCATGGTACGAAAAAGAGATGATCGAAAACATCTGTCTCCAGAATCGAAATCGAACTTTAATGGGTGAGTTTCTAGGTGTATTTTGACCCGCTGAATCCACAAATCCAACCTTCGATACACGAAAATACACCTGGAAAGAAGTTATTTCGCATGGTACGAAAAAGAGATGATCGAAAATATTTTTTTTCAGAATCAAAGTCGGACTTTGATGGGTGAGTTTCTAGGTGTATTTCGTCCCGCTGAATCTGAAAATCCAAACTTTGATGAGCAAAAATGTGCTTGGAAAAAAGTTATTTCGCATGGTACGAAAAAGAGATGATCGAAAATATCTGTCTCCAGAATCGAAATCGAACTTTAATGGGTGAGTTTCTAGGTGTATTTTGACCCGCTGAATCCACAAATCCAACCTTCGATTGACGAAAATACACCTGGAAAGAAGTTATTTCGCATGGTACGAAAAAAAGATGATCGAAAATATTTTTTTCCAGAACCGAAATCGAACTTCAATGGGTGAGTTTCTAGGTGTATTTTGACCCGCTGAATCCAAAAATCCAACCTTTGATACACGAAAATACACCTGGAAAGAAGTTATTTCGCATGGTACGAAAAGGAGATGATCGAAAATATCTGTCTCCAGAATCGGAATCGAACTTCGATGGGTGAGTTTCTAGGTGTATTTTGACCCGCTGAATCCGAAAATCCAACTTTTGATGACCAAAAATATGCTTGCAAAAAAGTCATTTCGCATGGTACGAAAAAGAGATGATCGAAAATATTTTTTTTCAGAATCGAAATCGGACTTTAATGGGTGAGTTTCTAGGTGTATTCCGAACCGCTGAATCCAAGAATCCAACCTCTTATGACCAAAAATATGCTTGGAAAAAAGTTATTTCGCATTGTACGAAAAAGAGATGATCGAAAATATTTTTTTTCAGAATCAAAATCGGACTTTGATGGGTGAATATCTAGGTGTAATTCGACTCGCTGAATCCGAAAATCCAACCTTTGATGACCAAAAATATGCTTGGAAAAAAGTTATTTCGCATGGTACGAAAAAGAGATGATCGACAATATTTTTTTTCATAATCAAAGTCGGACTTTGATGGGTGAGTTTCTAGGTGTATTTTGTCACGCTGAATCCGAAAATCCAAACTTTGATGAGCAAAAATATGCGTGGAAAAAAGTTATTTCGCATGGTACGAAAAAGAGATGATCGAAAATATCTGTCTCCAGAATCGGAATCGAACTTTAATGGGTGAGTTTATAGGTGTATTTTGACCCGCTGAATCCAAAAATCCAACCTTTGATGCACGAAAATACACCTGGTAAGAAGTTATTGCGCATGGTACGAAAAAGAGATGATCGAGAATACTTTTTTCCAGAACCGAAATCGAACTCTAATGGGTGAGTTTCTAGGTGTATTTTGACCCGCTGAATCCAAAAATCCAACCTTTGATGACCAAAAATATGATTGGAAAAAAGTTATTTCGCATGGTACGAAAAAGAAATGATCGGAAATATCTGTCTCCAGAATCGGAATCGAACTTTGATGGGTGGGTTTATAGGTGTATTTTGACCCGCTGAATCCAGAAATCCAACCTCTGATGACCAAAAATATGCTTGCAAAAAAGTCATTCCGCATGGTACGAAAAAGAGATGATCGAAAATATTTTTTTCAGAATCGAAATCGGACTTTAATGGGTGAGTTTCTAGGTGTATTCCGACCCGCTGAATCCAAGAATCCAACCTCTTATGACCAAAAATATGCTTGGAAAAAAGTTATTTCGCATTGTACGAAAAGGAGATGATCGAAAATATCTGTCTCCAGAATCGAAATCGAACTTTAATGGGTGAGTTTCTAGGTGTATTTTGACCCGCTGAATCCAAAAATCCAACCTTCGATTGACGAAAATACACCTGGAAAGAAGTTATTCCGCATGGTACGAAAAAAAGACGATCGAAAATATTGTTTTCCAGAACCGAAATTGAACTTCAATGGGTGAGTTTCTAGGTGTATTTTGACCCGCTGAATCCAAAAATCCAACCTTTGATACACGAAAATACACCTGGAAAGAAGTTATTTCGCATGGTACGAAAAAGAGATGATCGAAAATATTTTTTTTCAGAATCAAAGTCGGACTTTGATGGGTGAGTTTCTAGGTGTATTTCGTCCCGCTGAATCTGAAAATCCAAACTTTGATGAGCAAAAATGTGCTTGGAAAAAAGTTATTTCGCATGGTACGAAAAAGAGATGATCGAAAATATTTTTTTCCAGAACCGAAATCGAACTTAATTGGGTGAGTTTCTAGGTGTTTTTCGACCCGCTGAATCCGAAAATCCAACCTTTGATGACCAAAAATATGATTGGAAAAAAGTTATTTCGCATGGTACGAAAAAGAAATGATCGGAAATATCTGTCTCCAGAATCGGAATCGAACTTTGATGGGTGGGTTTATAGGTGTATTTTGACCCGCTGAATCCGGAAATCCAACCTTTGATGACCAAAAATATGCTTGCAAAAAAGTCATTCCGCATGGTACGAAAAAGAGATGATCGAAAATATTTTTTTCAGAATCGAAATCGGACTTTAATGGGTGAGTTTCTAGGTGTATTCCGACCCGCTGAATCCAAGAATCCAACCTCTTATGACCAAAAATATGCTTGGAAAAAAGTTATTTCGCATTGTACGAAAAGGAGATGATCGAAAATATCTGTCTCCAGAATCGAAATCGAACTTTAATGGGTGAGTTTCTAGGTGTATTTTGACCCGCTGAATCCAAAAATCCAACCTTCGATTGAAGAAAATACACCTGGAAAGAAGTTATTTCGCATGGTACGAAAAAAAGACGATCGAAAATATTTTTTTCCAGAATCAAAGTCGGACTTTGATGGGTGAGTTTCTAGGTGTATTTCGTCCCGCTGAATCTGAAAATCCAAACGTTGATGAGCAAAAATGTTCTTGGAACAAAGTTATTTCGCATGGTACGAAAAAGAGATGATCGAAATCATCTGTCTCCAGAATCGAAATCGAACTTTAATGGGTGAGTTTCTAGGTGTATTTTGACCCGCTGAATCCACAAATCCAACCTTCGATACACGAAAATACACCTGGAAAGAAGTTATTTCGCATGGTACGAAAAAGAGATGATCGAAAATATTTTTTTTCAGAATCAAAGTCGGACTTTGATGGGTGAGTTTCTAGGTGTATTTCGTCCCGCTGAATCTGAAAATCCAAACTTTGATGAGCAAAAATGTGCTTGGAAAAAAGTTATTTCGCATGGTACGAAAAAGAGATGATCGAAAATATCTGTCTCCAGAATCGAAATCGAACTTTAATGGGTGAGTTTCTAGGTGTATTTTGACCCGCTGAATCCACAAATCCAACCTTCGATTGACGAAAATACACCTGGAAAGAAGTTATTTCGCATGGTACGAAAAAAAGATGATCGAAAATATTTTTTTCCAGAACCGAAATCGAACTTCAATGGGTGAGTTTCTAGGTGTATTTTGACCCGCTGAATCCAAAAATCCAACCTTTGATACACGAAAATACACCTGGAAAGAAGTTATTTCGCATGGTACGAAAAGGAGATGATCGAAAATATCTGTCTCCAGAATCGGAATCGAACTTCGATGGGTGAGTTTCTAGGTGTATTTTGACCCGCTGAATCCGAAAATCCAACTTTTGATGACCAAAAATATGCTTGCAAAAAAGTCATTTCGCATGGTACGAAAAAGAGATGATCGAAAATATTTTTTTTCAGAATCGAAATCGGACTTTAATGGGTGAGTTTCTAGGTGTATTCCGAACCGCTGAATCCAAGAATCCAACCTCTTATGACCAAAAATATGCTTGGAAAAAAGTTATTTCGCATTGTACGAAAAAGAGATGATCGAAAATATTTTTTTTCAGAATCAAAATCGGACTTTGATGGGTGAATATCTAGGTGTAATTCGACTCGCTGAATCCGAAAATCCAACCTTTGATGACCAAAAATATGCTTGGAAAAAAGTTATTTCGCATGGTCCGAAAAAGAGATGATCGACAATATTTTTTTTCAGAATCAAAGTCGGACTTTGATGGGTGAGTTTCTAGGTGTATTTTGTCACGCTGAATCCGAAAATCCAAACTTTGATGAGCAAAAATATGCGTGGAAAAAAGTTATTTCGCATGGTACGAAAAAGAGATGATCGAAAATATCTGTCTCCAGAATCGGAATCGAACTTTAATGGGTGCGTTTATAGGTGTATTTTGACCCGCTGAATCCAAAAATCCAACCTTTGATGCACGAAAATACACCTGGTAAGAAGTTATTGCGCATGGTACGAAAAAGAGATGATCGAGAATACTTTTTTCCAGAACCGAAATCGAACTCTAATGGGTGAGTTTCTAGGTGTATTTTGACCCGCTGAATCCAAAAATCCAACCTTTGATACACGAAAATACACCTGGAAAGAAGTTATTTCGCATGGTACGAAAAAGAGATGATCGCAAATATTTATTTCCAGAACCGAAATCGAACTTTAATGGGTGAGTTTCTAGGTGTATTTTGACCCGCTGAATCCAAAAATCCAACCTTCGATACACGAAAATACACCTGGAAAGAAGTTATTCCGCATGGTACGAAAAAGAGATGATCGAAAATATTTTTTTCCAGAACCGAAATCGAACTTAATTGGGTGAGTTTCTAGGTGTATTTCGACCCGCTGAATCCGAAAATCCAACCTTTGATGACCAAAAATATGATTGGAAAAAAGTTATTTCGCATGGTACGAAAAAGAAATGATCGGAAATATCTGTCTCCAGAATCGGAATCGAACTTTGATGGGTGGGTTTATAGGTGTATTTTGACCCGCTGAATCCGGAAATCCAACCTCTGATGACCAAAAATATGCTTGCAAAAAAGTCATTCCGCATGGTACGAAAAAGAGATGATCGAAAATATTTTTTTCAGAATCGAAATCGGACTTTAATGGGTGAGTTTCTAGGTGTATTCCGACCCGCTGAATCCAAGAATCCAACCTCTTATGACCAAAAATATGCTTGGAAAAAAGTTATTTCGCATTGTACGAAAAAGAGATGATCGAAAATATTTTTTTTCAGAATCAAAGTCGGACTTTGATGGGTGAGTTTCTAGGTGTATTTTGTCACGCTGAATCCGAAAATCCAAACTTTGATGAGCAAAAATATGCGTGGAAAAAAATTATTTCGCATGGTACGAAAAGGAGATGATCGAAAATATCTGTCTCCAGAATCGAAATCGAACTTTAATGGGTGAGTTTCTAGGTGTATTTTGACCCGCTGAATCCAAAAATCTAACCTTCGATTGACGAAAATACACCTGGAAAGAAGTTATTCCGCATGGTACGAAAAAAAGACGATCGAAAATATTTTTTTCCAGAACCGAAATTGAACTTCAATGGGTGAGTTTCTAGGTGTATTTTGACCCGCTGAATCCAAAAATCCAACCTTTGATACACGAAAATACACCTGGAAAGAAGTTATTTCGCATGGTACGAAAAAGAGATGATCGAAAATATTTTTTTTCAGAATCAAAGTCGGACTTTGATGGGTGAGTTTCTAGGTGTATTTCGTCCCGCTGAATCTGAAAATCCAAACTTTGATGAGCAAAAATGTGCTTGGAAAAAAGTTACTTCGCATGGTACGAAAAAGAGATGATCGAAAATATCTGTCTCCAGAATCGAAATCGAACTTTAATGGGTGAGTTTCTAGGTGTATTTTGACCCGCTGAATCCACAAATCCAACCTTCGATTGACGAAAATACACCTGGAAAGAAGTTATTTCGCATGGTACGAAAAAAAGATGATCGAAAATATTTTTTTCCAGAACCGAAATTGAACTTCAATGGGTGAGTTTCTAGGTGTATTTTGACCCGCTGAATCCAAAAATCCAACCTTTGATACACGAAAATACACCTGGTAAGAAGTTATTGCGCATGGTACGAAAAAGAGATGGACGAAAATACTTTTTTCCAGAACCGAAATCGAACTCTAATGGGTGAGTTTCTAGGTGTATTTTGACCCGCTGAATCCAAAAATCCAACCTTTGATACACGAAAATACACCTGGAAAGAAGTTATTTCGCATGGTACGAAAAAGAGATGATCGCAAATATTTATTTCCAGAACCGAAATCGAACTTTAATGGGTGAGTTTCTAGGTGTATTTTGACCCGCTGAATCCAAAAATCCAACCTTCGATACACGAAAATACGTCTGGAAAGAAGTTATTTCGCATGGTACGAAAAAGAGATGATCGAAAATATTTTTTTCCAGAACCGAAATCGAACTTAATTGGGTGAGTTTCTAGGTGTTTTTCGACCCGCTGAATCCGAAAATCCAACCTTTGATGACCAAAAATATGATTGGAAAAAAGTTATTTCGCATGGTACGAAAAAGAAATGATCGGAAATATCTGTCTCCAGAATCGGAATCGAACTTTGATGGGTGGGTTTATAGGTGTATTTTGACCCGCTGAATCCGGAAATCCAACCTTTGATGACCAAAAATATGCTTGCAAAAAAGTCATTCCGCATGATACGAAAAAGAGATGATCGAAAATATTTTTTTCAGAATCGAAATCGGACTTTAATGGGTGAGTTTCTAGGTGTATTCCGACCCGCTGAATCCAAGAATCCAACCTCTTATGACCAAAAATATGCTTGGAAAAAAGTTATTTCGCATTGTACGAAAAGGAGATGATCGAAAATATCTGTCTCCAGAATCGAAATCGAACTTTAATGGGTGAGTTTCTAGGTGTATTTTGACCCGCTGAATCCAAAAATCCAACCTTCGATTGAAGAAAATACACCTGGAAAGAAGTTATTTCGCATGGTACGAAAAAAAGACGATCGAAAATATTTTTTTCCAGAATCAAAGTCGGACTTTGATGGGTGAGTTTCTAGGTGTATTTCGTCCCGCTGAATCTGAAAATCCAAACGTTGATGAGCAAAAATGTGCTTGGAAAAAAGTTATTTCGCATGGTACGAAAAAGAGATGATCGAAAACATCTGTCTCCAGAATCGAAATCGAACTTTAATGGGTGAGTTTCTAGGTGTATTTTGACCCGCTGAATCCACAAATCCAACCTTCGATACACGAAAATACACCTGGAAAGAAGTTATTTCGCATGGTACGAAAAAGAGATGATCGAAAATATTTTTTTTCAGAATCAAAGTCGGACTTTGATGGGTGAGTTTCTAGGTGTATTTCGTCCCGCTGAATCTGAAAATCCAAACTTTGATGAGCAAAAATGTGCTTGGAAAAAAGTTATTTCGCATGGTACGAAAAAGAGATGATCGAAAATATCTGTCTCCAGAATCGAAATCGAACTTTAATGGGTGAGTTTCTAGGTGTATTTTGACCCGCTGAATCCACAAATCCAACCTTCGATTGACGAAAATACACCTGGAATGAAGTTATTTCGCATGGTACGAAAAAAAGATGATCGAAAATATTTTTTTCCAGAACCGAAATTGAACTTCAATGGGTGAGTTTCTAGGTGTATTTTGACCCGCTGAATCCAAAAATCCAACCTGTGATACACGAAAATCTACCTGGAAAGAAGTTATTTCGCATGGTACGAAAAGGAGATGATCGAAAATATCTGTCTCCAGAATCGGAATCGAACTTCGATGGGTGAGTTTCTAGGTGTATTTTGACCCGCTGAATCCGAAAATCCAACCTTTTATGACCAAAAATATGCTTGCAAAAAAGTCATTTCGCATGGTACGAAAAAGAGATGATCGAAAATATTTTTTTTCAGAATCGAAATCGGACTTTAATGGGTGAGTTTCTAGGTGTATTCCGAACCGCTGAATCCAAGAATCCGACCTCTTATGACCAAAAATATGCTTGGAAAAAAGTTATTTCGCATTGTACGAAAAAGAGATGATCGAAAATATTTTTTTTCAGAATCAAAATCGGACTTTGATGGGTGAATATCTAGGTGTAATTCGACTCGCTGAATCCGAAAATCCAACCTTTGATGACCAAAAATATGCTTGGAAAAAAGTTATTTCGCATGGTACGAAAAAGAGATGATCGAAAATATCTGTCTCCAGAATCGAAATCGAACTTTGATGGGTGGGTTTATATGTGTATTTTGACCCGCTGAATCCGAAAATTCAAGCTTTGATGACCAAAAATATGCTTGGAAAAAAGTTATTTCGCATGGTACGAAAAAGAGATGATCGACAATATTTTTTTTCAGAATCAGAGTCGGACTTTGATGGGTGAGTTTCTAGGTGTATTTTGTCACGCTGAATCCGAAAATCCAAACTTTGATGAGCGAAAATATGCGTGGAAAAAAGTTATTTCGCATGGTACGAAAAGGAGATGATCGAAAATATCTGTCTCCAGAATCGGAATCGAACTTCGATGGGTGAGTTTCTAGGTGTATTTTGTCACGCTGAATCCGAAAATCCAAACTTTGATGAGCGCAAATATGCGTGGAAAAAAGTCATTTCGCATGGTACGAAAAGGAGATGATCGAAAATATTTTTTTTCAGAATCAAAATCGGACTTTGATGGGTGAATATCTAGGTGTAATTCGACTCGCTGAATCCGAAAATCCAACCTTTGATGAGCGAAAATATGCGTGGAAAAAAGTCATTTCGCATGGTACGAAAAGGAGATGATCGAAAATATTTTTTTTCAGAATCAAAATCGGACTTTGATGGGTGAATATCTAGGTGTAATTCGACTCGCTGAATCCGAAAATCCAACCTTTGATGACCAAAAATATGCTTGGAAAAAAGTTATTTCGCATGGTACGAAAAAGAGATGATCGAAAATATCTGTCTCCAGAATCGAAATCGAACTTTGATGGGTGGGTTTATATGTGTATTTTGACCCGCTGAATCCGAAAATTCAAGCTTTGATGACCAAAAATATGCTTGGAAAAAAGTTATTTCGCATGGTACGAAAAAGAGATGATCGACAATATTTTTTTTCAGAATCAAAGTCGGACTTTGATGGGTGAGTTTATAGGTGTATTTTGACCCGCTGAATCCAAAAATCCAACCTTTGATGCACGAAAATACACCTGGTAAGAAGTTATTGCGCATGGTACGAAAAAGAGATGATCGAGAATACTTTTTTCCAGAACCGAAATCGAACTCTAATGGGTGAGTTTCTAGGTGTATTTTGACCCGCTGGATCCAAAAATCCAACCTTTGATACACGAAAATACACCTGGAAAGAAGTTATTTCGCATGGTACGAAAAAGAGATGATCGCAAATATTTATTTCCAGAACCGAAATCGAACTTTAATGGGTGAGTTTCTAGGTGTATTTTGACCCGCTGAATCCAAAAATCCAACCTTCGGTACACGAAAATACACCTGGAAAGAAGTTATTCCGCATGGTACGAAAAAGAGATGATCGAAAATATTTTTTTCCAGAACCGAAATCGAACTTAATTGGGTGAGTTTCTAGGTGTATTTCGACCCGCTGAATCCGAAAATCCAACCTTTGATGACCAAAAATATGATTGGAAAAAAGTTATTTCGCATGGTACGAAAAAGAAATGATCGGAAATATCTGTCTCCAGAATCGGAATCGAACTTTGATGGGTGTGTTTATAGGTGTATTTTGACCCGCTGAATCCGGAAATCCAACCTCTGATGACCAAAAATATGCTTGCAAAAAAGTCATTCCGCATGGTACGAAAAAGAGATGATCGAAAATATTTTTTTCAGAATAGAAATCGGACTTTAATGGGTGAGTTTCTAGGTGTATTCCGACCCGCTGAATCCAAGAATCCAACCTCTTATGACCAAAAATATGCTTGGAAAAAAGTTATTTCGCATTGTACGAAAAAGAGATGATCGAAAATATTTTTTTTCAGAATCAAAGTCGGACTTTGATGGGTGAGTTTCTAGGTGTATTTTGTCACGCTGAATCCGAAAATCCAAACTTTGATGAGCAAAAATATGCGTGGAAAAAAATTATTTCGCATGGTACGAAAAGGAGATGATCGAAAATATCTGTCTCCAGAATCGAAATCGAACTTTAATGGGTGAGTTTCTAGGTGTATTTTGACCCGCTGAATCCAAAAATCCAACCTTCGATTGACGAAAATACACCTGGAAAGAAGTTATTCCGCATGGTACGAAAAAAAGACGATCGAAAATATTTTTTTCCAGAACCGAAATTGAACTTCAATGGGTGAGTTTCTAGGTGTATTTTGACCCGCTGAATCCAAAAATCCAACCTTTGATACACGAAAATACACCTGGAAAGAAGTTATTTCGCATGGTACGAAAAAGAGATGATCGAAAATATTTTTTTTCAGAATCAAAGTCGGACTTTGATGGGTGAGTTTCTAGGTGTATTTCGTCCCGCTGAATCTGAAAATCCAAACTTTGATGAGCAAAAATGTGCTTGGAAAAAAGTTATTTCGCATGGTACGAAAAAGAGATGATCGAAAATATCTGTCTCCAGAATCGAAATCGAACTTTAATGGGTGAGTTTCTAGGTGTATTTTGACCCGCTGAATCCACAAATCCAACCTTCGATTGACGAAAATACACCTGGAAAGAAGTTATTTCGCATGGTACGAAAAAAAGATGATCGAAAATATTTTTTTCCAGAACCGAAATTGAACTTCAATGGGTGAGTTTCTAGGTGTATTTTGACCCGCTGAATCCAAAAATCCAACCTTTGATACACGAAAATACACCTGGAAAGAAGTTATTTCGCATGGTACGAAAAGGAGATGATCGAAAATATCTGTCTCCAGAATCGGAATCGAACTTCGATGGGTGAGTTTCTAGGTGTACTTTGACCCGCTGAATCCGAAAATCCAACCTTTGATGACCAAAAATATGCTTGCAAAAAAGTCATTTCGCATGGTACGAAAAAGAGATGATCGAAAATATTTTTTTTCAGAATCGAAATCGGACTTTAATGGGTGAGTTTCTAGGTGTATTCCGAACCGCTGAATCCAAGAATCCGACCTCTTATGACCAAAAATATGCTTGGAAAAAAGGTATTTCGCATTGTACGAAAAAGAGATGATCGAAAATATTTATTTCCAGAACCGAAATCGAACTTTAATGGGTGAGTTTCTAGGTGTATTTTGACCCGCTGAATCCAAAAATCCAACCTTCGATACACGAAAATACACCTGGAAAGAAGTTATTCCGCATGGTACGAAAAAGAGATGATCGAAAATATTTTTTTCCAGAACCGAAATCGAACTTAATTGGGTGAGTTTCTAGGTGTATTCCGACCCGCTGAATCCGAAAATCCAACCTTTGATGACCAAAAATATGATTGGAAAAAAGTTATTTCGCATGGTACGAAAAAGAAATGATCGGAAATATCTGTCTCCAGAATCGGAATCGAACTTTGATGGGTGGGTTTATAGGTGTATTTTGACCCGCTGAATCCGGAAATCCAACCTCTGATGACCAAAAATATGCTTGCAAAAAAGTCATTCCGCATGGTACGAAAAAGAGATGATCGAAAATATTTTTTTCAGAATCGAAATCGGACTTTAATGGGTGAGTTTCTAGGTGTATTCCGACCCGCTGAATCCAAGAATCCAACCTCTTATGACCAAAAATATGCTTGGAAAAAAGTTATTTCGCATTGTACGAAAAAGAGATGATCGAAAATATTTTTTTTCAGAATCAAAGTCGGACTTTGATGGGTGAGTTTCTAGGTGTATTTTGTCACGCTGAATCCGAAAATCCAAACTTTGATGAGCAAAAATATGCGTGGAAAAAAATTATTTCGCATGGTACGAAAAGGAGATGATCGAAAATATCTGTCTCCAGAATCGAAATCGAACTTTAATGGGTGAGTTTCTAGGTGTATTTTGACCCGCTGAATCCAAAAATCTAACCTTCGATTGACGAAAATACACCTGGAAAGAAGTTATTCCGCATGGTACGAAAAAAAGACGATCGAAAATATTTTTTTCCAGAACCGAAATTGAACTTCAATGGGTGAGTTTCTAGGTGTATTTTGACCCGCTGAATCCAAAAATCCAACCTTTGATACACGAAAATACACCTGGAAAGAAGTTATTTCGCATGGTACGAAAAAGAGATGATCGAAAATATTTTTTTTCAGAATCAAAGTCGGACTTTGATGGGTGAGTTTCTAGGTGTATTTCGTCCCGCTGAATCTGAAAATCCAAACTTTGATGAGCAAAAATGTGCTTGGAAAAAAGTTACTTCGCATGGTACGAAAAAGAGATGATCGAAAATATCTGTCTCCAGAATCGAAATCGAACTTTAATGGGTGAGTTTCTAGGTGTATTTTGACCCGCTGAATCCACAAATCCAACCTTCGATTGACGAAAATACACCTGGAAAGAAGTTATTTCGCATGGTACGAAAAAAAGATGATCGAAAATATTTTTTTCCAGAACCGAAATTGAACTTCAATGGGTGAGTTTCTAGGTGTATTTTGACCCGCTGAATCCAAAAATCCAACCTTTGATACACGAAAATACACCTGGTAAGAAGTTATTGCGCATGGTACGAAAAAGAGATGGACGAAAATACTTTTTTCCAGAACCGAAATCGAACTCTAATGGGTGAGTTTCTAGGTGTATTTTGACCCGCTGAATCCAAAAATCCAACCTTTGATACACGAAAATACACCTGGAAAGAAGTTATTTCGCATGGTACGAAAAAGAGATGATCGCAAATATTTATTTCCAGAACCGAAATCGAACTTTAATGGGTGAGTTTCTAGGTGTATTTTGACCCGCTGAATCCAAAAATCCAACCTTCGATACACGAAAATACACCTGGAAAGAAGTTATTCCGCATGGTACGAAAAAGAGATGATCGAAAATATTTTTTTCCAGAACCGAAATCGAACTTAATTGGGTGAGTTTCTAGGTGTTTTTCGACCCGCTGAATCCGAAAATCCAACCTTTGATGACCAAAAATATGATTGGAAAAAAGTTATTTCGCATGGTACGAAAAAGAAATGATCGGAAATATCTGTCTCCAGAATCGGAATCGAACTTTGATGGGTGGGTTTATAGGTGTATTTTGACCCGCTGAATCCGGAAATCCAACCTTTGATGACCAAAAATATGCTTGCAAAAAAGTCATTCCGCATGATACGAAAAAGAGATGATCGAAAATATTTTTTTCAGAATCGAAATCGGACTTTAATGGGTGAGTTTCTAGGTGTATTCCGACCCGCTGAATCCAAGAATCCAACCTCTTATGACCAAAAATATGCTTGGAAAAAAGTTATTTCGCATTGTACGAAAAGGAGATGATCGAAAATATCTGTCTCCAGAATCGAAATCGAACTTTAATGGGTGAGTTTCTAGGTGTATTTTGACCCGCTGAATCCAAAAATCCAACCTTCGATTGAAGAAAATACACCTGGAAAGAAGTTATTTCGCATGGTACGAAAAAAAGACGATCGAAAATATTTTTTTCCAGAATCAAAGTCGGACTTTGATGGGTGAGTTTCTAGGTGTATTTCGTCCCGCTGAATCTGAAAATCCAAACGTTGATGAGCAAAAATGTGCTTGGAAAAAAGTTATTTCGCATGGTACGAAAAAGAGATGATCGAAAACATCTGTCTCCAGAATCGAAATCGAACTTTAATGGGTGAGTTTCTAGGTGTATTTTGACCCGCTGAATCCACAAATCCAACCTTCGATACACGAAAATACACCTGGAAAGAAGTTATTTCGCATGGTACGAAAAAGAGATGATCGAAAATATTTTTTTTCAGAATCAAAGTCGGACTTTGATGGGTGAGTTTCTAGGTGTATTTCGTCCCGCTGAATCTGAAAATCCAAACTTTGATGAGCAAAAATGTGCTTGGAAAAAAGTTATTTCGCATGGTACGAAAAAGAGATGATCGAAAATATCTGTCTCCAGAATCGAAATCGAACTTTAATGGGTGAGTTTCTAGGTGTATTTTGACCCGCTGAATCCACAAATCCAACCTTCGATTGACGAAAATACACCTGGAATGAAGTTATTTCGCATGGTACGAAAAAAAGATGATCGAAAATATTTTTTTCCAGAACCGAAATTGAACTTCAATGGGTGAGTTTCGAGGTGTATTTTGACCCGCTGAATCCAAAAATCCAACCTGTGATACACGAAAATACACCTGGAAAGAAGTTATTTCGCATGGTACGAAAAGGAGATGATCGAAAATATCTGTCTCCAGAATCGGAATCGAACTTCGATGGGTGAGTTTCTAGGTGTATTTTGACCCGCTGAATCCGAAAATCCAACCTTTGATGACCAAAAATATGCTTGCAAAAAAGTCATTTCGCATGGTACGAAAAAGAGATGATCGAAAATATTTTTTTTCAGAATCGAAATCGGACTTTAATGGGTGAGTTTCTAGGTGTATTCCGAACCGCTGAATCCAAGAATCCGACCTCTTATGACCAAAAATATGCTTGGAAAAAAGTTATTTCGCATTGTACGAAAAAGAGATGATCGAAAATATTTTTTTTCAGAATCAAAATCGGACTTTGATGGGTGAATATCTAGGTGTAATTCGACTCGCTGAATCCGAAAATCCAACCTTTGATGACCAAAAATATGCTTGGAAAAAAGTTATTTCGCATGGTACGAAAAAGAGATGATCGAAAATATCTGTCTCCAGAATCGAAATCGAACTTTGATGGGTGGGTTTATATGTGTATTTTGACCCGCTGAATCCGAAAATTCAAGCTTTGATGACCAAAAATATGCTTGGAAAAAAGTTATTTCGCATGGTACGAAAAAGAGATGATCGACAATATTTTTTCTCAGAATCAGAGTCGGACTTTGATGGGTGAGTTTCTAGGTGTATTTTGTCACGCTGAATCCGAAAATCCAAACTTTGATGAGCGAAAATATGCGTGGAAAAAAGTTATTTCGCATGGTACGAAAAGGAGATGATCGAAAATATCTGTCTCCAGAATCGGAATCGAACTTCGATGGGTGAGTTTCTAGGTGTATTTTGACCCGCTGAATCCGAAAATCCAACCTTTGATGACCAAAAATATGCTTGCAAAAAAGTCATTTCGCATGGTACGAAAAGGAGATGATCGAAAATATTTTTTTTCAGAATCAAAATCGGACTTTGATGGGTGAATATCTAGGTGTAATTCGACTCGCTGAATCCGAAAATCCAACCTTTGATGACCAAAAATATGCTTGGAAAAAAGTTATTTCGCATGGTACGAAAAAGAGATGATCGAAAATATCTGTCTCCAGAATCGAAATCGAACTTTGATGGGTGGGTTTATATGTGTATTTTGACCCGCTGAATCCGAAAATTCAAGCTTTGATGACCAAAAATATGCTTGGAAAAAAGTTATTTCACATGGTACGAAAAAGAGATGATCGACAATATTTTTTTTCAGAATCAAAGTCGGACTTTGATGGGTGAGTTTCTAGGTGTATTTTGTCACGCTGAATCCGAAAATCCAAACTTTGATGAGCAAAAATATGCGTGGAAAAAAGTTATTTCGCATGGTACGAAAAAGAGATGATCGAAAATATCTGTCTCCAGAATCGGAATCGAACTTTGATGGGTGAGTTTATAGGTGTATTTTGACCCGCTGAATCCAAAAATCCAACCTTTGATGCACGAAAATACACCTGGTAAGAAGTTATTGCGCATGGTACGAAAAAGAGATGATCGAGAATACTTTTTTCCAGAACCGAAATCGAACTCTAATGGGTGAGTTTCTAGGTGTATTTTGACCCGCTGGATCCAAAAATCCAACCTTTGATACACGAAAATACACCTGGAAAGAAGTTATTTCGCATGGTACGAAAAAGAGATGATCGCAAATATTTATTTCCAGAACCGAAATCGAACTTTAATGGGTGAGTTTCTAGGTGTATTTTGACCCGCTGAATCCAAAAATCCAACCTTCGGTACACGAAAATACACCTGGAAAGAAGTTATTCCGCATGGTACGAAAAAGAGATGATCGAAAATATTTTTTTCCAGAACCGAAATCGAACTTAATTGGGTGAGTTTCTAGGTGTATTTCGACCCGCTGAATCCGAAAATCCAACCTTTGATGACCAAAAATATGATTGGAAAAAAGTTATTTCGCATGGTACGAAAAAGAAATGATCGGAAATATCTGTCTCCAGAATCGGAATCGAACTTTGATGGGTGGGTTTATAGGTGTATTTTGACCCGCTGAATCCGGAAATCCAACCTCTGATGACCAAAAATATGCTTGCAAAAAAGTCATTCCGCATGGTACGAAAAAGAGATGATCGAAAATATTTTTTTCAGAATAGAAATCGGACTTTAATGGGTGAGTTTCTAGGTGTATTCCGACCCGCTGAATCCAAGAATCCAACCTCTTATGACCAAAAATATGCTTGGAAAAAAGTTATTTCGCATTGTACGAAAAAGAGATGATCGAAAATATTTTTTTTCAGAATCAAAGTCGGACTTTGATGGGTGAGTTTCTAGGTGTATTTTGTCACGCTGAATCCGAAAATCCAAACTTTGATGAGCAAAAATATGCGTGGAAAAAAATTATTTCGCATGGTACGAAAAGGAGATGATCGAAAATATCTGTCTCCAGAATCGAAATCGAACTTTAATGGGTGAGTTTCTAGGTGTATTTTGACCCGCTGAATCCAAAAATCCAACCTTCGATTGACGAAAATACACCTGGAAAGAAGTTATTCCGCATGGTACGAAAAAAAGACGATCGAAAATATTTTTT
The DNA here is from genome assembly GCA_963170745.1 of Phymatocera aterrima. NCBI lineage: Eukaryota > Metazoa > Arthropoda > Insecta > Hymenoptera > Tenthredinidae > Phymatocera > Phymatocera aterrima. The sequence continues at coordinate 932,632 of CAUJGY010000082.1, forward strand.
TCCAGAACCGAAATTGAACTTCAATGGGTGAGTTTCTAGGTGTATTTTGACCCGCTGAATCCAAAAATCCAACCTTTGATACACGAAAATACACCTGGAAAGAAGTTATTTCGCATGGTACGAAAAAGAGATGATCGAAAATATTTTTTTTCAGAATCAAAGTCGGACTTTGATGGGTGAGTTTCTAGGTGTATTTCGTCCCGCTGAATCTGAAAATCCAAACTTTGATGAGCAAAAATGTGCTTGGAAAAAAGTTATTTCGCATGGTACGAAAAAGAGATGATCGAAAATATCTGTCTCCAGAATCGAAATCGAACTTTAATGGGTGAGTTTCTAGGTGTATTTTGACCCGCTGAATCCACAAATCCAACCTTCGATTGACGAAAATACACCTGGAAAGAAGTTATTTCGCATGGTACGAAAAAAAGATGATCGAAAATATTTTTTTCCAGAACCGAAATTGAACTTCAATGGGTGAGTTTCTAGGTGTATTTTGACCCGCTGAATCCAAAAATCCAACCTTTGATACACGAAAATACACCTGGAAAGAAGTTATTTCGCATGGTACGAAAAGGAGATGATCGAAAATATCTGTCTCCAGAATCGGAATCGAACTTCGATGGGTGAGTTTCTAGGTGTACTTTGACCCGCTGAATCCGAAAATCCAACCTTTGATGACCAAAAATATGCTTGCAAAAAAGTCATTTCGCATGGTACGAAAAAGAGATGATCGAAAATATTTTTTTTCAGAATCGAAATCGGACTTTAATGGGTGAGTTTCTAGGTGTATTCCGAACCGCTGAATCCAAGAATCCGACCTCTTATGACCAAAAATATGCTTGGAAAAAAGGTATTTCGCATTGTACGAAAAAGAGATGATCGAAAATATTTTTTTTCAGAATCAAAATCGGACTTTGATGGGTGAATATCTAGGTGTAATTCGACTCGCTGAATCCGAAAATCCAACCTTTGATGACCAAAAATATGCTTGGAAAAAAGTTATTTCGCATGGTACGAAAAAGAGATGATCGAAAATATCTGTCTCCAGAATCGAAATCGAACTTTGATGGGTGGGTTTATATGTGTATTTTGACCCGCTGAATCCGAAAATTCAAGCTTTGATGACCAAAAATATGCTTGGAAAAAAGTTATTTCGCATGGTACGAAAAAGAGATGATCGAAAATATTTTTTTCCAGAACCGAAATCGAACTTAATTGGGTGAGTTTCTAGGTGTATTTCGACCCGCTGAATCCGAAAATCCAACCTTTGATGTCCAAAAATATGCTTGGAAAAAAGTTATTTCGCATGGTACGAAAAAGAGATGATCGAAAATATCTGTCTCCAGAATCGGAATCGAACTACGATGTGTGCGTTTCTAGGTGTAATTCGACTCGCTGAATCCGAAAATCCAACCTTTGATGACCAAAAATATGCTTGGAAAGAAGTTATTTCGCATGGTACGACAAAGAGATGATCGAAAATATTTTTTTTCAGAATCGAAATCGGACTTTGATGGGTGAGTTTCTAGGTGTAATTCGACTCGCTGAATCCGAAAATCCAACCTTAGATGACCAAAAATATGTTCGGAAAAAAGTTATTTCGCATGGTACAAAAAAGAGATGATCGACAATATTTTTTTTCAGAATCAAAGTCGGACTTTGATGGGTGAGTTTCTAGGTGTATTTTGTCACGCTGAATCCGAAAATCCAAACTTTGATGAGCAAAAATATGCGTGGAAAAAAGTTATTTCGCATGGTACGAAAAAGAGATGATCGAAAATATCTGTCTCCAGAATCGGAATCGAACTTTAATGGGTGAGTTTATAGGTGTATTTTGACCCGCTGAATCCAAAAATCCAACCTTTGATGCACGAAAATACACCTGGTAAGAAGTTATTGCGCATGGTACGAAAAAGAGATGATCGAAAATACTTTTTTCCAGAACCGAAATCGAACTCTAATGGGTGAGTTTCTAGGTGTATTTTGACCCGCTGAATCCAAAAATCCAACCTTTGATACACGAAAATACACCTGGAAAGAAGTTATTTCGCATGGTACGAAAAAGAGATGATCGCAAATATTTATTTCCAGAACCGAAATCGAACTTTAATGGGTGAGTTTCTAGGTGTATTTTGACCCGCTGAATCCAAAAATCCAACCTTCGATACACGAAAATACACCTGGAAAGAAGTTATTCCGCATGGTACGAAAAAGAGATGATCGAAAATATTTTTTTCCAGAACCGAAATCGAACTTAATTGGGTGAGTTTCTAGGTGTTTTTCGACCCGCTGAATCCGAAAATCCAACCTTTGATGACCAAAAATATGATTGGAAAAAAGTTATTTCGCATGGTACGAAAAAGAAATGATCGGAAATATCTGTCTCCAGAATCGGAATTGAACTTTGATGGGTGGGTTTATAGGTGTATTTTGACCCGCTGAATCCGGAAATCCAACCTTTGATGACCAAAAATATGCTTGCAAAAAAGTCATTCCGCATGGTACGAAAAAGAGATGATCGAAAATATTTTTTTCAGAATCGAAATCGGACTTCAATGAGTGAGTTTCTAGGTGTATTCCGACCCGCTGAATCCAAGAATCCAACCTCTTATGACCAAAAATATGCTGGGAAAAAAGTTATTTCGCATTGTACGAAAAGGAGATGATCGAAAATATCTGTCTCCAGAATCGAAATCGAACTTTAATGGGTGAGTTTCTAGGTGTATTTTGACCCGCTGAATCCAAAAATCCAACCTTCGATTGAAGAAAATACACCTGGAAAGAAGTTATTTCGCATGGTACGAAAAAAAGACGATCGAAAATATTTTTTTCCAGAACCGAAATTGAACTTCAATGGGTGAGTTTCTAGGTGTATTTTGACCCGCTGAATCCAAAAATCCAACCTTTGATACACGAAAATACACCTGGAAAGAAGTTATTCCGCATGGTACGAAAAAGAGATGATCGAAAATATTTTTTTCCAGAACCGAAATCGAACTTAATTGGGTGAGTTTCTAGGTGTATTTCGACCCGCTGAATCCGAAAATCCAACCTTTGATGACCAAAAATATGATTGGAAAAAAGTTATTTCGCATGGTACGAAAAAGAAATGATCGGAAATATCTGTCTCCAGAATCGGAATCGAACTTTGATGGGTGGGTTTATAGGTGTATTTTGACCCGCTGAATCCGGAAATCCAACCTCTGATGACCAAAAATATGCTTGCAAAAAAGTCATTCCGCATGGTACGAAAAAGAGATGATCGAAAATATTTTTTTCAGAATCGAAATCGGACTTTAATGGGTGAGTTTCTAGGTGTATTCCGACCCGCTGAATCCAAGAATCCAACCTCTTATGACCAAAAATATGCTTGGAAAAAAGTTATTTCGCATTGTACGAAAAGGAGATGATCGAAAATATCTGTCTCCAGAATCGAAATCGAACTTTAATGGGTGAGTTTCTAGGTGTATTTTGACCCGCTGAATCCAAAAATCCAACCTTCGATTGACGAAAATACACCTGGAAAGAAGTTATTCCGCATGGTACGAAAAAAAGACGATCGAAAATATTTTTTTCCAGAACCGAAATTGAACTTCAATGGGTGAGTTTCTAGGTGTATTTTGACCCGCTGAATCCAAAAATCCAACCTTCGATTGACGAAAATACACCTGGAAAGAAGTTATTCCGCATGGTACGAAAAAAAGACGATCGAAAATATTTTTTTCCAGAACCGAAATTGAACTTCAATGTGTGAGTTTCTAGGTGTATTTTGACCCGCTGAATCCAAAAATCCAACCTTTGATACACGAAAATACACCTGGAAAGAAGTTATTTCGCATGGTACGAAAAAGAGATGATCGAAAATATTTTTTTTCAGAATCAAAGTCGGACTTTGATGGGTGAGTTTCTAGGTGTATTTCGTCCCGCTGAATCTGAAAATCCAAACTTTGATGAGCAAAAATGTGCTTGGAAAAAAGTTATTTCGCATGGTACGAAAAAGAGATGATCGAAAATATCTGTCTCCAGAATCGAAATCGAACTTTAATGGGTGAGTTTCTAGGTGTATTTTGACCCGCTGAATCCACAAATCCAACCTTCGATTGACGAAAATACACCTGGAAAGAAGTTATTTCGCATGGTACGAAAAAAAGATGATCGAAAATATTTTTTTCCAGAACCGAAATTGAACTTCAATGGGTGAGTTTCTAGGTGTATTTTGACCCGCTGAATCCAAAAATCCAACCTTTGATACACGAAAATACACCTGGAAAGAAGTTATTTCGCATGGTACGAAAAGGAGATGATCGAAAATATCTGTCTCCAGAATCGGAATTGAACTTCGATGGGTGAGTTTCTAGGTGTACTTTGACCCGCTGAATCCGAAAATCCAACCTTTGATGACCAAAAATATGCTTGCAAAAAAGTCATTTCGCATGGTACGAAAAAGAGATGATCGAAAATATTTTTTTTCAGAATCGAAATCGGACTTTAATGGGTGAGTTTCTAGGTGTATTCCGAACCGCTGAATCCAAGAATCCGACCTCTTATGACCAAAAATATGCTTGGAAAAAAGGTATTTCGCATTGTACGAAAAAGAGATGATCGAAAATATTTTTTTTCAGAATCAAAATCGGACTTTGATGGGTGAATATCTAGGTGTAATTCGACTCGCTGAATCCGAAAATCCAACCTTTGATGACCAAAAATATGCTTGGAAAAAAGTTATTTCGCATGGTACGAAAAAGAGATGATCGAAAATATCTGTCTCCAGAATCGAAATCGAACTTTGATGGGTGGGTTTATATGTGTATTTTGACCCGCTGAATCCGAAAATTCAAGCTTTGATGACCAAAAATATGCTTGGAAAAAAGTTATTTCGCATGGTACGAAAAAGAGATGATCGAAAATATTTTTTTCCAGAACCGAAATCGAACTTAATTGGGTGAGTTTCTAGGTGTATTTCGACCCGCTGAATCCGAAAATCCAACCTTTGATGTCCAAAAATATGCTTGGAAAAAAGTTATTTCGCATGGTACGAAAAAGAGATGATCGAAAATATCTGTCTCCAGAATCGGAATCGAACTACGATGTGTGAGTTTCTAGGTGTAATTCGACTCGCTGAATCCGAAAATCCAACCTTTGATGACCAAAAATATGCTTGGAAAGAAGTTATTTCGCATGGTACGACAAAGAGATGATCGAAAATATTTTTTTTCAGAATCAAAATCGGACTTTGATGGGTGAGTTTCTAGGTGTAATTCGACTCGCTGAATCCGAAAATCCAACCTTAGATGACCAAAAATATGCTTGGAAAAAAGTTATTTCGCATGGTACAAAAAAGAGATGATCGACAATATTTTTTTTCAGAATCAAAGTCGGACTTTGATGGGTGAGTTTCTAGGTGTATTTTGTCACGCTGAATCCGAAAATCCAAACTTTGATGAGCAAAAATATGCGTGGAAAAAAGTTATTTCGCATGGTACGAAAAAGAGATGATCGAAAATATCTGTCTCCAGAATCGGAATCGAACTTTAATGGGTGAGTTTATAGGTGTATTTTGACCCGCTGAATCCAAAAATCCAACCTTTGATGCACGAAAATACACCTGGTAAGAAGTTATTGCGCATGGTACGAAAAAGAGATGATCGAAAATACTTTTTTCCAGAACCGAAATCGAACTCTAATGGGTGAGTTTCTAGGTGTATTTTGACCCGCTGAATCCAAAAATCCAACCTTTGATACACGAAAATACACCTGGAAAGAAGTTATTTCGCATGGTACGAAAAAGAGATGATCGCAAATATTTATTTCCAGAACCGAAATCGAACTTTAATGGGTGAGTTTCTAGGTGTATTTTGACCCGCTGAATCCAAAAATCCAACCTTCGATACACGAAAATACACCTGGAAAGAAGTTATTCCGCATGGTACGAAAAAGAGATGATCGAAAATATTTTTTTCCAGAACCGAAATCGAACTTAATTGGGTGAGTTTCTAGGTGTTTTTCGACCCGCTGAATCCGAAAATCCAACCTTTGATGACCAAAAATATGATTGGAAAAAAGTTATTTCGCATGGTACGAAAAAGAAATGATCGGAAATATCTGTCTCCAGAATCGGAATCGAACTTTGATGGGTGGGTTTATAGGTGTATTTTGACCCGCTGAATCCGGAAATCCAACCTTTGATGACCAAAAATATGCTTGCAAAAAAGTCATTCCGCATGGTACGAAAAAGAGATGATCGAAAATATTTTTTTCAGAATCGAAATCGGACTTTAATGAGTGAGTTTCTAGGTGTATTCCGACCCGCTGAATCCAAGAATCCAACCTCTTATGACCAAAAATATGCTGGGAAAAAAGTTATTTCGCATTGTACGAAAAGGAGATGATCGAAAATATCTGTCTCCAGAATCGAAATCGAACTTTAATGGGTGAGTTTCTAGGTGTATTTTGACCCGCTGAATCCAAAAATCCAACCTTCGATTGAAGAAAATACACCTGGAAAGAAGTTATTTCGCATGGTACGAAAAAAAGACGATCGAAAATATTTTTTTCCAGAACCGAAATTGAACTTCAATGGGTGAGTTTCTAGGTGTATTTTGACCCGCTGAATCCAAAAATCCAACCTTTGATACACGAAAATACACCTGGAAAGAAGTTATTTCGCATGGTACGAAAAGGAGATGATCGAAAATATCTGTCTCCAGAATCGGAATCGAACTTCGATGGGTGAGTTTCTAGGTGTATTTTGACCCGCTGAATCCAAAAATCCAAACTTTGATACACGAAAATACACCTGGAAAGAAGTTATTTCGCATGGTACGAAAAAGAGATGATCGCAAATATTTATTTCCAGAACCGAAATCGAACTTTGATGAGTGAGTTTCTAGGTGTATTTTGACCCGCTGAATCCAAAATCCCAACCTTTGATACACGAAAATACACCTCGAAAGAAGTTATTGCGCATGGTACGAAAAAGAGATGATCGAAAATATTTATTTCCAGAACCGAAATCGAACTTTAATGGGTGAGTTCCTAGGTGTATTGTGACCCGCTGAATCCAAAAATCCAACCCTCGATACACGAAAATACACCTGCAAAGAAGTTATTCCGCATAGTACGAAAAAGAGATGATCGAAAATATTTTTTTTCAGAATCAAAGTCGGACTTTGATGGGTGAGTTTCTAGGTGTATTTCGACCCGCTGAATCCGGAAATCCAACCTTTGATGACAAAAAATATGCTTGCAAAAAAGTCATTTCGCATGGTACGAAAAAGAGATGATCGAAAATATTTTTTTTCAGAATCGAGATCGGACTTTAATGGGTGAGTTTCTAGGTGTATTCCGAACCGCTGAATCCAAGAATCCAACCTCTTATAACCAAAAATATGCTTGGAAAAAAGTTATTTCGCATTGTACGAAAAAGAGATGATCGAAAATATTTTTCTTCACAATCAAAATCGGACTTTGATGGGTGAATATCTAGGTGTAATTCGACTCGCTGAATCCGAAAATCCAACCTTTGATGACCAAAAATATGCTTGGAAAAAAGTTATTTCGCATGGTACGAAAAAGAGATGATCGAAAATATCTGTCTCCAGAATCGAAATTGAACTTTGATGGGTGGGTTTATATGTGTATTTTGACCCGCTGAATCCGAAAATTCAAGCTTTGATGACCAAAAATATGCTTGGAAAAAAGTTATTTCGCATGGTACGAAAAAGAGATGATCGACAATATTTTTTTTCAGAATCAAAGTCGGACTTTGATGGGTGAGTTTATAGGTGTATTTTGACCCGCTGAATCCAAAACTCCAACCTCTGATGCACGAAAATACACCTGAAAAGAAGTTATTGCGAATGGTACGAAAAAGAGATGATCGAAAATACTTTTTTCCAGAACCGGAATCGAACTCTAATGGGTGAGTTTCTAGGTGTATTTTGACCCGCTGAATTCAAAAATCCAACCTTTGATACACGAAAATACACCTGGAAAGAAGTTATTTCGCATGGTACGAAAAAGAGATGATCGAAAATATTTTTTTTCAGAATCGAAATCGGACTTTAATGGGTGAGTTTCTAGGTGTATTCCGAACCGCTGAATCCAAGAATCCAACCTCTTATGACCAAAAATATGCTTGGAAAAAAGTTATTTCGCATTGTACGAAAAAGAGATGATCGAAAATATTTTTTTTCAGAATCAAAATCGGACTTTGATGGGTGAATATCTAGGTGTAATTCGACTCGCTGAATCCGAAAATCCAACCTTTGATGACCAAAAATATGCTTGGAAAAAAGTTATTTCGCATGGTACGAAAAAGAGATGATCGAAAATATCTGTCTCCAGAATCGAAATCGAACTTTGATGGGTGGGTTTATATGTGTATTTTGACCCGCTGAATCCGAAAATTCAAGCTTTGATGACCAAAAATATGCTTGGAAAAAAGTTATTTCGCATGGTACGAAAAAGAGATGATCGACAATATTTTTTTTCAGAATCAGAGTCGGACTTTGATGGGTGAGTTTCTAGGTGTATTTTGTCACGCTGAATCCGAAAATCCAAACTTTGATGAGCGAAAATATGCGTGGAAAAAAGTTATTTCGCATGGTACGAAAAGGAGATGATCGAAAATATCTGTCTCCAGAATCGGAATCGAACTTCGATGGGTGAGTTTCTAGGTGTATTTTGACCCGCTGAATCCGAAAATCCAACCTTTGATGACCAAAAATATGCTTGCAAAAAAGTCATTTCGCATGGTACGAAAAGGAGATGATCGAAAATATTTTTTTTCAGAATCAAAATCGGACTTTGATGGGTGAATATCTAGGTGTAATTCGACTCGCTGAATCCGAAAATCCAACCTTTGATGACCAAAAATATGCTTGGAAAAAAGTTATTTCGCATGGTACGAAAAAGAGATGATCGAAAATATCTGTCTCCAGAATCGAAATCGAACTTTGACGGGTGGGTTTATATGTGTATTTTGACCCGCTGAATCCGAAAATTCAAGCTTTGATGACCAAAAATATGCTTGGAAAAAAGTTATTTCGCATGGTACGAAAAAGAGATGATCGACAATATTTTTTTTCAGAATCAAAGTCGGACTTTGATGGGTGAGTTTCTAGGTGTATTTTGTCACGCTGAATCCGAAAATCCAAACTTTGATGAGCAAAAATATGCGTGGAAAAAAGTTATTTCGCATGGTACGAAAAAGAGATGATCGAAAATATCTGTCTCCAGAATCGGAATCGAACTTTATTGGGTGAGTTTATAGGTGTATTTTGACCCGCTGAATCCAAAAATCCAACCTTTGATGCACGAAAATACACCTGGTAAGAAGTTATTGCGCATGGTACGAAAAAGAGATGATCGAGAATACTTTTTTCCAGAACCGAAATCGAACTCTAATGGGTGAGTTTCTAGGTGTATTTTGACCCGCTGAATCCAAAAATCCAACCTTTGATACACGAAAATACACCTGGAAAGAAGTTATTTCGCATGGTACGAAAAAGAGATGATCGCAAATATTTATTTCCAGAACCGAAATCGAACTTTAATGGGTGAGTTTCTAGGTGTATTTTGACCCGCTGAATCCAAAAATCCAACCTTCGGTACACGAAAATACACCTGGAAAGAAGTTATTCCGCATGGTACGAAAAAGAGATGATCGAAAATATTTTTTTCCAGAACCGAAATTGAACTTCAATGGGTGAGTTTCTAGGTGTATTTTGACCCGCTGAATCCAAAAATCCAACCTTCGATTGACGAAAATACACCTGGAAAGAAGTTATTCCGCATGGTACGAAAAAAAGACGATCGAAAATATTTTTTTCCAGAACCGAAATTGAACTTCAATGGGTGAGTTTCTAGGTGTATTTTGACCCGCTGAATCCAAAAATCCAACCTTTGATACACGAAAATACACCTGGAAAGAAGTTATTTCGCATGGTACGAAAAAGAGATGATCGAAAATATTTTTTTTCAGAATCAAAGTCGGACTTTGATGGGTGAGTTTCTAGGTGTATTTCGTCCCGCTGAATCTGAAAATCCAAACTTTGATGAGCAAAAATGTGCTTGGAAAAAAGTTATTTCGCATGGTACGAAAAAGAGATGATCGAAAATATCTGTCTCCAGAATCGAAATCGAACTTTAATGGGTGAGTTTCTAGGTGTATTTTGACCCGCTGAATCCACAAATCCAACCTTCGATTGACGAAAATACACCTGGAAAGAAGTTATTTCGCATGGTACGAAAAAAAGATGATCGAAAATATTTTTTTCCAGAACCGAAATTGAACTTCAATGGGTGAGTTTCTAGGTGTATTTTGACTCGCTGAATCCAAAAATCCAACCTTTGATACACGAAAATACACCTGGAAAGAAGTTATTTCGCATGGTACGAAAAGGAGATGATCGAAAATATCTGTCTCCAGAATCGGAATCGAACTTCGATGGGTGAGTTTCTAGGTGTACTTTGACCCGCTGAATCCGAAAATCCAACCTTTGATGACCAAAAATATGCTTGCAAAAAAGTCATTTCGCATGGTACGAAAAAGAGATGATCGAAAATATTTTTTTTCAGAATCGAAATCGGACTTTAATGGGTGAGTTTCTAGGTGTATTCCGAACCGCTGAATCCAAGAATCCAACCTCTTATGACCAAAAATATGCTTGGAAAAAAGTTATTTCGCATTGTACGAAAAAGAGATGATCGAAAATATTTTTTTTCAGAATCAAAATCGGACTTTGATGGGTGAATATCTAGGTGTAATTCGACTCGCTGAATCCGAAAATCCAACCTTTGATGACCAAAAATATGCTTGGAAAAAAGTTATTTCGCATGGTACGAAAAAGAGATGATCGAAAATATCTGTCTCCAGAATCGAAATCGAACTTTGATGGGTGGGTTTATATGTGTATTTTGACCCGCTGAATCCGAAAATTCAAGCTTTGATGACCAAAAATATGCTTGGAAAAAAGTTATTTCGCATGGTACGAAAAAGAGATGATCGACAATATTTTTTTTCAGAATCAGAGTCGGACTTTGATGGGTGAGTTTCTAGGTGTATTTTGTCACGCTGAATCCGAAAATCCAAACTTTGATGAGCGAAAATATGCGTGGAAAAAAGTTATTTCGCATGGTACGAAAAGGAGATGATCGAAAATATCTGTCTCCAGAATCGGAATCGAACTTCGATGGGTGAGTTTCTAGGTGTATTTTGACCCGCTGAATCCGAAAATCCAACCTTTGATGACCAAAAATATGCTTGCAAAAAAGTCATTTCGCATGGTACGAAAAGGAGATGATCGAAAATATTTTTTTTCAGAATCGAAATCGGACTTTAATGGGTGAGTTTCTAGGTGTATTCCGAACCGCTGAATCCAAGAATCCAACCTCTTATGACCAAAAATATGCTTGGAAAAAAGTTATTTCGCATTGTACGAAAAAGAGATGATCGAAAATATTTTTTTTCAGAATCAAAATCGGACTTTGATGGGTGAATATCTAGGTGTAATTCGACTCGCTGAATCCGAAAATCCAACCTTTGATGACCAAAAATATGCTTGGAAAAAAGTTATTTCGCATGGTACGAAAAAGAGATGATCGAAAATATCTGTCTCCAGAATCGAAATCGAACTTTGATGGGTGGGTTTATATGTGTATTTTGACCCGCTGAATCCGAAAATTCAAGCTTTGATGACCAAAAATATGCTTGGAAAAAAGTTATTTCGCATGGTACGAAAAAGAGATGATCGACAATATTTTTTTTCAGAATCAAAGTCGGACTTTGATGGGTGAGTTTCTAGGTGTATTTTGTCACGCTGAATCCGAAAATCCAAACTTTGATGAGCAAAAATATGCGTGGAAAAAAGTTATTTCGCATGGTACGAAAAAGAGATGATCGAAAATATCTGTCTCCAGAATCGGAATCGAACTTTAATGGGTGAGTTTATAGGTGTATTTTGACCCGCTGAATCCAAAAATCCAACCTTTGATGCACGAAAATACACCTGGTAAGAAGTTATTGCGCATGGTACGAAAAAGAGATGATCGAGAATACTTTTTTCCAGAACCGAAATCGAACTCTAATGGGTGAGTTTCTAGGTGTATTTTGACCCGCTGAATCCAAAAATCCAACCTTTGATACACGAAAATACACCTGGAAACAAGTTATTTCGCATGGTACGAAAAAGAGATGATCGCAAATATTTATTTCCAGAACCGAAATCGAACTTTAATGGGTGAGTTTCTAGGTGTATTTTGACCCGCTGAATCCAAAAATCCAACCTTCGGTACACGAAAATACACCTGGAAAGAAGTTATTCCGCATGGTACGAAAAAGAGATGATCGAAAATATTTTTTTCCAGAACCGAAATCGAACTTAATTGGGTGAGTTTCTAGGTGTATTTCGACCCGCTGAATCCGAAAATCCAACCTTTGATGACCAAAAATATGATTGGAAAAAAGTTATTTCGCATGGTACGAAAAAGAAATGATCGGAAATATCTGTCTCCAGAATCGGAATCGAACTTTGATGGGTGGGTTTATAGGTGTATTTTGACCCGCTGAATCCGGAAATCCAACCTCTGATGACCAAAAATATGCTTGCAAAAAAGTCATTCCGCATGGTACGAAAAAGAGATGATCGAAAATATTTTTTGCAGAATAGAAATCGGACTTTAATGGGTGAGTTTCTAGGTGTATTCCGACCCGCTGAATCCAAGAATCCAACCTCTTATGACCAAAAATATGCTTGGAAAAAAGTTATTTCGCATTGTACGAAAAAGAGATGATCGAAAATATTTTTTTTCAGAATCAAAGTCGGACTTTGATGGGTGAGTTTCTAGGTGTATTTTGTCACGCTGAATCCGAAAATCCAAACTTTGATGAGCAAAAATATGCGTGGAAAAAAATTATTTCGCATGGTACGAAAAGGAGATGATCGAAAATATCTGTCTCCAGAATCGAAATCGAACTTTAATGGGTGAGTTTCTAGGTGTATTTTGACCCGCTGAATCCAAAAATCCAACCTTCGATTGACGAAAATACACCTGGAAAGAAGTTATTCCGCATGGTTCGAAAAAAAGACGATCGAAAATATTTTTTTCCAGAACCGAAATTGAACTTCAATGGGTGAGTTTCTAGGTGTATTTTGACCCGCTGAATCCAAAAATCCAACCTTTGATACACGAAAATACACCTGGAAAGAAGTTATTTCGCATGGTACGAAAAAGAGATGATCGAAAATATTTTTTTTCAGAATCAAAGTCGGACTTTGATGGGTGAGTTTCTAGGTGTATTTCGTCCCGCTGAATCTGAAAATCCAAACTTTGATGAGCAAAAATGTGCTTGGAAAAAAGTTATTTCGCATGGTACGAAAAAGAGATGATCGAAAATATCTGTCTCCAGAATCGAAATCGAACTTTAATGGGTGAGTTTCTAGGTGTATTTTGACCCGCTGAATCCACAAATCCAACCTTCGATTGACGAAAATACACCTGGAAAGAAGTTATTTCGCATGGTACGAAAAAAAGATGATCGAAAATATTTTTTTCCAGAACCGAAATTGAACTTCAATGGGTGAGTTTCTAGGTGTATTTTGACCCGCTGAATCCAAAAATCCAACCTTTGATACACGAAAATACACCTGGAAAGAAGTTATTTCGCATGGTACGAAAAGGAGATGATCGAAAATATCTGTCTCCAGAATCGGAATCGAACTTCGATGGGTGAGTTTCTAGGTGTACTTTGACCCGCTGAATCCGAAAATCCAACCTTTGATGACCAAAAATATGCTTGCAAAAAAGTCATTTCGCATGGTACGAAAAAGAGATGATCGAAAATATTTTTTTTCAGAATCGAAATCGGACTTTAATGGGTGAGTTTCTAGGTGTATTCCGAACCGCTGAATCCAAGAATCCGACCTCTTATGACCAAAAATATGCTTGGAAAAAAGGTATTTCGCATTGTACGAAAAAGAGATGATCGAAAATATTTTTTTTCAGAATCAAAATCGGACTTTGATGGGTGAATATCTAGGTGTAATTCGACTCGCTGAATCCGAAAATCCAACCTTTGATGACCAAAAATATGCTTGGAAAAAAGTTATTTCGCATGGTACGAAAAAGAGATGATCGAAAATATCTGTCTCCAGAATCGAAATCGAACTTTGATGGGTGGGTTTATATGTGTATTTTGACCCGCTGAATCCGAAAATTCAAGCTTTGATGACCAAAAATATGCTTGGAAAAAAGTTATTTCGCATGGTACGAAAAAGAGATGATCGAAAATATTTTTTTTCAGAATCAGAGTCGGACTTTGATGGGTGAGTTTCTAGGTGTATTTTGTCACGCTGAATCCGAAAATCCAAACTTTGATGAGCGAAAATATGCGTGGAAAAAAGTTATTTCGCATGGTACGAAAAGGAGATGATCGAAAATATCTGTCTCCAGAATCGGAATCGAACTTCGATGGGTGAGTTTCTAGGTGTATTTTGACCCGCTGAATCCGAAAATCCAACCTTTGATGACCAAAAATATGCTTGCAAAAAAGTCATTTCGCATGGTACGAAAAGGAGATGATCGAAAATATTTTTTTTCAGAATCGAAATCGGACTTTAATGGGTGAGTTTCTAGGTGTATTCCGAACCGCTGAATCCAAGAATCCAACCTCTTATGACCAAAAATATGCTTGGAAAAAAGTTATTTCGCATTGTACGAAAAAGAGATGATCGAAAATATTTTTTTTCAGAATCAAAATCGGACTTTGATGGGTGAATATCTAGGTGTAATTCGACTCGCTGAATCCGAAAATCCAACCTTTGATGACCAAAAATATGCTTGGAAAAAAGTTATTTCGCATGGTACGAAAAAGAGATGATCGAAAATATCTGTCTCCAGAATCGAAATCGAACTTTGATGGGTGGGTTTATATGTGTATTTTGACCCGCTGAATCCGAAAATTCAAGCTTTGATGACCAAAAATATGCTTGGAAAAAAGTTATTTCGCATGGTACGAAAAAGAGATGATCGACAATATTTTTTTTCAGAATCAAAGTCGGACTTTGATGGGTGAGTTTCTAGGTGTATTTTGTCACGCTGAATCCGAAAATTCAAACTTTGATGAGCAAAAATATGCGTGGAAAAAAGTTATTTCGCATGGTACGAAAAAGAGATGATCGAAAATATCTGTCTCCAGAATCGGAATCGAACTTTAATGGGTGAGTTTATAGGTGTATTTTGACCCGCTGAATCCAAAAATCCAACCTTTGATGCACGAAAATACACCTGGTAAGAAGTTATTGCGCATGGTACGAAAAAGAGATGATCGAGAATACTTTTTTCCAGAACCGAAATCGAACTCTAATGGGTGAGTTTCTAGGTGTATTTTGACCCGCTGAATCCAAAAATCCAACCTTTGATACACGAAAATACACCTGGAAAGAAGTTATTTCGCATGGTACGAAAAAGAGATGATCGCAAATATTTATTTCCAGAACCGAAATCGAACTTTAATGGGTGAGTTTCTAGGTGTATTTTGACCCGCTGAATCCAAAAATCCAACCTTCGGTACACGAAAATACACCTGGAAAGAAGTTATTCCGCATGGTACGAAAAAGAGATGATCGAAAATATCTGTCTCCAGAATCGAAATCGAACTTTGATGGGTGGGTTTATATGTGTATTTTGACCCGCTGAATCCGAAAATTCAAGCTTTGATGACCAAAAATATGCTTGGAAAAAAAATATTTCGCATGGTACGAAAAAGAGATGATCGAAAATATTTTTTTCCAGAACCGAAATCGAACTTAATTGGGTGAGTTTCTAGGTGTATTTCGACCCGCTGAATCCGAAAATCCAACCTTTGATGTCCAAAAATATGCTTGGAAAAAAGGTATTCCGCATTGTACGAAAAAGAGATGATCGAAAATATTTTTTTTCAGAATCAAAATCGGACTTTGATGGGTGAATATCTAGGTGTAATTCGACTCGCTGAATCCGAAAATCCAACCTTTGATGGCCAAAAATATGCTTGGAAAGAAGTTATTTCGCATGGTACGACAAAGAGATGATCGAAAATATTTTTTTTCAGAATCAAAATCGGACTTTGATGGGTGAGTTTCTAGGTGTAATTCGACTCGCTGAATCCGAAAATCCAACCTTAGATGACCAAAAATATGCTTGGAAAAAAGTTATTTCGCATGGTACGAAAAAGAGATGATCGACAATATTTTTTTTCAGAATCAAAGTCGGACTTTGATGGGTGAGTTTCTAGGTGTATTTTGTCACGCTGAATCCGAAAATCCAAACTTTGATGAGCAAAAATATGCGTGGAAAAAAGTTATTTCGCATGGTACGAAAAAGAGATGATCGAAAATATCTGTCTCCAGAATCGGAATCGAACTTTAATGGGTGAGTTTATAGGTGTATTTTGACCCGCTGAATCCAAAAATCCAACCTTTGATGCACGAAAATACACCTGGTAAGAAGTTATTGCGCATGGTACGAAAAAGAGATGATCGAAAATACTTTTTTCCAGAACCGAAATCGAACTCTAATGGGTGAGTTTCTAGGTGTATTTTGACCCGCTGAATCCAAAAATCCAACCTTTGATACACGAAAATACACCTGGAAAGAAGTTATTTCGCATGGTACGAAAAAGAGATGATCGCAAATATTTATTTCCAGAACCGAAATCGAACTATAATGGGTGAGTATCTAGGTGTATTTTGACCCGCTGAATCCAAAAATCCAACCTTCGATACACGAAAATACACCTGGAAAGAAGTTATTCCGCATGGTACGAAAAAGAGATGATCGAAAATATTTTTTTCCAGAACCGAAATCGAACTTAATTGGGTGAGTTTCTAGGTGTTTTTCGACCCGCTGAATCCGAAAATCCAACCTTTGATGACCAAAAATATGATTGGAAAAAAGTTATTTCGCATGGTACGAAAAAGAAATGATCGGAAATATCTGTCTCCAGAATCGGAATCGAACTTTGATGGGTGGGTTTATAGGTGTATTTTGACCCGCTGAATCCGGAAATCCAACCTTTGATGACCAAAAATATGCTTGCAAAAAAGTCATTCCGCATGGTACGAAAAAGAGATGATCGAAAATATTTTTTTCAGAATCGAAATCGGACTTTAATGAGTGAGTTTCTAGGTGTATTCCGACCCGCTGAATCCAAGAATCCAACCTCTTATGACCAAAAATATGCTGGGAAAAAAGTTATTTCGCATTGTACGAAAAGGAGATGATCGAAAATATCTGTCTCCAGAATCGAAATCGAACTTTAATGGGTGAGTTTCTAGGTGTATTTTGACCCGCTGAATCCAAAAATCCAACCTTCGATTGAAGAAAATACACCTGGAAAGAAGTTATTTCGCATGGTACGAAAAAAAGACGATCGAAAATATTTTTTTCCAGAACCGAAATTGAACTTTAATGGGTGAGTTTCTAGGTGTATTTTGACCCGCTGAATCCAAAAATCCAACCTTTGATACACGAAAATACACCTGGAAAGAAGTTATTTCGCATGGTACGAAAAGGAGATGATCGAAAATATCTGTCTCCAGAATCGGAATCGAACTTCGATGGGTGAGTTTCTAGGTGTATTTTGACCCGCTGAATCCAAAAATCCAACCTTTGATACACGAAAATACACCTGGAAAGAAGTTATGTCGCATGGTACGAAAAAGAGATGATCGCAAATATTTATTTCCAGAACCGAAATCGAACTTTAATGAGTGAGTTTCTAGGTGTATTTTGACCCGCTGAATCCAAAATCCCAACCTTTGATACACGAAAATACACCTCGAAAGAAGTTATTGCGCATGGTACGAAAAAGAGATGATCGAAAATATTTTTTACCAGAACCGAAATGGAACTTTAATGTGTGAGTTTCTAGGTGTATTTTGACCCGCTGAATCTACAAATCCAACCTTCGATTAACGAAAATACACCTGGAAAGAAGTTATTTCGCATGGTACGAAAAAAAGATGATCGAAAATATTTTTTTCCAGAACCGAAATTGAACTTTAATGGGTGTGTTTCTAGGTGTATTTTGACTCGCTGAATCCAAAAATCCAACCTTTGATACACGAAAATATGCTTGGAAAGAAGTTATTTCGCATGGTACGAAAAAGAGATGATCGAAAATATTTATTTCCAGAACCGAAATCGAACTTTAATGGGTGAGTTCCTAGGTGTATTGTGACCCGCTGAATCCAAAAATCCAACCCTCGATACACGAAAATACACCTGCAAAGAAGTTATTCCGCATAGTACGAAAAAGAGATGATCGAAAATATTTTTTTTCAGAATCAAAGTCGGACTTTGATGGGTGAGTTTCTAGGTGTATTTCGACCCGCTGAATCCGGAAATCCAACCTTTGATGACAAAAAATATGCTTGCAAAAAAGTCATTTCGCATGGTACGAAAAAGAGATGATCGAAAATATTTTTTTTCAGAATCGAGATCGGACTTTAATGGGTGAGTTTCTAGGTGTATTCCGAACCGCTGAATCCAAGAATCCAACCTCTTATAACCAAAAATATGCTTGGAAAAAAGTTATTTCGCATTGTACGAAAAAGAGATGATCGAAAATATTTTTTTTCACAATCAAAATCGGACTTTGATGGGTGAATATCTAGGTGTAATTCGACTCGCTGAATCCGAAAATCCAACCTTTAATGACCAAAAATATGCTTGGAAAAAAGTTATTTCGCATGGTACGAAAAAGAGATGATCGAAAATATCTGTCTCCAGAATCGAAATCGAACTTTGATGGGTGGGTTTATATGTGTATTTTGACCCGCTGAATCCGAAAATTCAAGCTTTGATGACCAAAAATATGCTTGGAAAAAAGTTATTTCGCATGGTACGAAAAAGAGATGATCGACAATATTTTTTTTCAGAATCAAAGTCGGACTTTGATGGGTGAGTTTATAGGTGTATTTTGACCCGCTGAATCCAAAACTCCAACCTCTGATGCACGAAAATACACCTGAAAAGAAGTTATTGCGAATGGTACGAAAAAGAGATGATCGAAAATACTTTTTTCCAGAACCGGAATCGAACTCTAATGGGTGAGTTTCTAGGTGTATTTTGACCCGCTGAATTCAAAAATCCAACCTTTGATACACGAAAATACACCTGGAAAGAAGTTATTTCGCATGGTACGAAAAAGAGATGATCGAAAATATTTATTTCCAGAACAGAAATCGAACTTTAATGGGTGAGTTTCTAGGTGTATTTTGACCCGCTGAATCCACAAATCCAACCTTCGATTGACGAAAATACACCTGGAAAGAAGTTATTTCGCATGGTACGAAAAAAAGATGATCGAAAATATTTTTTTCCAGAACCGAAATTGAACTTCAATGGGTGAGTTTCTAGGTGTATTTTGACCCGCTGAATCCAAAAATCCAACCTTTGATACACGAAAATACACCTGGTAAGAAGTTATTGCGCATGGTACGAAAAAGAGATGGACGAAAATACTTTTTTCCAGAACCGAAATCGAACTCTAATGGGTGAGTTTCTAGGTGTATTTTGACCCGCTGAATCCAAAAATCCAACCTTTGATACACGAAAATACACTTGGAAAGAAGTTATTTCGCATGGTACGAAAAAGAGATGATCGAAAATATTTTTTTCCAGAACCGAAATCGAACATGATTGGGTGAGTTTCTAGGTGTATTTCGACCCGCTGAATCCGAAAATCCAACCTTTGATGACCAAAAATATGATTGGAAAAAAGTTATTTCGCATGGTACGAAAAAGAGATGATCGAAAATATCTGTCTCCAGAATCGGAATCGAACTTTGATGGGTGGGTTTATAGGTGTATTTTGACCCGCTGAATCCAAAAATCCAACCTTTGTTACACGAAAATACACCTGCAAAGAAGTTATTCCGCATAGTACGAAAAAGAGATGATCGAAAATATTTTTTTTCAGAATCAAAGTCGGACTTTGATGGGTGAGTTTCTAGGTGTATTTCGTCACGCCGAATCCGAAAATCCAAACTTTGATGAGCAAAAATATGCGTGGAAAAAAGTTATTTCGCATGATACGAAAAGGAGATGATCGAAAATATCTGTCTCCAGAATCGGAATCGAACTTCGATGGGTGAGTTCCTGGGTGTATTTCGACCCGCTGAATCCGGAAATCCAACCTTTGATGACCAAAAATATGCGTGCAAAATAGTCATTCCGCATGGTACGAAAAAGAGATGATCGAAAATATTTTTTTCAGAATCGAAATCGGACTTCAATGGGTGAGTTTTTAGGTGTATTCCGACCCGCTGAATCCAAGAATCCAACCTCTTATGACCAAAAATATGCTTGGAAAAAAGTTATTTCGCATTGTACGAAAAAGAGATGATCGAAAATATTTTATTTCAGAATCAAAGTTGGACTTTGATGGGTGAGTTTCTAGGTGTATTTTGTCACGCTGAATCCGAAAATCCAAACTTTGATGAGCAAAAATATGCGTGGAAAAAAGTTATTTTGCATGGTACGAAAAGGAGATGATCGGAAATATCTGTCTCCAGAATCGGAATCGAACTTCGATGGGTGAGTTTCTAGGTGTATTTCGACCCGCTGAATCCGAAAATCCAACCTTTGATGTCCAAAAATATGCTTGGAAAAAAGTTATTTCGCATGGTACGAAAAAGAGATGATCGAAAATATTTTTTTCCAGAACCGAAATCGAACTTTAATGGGTGAGTTTCTAGGTGTATTTTGACCCGCTGAATCCAAAAATCCAACCTATGATACACGAAAAGACACCTGGAAAGAAGTTATTGCGCATGGTACGAAAAAGAGATGATCGCAAATATTTTTTTCCAGAACCGAAATCGAACTTTAATGAGTGAGTTTCTAGGTGTATTTTGACCCGCTGAATCCAAAATCCCAACCTTTGATACACGAAAATACACCTCGAAAGAAGTTATTGCGCATGGTACGAAAAAGAGATGATCGTATATATTTTTTACCAGAACCGAAATCGAACTTTAATGGGTGAGTTTCTAGGTGTATTTTGACTCGTTGAATCCAAAAATCCAACCTTTGATGTCCAAAAATATGCTTGGAAAGAAGTTATTTCGCATGGTACGAAAAGGAGATGATCGAAAATATCTGTCTCCAGAATCGGAATCGAACTTCGATGGGTGAGTTTCTAGGTGTATTTCGACCCGCTGAATCCGGAAATCCAACCTTTGATGACAAAAAATATGCTTGCAAAAAAGTCATTTCGCATGGTACGAAAAAGAGATGATCGAAAATATTTTTTTTCAGAATCGAGATCGGACTTTAATGGGTGAGTTTCTAGGTGTATTCCGAACCGCTGAATCCAAGAATCCAACCTCTTATAACCAAAAATATGCTTGGAAAAAAGTTATTTCGCATTGTACGAAAAAGAGATGATCGAAAATATTTTTTTTCACAATCAAAATCGGACTTTGATGGGTGAATATCTAGGTGTAATTCGACTCGCTGAATCCGAAAATCCAACCTTTGATGACCAAAAATATGCTTGGAAAAAAGTTATTTCGCATGGTACGAAAAAGAGATGATCGAAAATATCTGTCTCCAGAATCGAAATCGAACTTTGATGGGTGGGTTTATATGTGTATTTTGACCCGCTGAATCCGAAAATTCAAGCTTTGATGACCAAAAATATGCTTGGAAAAAAGTTATTTCGCATGGTACGAAAAAGAGATGATCGACAATATTTTTTTTCAGAATCAAAGTCGGACTTTGATGGGTGAGTTTATAGGTGTATTTTGACCCGCTGAATCCAAAACTCCAACCTCTGATGCACGAAAATACACCTGAAAAGAAGTTATTGCGAATGGTACGAAAAAGAGATGATCGAAAATACTTTTTTCCAGAACCGGAATCGAACTCTAATGGGTGAGTTTCTAGGTGTATTTTGACCCGCTGAATTCAAAAATCCAACCTTTGATACACGAAAATACACCTGGAAAGAAGTTATTTCGCATGGTACGAAAAAGAGATGATCGAAAATATTTATTTCCAGAACAGAAATCGAACTTTAATGGGTGAGTTTCTAGGTGTATTTTGACCCGCTGAATCCACAAATCCAACCTTCGATTGACGAAAATACACCTGGAAAGAAGTTATTTCGCATGGTACGAAAAAAAGATGATCGAAAATATTTTTTTCCAGAACCGAAATTGAACTTTAATGGGTGAGTTTCTAGGTGTATTTTGACCCGCTGAATCCAAAAATCCAACCTTTGATACACGAAAATACACCTGGTAAGAAGTTATTGCGCATGGTACGAAAAAGAGATGGACGAAAATACTTTTTTCCAGAACCGAAATCGAACTCTAATGGGTGAGTTTCTAGGTGTATTTTGACCCGCTGAATCCAAAAATCCAACCTTTGATACACGAAAATACACTTGGAAAGAAGTTATTCCGCATGGTACGAAAAAGAGATGATCGAAAATATTTTTTTCCAGAACCGAAATCGAACTTGATTGGGTGAGTTTCTAGGTGTATTTCGACCCGCTGAATCCGAAAATCCAACCTTTGATGACCAAAAATATGATTGGAAAAAAGTTATTTCGCATGGTACGAAAAAGAGATGATCGAAAATATCTGTCTCCAGAATCGGAATCGAACTTTGATGGGTGGGTTTATAGGTGTATTTTGACCCGCTGAATCCAAAAATCCAACCTTTGTTACACGAAAATACACCTGCAAAGAAGTTATTCCGCATAGTACGAAAAAGAGATGATCGAAAATATTTTTTTTCAGAATCAAAGTCGGACTTTGATGGGTGAGTTTCTAGGTGTATTTCGTCACGCCGAATCCGAAAATCCAAACTTTGATGAGCAAAAATATGCGTGGAAAAAAGTTATTTCGCATGATACGAAAAGGAGATGATCGAAAATATCTGTCTCCAGAATCGGAATCGAACTTCGATGGGTGAGTTCCTGGGTGTATTTCGACCCGCTGAATCCGGAAATCCAACCTTTGATGACCAAAAATATGCGTGCAAAATAGTCATTCCGCATGGTACGAAAAAGAGATGATCGAAAATATTTTTTTCAGAATCGAAATCGGACTTCAATGGGTGAGTTTTTAGGTGTATTTCGACCCGCTGAATCCAAGAATCCAACCTCTTATGACCAAAAATATGCTTGGAAAAAAGTTATTTCGCATTGTACGAAAAAGAGATGATCGAAAATATTTTATTTCAGAATCAAAGTTGGACTTTGATGGGTGAGTTTCTAGGTGTATTTTGTCACGCTGAATCCGAAAATCCAAACTTTGATGAGCAAAAATATGCGTGGAAAAAAGTTATTTTGCATGGTACGAAAAGGAGATGATCGGAAATATCTGTCTCCAGAATCGGAATCGAACTTCGATGGGTGAGTTTCTAGGTGTATTTCGACCCGCTGAATCCGAAAATCCAACCTTTGATGTCCAAAAATATGCTTGGAAAAAAGTTATTTCGCATGGTACGAAAAAGAGATGATCGAAAATATTTTTTTCCAGAACCGAAATCGAACTTTAATGGGTGAGTTTCTAGGTGTATTTTGACCCGCTGAATCCAAAAATCCAACCTATGATACACGAAAAGACACCTGGAAAGAAGTTATTGCGCATGGTACGAAAAAGAGATGATCGCAAATATTTTTTTCCAGAACCGAAATCGAACTTTAATGAGTGAGTTTCTAGGTGTATTTTGACCCGCTGAATCCAAAATCCCAACCTTTGATACACGAAAATACACCTCGAAAGAAGTTATTGCGCATGGTACGAAAAAGAGATGATTGTATATATTTTTGACCAGAACCGAAATCGAACTTTAATGGGTGAGTTTCTAGGTGTATTTTGACTCGTTGAATCCAAAAATCCAACCTTTGATGTCCAAAAATATGCTTGGAAAGAAGTTATTTCGCATGGTACGAAAAGGAGATGATCGAAAATATCTGTCTCCAGAATCGGAATCGAACTTCGATGGGTGAGTTTCTAGGTGTATTTCGACCCGCTGAATCCGGAAATCCAACCTTTGATGACAAAAAATATGCTTGCAAAAAAGTCATTTCGCATGGTACGAAAAAGAGATGATCGAAAATATTTTTTTTCAGAATCGAGATCGGACTTTAATGGGTGAGTTTCTAGGTGTATTCCGAACCGCTGAATCCAAGAATCCAACCTCTTATGACCAAAAATATGCTTGGAAAAAAGTTATTTCGCATTGTACGAAAAAGAGATGATCGAAAATATTTTTTTTCACAATCAAAATCGGACTTTGATGGGTGAATATCTAGGTGTAATTCGACTCGCTGAATCCGAAAATCCAACCTTTGATGACCAAAAATATGCTTGGAAAAAAGTTATTTCGCATGGTACGAAAAAGAGATGATCGAAAATATCTGTCTCCAGAATTGAAATCGAACTTTGATGGGTGGGTTTATATGTGTATTTTGACCCGCTGAATCCGAAAATTCAAGCTTTGATGGCCAAAAATATGCTTGGAAAAAAGTTATTTCGCATGGTACGAAAAAGAGATGATCGACAATATTTTTTTTCAGAATCAAAGTCGGACTTTGATGGGTCAGTTTCTAGGTGTATTTTGTCACGCTGAATCCGAAAATCCAAACTTTGATGAGCAAAAATACACCTGGAAAATAGTTATTGCGCATGGTACGAAAAAGAGATGATCGCAAATATTTTTTTCCAGAACCGAAATCGAACTTTAATGAGTGAGTTTCTAGGTGTATTTTGACCCGCTGAATACAAAATTCCAACCTTTGATACACGAAAATACACCTCGAAAGAAGTTATTGCGCATGGTACGAAAAGGAGATGATCGAAAATATCTGTCTCCAGAATCGGAATCGAACTTCGATGGGTGAGTTTCTAGGTGTAATTCGACTCGCTGAATCCGAAAATCCAACCTTTGATGACCAAAAATATGCTTGGAAAGAAGTTATTTCGCATGGTACGAAAAAGAGATGATCGAAAATATTTTTTTTCAGAATCAAAATTGGACTTTGATGGGTGAGTTTCTAGGTGTAATTCGACTCGCTGAATCCGAAAATCCAACCTTAGATGACCAAAAATATGCTTGGAAAAAAGTTATTTCGCATGGTACGAAAAAGAGATGATCGAAAATATCTGTCTCCAGAATCGAAATCGAACTTTGATGGGTGGGTTTATATGTGTATTTTGACCCGCTGAATCCGAGAATTCGAGCTTTTATGACCAAAAATATGCTTGGAAAAAAGTTATTTCGCATGGTACGAAAAAGAGATGATCGACAATATTTTTTTTCAGAATCAAAGTCGGACTTTGATGGGTGAGTTTCTAGGTGTATTTTGTCACGCTGAATCCGAAAATCCAAACTTTGATGAGCAAAAATATGCGTGGAAAAAAGTTATTTCGCATGGTACGAAAAAGAGATGATCGAAAATATCTGTCTCCAGAATCGGAATCGAACTTTATTGGGTGAGTTTATAGGTGTATTTTGACCCGCTGAATCCAAAACTCCAACCTCTGATGCACGAAAATACACCTGAAAAGAAGTTATTGCGCATGGTACGAAAAAGAGATGATCGAAAATACTTTTTTCCAGAACCGAAATCGAACTCTAATGGGTGAGTTTCTAGGTGTATTTTGACCCGCTGAATTCAAAAATCCAACCTTTGATACACGAAAATACACCTGGAAAGAAGTTATTTCGCATGGTACGAAAAAGAGATGATCGAAAATATTTATTTCCAGAACCGAAATCGAACTTTAATGGGTGAGTTTCTAGGTGTATTTTGACCCGCTGAATCCAAAAATCCAACCTTTGATACACGAAAATACACCTGCAAAGAAGTTATTCCGCATGGTACGAAAAAGAGATGATCGAAAATATTTTTTTCCAGAACCGAAATCGAACTTGATTGGGTGAGTTTCTAGGTGTATTTCGACCCGCTGAATCCGAAAATCCAACCTTTGATGACCAAAAATATGATTGGAAAAAAGTTATTTCGCATGGTACGAAAAAGAGATGATCGAAAATATCTGTCTCCAGAATCGGAATCGAACTTTGATGGGTGGGTTTATAGGTGTATTTTGACCCGCTGAATCCAAAAATCCAACCTTTGTTACACGAAAATACACCTGCAAAGAAGTTATTCCGCATAGTACGAAAAAGAGATGATCGAAAATATTTTTTTTCAGAATCAAAGTCGGACTTTGATGGGTGAGTTTCTAGGTGTATTTCGTCACGCCGAATCCGAAAATCCAAACTTTGATGAGCAAAAATATGCGTGGAAAAAAGTTATTTCGCATGATACGAAAAGGAGATGATCGAAAATATCTGTCTCCAGAATCGGAATCGAACTTCGATGGGTGAGTTTCTGGGTGTATTTCGACCCGCTGAATCCGGAAATCCAACCTTTGATGACCAAAAATATGCGTGCAAAATAGTCATTCCGCATGGTACGAAAAAGAGATGATCGAAAATATTTTTTTCAGAATCGAAATCGGACTTTAATGGGTGAGTTTTTAGGTGTATTCCGACCCGCTGAATCCAAGAATCCAACCTCTTATGACCAAAAATATGCTTGGAAAAAAGTTATTTCGCATTGTACGAAAAAGAGATGATCGAAAATATTTTATTTCAGAATCAAAGTTGGACTTTGATGGGTGAGTTTCTAGGTGTATTTTGTCACGCTGAATCCGAAAATCCAAACTTTGATGAGCAAAAATATGCGTGGAAAAAAGTTATTTTGCATGGTACGAAAAGGAGATGATCGGAAATATCTGTCTCCAGAATCGGAATCGAACTTCGATGGGTGAGTTTCTAGGTGTATTTCGACCCGCTGAATCCGAAAATCCAACCTTTGATGTCCAAAAATATGCTTGGAAAAAAGTTATTTCGCATGGTACGAAAAAGAGATGATCGAAAATATTTTTTTCCAGAACCGAAATCGAACTTTAATGGGTGAGTTTCTAGGTGTATTTTGACCCGCTGAATCCAAAAATCCAACCTATGATACACGAAAAGACACCTGGAAAGAAGTTATTGCGCATGGTACGAAAAAGAGATGATCGCAAATATTTTTTTCCAGAACCGAAATCGAACTTTAATGAGTGAGTTTCTAGGTGTATTTTGACCCGCTGAATCCAAAATCCCAACCTTTGATACACGAAAATACACCTCGAAAGAAGTTATTGCGCATGGTACGAAAAAGAGATGATTGTATATATTTTTGACCAGAACCGAAATCGAACTTTAATGGGTGAGTTTCTAGGTGTATTTTGACTCGTTGAATCCAAAAATCCAACCTTTGATGTCCAAAAATATGCTTGGAAAGAAGTTATTTCGCATGGTACGAAAAGGAGATGATCGAAAATATCTGTCTCCAGAATCGGAATCGAACTTCGATGGGTGAGTTTCTAGGTGTATTTCGACCCGCTGAATCCGGAAATCCAACCTTTGATGACAAAAAATATGCTTGCAAAAAAGTCATTTCGCATGGTACGAAAAAGAGATGATCGAAAATATTTTTTTTCAGAATCGAGATCGGACTTTAATGGGTGAGTTTCTAGGTGTATTCCGAACCGCTGAATCCAAGAATCCAACCTCTTATGACCAAAAATATGCTTGGAAAAAAGTTATTTCGCATTGTACGAAAAAGAGATGATCGAAAATATTTTTTTTCACAATCAAAATCGGACTTTGATGGGTGAATATCTAGGTGTAATTCGACTCGCTGAATCCGAAAATCCAACCTTTGATGACCAAAAATATGCTTGGAAAAAAGTTATTTCGCATGGTACGAAAAAGAGATGATCGAAAATATCTGTCTCCAGAATTGAAATCGAACTTTGATGGGTGGGTTTATATGTGTATTTTGACCCGCTGAATCCGAAAATTCAAGCTTTGATGGCCAAAAATATGCTTGGAAAAAAGTTATTTCGCATGGTACGAAAAAGAGATGATCGACAATATTTTTTTTCAGAATCAAAGTCGGACTTTGATGGGTCAGTTTCTAGGTGTATTTTGTCACGCTGAATCCGAAAATCCAAACTTTGATGAGCAAAAATACACCTGGAAAATAGTTATTGCGCATGGTACGAAAAAGAGATGATCGCAAATATTTTTTTCCAGAACCGAAATCGAACTTTAATGAGTGAGTTTCTAGGTGTATTTTGACCCGCTGAATACAAAATTCCAACCTTTGATACACGAAAATACACCTCGAAAGAAGTTATTGCGCATGGTACGAAAAGGAGATGATCGAAAATATCTGTCTCCAGAATCGGAATCGAACTTCGATGGGTGAGTTTCTAGGTGTAATTCGACTCGCTGAATCCGAAAATCCAACCTTTGATGACCAAAAATATGCTTGGAAAGAAGTTATTTCGCATGGTACGAAAAAGAGATGATCGAAAATATTTTTTTTCAGAATCAAAATCGGACTTTGATGGGTGAGTTTCTAGGTGTAATTCGACTCGCTGAATCCGAAAATCCAACCTTAGATGACCAAAAATATGCTTGGAAAAAAGTTATTTCGCATGGTACGAAAAAGAGATGATCGAAAATATCTGTCTCCAGAATCGAAATCGAACTTTGATGGGTGGGTTTATATGTGTATTTTGACCCGCTGAATCCGAGAATTCGAGCTTTTATGACCAAAAATATGCTTGGAAAAAAGTTATTTCGCATGGTACGAAAAAGAGATGATCGACAATATTTTTTTTCAGAATCAAAGTCGGACTTTGATGGGTGAGTTTCTAGGTGTATTTTGTCACGCTGAATCCGAAAATCCAAACTTTGATGAGCAAAAATATGCGTGGAAAAAAGTTATTTCGCATGGTACGAAAAAGAGATGATCGAAAATATCTGTCTCCAGAATCGGAATCGAACTTTATTGGGTGAGTTTATAGGTGTATTTTGACCCGCTGAATCCAAAACTCCAACCTCTGATGCACGAAAATACACCTGAAAAGAAGTTATTGCGCATGGTACGAAAAAGAGATGATCGAAAATACTTTTTTCCAGAACCGAAATCGAACTCTAATGGGTGAGTTTCTAGGTGTATTTTGACCCGCTGAATTCAAAAATCCAACCTTTGATACACGAAAATACACCTGGAAAGAAGTTATTTCGCATGGTACGAAAAAGAGATGATCGAAAATATTTATTTCCAGAACCGAAATCGAACTTTAATGGGTGAGTTTCTAGGTGTATTTTGACCCGCTGAATCCAAAAATCCAACCTTTGATACACGAAAATACACCTGCAAAGAAGTTATTCCGCATGGTACGAAAAAGAGATGATCGAAAATATTTTTTTCCAGAACCGAAATCGAACTTGATTGGGTGAGTTTCTAGGTGTATTTCGACCCGCTGAATCCGAAAATCCAACCTTTGATGACCAAAAATATGATTGGAAAAAAGTTATTTCGCATGGTACGAAAAAGAGATGATCGAAAATATCTGTCTCCAGAATCGGAATCGAACTTTGATGGGTGGGTTTATAGGTGTATTTTGACCCGCTGAATCCAAAAATCCAACCTTTGTTACACGAAAATACACCTGCAAAGAAGTTATTCCGCATAGTACGAAAAAGAGATGATCGAAAATATTTTTTTTCAGAATCAAAGTCGGACTTTGATGGGTGAGTTTCTAGGTGTATTTCGTCACGCCGAATCCGAAAATCCAAACTTTGATGAGCAAAAATATGCGTGGAAAAAAGTTATTTCGCATGATACGAAAAGGAGATGATCGAAAATATCTGTCTCCAGAATCGGAATCGAACTTCGATGGGTGAGTTTCTGGGTGTATTTCGACCCGCTGAATCCGGAAATCCAACCTTTGATGACCAAAAATATGCGTGCAAAATAGTCATTCCGCATGGTACGAAAAAGAGATGATCGAAAATATTTTTTTCAGAATCGAAATCGGACTTTAATGGGTGAGTTTTTAGGTGTATTCCGACCCGCTGAATCCAAGAATCCAACCTCTTATGACCAAAAATATGCTTGGAAAAAAGTTATTTCGCATTGTACGAAAAAGAGATGATCGAAAATATTTTATTTCAGAATCAAAGTTGGACTTTGATGGGTGAGTTTCTAGGTGTATTTTGTCACGCTGAATCCGAAAATCCAAACTTTGATGAGCAAAAATATGCGTGGAAAAAAGTTATTTTGCATGGTACGAAAAGGAGATGATCGGAAATATCTGTCTCCAGAATCGGAATCGAACTTCGATGGGTGAGTTTCTAGGTGTATTTCGACCCGCTGAATCCGAAAATCCAACCTTTGATGTCCAAAAATATGCTTGGAAAAAAGTTATTTCGCATGGTACGAAAAAGAGATGATCGAAAATATTTTTTTCCAGAACCGAAATCGAACTTTAATGGGTGAGTTTCTAGGTGTATTTTGACCCGCTGAATCCAAAAATCCAACCTATGATACACGAAAAGACACCTGGAAAGAAGTTATTGCGCATGGTACGAAAAAGAGATGATCGCAAATATTTTTTTCCAGAACCGAAATCGAACTTTAATGAGTGAGTTTCTAGGTGTATTTTGACCCGCTGAATCCAAAATCCCAACCTTTGATACACGAAAATACACCTCGAAAGAAGTTATTGCGCATGGTACGAAAAAGAGATGATCGTATATATTTTTTACCAGAACCGAAATCGAACTTTAATGGGTGAGTTTCTAGGTGTATTTTGACTCGTTGAATCCAAAAATCCAACCTTTGATGTCCAAAAATATGCTTGGAAAGAAGTTATTTCGCATGGTACGAAAAAGAGATGATCGAAAATACTTTTTTCCAGAACCGGAATCGAACTCTAATGGGTGTGTTTCTAGGTGTATTTTGACCCGCTGAATCTACAAATTCAACCTTCGATTAACGAAAATACACCTGGAAAGAAGTTATTTCGCATGGTACGAAAAAAAGATGATCGAAAATATTTTTTTCCAGAACCGAAATTGAACTTTAATGGGTGTGTTTCTAGGTGTATTTTGACTCGCTGAATCCAAAAATCCAACCTTTGATACACGAAAATATGCTTGGAAAGAAGTTATTTCGCATGGTACGAAAAAGAGATGATCGAAAATATTTTTTTCCAGAATCGGAATCGAACTTTAATGAGTGAGTTTCTAGGTGTATTTTGACCCGCTGAATCCAAAATTTCAACCTTTGATACACGAAAATACACCTCGAAAGAAGTTATTGCGCATGGTACGAAAAGGAGATGATCGAAAATATCTGTCTCCAGAATCGGAATCAAACTTCGATGGGTTCGTTTCTAGGTGTTATTCGACTCGCTGAATCCGAAAATCCAACCTTTGATAACCAAAAATATGCTTGGAAAGAAGTTATTTCGCATGGTACGAAAAAGAGATGATCGAAAATATCTGTCTCCAGAATCGGAATCGAACTTTAATGGGTGAGTTTATAGGTGTATTTTGACCCGCTGAATCCAAAAATCCAACCTTTGATGCACGAAAATACACCTGGTAAGAAGTTATTGCGCATGGTACGAAAAAGAGATGATCGAAAATACTTTTTTCCAGAACCGAAATCGAACTCTAATGGGTGAGTTTCTAGGTGTATTTTGACCCGCTGAATCCAAAAATCCAACCTTTGATACACGAAAATACACCTGGAAAGAAGTTATTTCGCATGGTACGAAAAAGAGATGATCGCAAATATTTATTTCCAGAACCGAAATCGAACTTTAATGGGTGAGTTTCTAGGTGTATTTTGACCCGCTGAATCCAAAAATCCAACCTTCGATACACGAAAATATACCTGGAAAAAAGTTATTCCGCATGGTACGAAAAAGAGATGATCGAAAATATTTTTTTCCAGAACCGAAATCGAACTTAATTGGGTGAGTTTCTAGGTGTATTTCGACCCGCTGAATCCGAAAATCCAACCTTTGATGACCAAAAATATGATTGGAAAAAAGTTATTTCGCATGGTACGAAAAAGAAATGATCGGAAATATCTGTCTCCAGAATCGGAATCGAACTTTGATGGGTGGGTTTTTAGGTGTATTTTGACCCGCTGAATCCGGAAATCCAACCTTTGATGACCAAAAATATGCTTGCAAAAAAGTCATTCCGCATGGTACGAAAAAGAGATGATCGAAAATATTTTTTTCAGAATCGAAATCGGACTTTAATGGGTGAGTTTCTAGGTGTATTCCGACCCGCTGAATCCAAGAATCCAACCTCTTATGACCAAAAATATGCTTGGAAAAAAGTTATTTCGCATTGTACGAAAAAGAGATGATCGAAAATATTTTTTTTCAGAATCAAAGTCGGACTTTGATGGGTGAGTTTCTAGGTGTATTTTGTCACGCTGAATCCGAAAATCCAAACTTTGATGAGCAAAAATATGCGTGGAAAAAAATTATTTCGCATGGTACGAAAAGGAGATGATCGAAAATATCTGTCTCCAGAATCGAAATCGAACTTTAATGGGTGAGTTTCTAGGTGTATTTTGACCCGCTGAATCCAAAAATCCAACCTTCGATTGACGAAAATACACCTGGAAAGAAGTTATTTCGCATGGTACGAAAAAAAGACGATCGAAAATATTTTTTTCCAGAACCGAAATTGAACTTTAATGGGTGAGTTTCTAGGTGTATTTTGACCCGCTGAATCCAAAAATCCAACCTTTGATGCACGAAAATACACCTGGAAAGAAGTTATTTCGCATGGTACGAAAAGGAGATGATCGAAAATATCTGTCTCCAGAATCGGAATCGAACTTCGATGGGTGAGTTTCTAGGTGTATTTCGACCCGCTGAATCTGGAAATCCAACCTTTGATGACCAAAAATATGCTTGCAAAAAAGTCATTTCGCATGGTACGAAAAAGAGATGATCGAAAATATTTTTTTTCAGAATCAAAATCGGACTTTGATGGGTGAATATCTAGGTGTAATTCGACTCGCTGAATCCGAAAATCCAACCTTTGATGACCAAAAATATGCTTGGAAAAAAGTTATTTCGCATGGTACGAAAAAGAGATGATCGAAAATATCTGTCTCCAGAATCGAAATCGAACTTTGATGGGTGGGTTTATATGTGTATTTTGACCCGCTGAATCCGAGAATTCGAGCTTTGATGACCAAAAATATGCTTGGAAAAAAGTTATTTCGCATGGTACGAAAAAGAGATGATCGAAAATATTTTTTTCCAGAACCGAAATCGAACTTTGATGGGTGAGTTTCTAGGTGTAATTCGACTCGCTGAATACGAAAATCCAACCTTTGATGACCAAAAATATGCTTGGAAAAAAGTTATTTCGCATTGTACGAAAAAGAGATGATCGAAAATATTTTTTTTCAGAATCAAAATCGGACTGTGATGGGTGAATATCTGGGTGTAATTCGACTCGCTGAATCCAAAAATCCAACCTTTGATGACCAAAAATATGCTTGGAAAAAAGTTATTGCGCATGGTACGAAAAAGAGATGATCGCAAATATTTTTTTCCAGAACCGAAATCGAACTTTAATGAGTGAGTTTCTAGGTGTATTTTGACCCGCTGAATCCAAAATTCCAACCTTTGATACACGAAAATACACCTCGAAAGAAGTTATTGCGCATGGTACGAAAAGGAGATGATCGAAAATATCTGTCTCCAGAATCGGAATCGAACTTCGATGGGTGAGTTTCTAGGTGTATTTCGACCCGCTGAATCCGAAAATCCAACCTTTGATGTCCAAAAATATGCTTGGAAAAAAGTTATTTCGCATGGTACGAAAAAGAGATGATCGAAAATATTTTTTTCCAGAACCGAAATCGAACTTTAATGGGTGAGTTTCTAGGTGTATTTTGACCCGCTGAATCCAAAAATCCAACCTATGATACACGAAAAGACACCTGGAAAGAAGTTATTGCGCATGGTACGAAAAAGAGATGATCGCAAATATTTTTTTCCAGAACCGAAATCGAACTTTAATGAGTGAGTTTCTAGGTGTATTTTGACCCGCTGAATCCAAAATCCCAACCTTTGATACACGAAAATACACCTCGAAAGAAGTTATTGCGCATGGTACGAAAAAGAGATGATCGTATATATTTTTTACCAGAACCGAAATCGAACTTTAATGGGTGAGTTTCTAGGTGTATTTTGACTCGTTGAATCCAAAAATCCAACCTTTGATGTCCAAAAATATGCTTGGAAAGAAGTTATTTCGCATGGTACGAAAAAGAGATGATCGAAAATACTTTTTTCCAGAACCGGAATCGAACTCTAATGGGTGTGTTTCTAGGTGTATTTTGACCCGCTGAATCTACAAATTCAACCTTCGATTAACGAAAATACACCTGGAAAGAAGTTATTTCGCATGGTACGAAAAAAAGATGATCGAAAATATTTTTTTCCAGAACCGAAATTGAACTTTAATGGGTGTGTTTCTAGGTGTATTTTGACTCGCTGAATCCAAAAATCCAACCTTTGATACACGAAAATATGCTTGGAAAGAAGTTATTTCGCATGGTACGAAAAAGAGATGATCGAAAATATTTTTTTCCAGAATCGGAATCGAACTTTAATGAGTGAGTTTCTAGGTGTATTTTGACCCGCTGAATCCAAAATTTCAACCTTTGATACACGAAAATACACCTCGAAAGAAGTTATTGCGCATGGTACGAAAAGGAGATGATCGAAAATATCTGTCTGCAGAATCGGAATCGAACTTCGATGGGTTCGTTTCTAGGTGTTATTCGACTCGCTGAATCCGAAAATCCAACCTTTGATGACCAAAAATATGCTTGGAAAGAAGTTATTTCGCATGGTACGAAACAGAGATGATCGAAAATATCTGTCTCCAGAATCGGAATCGAACTTTAATGGGTGAGTTTATAGGTGTATTTTGACCCGCTGAATCCAAAAATCCAACCTTTGATGTACGAAAATACACCTGGTAAGAAGTTATTGCGCATGGTACGAAAAAGAGATGATCGAAAATACTTTTTTCCAGAACCGAAATCGAACTCTAATGGGTGAGTTTCTAGGTGTATTTTGACCCGCTGAATCCAAAAATCCAACCTTTGATACACGAAAATACACCTGGAAAGAAGTTATTTCGCATGGTACGAAAAAGAGATGATCGCAAATATTTATTTCCAGAACCGAAATCGAACTTTAATGGGTGAGTTTCTAGGTGTATTTTGACCCGCTGAATCCAAAAATCCAACCTTCGATACACGAAAATATACCTGGAAAAAAGTTATTCCGCATGGTACGAAAAAGAGATGATCGAAAATATTTTTTTCCAGAACCGAAATCGAACTTAATTGGGTGAGTTTCTAGGTGTATTTCGACCCGCTGAATCCGAAAATCCAACCTTTGATGACCAAAAATATGATTGGAAAAAAGTTATTTCGCATGGTACGAAAAAGAAATGATCGGAAATATCTGTCTCCAGAATCGGAATCGAACTTTGATGGGTGGGTTTATAGGTGTATTTTGACCCGCTGAATCCGGAAATCCAACCTTTGATGACCAAAAATATGCTTGCAAAAAAGTCATTCCGCATGGTACGAAAAAGAGATGATCGAAAATATTTTTTTCAGAATCGAAATCGGACTTTAATGGGTGAGTTTCTAGGTGTATTCCGACCCGCTGAATCCAAGAATCCAACCTCTTATGACCAAAAATATGCTTGGAAAAAAGTTATTTCGCATTGTACGAAAAAGAGATGATCGAAAATATTTTTTTTCAGAATCAAAGTCGGACTTTGATGGGTGAGTTTCTAGGTGTATTTTGTCACGCTGAATCCGAAAATCCAAACTTTGATGAGCAAAAATATGCGTGGAAAAAAATT
The DNA here is from genome assembly GCA_963170745.1 of Phymatocera aterrima. Lineage (NCBI taxonomy): Eukaryota > Metazoa > Arthropoda > Insecta > Hymenoptera > Tenthredinidae > Phymatocera > Phymatocera aterrima. Next base: position 968,488 of record CAUJGY010000082.1, read on the forward strand.
ATTTCGCATGGTACGAAAAGGAAATGATCGAAAATATCTGTCTCCAGAATCGAAATCGAACTTTAATGGGTGAGTTTCTAGGTGTATTTTGACCCGCTGAATCCAAAAATCCAACCTTCGATTGACGAAAATACACCTGGAAAGAAGTTATTTCGCATGGTACGAAAAAAAGACGATCGAAAATATTTTTTTCCAGAACCGAAATTGAACTTTAATGGGTGAGTTTCTAGGTGTATTTTGACCCGCTGAATCCAAAAATCCAACCTTTGATGCACGAAAATACACCTGGAAAGAAGTTATTTCGCATGGTACGAAAAGGAGATGATCGAAAATATCTGTCTCCAGAATCGGAATCGAACTTCGATGGGTGAGTTTCTAGGTGTATTTCGACCCGCTGAATCTGGAAATCCAACCTTTGATGACCAAAAATATGCTTGCAAAAAAGTCATTTCGCATGGTACGAAAAAGAGATGATCGAAAATATTTTTTTTCAGAATCAAAATCGGACTTTGATGGGTGAATATCTAGGTGTAATTCGACTCGCTGAATCCGAAAATCCAACCTTTGATGACCAAAAATATGCTTGGAAAAAAGTTATTTCGCATGGTACGAAAAAGAGATGATCGAAAATATCTGTCTCCAGAATCGAAATCGAACTTTGATGGGTGGGTTTATATGTGTATTTTGACCCGCTGAATCCGAGAATTCGAGCTTTGATGACCAAAAATATGCTTGGAAAAAAGTTATTTCGCATGGTACGAAAAAGAGATGATCGAAAATATTTTTTTCCAGAACCGAAATCGAACTTTGATGGGTGAGTTTCTAGGTGTAATTCGACTCGCTGAATACGAAAATCCAACCTTTGATGACCAAAAATATGCTTGGAAAAAAGTTATTTCGCATTGTACGAAAAAGAGATGATCGAAAATATTTTTTTTCAGAATCAAAATCGGACTGTGATGGGTGAATATCTGGGTGTAATTCGACTCGCTGAATCCAAAAATCCAACCTTTGATGACCAAAAATATGCTTGGAAAAAAGTTATTGCGCATGGTACGAAAAAGAGATGATCGCAAATATTTTTTTCCAGAACCGAAATCGAACTTTAATGAGTGAGTTTCTAGGTGTATTTTGACCCGCTGAATCCAAAATTCCAACCTTTGATACACGAAAATACACCTCGAAAGAAGTTATTGCGCATGGTACGAAAAGGAGATGATCGAAAATATCTGTCTCCAGAATCAGAATCGAACTTCGATGGGTGAGTTTCTAGGTGTAATTCGACTCGCTGAATCGAAAATCCAACCTTTGATGACCAAAAATATGCTTGGAAAGAAGTTATTTCGCATGGTACGAAAAAGAGATGATCGAAAATATTTTTTTTCAGAATCAAAATCGGACTTTGATGGGTGAGTTTCTAGGTGTAATTCGACTCGCTGAATCCGAAAATCCAACCTTAGATGACCAAAAATATGCTTGGAAAAAAGTTATTTCGCATGGTACGAAAAAGAGATGATCGAAAATATCTGTCTCCAGAATCGAAATCGAACTTTGATGGGTGGGTTTATAGGTGTATTTTGACCCGCTGAATCCAAAATTCCAACCTTTGATACACGAAAATACACCTCGAAAGAAGTTATTGCGCATGGTACGAAAAGGAGATGATCGAAAATATCTGTCTCCAGAATCGGAATCGAACTTCGATGGGTTCGTTTCTAGGTGTTATTCGACTCGCTGAATCCGAAAATCCAACCTTTGATGACCAAAAATATGCTTGGAAAGAAGTTATTTCGCATGGTACGAAAAAGAGATGATCGAAAATATCTGTCTCCAGAATCGGAATCGAACTTTAATGGGTGAGTTTATAGGTGTATTTTGACCCGCTGAATCCAAAAATCCAACCTTTGATGCACGAAAATACACCTGGTAAGAAGTTATTGCGCATGGTACGAAAAAGAGATGATCGAAAATACTTTTTTCCAGAACCGAAATCGAACCCTAATGGGTGAGTTTCTAGGTGTATTTTGACCCGCTGAATCCAAAAATCCAACCTTTGATACACGAAAATACACCTGGAAAGAAGTTATTTCGCATGGTACGAAAAAGAGATGATCGCAAATATTTATTTCCAGAACCGAAATCGAACTTTAATGGGTGAGTTTCTAGGTGTATTCTGACCCGCTGAATCCAAAAATCCAACCTTCGATACACGAAAATATACCTGGAAAGAAGTTATTCCGCATGGTACGAAAAAGAGATGATCGAAAATATTTTTTTCCAGAACCGAAATCGAACTTAATTGGGTGAGTTTCTAGGTGTATTTCGACCCGCTGAATCCGAAAATCCAACCTTTGATGACCAAAAATATGAATGGAAAAAAGTTATTTCGCATGGTACGAAAAAGAAATGATCGGATATATCTGTCTCCAGAATCGGAATCGAACTTTGATGGGTGGGTTTATAGGTGTATTTTGACCCGCTGAATCCGGAAATCCAACCTTTGATGACCAAAAATATGCTTGCAAAAAAGTCATTCCGCATGGTACGAAAAAGAGATGATCGAAAATATTTTTTTCAGAATCGAAATCGGACTTTAATGGGTGAGTTTCTAGGTGTATTTCGACCCGCTGAATCCAAGAATCCAACCTCTTATGACCAAAAATATGCTTGGAAAAAAGTTATTTCGCATTGTACGAAAAAGAGATGATCGAAAATATTTTTTTTCAGAATCAAAGTCGGACTTTGATGGGTGAGTTTCTAGGTGTATTTTGTCACGCTGAATCCGAAAATCCAAACTTTGATGAGCAAAAATATGCGTGGAAAAAAATTATTTCGCATGGTACGAAAAGGAGATGATCGAAAATATCTGTCTCTAGAATCAAAATCGAACTTTAATGGGTGAGTTTCTAGGTGTATTTTGACCCGCTGAATCCAAAAATCCAACCTTCGATTGACGAAAATACACCTGGAAAGAAGTTATTTCGCATGGTACGAAAAAAAGACGATCGAAAATATTTTTTTCCAGAACCGAAATTGAACTTCAATGGGTGAGTTTCTAGGTGTATTTTGACCCGCTGAATCCAAAAATCCAACCTTTGATGCACGAAAATACACCTGGAAAGAAGTTATTTCGCATGGTACGAAAAGGAGATGATCGAAAATATCTGTCTCCAGAATCGGAATCGAACTTCGATGGGTGAGTTTCTAGGTGTATTTCGACCCGCTGAACTCGGAAATCCAACCTTTGATGACCAAAAATATGCTTGCAAAAAAGTCATTTCGCATGGTACGAAAAAGAGATGATCGAAAATATTTTTTTTCAGAATCGAAATCGGACTTTAATGGGTGAGTTTCTAGGTGTATTTCGAACCGCTGAATCCAAGAATCCAACCTTTTATGACCAAAAATATGCTTGGAAAAAAGTTATTTCGCATTGTACGAAAAAGAGATGATCGAAAATATTTTTTTTCAGAATCAAAATCGGACTTTGATGGGTGAATATCTAGGTGTAATTCGACTCGCTGAATAGGAAAATCCAACCTTTGATGACCAAAAATATGCTTGGAAAAAAGTTATTTCGCATGGTACGAAAAAGAGATGATCGAAAATATCTGTCTCCAGAATCGAAATCGAACTTTGATGGGTGGGTTTATATGTGTATTTTGACCCGCTGAATCCGAGAATTCGAGCTTTGATGACCAAAAATATGCTTGGAAAGAAGTTATTCCGCATGGTACGAAAAAGAGATGATCGAAAATATTTTTTTCCAGAACCGAAATCGAACTTAATTGGGTGAGTTTCTAGGTGTATTTTGACCCGCTGAATCCGAAAATCCAACCTTTGATGACCAAAAATATGATTGGAAAAAATTTATTTCGCATGGTACGAAAAAGAAATGATCGGAAATATCTGTCTCCAGAATCGGAATCGAACTTTGATGGGTGGGTTTATAGGTGTATTTTGACCCGCTGAATCCGGAAATCCAACCTTTGATGACCAAAAATATGCTTGCAAAAAAGTCATTCCGCATGGTACGAAAAAGAGATGATCGAAAATATTTTTTTCAGAATCGAAATCGGACTTTAATGGGTGAGTTTCTAGGTGTATTTCGACCCGCTGAATCCAAGAATCCAACCTCTTATGACCAAAAATATGCTTGGAAAAAAGTTATTTCGCATTGTACGAAAAAGAGATGATCGAAAATATTTTTTTTCAGAATCAAAGTCGGACTTTGATGGGTGAGTTTCTAGGTGTATTTTGTCACGCTGAATCCGAAAATCCAAACTTTGATGAGCAAAAATATGCGTGGAAAAAAATTATTTCGCATGGTACGAAAAGGAGATGATCGAAAATATCTGTCTCTAGAATCAAAATCGAACTTTAATGGGTGAGTTTCTAGGTGTATTTTGACCCGCTGAATCCAAAAATCCAACCTTCGATTGACGAAAATACACCTGGAAAGAAGTTATTTCGCATGGTACGAAAAAAAGACGATCGAAAATATTTTTTTCCAGAACCGAAATTGAACTTCAATGGGTGAGTTTCTAGGTGTATTTTGACCCGCTGAATCCAAAAATCCAACCTTTGATGCACGAAAATACACCTGGAAAGAAGTTATTTCGCATGGTACGAAAAGGAGATGATCGAAAATATCTGTCTCCAGAATCGGAATCGAACTTCGATGGGTGAGTTTCTAGGTGTATTTCGACCCGCTGAACTCGGAAATCCAACCTTTGATGACCAAAAATATGCTTGCAAAAAAGTCATTTCGCATGGTACGAAAAAGAGATGATCGAAAATATTTTTTTTCAGAATCGAAATCGGACTTTAATGGGTGAGTTTCTAGGTGTATTTCGAACCGCTGAATCCAAGAATCCAACCTTTTATGACCAAAAATATGCTTGGAAAAAAGTTATTTCGCATTGTACGAAAAAGAGATGATCGAAAATATTTTTTTTCAGAATCAAAATCGGACTTTGATGGGTGAATATCTAGGTGTAATTCGACTCGCTGAATAGGAAAATCCAACCTTTGATGACCAAAAATATGCTTGGAAAAAAGTTATTTCGCATGGTACGAAAAAGAGATGATCGAAAATATCTGTCTCCAGAATCGAAATCGAACTTTGATGGGTGGGTTTATATGTGTATTTTGACCCGCTGAATCCGAGAATTCGAGCTTTGATGACCAAAAATATGCTTGGAAAGAAGTTATTCCGCATGGTACGAAAAAGAGATGATCGAAAATATTTTTTTCCAGAACCGAAATCGAACTTAATTGGGTGAGTTTCTAGGTGTATTTTGACCCGCTGAATCCGAAAATCCAACCTTTGATGACCAAAAATATGATTGGAAAAAATTTATTTCGCATGGTACGAAAAAGAAATGATCGGAAATATCTGTCTCCAGAATCGGAATCGAACTTTGATGGGTGGGTTTATAGGTGTATTTTGACCCGCTGAATCCGGAAATCCAACCTTTGATGACCAAAAATATGCTTGCAAAAAAGTCATTCCGCATGGTACGAAAAAGAGATGATCGAAAATATTTTTTTCAGAATCGAAATCGGACTTTAATGGGTGAGTTTCTAGGTGTATTTCGACCCGCTGAATCCAAGAATCCAACCTCTTATGACCAAAAATATGCTTGGAAAAAAGTTATTTCGCATTGTACGAAAAAGAGATGATCGAAAATATTTTTTTTCAGAATCAAAGTCGGACTTTGATGGGTGAGTTTCTAGGTGTATTTTGTCACGCTGAATCCGAAAATCCAAACTTTGATGAGCAAAAATATGCGTGGAAAAAAATTATTTCGCATGGTACGAAAAGGAGATGATCGAAAATATCTGTCTCCAGAATCGAAATCGAACTTTAATGGGTGAGTTTCTAGGTGTATTTTGACCCGCTGGATCCAAAAATCCAACCTTCGATTGACGAAAATACACCTGGAAAGAAGTTATTTCGCATGGTACGAAAAAAAGACGATCGAAAATATTTTTTTCCAGAACCGAAATTGAACTTTAATGGGTGAGTTTCTAGGTGTATTTTGACCCGCTGAATCCAAAAATCCAACCTTTGATGCACGAAAATACACCTGGAAAGAAGTTATTTCGCATGGTACGAAAAGGAGATGATCGAAAATATCTGTCTCCAGAATCGGAATCGAACTTCGATGGGTGAGTTTCTAGGTGTCTTTCGACCCGCTGAATCTGGAAATCCAACCTTTGATGACCAAAAATATGCTTGCAAAAAAGTCATTTCGCATGGTACGAAAAAGAGATGATCGAAAATATTTTTTTTCAGAATCAAAATCGGACTTTGATGGGTGAATATCTAGGTGTAATTCGACTCGCTGAATCCGAAAATCCAACCTTTGATGACCAAAAATATGCTTGGAAAAAAGTTATTTCGCATGGTACGAAAAAGAGATGATCGAAAATATCTGTCTCCAGAATCGAAATCGAACTTTGATGGGTGGGTTTATATGTGTATTTTGACCCGCTGAATCCGAGAATTCGAGCTTTGATGACCAAAAATATGCTTGGAAAAAAGTTATTTCGCATGGTACGAAAAAGAGATGATCGAAAATATTTTTTTCCAGAACCGAAATCGAACTTTGATGGGTGAGTTTCTAGGTGTAATTCGACTCGCTGAATACGAAAATCCAACCTTTGATGACCAAAAATATGCTTGGAAAAAAGTTATTTCGCATTGTACGAAAAAGAGATGATCGAAAATATTTTTTTTCAGAATCAAAATCGGACTGTGATGGGTGAATATCTGGGTGTAATTCGACTCGCTGAATCCAAAAATCCAACCTTTGATGGCCAAAAATATGCTTGGAAAAAAGTTATTGCGCATGGTACGAAAAAGAGATGATCGCAAATATTTTTTTCCAGAACCGAAATCGAACTTTAATGAGTGAGTTTCTAGGTGTATTTTGACCCGCTGAATCCAAAATTCCAACCTTTGATACACGAAAATACACCTCGAAAGAAGTTATTGCGCATGGTACGAAAAGGAGATGATCGAAAATATCTGTCTCCAGAATCAGAATCGAACTTCGATGGGTGAGTTTCTAGGTGTAATTCGACTCGCTGAATCGAAAATCCAACCTTTGATGACCAAAAATATGCTTGGAAAGAAGTTATTTCGCATGGTACGAAAAAGAGATGATCGAAAATATTTTTTTTCAGAATCAAAATCGGACTTTGATGGGTGAGTTTCTAGGTGTAATTCGACTCGCTGAATCCGAAAATCCAACCTTAGATGACCAAAAATATGCTTGGAAAAAAGTTATTTCGCATGGTACGAAAAAGAGATGATCGAAAATATCTGTCTCCAGAATCGAAATCGAACTTTGATGGGTGGGTTTATAGGTGTATTTTGACCCGCTGAATCCAAAATTCCAACCTTTGATACACGAAAATACACCTCGAAAGAAGTTATTGCGCATGGTACGAAAAGGAGATGATCGAAAATATCTGTCTCCAGAATCGGAATCGAACTTCGATGGGTTCGTTTCTAGGTGTTATTCGACTCGCTGAATCCGAAAATCCAACCTTTGATGACCAAAAATATGCTTGGAAAGAAGTTATTTCGCATGGTACGAAAAAGAGATGATCGAAAATATCTGTCTCCAGAATCGGAATCGAACTTTAATGGGTGAGTTTATAGGTGTATTTTGACCCGCTGAATCCAAAAATCCAACCTTTGATGCACGAAAATACACCTGGTAAGAAGTTATTGCGCATGGTACGAAAAAGAGATGATCGAAAATACTTTTTTCCAGAACCGAAATCGAACCCTAATGGGTGAGTTTCTAGGTGTATTTTGACCCGCTGAATCCAAAAATCCAACCTTTGATACACGAAAATACACCTGGAAAGAAGTTATTTCGCATGGTACGAAAAAGAGATGATCGCAAATATTTATTTCCAGAACCGAAATCGAACTTTAATGGGTGAGTTTCTAGGTGTATTCTGACCCGCTGAATCCAAAAATCCAACCTTCGATACACGAAAATATACCTGGAAAGAAGTTATTCCGCATGGTACGAAAAAGAGATGATCGAAAATATTTTTTTCCAGAACCGAAATCGAACTTAATTGGGTGAGTTTCTAGGTGTATTTCGACCCGCTGAATCCGAAAATCCAACCTTTGATGACCAAAAATATGATTGGAAAAAAGTTATTTCGCATGGTACGAAAAAGAAATGATCGGAAATATCTGTCTCCAGAATCGGAATCGAACTTTGATGGGTGGGTTTATAGGTGTATTTTGACCCGCTGAATCCGGAAATCCAACCTTTGATGACCAAAAATATGCTTGCAAAAAAGTCATTCCGCATGGTACGAAAAAGAGATGATCGAAAATATTTTTTTCAGAATCGAAATCGGACTTTAATGGGTGAGTTTCTAGGTGTATTTCGACCCGCTGAATCCAAGAATCCAACCTCTTATGACCAAAAATATGCTTGGAAAAAAGTTATTTCGCATTGTACGAAAAAGAGATGATCGAAAATATTTTTTTTCAGAATCAAAGTCGGACTTTGATGGGTGAGTTTCTAGGTGTATTTTGTCACGCTGAATCCGAAAATCCAAACTGTGATGAGCAAAAATATGCGTGGAAAAAAATTATTTCGCATGGTACGAAAAGGAGATGATCGAAAATATCTGTCTCTAGAATCAAAATCGAACTTTAATGGGTGAGTTTCTAGGTGTATTTTGACCCGCTGAATCCAAAAATCCAACCTTCGATTGACGAAAATACACCTGGAAAGAAGTTATTTCGCATGGTACGAAAAAAAGACGATCGAAAATATTTTTTTCCAGAACCGAAATTGAACTTCAATGGGTGAGTTTCTAGGTGTATTTTGACCCGCTGAATCCAAAAATCCAACCTTTGATGCACGAAAATACACCTGGAAAGAAGTTATTTCGCATGGTACGAAAAGGAGATGATCGAAAATATCTGTCTCCAGAATCGGAATCGAACTTCGATGGGTGAGTTTCTAGGTGTATTTCGACCCGCTGAACTCGGAAATCCAACCTTTGATGACCAAAAATATGCTTGCAAAAAAGTCATTTCGCATGGTACGAAAAAGAGATGATCGAAAATATTTTTTTTCAGAATCGAAATCGGACTTTAATGGGTGAGTTTCTAGGTGTATTTCGAACCGCTGAATCCAAGAATCCAACCTTTTATGACCAAAAATATGCTTGGAAAAAAGTTATTTCGCATTGTACGAAAAAGAGATGATCGAAAATATTTTTTTTCAGAATCAAAATCGGACTTTGATGGGTGAATATCTAGGTGTAATTCGACTCGCTGAATAGGAAAATCCAACCTTTGATGACCAAAAATATGCTTGGAAAAAAGTTATTTCGCATGGTACGAAAAAGAGATGATCGAAAATATCTGTCTCCAGAATCGAAATCGAACTTTGATGGGTGGGTTTATATGTGTATTTTGACCCGCTGAATCCGAGAATTCGAGCTTTGATGACCAAAAATATGCTTGGAAAAAAGTTATTTCGCATGGTACGAAAAAGAGATGATCGAAAATATTTTTTTCCAGAACCGAAATCGAACTTTGATGGGTGAGTTTCTAGGTGTAATTCGACTCGCTGAATACGAAAATCCAACCTTTGATGACCAAAAATATGCTTGGAAAAAAGTTATTTCGCATTGTACGAAAAAGAGATGATCGAAAATATTTTTTTTCAGAATCAAAATCGGACTGTGATGGGTGAATATCTAGGTGTAATTCGACTCGCTGAATCCGAAAATCCAACCTTTGATGACCAAAAATATGCTTGGAAAAAAGTTATTGCGCATGGTACGAAAAAGAGATGATCGCAAATATTTTTTTCCAGAACCGAAATCGAACTTTAATGAGTGAGTTTCTAGGTGTGATTTGACCCGCTGATTCCAAAATTCCAACCTTTGATACACGAAAATACACCGCGAAAGAAGTTATTGCGCATGGTACGAAAAGGAGATGATCGAAAATATCTGTCTCCAGAATCGGAATCGAACTTCGATGGGTGAGTTTCTAGGTGTAATTCGACTCGCTGAATCCAAAAATCCAACCTTTGATGACCAAAAATATGCGTGGAAAGAAGTTATTTCGCATGGTACGAAAAAGAGATGATCGAAAATATTTTTTTTCAGAATCAAAATCGGACTTTGATGGGTGAGTTTCTAAGTGTAATTCGACTCGCTGAGACCGAAAATCCAACCTTAGATGTTCAAAAATATGCTTGGAAAAAAGTTATTTCGCATGGTACGAAAAAGAGATGATCGAAAATATCTGTCTCCAGAATCGAAATCGAACTTTGATGGGTGGGTTTATATGTGTATTTTGACCCGCTGAATCCGAGAATTCGTGCTTTGATGACCAAAAATATGCTTGGAAAAAAGTTATTTCGCATGGTACGAAAAAGAGATGATCGACAATATTTTTTTTCAGAATCAAAGTCGGACTTTGATGGGTGAGTTTCTAGGTGTATTTTGTCACGCTGAATCCGCAAAATCCAAACTTTGATCAGCAAAAATATGCGTGGAAAAAAGTTATTTCGCATGGTACGAAAAAGAGATGATCGAAAATATCTGTCTCCAGAATCGGAATTGAACTTTATTGGGTGAGTTTATAGGTGTATTTTGACCCGCTGAATCCAAAACTCCAACCTCTGATGCACGAAAATACACCTGAAAAGAAGTTATTTCGCATGGTACGAAAAAGAGATGATCGAAAATATTTTTTTCCAGAACCGAAATCGAACTTAATTGGGTGAGTTTCTAGGTGTATTTCGACCCGCTGAATCCGAAAATCCACCCTTTGATGACCAAAAATATGATTGGAAAAAAGTTATTTCGCATGGTACGAAAAAGAGATGATCGGAAATATCTGTCTCCAGAATCGGAATCGAACTTTGATGGGTGGGTTTATAGGTGTATTTTGACCCGCTGAATCCAAAAATCCAACCTTTGTTACACGAAAATACACCTGCAAAGAAGTTATTCCGCATGGTACGAAAAAGAGATGATCGAAAATATTTTTTTTCAGAATCAAAGTCGGACTTTGATGGGTGAGTTTCTAGGTGTATTTTGTCACGCTGAATCCGAAAATCCAAACTTTGATGAGCAAAAATATGCGTGGAAAAAAGTTATTTCGCATGATACGAAAAGGAGATGATCGAAAATATCTGTCTCCAGAATCGGAATCGAACTTCGATGGGTGAGTTTCTGGGTGTATTTCGACCCGCTGAATCCGGAAATCCAACCTTTGATGACCAAAAATATGCTTGCAAAATAGTCATTCCGCATGGTACGAAAAAGAGATGATCGAAAATATTTTTTTCAGAATCGAAATCGGACTTTAATGGGTGAGTTTTTAGGTGTATTCCGACCCGCTGAATCCAAGAATTCAACCTCTTATGACCAAAAATATGCTTGGAAAAAAGTTATTTCGCATTGTACGAAAAAGAGATGATCGAAAATATTTTTTTTCAGAATCAAAGTCGGACTTTGATGGGTGAGTTTCTAGGTGTATTTTGTCACGCTGAATCCGAAAATCCAAACTTTGATGAGCAAAAATATGCGTGGAAAAAAGTTATTTCGCATGGTACGAAAAGGAGATGATCGAAAATATCTGTCTCCAGAATCGGAATCGAACTTCGATGGGTGAGTTTCTAGGTGTGTTTCGACCCGCTGAATCCGAAAATCCAACCTTTGATGTGCAAAAATATGCTTGGAAAAAAGTTATTTCGCATGGTACGAAAAAGAGATGATCGTATATATTTTTTACCAGAACCGAAATCGAACTCTAATGGGTGAGTTTCTAGGTGTATTTTGACCCGCTGAATCCAAAAATCCAACCTTTGATACACGAAAATACACCTGGAAAGAAGTTATTTCGCATGGTACGAAAAAGAGATGATCGAAAATATTTATTTCCAGAACCGAAATCGAACTTTAATGGGTGAGTTTCTAGGTGTATTTTGACCCGCTGAATCCAAAAATCCAACCTTTGATACACGAAAATACACCTGGAAAGAAGTTATTCCGCATGTTACGACAAAGAGATGATCGAAAATATTTTTTTCCAGAACCGAAATCGAACTCAATTGGGTGAGTTTCTAGGTGTATTCCGACCCGCTGAATCCGAAAATCCAACCTTTGATGACCAAAAATATGATTGGAAAAAAGTTATTTCGCATGGTACGAAAAAGAGATGATCGAAAATATCTGTCTCCAGAATCGGAATCGAACTTTGATGGGTGAGTTTCTAGGTGTATTTTGACCCGCTGAATCCAAAAATCCAACCTTTGATACACGAAAATACACCTGGAAAGAAGTTATTTCGCATGGTACGAAAAAGAGATGATCGAAAATATTTATTTCCAGAACCGAAATCGAACTTTAATGGGTGAGTTTCTAGGTGTATTTTGACCCGCTGAATCCAAAAATCCAACCTTTGATACACGAAAATACACCTGGAAAGAAGTTATTCCGCATGTTACGACAAAGAGATGATCGAAAATATTTTTTTCCAGAACCGAAATCGAACTCAATTGGGTGAGTTTCTAGGTGTATTCCGACCCGCTGAATCCGAAAATCCAACCTTTGATGACCAAAAATATGATTGGAAAAAAGTTATTTCGCATGGTACGAAAAAGAGATGATCGAAAATATCTGTCTCCAGAATCGGAATCGAACTTTGATGGGTGGGTTTATAAGTGTATTTTGACCCGCTGAATCCAAAAATCCAACCTTTGTTACACGAAAATACACCTGCAAAGAAGTTATTCCGCATGGTACGAAAAAGAGATGATCGAAAATATTTTTTTTCAGAATCAAAGTCGGACTTTGATGGGTGAGTTTCTAGGTGTATTTTGTCACGCTGAATCCGAAAATCCAAACTTTGATGAGCAAAAATATGCGTGGAAAAAAGTTATTTCGCATGATACGAAAAGGAGATGATCGAAAATATCTGTCTCCAGAATCGGAATCGAACTTCGATGGGTGAGTTTCTGGGTGTATTTCGACCCGCTGAATCCGGAAATCCAACCTTTGATGACCAAAAATATGCTTGCAAAATAGTCATTCCGCATGGTACGAAAAAGAGATGATCGAAAATATTTTTTTCAGAATCGAAATCGGACTTTAATGGGTGAGTTTTTAGGTGTATTCCGACTCGCTGAATCCAAGAATCCAACCTCTTATGACCAAAAATATGCTTGGAAAAAAGTTATTTCGCATGGTACGAAAAAGAGATGATCGAAAATATCTGTCTCCAGAATCGGAATCGAACTTCGATGGGTGAGTTTCTAGGTGTATTTCGACCCGCTGAATCCGAAAATCCAACCTTTGATGTGCAAAAATATGCTTGGAAAAAAGTTATTTCGCATGGTACGAAAAAGAGATGATCGTATATATTTTTTACCAGAACCGAAATCGAACTTTGATGGGTGAGTTTCTAGGTGTATTTTGACCCGTTGAATCCATAAATCCAACCTTTGATGTCCAAAAATATGCTTGGAAAGAAGTTATTTCGCATGGTACGAAAAAGAGATGATCGAAAATATTTTTTACCAGAACCGAAATGGAACTTTAATGGGTGAGTTTCTAGGTGTATTTTGACCCGCTGAATCCAAAATCCCAACCTTTGATACACGAAAATACACCTCGAAAGAAGTTATTGCGCATGGTACGAAAAGGAGATGATCGAAAATATCTGTCTCCAGAATCGGAATCGAACTTCGATGGGTGAGTTTCTAGGTGTAATTCGACTCGCTGAATCCGAAAATCCAACCTTTGATGACCAAAAATATGCTTGGAAAGAAGTTATTTCGCATGGTACGAAAAAGAGATGATCGAAAATATTTTTTTTCAGAATCAAAATCGGACTTTGATGGGTGAGTTTCTAGGTGTAATTCGACTCGCTGAATCCGAAAATCCAACCTTAGATGACCAAAAATATGCTTGGAAAAAAGTTATTTCGCATGGTACGAAAAAGAGATGATCGAAAATATCTGTCTCCAGAATCGAAATCGAACTTTGATGGGTGGGTTTATATGTGTATTTTGACCCGCTGAATCCGAGAATTCGAGCTTTTATGACCAAAAATATGCTTGGAAAAAAGTTATTTCGCATGGTACGAAAAAGAGATGATCGACAATATTTTTTTTCAGAATCAAAGTCGGACTTTGATGGGTGAGTTTCTAGGTGTATTTTGTCACGCTGAATCCGAAAATCCAAACTTTGATGAGCAAAAATATGCGTGGAAAAAAGTTATTTCGCATGGTACGAAAAAGAGATGATCGAAAATATCTGTCTCCAGAATCGGAATCGAACTTTATTGGGTGAGTTTATAGGTGTATTTTGACCCGCTGAATCCAAAACTCCAACCTCTGATGCACGAAAATACACCTGAAAAGAAGTTATTGCGCATGGTACGAAAAAGAGATGATCGAAAATACTTTTTTCCAGAACCGAAATCGAACTCTAATGGGTGAGTTTCTAGGTGTATTTTGACCCGCTGAATTCAAAAATCCAACCTTTGATACACGAAAATACACCTGGAAAGAAGTTATTTCGCATGGTACGAAAAAGAGATGATCGAAAATATTTATTTCCAGAACCGAAATCGAACTTTAATGGGTGAGTTTCTAGGTGTATTTTGACCCGCTGAATCCAAAAATCCAACCTTTGATACACGAAAATACACCTGGAAAGAAGTTATTCCGCATGGTACGACAAAGAGATGATCGAAAATATTTTTTTCCAGAACCGAAATCGAACTTAATTGGGTGAGTTTCTAGGTGTATTTCGACCCGCTGAATCCGAAAATCCACCCTTTGATGACCAAAAATATGATTGGAAAAAAGTTATTTCGCATGGTACGAAAAAGAGATGATCGGAAATATCTGTCTCCAGAATCGGAATCGAACTTTGATGGGTGGGTTTATAGGTGTATTTTGACCCGCTGAATCCAAAAATCCAACCTTTGTTACACGAAAATACACCTGCAAAGAAGTTATTCCGCATGGTACGAAAAAGAGATGATCGAAAATATTTTTTTTCAGAATCAAAGTCGGACTTTGATGGGTGAGTTTCTAGGTGTATTTTGTCACGCTGAATTCGGAAATCCAAACTTTGATGAGCAAAAATATGCGTGGAAAAAAGTTATTTCGCATGATACGAAAAGGAGATGATCGAAAATATCTGTCTCCAGAATCGGAATCGAACTTCGATGGGTGAGTTTCTGGGTGTATTTCGACCCGCTGAATCCGGAAATCCAACCTTTGATGACCAAAAATATGCTTGCAAAATAGTCATTCCGCATGGTACGAAAAAGAGATGATCGAAAATATTTTTTTCAGAATCGAAATCGGACTTTAATGGGTGAGTTTTTAGGTGTATTCCGACCCGCTGAATCCAAGAATCCAACCTCTTATGACCAAAAATATGCTTGGAAAAAAGTTATTTCGCATTGTACGAAAAAGAGATGATCGAAAATATTTTTTTTCAGAATCAAAGTCGGACTTTGATGGGTGAGTTTCTAGGTGTATTTTGTCACGCTGAATCCGAAAATCCAAACTTTGATGAGCAAAAATATGCGTGGAAAAAAGTTATTTCGCATGGTACGAAAAGGAGATGATCGAAAATATCTGTCTCCAGAATCGGAATCGAACTTCGATGGGTGAGTTTCTAGGTGTGTTTCGACCCGCTGAATCCGAAAATCCAACCTTTGATGTGCAAAAATATGCTTGGAAAAAAGTTATTTCGCATGGTACGAAAAAGAGATGATCGTATATATTTTTTACCAGAGCCGAAATCGAACTCTAATGGGTGAGTTTCTAGGTGTATTTTGACCCGCTGAATCCAAAAATCCAACCTTTGATACACGAAAATACACCTGAAAAGAAGTTATTTCGCATGGTACGAAAAAGAGATGATCGAAAATATTTATTTCCAGAACCGAAATCGAACTTTAATGGGTGAGTTTCTAGGTGTATTTTGACCCGCTGAATCCAAAAATCCAACCTTTGATACACGAAAATACACCTGGAAAGAAGTTATTCCGCATGGTACGACAAAGAGATGATCGAAAATATTTTTTTCCAGAACCGAAATCGAACTCAATTGGGTGAGTTTCTAGGTGTATTTCGACCCGCTGAATCCGAAAATCCAACCTTTGATGACCAAAAATATGATTGGAAAAAAGTTATTTCGCATGGTACGAAAAAGAGATGATCGAAAATATCTGTCTCCAGAATCGGAATCGAACTTTGATGGGTGGGTTTATAGGTGTATTTTGACCCGCTGAATCCAAAAATCCAACCTTTGTTACACGAAAATACACCTGCAAAGAAGTTATTCCGCATGGTACGAAAAAGAGATGATCGAAAATATTTTTTTTCTGAATCAAAGTCGGACTTTGTCGGGTGAGTTTCTAGGTGTATTTTGTCACGCTGAATCCGAAAATCCAAACTTTGATGAGCAAAAATATGCGTGGAAAAAAGTTATTTCGCATGATACGAAAAGGAGATGATCGAAAATATCTGTCTCCAGAATCGGAATCGAACTTCGATGGGTGAGTTTCTGGGTGTATTTCGACCCGCTGAAACCGGAAATCCAACCTTTGATGACCAAAAATATGCTTGCAAAATAGTCATTCCGCATGGTACGAAAAAGAGATGATCGAAAATATTTTTTTCAGAATCGAAATCGGACTTTAATGGGTGAGTTTTTAGGTGTATTCCGACTCGCTGAATCCAAGAATCCAACCTCTTATGACCAAAAATATGCTTGGAAAAAAGTTATTTCGCATTGTACGAAAAAGAGATGATCGAAAATATTTTTTTTCAGAATCAAAGTCGGACTTTGATGGGTGAGTTTCTAGGTGTATTTTGTCACGCTGAATCCGAAAATCCAAACTTTGATGAGCAAAAATATGCGTGGAAAAAAGTTATTTCGCATGGTACGAAAAGGAGATGATCGAAAATATCTGTCTCCAGAATCGGAATCGAACTTCGATGGGTGAGTTTCTAGGTGTATTTCGACCCGCTGAATCCGAAAATCCAACCTTTGATGTGCAAAAATATGCTTGGAAAAAAGTTATTTCGCATGGTACGAAAAAGAGATGATCGTATATATTTTTTACCAGAACCGAAATCGAACTTTGATGGGTGAGTTTCTAGGTGTATTTTGACCCGTTGAATCCAAAAATCCAACCTTTGATGTCCACAAATATGCTTGGAAAGAAGTTATTTCGCATGGTACGAAAAAGAGATGATCGAAAATATTTTTTACCAGAACCGAAATGGAACTTTAATGGGTGAGTTTCTAGGTGTATTTTGACCCGCTGAATCCAAAATCCCAACCTTTGATACACGAAAATACACCTCGAAAGAAGTTATTGCGCATGGTACGAAAAGGAGATGATCGAAAATATCTGTCTCCAGAATCGGAATCGAACTTCGATGGGTGAGTTTCTAGGTGTAATTCGACTCGCTGAATCCGAAAATCCAACCTTTGATGACCAAAAATATGCTTGGAAAGAAGTTATTTCGCATGGTACGAAAAAGAGATGATCGAAAATATTTTTTTTCAGAATCAAAGTCGGACTTTGATGGGTGAGTTTCTAGGTGTATTTTGTCACGCTGAATCCGAAAATCCAACCTTTGATGACCAAAAATATGCTTGCAAAATAGTCATTCCGCATGGTACGAAAAAGAGATGATCGAAAATATTTTTTTCAGAATCGAAATCGGACTTTAATGGGTGAGTTTTTAGGTGTATTCCGACTCGCTGAATCCAAGAATCCAACCTCTTATGACCAAAAATATGCTTGGAAAAAAGTTATTTCGCATTGTACGAAAAAGAGATGATCGAAAATATTTTTTTTCAGAATCAAAGTCGGACTTTGATGGGTGAGTTTCTAGGTGTATTTTGTCACGCTGAATCCGAAAATCCAAACTTTGATGAGCAAAAATATGCGTGGAAAAAAGTTATTTCGCATGGTACGAAAAGGAGATGATCGAAAATATCTGTCTCCAGAATCGGAATCGAACTTCGATGGGTGAGTTTCTAGGTGTATTTCGACCCGCTGAATCCGAAAATCCAACATTTGATGTGCAAAAATATGCTTGGAAAAAAGTTATTTCGCATGGTACGAAAAAGAGATGATCGTATATATTTTTTACCAGAACCGAAATCGAACTTTGATGGGTGAGTTTCTAGGTGTATTTTGACCCGTTGAATCCAAAAATCCAACCTTTGATGTCCAAAAATATGCTTGGAAAGAAGTTATTTCGCATGGTACGAAAAAGAGATGATCGAAAATATTTTTTACCAGAACCGAAATGGAACTTTAATGGGTGAGTTTCTAGGTGTATTTTGACCCGCTGAATCCAAAATCCCAACCTTTGATACACGAAAATACACCTCGAAAGAAGTTATTGCGCATGGTACGAAAAGGAGATGATCGAAAATATCTGTCTCCAGAATCGGAATCGAACTTCGATGGGTGAGTTTCTAGGTGTAATTCGACTCGCTGAATCCGAAAATCCAACCTTTGATGACCAAAAATATGCTTGGAAAGAAGTTATTTCGCATGGTACGAAAAAGAGATGATCGAAAATATTTTTTTTCAGAATCAAAATCGGACTTTGATGGGTGAGTTTCTAGGTGTAATTCGACTCGCTGAATCCGAAAATCCAACCTTAGATGACCAAAAATATGCTTGGAAAAAAGTTATTTCGCATGGTACGAAAAAGAGATGATCGAAAATATCTGTCTCCAGAATCGAAATCGAACTTTGATGGGTGGGTTTATATGTGTATTTTGACCCGCTGAATCCGAGAATTCGAGCTTTTATGACCAAAAATATGCTTGGAAAAAAGTTATTTCGCATGGTACGAAAAAGAGATGATCGACAATATTTTTTTTCAGAATCAAAGTCGGACTTTGATGGGTGAGTTTCTAGGTGTATTTTGTCACGCTGAATCCGAAAATCCAAACTTTGATGAGCAAAAATATGCGTGGAAAAAAGTTATTTCGCATGGTACGAAAAAGAGATGATCGAAAATATCTGTCTCCAGAATCGGAATCGAACTTTATTGGGTGAGTTTATAGGTGTATTTTGACCCGCTGAATCCAAAACTCCAACCTCTGATGCACGAAAATACACCTGAAAAGAAGTTATTGCGCATGGTACGAAAAAGAGATGATCGAAAATACTTTTTTCCAGAACCGAAATCGAACTCTAATGGGTGAGTTTCTAGGTGTATTTTGACCCGCTGAATTCAAAAATCCAACCTTTGATACACGAAAATACACCTGGAAAGAAGTTATTCCGCATGGTACGACAAAGAGATGATCGAAAATATTTTTTTCCAGAACCGAAATCGAACTTAATTGGGTGAGTTTCTAGGTGTATTTCGACCCGCTGAATCCGAAAATCCACCCTTTGATGACCAAAAATATGATTGGAAAAAAGTTATTTCGCATGGTACGAAAAAGAGATGATCGGAAATATCTGTCTCCAGAATCGGAATCGAACTTTGATGGGTGGGTTTATAGGTGTATTTTGACCCGCTGAATCCAAAAATCCAACCTTTGTTACACGAAAATACACCTGCAAAGAAGTTATTCCGCATGGTACGAAAAAGAGATGATCGAAAATATTTTTTTTCAGAATCAAAGTCGGACTTTGATGGGTGAGTTTCTAGGTGTATTTTGTCACGCTGAATCCGAAAATCCAAACTTTGATGAGCAAAAATATGCGTGGAAAAAAGTTATTTCGCATGATACGAAAAGGAGATGATCGAAAATATCTGTCTCCAGAATCGGAATCGAACTTCGATGGGTGAGTTTCTGGGTGTATTTCGACCCGCTGAATCCGGAAATCCAACCTTTGATGACCAAAAATATGCTTGCAAAATAGTCATTCCGCATGGTACGAAAAAGAGATGATCGAAAATATTTTTTTCAGAATCGAAATCGGACTTTAATGGGTGAGTTTTTAGGTGTATTCCGACCCGCTGAATCCAAGAATCCAACCTCTTATGACCAAAAATATGCTTGGAAAAAAGTTATTTCGCATTGTACGAAAAAGAGATGATCGAAAATATTTTTTTTCAGAATCAAAGTCGGACTTTGATGGGTGAGTTTCTAGGTGTATTTTGTCACGCTGAATCCGAAAATCCAAACTTTGATGAGCAAAAATATGCGTGGAAAAAAGTTATTTCGCATGGTACGAAAAGGAGATGATCGAAAATATCTGTCTCCAGAATCGGAATCGAACTTCGATGGGTGAGTTTCTAGGTGTGTTTCGACCCGCTGAATCCGAAAATCCAACCTTTGATGTGCAAAAATATGCTTGGAAAAAAGTTATTTCGCATGGTACGAAAAAGAGATGATCGTATATATTTTTTACCAGAGCCGAAATCGAACTCTAATGGGTGAGTTTCTAGGTGTATTTTGACCCGCTGAATCCAAAAATCCAACCTTTGATACACGAAAATACACCTGAAAAGAAGTTATTTCGCATGGTACGAAAAAGAGATGATCGAAAATATTTATTTCCAGAACCGAAATCGAACTTTAATGGGTGAGTTTCTAGGTGTATTTTGACCCGCTGAATCCAAAAATCCAACCTTTGATACACGAAAATACACCTGGAAAGAAGTTATTCCGCATGGTACGACAAAGAGATGATCGAAAATATTTTTTTCCAGAACCGAAATCGAACTCAATTGGGTGAGTTTCTAGGTGTATTTCGACCCGCTGAATCCGAAAATCCAACCTTTGATGACCAAAAATATGATTGGAAAAAAGTTATTTCGCATGGTACGAAAAAGAGATGATCGAAAATATCTGTCTCCAGAATCGGAATCGAACTTTGATGGGTGGGTTTTTAGGTGTATTTTGACCCGCTGAATCCAAAAATCCAACCTTTGTTACACGAAAATACACCTGCAAAGAAGTTATTCCGCATGGTACGAAAAAGAGATGATCGAAAATATTTTTTTTCAGAATCAAAGTCGGACTTTGATGGGTGAGTTTCTAGGTGTATTTTGTCACGCTGAATCCGAAAATCCAAACTTTGATGAGCAAAAATATGCGTGGAAAAAAGTTATTTCGCATGATACGAAAAGGAGATGATCGAAAATATCTGTCTCCAGAATCGGAATCGAACTTCGATGGGTGAGTTTCTGGGTGTATTTCGACCCGCTGAATCCGGAAATCCAACCTTTGATGACCAAAAATATGCTTGCAAAATAGTCATTCCGCATGGTACGAAAAAGAGATGATCGAAAATATTTTTTTCAGAATCGAAATCGGACTTTAATGGGTGAGTTTTTAGGTGTATTCCGACTCGCTGAATCCAAGAATCCAACCTCTTATGACCAAAAATATGCTTGGAAAAAAGTTATTTCGCATTGTACGAAAAAGAGATGATCGAAAATATTTTTTTTCAGAATCAAAGTCGGACTTTGATGGGTGAGTTTCTAGGTGTATTTTGTCACGCTGAATCCGAAAATCCAAACTTTGATGAGCAAAAATATGCGTGGAAAAAAGTTATTTCGCATGGTACGAAAAGGAGATGATCGAAAATATCTGTCTCCCGAATCGGAATCGAACTTCGATGGGTGAGTTTCTAGGTGTATTTCGACCCGCTGAATCCGAAAATCCAACCTTTGATGTGCAAAAATATGCTTGGAAAAAAGTTATTTCGCATGGTACGAAAAAGAGATGATCGTATATATTTTTTACCAGAACCGAAATCGAACTTTGATGGGTGAGTTTCTAGGTGTATTTTGACCCGTTGAATCTAAAAATCCAACCTTTGATGTCCAAAAATATGCTTGGAAAGAAGTTATTTCGCATGGTACGAAAAAGAGATGATCGAAAATATTTTTTACCAGAACCGAAATGGAACTTTAATGGGTGAGTTTCTAGGTGTATTTTGACCCGCTGAATCTACAAATCCAACCTTCGATTAACGAAAATACACCTGGAAAGAAGTTATTTCGCATGGTACGAAAAAAAGATGATCGAAAATATTTTTTTCCAGAACCGAAATTGAACTTTAATGGGTGTGTTTCTAGGTGTATTTTGACTCGCTGAATCCAAAATCCAACCTTTGATACACGAAAATATGCTTGTAAAGAAGTTATTTCGCATGGTACGAAAAAGAGATGATCGAAAATATTTTTTTCCAGAACCGAAATCGAACTTTAATGGGTGAGTTTCTAGGTGTATTTTGACCCGCTGAATCCGAAAATCCAACCTTTGATGTCCAAAAATATGCTCGGAAAGAAGTTATTTCGCATGGTACGAAAAAGAGATGATCGAAAATATTTTTTTCCAGAACCGAAATCGAACTTCAATGGGTGAGTTTCTAGGTGTATTTTGACCCGCTGAATCCAAAAATCCAACCTTCGATGAACGAAAATACACCAGGAACGAAGTTATTTCGCATGGTACGAAAAAGAGATGATCGAAAATATTTTTTTTCAGAATCAAAATCGGACTTTGATGGGTGAATATCTAGGTGTAATTCGACTCGCTGAATCCGAAAATCCAACCTTTGATGACCAAAAATATGCTTGGAAAAAAGTTATTTCGCATGGTACGAAAAAGAGATGATCGAAAATATCTGTCTCCAGAATCGAAATCGAACTTTGATGGGTGGGTTTATATGTGTATTTTGACCCGCTGAATCCGAGAATTCGAGCTTTGATGACCAAAAATATGCTTGGAAAAAAGTTATTTCGCATGGTACGAAAAAGAGATGATCAAAAATATTTTTTTCCAGAACCGAAATCGAACTTTGATGGGTGAGTTTCTAGGTGTAATTCGACTCGCTGAATACGAAAATCCAACCTTTGATGACCAAAAATATGCTTGGAAAAAAGTTATTTCGCATTGTACGAAAAAGAGATGATCGAAAATATTTTTTTTCAGAATCAAAATCGGACTGTGATGGGTGAATATCTAGGTGTAATTCGACTCGCTGAATCCGAAAATCCAACCTTTGATGACCAAAAATATGCTTGGAAAAAAGTTATTGCGCATGGTACGAAAAAGAGATGATCGCAAATATTTTTTTCCAGAACCTAAATCGAACTTTAATGAGTGAGTTTCTAGGTGTATTTTGACCCGCTGATTCCAAAATTCCAACCTTTGATACACGAAAATACACCTCGAAAGAAGTTATTGCGCATGGTACGAAAAGGAGATGATCGAAAATATCTGTCTCCAGAATCGGAATCGAACTTCGATGGGTGAGTTTCTAGGTGTAATTCGACTCGCTGAATCCGAAAATCCAACCTTTGATGACCAAAAATATGCTTGGAAAGAAGTTATTTCGCATGGTACGAAAAAGAGATGATCGAAAATATTTTTTTTCAGAATCAAAATCGGACTTTGATGGGTGAGTTTCTAGGTGTAATTCGACTCGCTGAGACCGAAAATCCAACCTGAGATGTTCAAAAATATGCTTGGAAAAAAGTTATTTCGCATGGTACGAAAAAGAGATGATCGAAAATATCTGTCTCCAGAATCGAAATCGAACTTTGATGGGTGGGTTTATATGTGTATTTTGACCCGCTGAATCCGAGAATTCGTGCTTTGATGACCAAAAATATGCTTGGAAAAAAGTTATTTCGCATGGTACGAAAAAGAGATGATCGACAATATTTTTTTTCAGAATCAAAGTCGGACTTTGATGGGTGAGTTTCTAGGCGTATTTTGTCACGCTGAATCCGAAAATCCAAACTTTGATCAGCAAAAATATGCGTGGAAAAAAGTTATTTCGCATGGTACGAAAAAGAGATGATCGAAAATATCTGTCTCCAGAATCGGAATCGAACTTTATTGGGTGAGTTTATAGGTGTATTTTGACCCGCTGAATCCAAAACTCCAACCTCTGATGCACGAAAATACACCTGAAAAGAAGTTATTTCGCATGGTACGAAAAAGAGATGATCGAAAATACTTTTTTCCAGAACCGAAATCGAACTTTAATGGGTGAGTTTCTAGGTGTATTTTGACCCGCTGAATCCAAAAATCCAACCTTTGATACACGAAAATACACCTGGAAAGAAGTTATTCCGCATGGTACGACAAAGAGATGATCGAAAATATTTTTTTCCAGAACCGAAATCGAACTTGATTGGGTGAGTTTCTAGGTGTATTTCGACCCGCTGAATCCGAAAATCCACCCTTTGATGACCAAAAATATGATTGGAAAAAAGTTATTTCGCATGGTACGAAAAAGAGATGATCGGAAATATCTGTCTCCAGAATCGGAATCGAACTTTGATGGGTGGGTTTATGTGTGTATTTTGACCCGCTGAATCCAAAAATCCAACCTTTGTTACACGAAAATACACCTGCACAGAAGTTATTCCGCATGGTACGAAAAAGAGATGATCGAAAATATTTTTTTTCAGAATCAAAGTCGGACTTTGATGGGTGAGTTTCTAGGTGTATTTTGTCACGCTGAATCCGAAAATCCAAACTTTGATGAGCAAAAATATGCGTGGAAAAAAGTTATTTCGCATGATACGAAAAGGAGATGATCGAAAATATCTGTCTCCAGAATCGGAATCGAACTTCGATGGGTGAGTTTCTGGGTGTATTTCGACCCGCTGAATCCGGAAATCCAACCTTTGATGACCAAAAATATGCTTGCAAAATAGTCATTCCGCATGGTACGAAAAAGAGATGATCGAAAATATTTTTTTCAGAATCGAAATCGGACTTTAATGGGTGAGTTTTTAGGTGTATTCCGACTCGCTGAATCCAAGAATCCAACCTCTTATGACCAAAAATATGCTTGGAAAAAAGTTATTTCGCATTGTACGAAAAAGAGATGATCGAAAATATTTTTTTTCAGAATCAAAGTCGGACTTTGATGGGTGAGTTTCTAGGTGTATTTTGTCACGCTGAATCCGAAAATCCAAACTTTGATGAGCAAAAATATGCGTGGAAAAAAGTTATTTCGCATGGTACGAAAAGGAGATGATCGAAAATATCTGTCTCCAGAATCGGAATCGAACTTCGATGGGTGAGTTTCTAGGTGTATTTCGACCCGCTGAATCCGAAAATCCAACCTTTGATGTGCAAAAATATGCTTGGAAAAAAGTTATTTCGCATGGTACGAAAAAGAGATGATCGTATATATTTTTTACCAGAACCGAAATCGAACTTTGATGGGTGAGTTTCTAGGTGTATTTTGACCCGTTGAATCCAAAAATCCAACCTTTGATGTCCAAAAATATGCTTGGAAAGAAGTTATTTCGCATGGTACGAAAAAGAGATGATCGAAAATATTTTTTACCAGAACCGAAATGGAACTTTAATGGGTGAGTTTCTAGGTGTATTTTGACCCGCTGAATCTACAAATCCAACCTTCGATTAACGAAAATACACCTGGAAAGAAGTTATTTCGCATGGTACGAAAAAAAGATGATCGAAAATATTTTTTTCCAGAACCGAAATTGAACTTTAATGGGTGTGTTTCTAGGTGTATTTTGACTCGCTGAATCCAAAATCCAACCTTTGATACACGAAAATATGCTTGTAAAGAAGTTATTTCGCATGGTACGAAAAAGAGATGATCGAAAATATTTTTTTCCAGAACCGAAATCGAACTTTAATGGGTGAGTTTCTAGGTGTATTTTGACCCGCTGAATCCGAAAATCCAACCTTTGATGTCCAAAAATATGCTTGGAAAGAAGTTATTTCGCATGGTACGAAAAAGAGATGATCGAAAATATTTTTTTCCAGAACCGAAATCGAACTTCAATGGGTGAGTTTCTAGGTGTATTTTGACCCGCTGAATCCAAAAATCCAACCTTCGATGAACGAAAATACACCAGGAACGAAGTTATTTCGCATGGTACGAAAAAGAGATGATCGAAAATATTTTTTTTCAGAATCAAAATCGGACTTTGATGGGTGAATATCTAGGTGTAATTCGACTCGCTGAATCCGAAAATCCAACCTTTGATGACCAAAAATATGCTTGGAAAAAAGTTATTTCGCATGGTACGAAAAAGAGATGATCGAAAATATCTGTCTCCAGAATCGAAATCGAACTTTGATGGGTGGGTTTATATGTGTATTTTGACCCGCTGAATCCGAGAATTCGAGCTTTGATGACCAAAAATATGCTTGGAAAAAAGTTATTTCGCATGGTACGAAAAAGAGATGATCGAAAATATTTTTTTCCAGAACCGAAATCGAACTTTGATGGGTGAGTTTCTAGGTGTAATTCGACTCGCTGAATACGAAAATCCAACCTTTGATGACCAAAAATATGCTTGGAAAAAAGTTATTTCGCATTGTACGAAAAAGAGATGATCGAAAATATTTTTTTTCAGAATCAAAATCGGACTGTGATGGGTGAATATCTAGGTGTAATTCGACTCGCTGAATCCGAAAATCCAACCTTTGATGACCAAAAATATGCTTGGAAAAAAGTTATTGCGCATGGTACGAAAAAGAGATGATCGCAAATATTTTTTTCCAGAACCTAAATCGAACTTTAATGAGTGAGTTTCTAGGTGTATTTTGACCCGCTGATTCCAAAATTCCAACCTTTGATACACGAAAATACACCTCGAAAGAAGTTATTGCGCATGGTACGAAAAGGAGATGATCGAAAATATCTGTCTCCAAAATCGGAATCGAACTTCGATGGGTGAGTTTCTAGGTGTAATTCGACTCGCTGAATCCGAAAATCCAACCTTTGATGACCAAAAATATGCTTGGAAAGAAGTTATTTCGCATGGTACGAAAAAGAGATGATCGAAAATATTTTTTTTCAGAATCAAAATCGGACTTTGATGGGTGAGTTTCTAGGTGTAATTCGACTCGCTGAGACCGAAAATCCAACCTTAGATGTTCAAAAATATGCTTGGAAAAAAGTTATTTCGCATGGTACGAAAAAGAGATGATCGAAAATATCTGTCTCCAGAATCGAAATCGAACTTTGATGGGTGGGTTTATATGTGTATTTTGACCCGCTGAATCCGAGAATTCGTGCTTTGATGACCAAAAATATGCTTGGAAAAAAGTTATTTCGCATGGTACGAAAAAGAGATGATCGACAATATTTTTTTTCAGAATCAAAGTCGGACTTTGATGGGTGAGTTTCTAGGCGTATTTTGTCACGCTGAATCCGAAAATCCAAACTTTGATCAGCAAAAATATGCGTGGAAAAAAGTTATTTCGCATGGTACGAAAAAGAGATGATCGAAAATATCTGTCTCCAGAATCGGAATCGAACTTTATTGGGTGAGTTTATAGGTGTATTTTGACCCGCTGAATCCAAAACTCCAACCTCTGATGCACGAAAATACACCTGAAAAGAAGTTATTTCGCATGGTACGAAAAAGAGATGATCGAAAATACTTTTTTCCAGAACCGAAATCGAACTTTAATGGGTGAGTTTCTAGGTGTATTTTGACCCGCTGAATCCAAAAATCCAACCTTTGATACACGAAAATACACCTGGAAAGAAGTTATTCCGCATGGTACGACAAAGAGATGATCGAAAATATTTTTTTCCAGAACCGAAATCGAACTTGATTGGGTGAGTTTCTAGGTGTATTTCGACCCGCTGAATCCGAAAATCCACCCTTTGATGACCAAAAATATGATTGGAAAAAAGTTATTTCGCATGGTACGAAAAAGAGATGATCGGAAATATCTGTCTCCAGAATCGGAATCGAACTTTGATGGGTGGGTTTATGTGTGTATTTTGACCCGCTGAATCCAAAAATCCAACCTTTGTTACACGAAAATACACCTGCACAGAAGTTATTCCGCATGGTACGAAAAAGAGATGATCGAAAATATTTTTTTTCAGAATCAAAGTCGGACTTTGATGGGTGAGTTTCTAGGTGTATTTTGTCACGCTGAATCCGAAAATCCAAACTTTGATGAGCAAAAATATGCGTGGAAAAAAGTTATTTCGCATGATACGAAAAGGAGATGATCGAAAATATCTGTCTCCAGAATCGGAATCGAACTTCGATGGGTGAGTTTCTGGGTGTATTTCGACCCGCTGAATCCGGAAATCCAACCTTTGATGACCAAAAATATGCTTGCAAAATAGTCATTCCGCATGGTACAAAAAAGAGATGATCGAAAATATTTTTTTCAGAATCGAAATCGGACTTTAATGGGTGAGTTTTTAGGTGTATTCCGACCCGCTGAATCCAAGAATCCAACCTCTTATGACCAAAAATATGCTTGGAAAAAAGTTATTTCGCATTGTACGAAAAAGAGATGATCGAAAATATTTTTTTTCAGAATCAAAGTCGGACTTTGATGGGTGAGTTTCTAGGTGTATTTTGTCACGCTGAATCCGAAAATCCAAACTTTGATGAGCAAAAATATGCGTGGAAAAAAGTTATTTCGCATGGTACGAAAAGGAGATGATCGAAAATATCTGTCTCCAGAATCGGAATCGAACTTCGATGGGTGAGTTTCTAGGTGTATTTCGACCCGCTGAATCCGAAAATCCAACCTTTGATGTGCAAAAATATGCTTGGAAAAAAGTTATTTCGCATGGTACGAAAAAGAGATGATCGGAAATATTTTTTTCCAGAACCGAAGTCGAACTTCAATGGGTGAGTTTCTAGGTGTATTTTGACCCGCTGAATCCAAAAATCCAACCTATGATACACGAAAAGACACCTGGAAAGAAGTTATTCCGCATGGTACGAAAAAGAGATGATCGAAAATATTTTTTTCCAGAACCGAAATCGAACTTAATTGGGTGAGTTTCTAGGTGTATTTCGACCCGCTGAATCCGAAAATCCAACCTTTGATGACCAAAAATATGATTGGAAAAAAGTTATTTCGCATGGTACGAAAAAGAAATGATCGGAAATATCTGTCTCCAGAATCGGAATCGAACTTTGATGGGTGGGTTTATAGGTGTATTTTGACCCGCTGAATCCGGAAATCCAACCTTTGATGACCAACAATATGCTTGCAAAAAAGTCATTCCGCATGGTACGAAAAAGAGATGATCGAAAATATTTTTTTCAGAATCGAAATCGGACTTTAATGGGTGAGTTTCTAGGTGTATTCCGACCCGCTGAATCCAAGAATCCAACCTCTTATGACCAAAAATATGCTTGGAAAAAAGTTATTTCGCATTGTACGAAAAAGAGATGATCGAAAATATTTTTTTTCAGAATCAAAGTCGGACTTTGATGGGTGAGTTTCTAGGTGTATTTTGTCACGCTGAATCCGAAAATCCAAACTTTGATGAGCAAAAATATGCGTGGAAAAAAATTATTTCGCATGGTACGAAAAGGAGATGATCGAAAATATCTGTCTCCAGAATCGAAATCGAACTTTAATGGGTGAGTTTCTAGGTGTATTTTGACCCGCTGAATCCAAAAATCCAACCTTCGATTGACGAAAATACACCTGGAAAGAAGTTATTTCGCATGGTACGAAAAAAAGACGATCGAAAATATTTTTTTCCAGAACCGAAATTGAACTTCAATGGGTGAGTTTCTAGGTGTATTTTGACCCGCTGAATCCAAAAATCCAACCTTTGATGCACGAAAATACACCTGGAAAGAAGTTATTTCGCATGGTACGAAAAGGAGATGATCGAAAATATCTGTCTCCAGAATCGGAATCGAACTTCGATGGGTGAGTTTCTAGGTGTATTTCGACCCGCTGAATCCGGAAATCCAACCTTTGATGACCAAAAATATGCTTGCAAAAAAGTCATTTCGCATGGTACGAAAAAGAGATGATCGAAAATATTTTTTTTCAGAATCGAAATCGGACTTTAATGGGTGAGTTTCTAGGTGTATTTCGAACCGCTGAATCCAAGAATCCAACCTTTTATGACCAAAAATATGCTTGGAAAAAAGTTATTTCGCATTGTACGAAAAAGAGATGATCGAAAATATTTTTTTTCAGAATCAAAATCGGACTTTGATGGGTGAATATCTAGGTGTAATTCGACTCGCTGAATCCGAAAATCCAACCTTTGATGACCAAAAATATGCTTGGAAAAAAGTTATTTCGCATGGTACGAAAAAGAGATGATCGAAAATATCTGTCTCCAGAATCGAAATCGAACTTTGATGGGTGGGTTTATATGTGTATTTTGACCCGCTGAATCCGAGAATTCGAGCTTTGATGACCAAAAATATGCTTGGAAAAAAGTTATTTCGCATGGTACGAAAAAGAGATGATCGAAAATATTTTTTTCCAGAACCGAAATCGAACTTTGATGGGTGAGTTTCTAGGTGTAATTCGACTCGCTGAATACGAAAATCCAACCTTTGATGACCAAAAATATGCTTGGAAAAAAGTTATTTCGCATTGTACAAAAAAGAGATGATCGAAAATATTTTTTTTCAGAATCAAAATCGGACTGTGATGGGTGAATATCTAGGTGTAATTCGACTCGCTGAATCCGAAAATCCAACCTTTGATGACCAAAAATATGCTTGGAAAAAAGTTATTGCGCATGGTACGAAAAAGAGATGATCGCAAATATTTTTTTCCAGAACCTAAATCGAACTTTAATGAGTGAGTTTCTAGGTGTATTTTGACCCGCTGATTCCAAAATTCCAACCTTTGATACACGAAAATACACCTCGAAAGAAGTTATTGCGCATGGTACGAAAAGGAGATGATCGAAAATATCTGTCTCCAGAATCGGAATCGAACTTCGATGGGTGAGTTTCTAGGTGTAATTCGACTCGCTGAATCCGAAAATCCAACCTTTGATGACCAAAAATATGCTTGGAAAGAAGTTATTTCGCATGGTACGAAAAAGAGATGATCGAGAATATTTTTTTTCAGAATCAAAATCGGACTTTGATGGGTGAGTTTCTAGGTGTAATTCGACTCGCTGAGACCGAAAATCCAACCTTAGATGTTCAAAAATATGCTTGGAAAAAAGTTATTTCGCATGGTACGAAAAAGAGATGATCGAAAATATCTGTCTCCAGAATCGAAATCGAACTTTGATGGGTGGGTTTATATGTGTATTTTGACCCGCTGAATCCGAGAATTCGTGCTTTGATGACCAAAAATATGCTTGGAAAAAAGTTATTTCGCATGGTACGAAAAAGAGATGATCGACAATATTTTTTTTCAGAATCAAAGTCGGACTTTGATGGGTGAGTTTCTAGGTGTATTTTGTCACGCTGAATCCGAAAATCCAAACTTTGATCAGCAAAAATATGCGTGGAAAAAAGTTATTTCGCATGGTACGAAAAAGAGATGATCGAAAATATCTGTCTCCAGAATCGGAATCGAACTTTATTGGGTGAGTTTATAGGTGTATTTTGACCCGCTGAATCCAAAACTCCAACCTCTGATGCACGAAAATACACCTGAAAAGAAGTTATTTCGCATGGTACGAAAAAGAGATGATCGAAAATACTTTTTTCCAGAACCGAAATCAAACTTTAATGGGTGAGTTTCTAGGTGTATTTTGACCCGCTGAATCCAAAAATCCAACCTTTGATACACGAAAATACACCTGGAAAGAAGTTATTCCGCATGGTACGACAAAGAGATGATCGAAAATATTTTTTTCCAGAACCGAAATCGAACTTAATTGGGTGAGTTTCTAGGTGTATTTCGACCCGCTGAATCCGAAAATCCACCCTTTGATGACCAAAAATATGATTGGAAAAAAGTTATTTCGCATGGTACGAAAAAGAGATGATCGGAAATATCTGTCTCCAGAATCGGAATCGAACTTTGATGGGTGGGTTTATGTGTGTATTTTGACCCGCTGAATCCAAAAATCCAACCTTTGTTACACGAAAATACACCTGCACAGAAGTTATTCCGCATGGTACGAAAAAGAGATGATCGAAAATATTTTTTTTCAGAATCAAAGTCGGACTTTGATGGGTGAGTTTCTAGGTGTATTTTGTCACGCTGAATCCGAAAATCCAAACTTTGATGAGCAAAAATATGCGTGGAAAAAAGTTATTTCGCATGATACGAAAAGGAGATGATCGAAAATATCTGTCTCCAGAATCGGAATCGAACTTCGATGGGTGAGTTTCTGGGTGTATTTCGACCCGCTGAATCCGGAAATCCAACCTTTGATGACCAAAAATATGCTTGCAAAATAGTCATTCCGCATGGTACGAAAAAGAGATGATCGAAAATATTTTTTTCAGAATCGAAATCGGACTTTAATGGGTGAGTTTTTAGGTGTATTCCGACCCGCTGAATCCAAGAATCCAACCTCTTATGACCAAAAATATGCTTGGAAAAAAGTTATTTCGCATTGTACGAAAAAGAGATGATCGAAAATATTTTTTTTCAGAATCAAAGTCGGACTTTGATGGGTGAGTTTCTAGGTGTATTTTGTCACGCTGAATCCGAAAATCCAAACTTTGATGAGCAAAAATATGCGTGGAAAAAAATTATTTCGCATGGTACGAAAAGGAGATGATCGAAAATATCTGTCTCCAGAATCGAAATCGAACTTTAATGGGTGAGTTTCTAGGTGTATTTTGACCCGCTGAATCCAAAAATCAAACCTTCGATTGACGAAAATACACCTGGAAAGAAGTTATTTCGCATGGTACGAAAAAAAGACGATCGAAAATATTTTTTTCCAGAACCGAAATTGAACTTCAATGGGTGAGTTTCTAGGTGTATTTTGACCCGCTGAATCCAAAAATCCAACCTTTGATGCACGAAAATACACCTGGAAAGAAGTTATTTCGCATGGTACGAAAAGGAGATGATCGAAAATATCTGTCTCCAGAATCGGAATCGAACTTCGATGGGTGAGTTTCTAGGTGTATTTCGACCCGCTGAATCCGGAAATCCAACCTTTGATGACCAAAAATATGCTTGCAAAAAAGTCATTTCGCATGGTACGAAAAAGAGATGATCGAAAATATTTTTTTTCAGAATCGAAATCGGACTTTAATGGGTGAGTTTCTAGGTGTATTTCGAACCGCTGAATCCAAGAATCCAACCTTTTATGACCAAAAATATGCTTGGAAAAAAGTTATTTCGCATTGTACGAAAAAGAGATGATCGAAAATATTTTTTTTCAGAATCAAAATCGGACTTTGATGGGTGAATATCTAGGTGTAATTCGACTCGCTGAATCCGAAAATCCAACCTTTGATGACCAAAAATATGCTTGGAAAAAAGTTATTTCGCATGGTACGAAAAAGAGATGATCGAAAATATCTGTCTCCAGAATCGAAATCGAACTTTGATGGGTGGGTTTATATGTGTATTTTGACCCGCTGAATCCGAGAATTCGAGCTTTGATGACCAAAAATATGCTTGGAAAAAAGTTATTTCGCATGGTACGAAAAAGAGATGATCGAAAATATTTTTTTCCAGAACCGAAATCGAACTTTGATGGGTGAGTTTCTAGGTGTAATTCGACTCGCTGAATACGAAAATCCAACCTTTGATGACCAAAAATATGCTTGGAAAAAAGTTATTTCGCATTGTACAAAAAAGAGATGATCGAAAATATTTTTTTTCAGAATCAAAATCGGACTGTGATGGGTGAATATCTAGGTGTAATTCGACTCGCTGAATCCGAAAATCCAACCTTTGATGACCAAAAATATGCTTGGAAAAAAGTTATTGCGCATGGTACGAAAAAGAGATGATCGCAAATATTTTTTTCCAGAACCTAAATCGAACTTTAATGAGTGAGTTTCTAGGTGTATTTTGACCCGCTGATTCCAAAATTCCAACCTTTGATACACGAAAATACACCTCGAAAGAAGTTATTGCGCATGGTACGAAAAGGAGATGATCGAAAATATCTGTCTCCAGAATCGGAATCGAACTTCGATGGGTGAGTTTCTAGGTGTAATTCGACTCGCTGAATCCGAAAATCCAACCTTTGATGACCAAAAATATGCTTGGAAAGAAGTTATTTCGCATGGTACGAAAAAGAGATGATCGAGAATATTTTTTTTCAGAATCAAAATCGGACTTTGATGGGTGAGTTTCTAGGTGTAATTCGACTCGCTGAGACCGAAAATCCAACCTTAGATGTTCAAAAATATGCTTGGAAAAAAGTTATTTCGCATGGTACGAAAAAGAGATGATCGAAAATATCTGTCTCCAGAATCGAAATCGAACTTTGATGGGTGGGTTTATATGTGTATTTTGACCCGCTGAATCCGAGAATTCGTGCTTTGATGACCAAAAATATGCTTGGAAAAAAGTTATTTCGCATGGTACGAAAAAGAGATGATCGACAATATTTTTTTTCAGAATCAAAGTCGGACTTTGATGGGTGAGTTTCTAGGTGTATTTTGTCACGCTGAATCCGAAAATCCAAACTTTGATCAGCAAAAATATGCGTGGAAAAAAGTTATTTCGCATGGTACGAAAAAGAGATGATCGAAAATATCTGTCTCCAGAATCGGAATCGAACTTTATTGGGTGAGTTTATAGGTGTATTTTGACCCGCTGAATCCAAAACTCCAACCTCTGATGCACGAAAATACACCTGAAAAGAAGTTATTTCGCATGGTACGAAAAAGAGATGATCGAAAATACTTTTTTCCAGAACCGAAATCAAACTTTAATGGGTGAGTTTCTAGGTGTATTTTGACCCGCTGAATCCAAAAATCCAACCTTTGATACACGAAAATACACCTGGAAAGAAGTTATTCCGCATGGTACGACAAAGAGATGATCGAAAATATTTTTTTCCAGAACCGAAATCGAACTTAATTGGGTGAGTTTCTAGGTGTATTTCGACCCGCTGAATCCGAAAATCCACCCTTTGATGACCAAAAATATGATTGGAAAAAAGTTATTTCGCATGGTACGAAAAAGAGATGATCGGAAATATCTGTCTCCAGAATCGGAATCGAACTTTGATGGGTGGGTTTATGTGTGTATTTTGACCCGCTGAATCCAAAAATCCAACCTTTGTTACACGAAAATACACCTGCACAGAAGTTATTCCGCATGGTACGAAAAAGAGATGATCGAAAATATTTTTTTTCAGAATCAAAGTCGGACTTTGATGGGTGAGTTTCTAGGTGTATTTTGTCACGCTGAATCCGAAAATCCAAACTTTGATGAGCAAAAATATGCGTGGAAAAAAGTTATTTCGCATGATACGAAAAGGAGATGATCGAAAATATCTGTCTCCAGAATCGGAATCGAACTTCGATGGGTGAGTTTCTGGGTGTATTTCGACCCGCTGAATCCGGAAATCCAACCTTTGATGACCAAAAATATGCTTGCAAAATAGTCATTCCGCATGGTACGAAAAAGAGATGATCGAAAATATTTTTTTCAGAATCGAAATCGGACTTTAATGGGTGAGTTTTTAGGTGTATTCCGACCCGCTGAATCCAAGAATCCAACCTCTTATGACCAAAAATATGCTTGGAAAAAAGTTATTTCGCATTGTACGAAAAAGAGATGATCGAAAATATTTTTTTTCAGAATCAAAGTCGGACTTTGATGGGTGAGTTTCTAGGTGTATTTTGTCACGCTGAATCCGAAAATCCAAACTTTGATGAGCAAAAATATGCGTGGAAAAAAGTTATTTCGCATGGTACGAAAAGGAGATGATCGAAAATATCTGTCTCCAGAATCGGAATCGAACTTCGATGGGTGAGTTTCTAGGTGTATTTCGACCCGCTGAATCCAAAAATCCAACCTTTGATGTGCAAAAATATGCTTGGAAAAAAGTTATTTCGCATGGTACGAAAAAGAGATGATCGAAAATATTTTTTTCCAGAACCGAAGTCGAACTTCAATGGGTGAGTTTCTAGGTGTATTTTGACCCGCTGAATCCAAAAATCCAACCTATGATACACGAAAAGACACCTGGAAAGAAGTTATTCCGCATGGTACGAAAAAGAGATGATCGAAAATATTTTTTTCCAGAACCGAAATCGAACTTAATTGGGTGAGTTTCTAGGTGTATTTCGACCCGCTGAATCCGAAAATCCAACCTTTGATGACCAAAAATATGATTGGAAAAAAGTTATTTCGCATGGTACGAAAAAGAAATGATCGGAAATATCTGTCTCCAGAATCGGAATCGAACTTTGATGGGTGGGTTTATAGGTGTATTTTGACCCGCTGAATCCGGAAATCCAACCTTTGATGACCAACAATATGCTTGCAAAAAAGTCATTCCGCATGGTACGAAAAAGAGATGATCGAAAATATTTTTTTCAGAATCGAAATCGGACTTTAATGGGTGAGTTTCTAGGTGTATTCCGACCCGCTGAATCCAAGAATCCAACCTCTTATGACCAAAAATATGCTTGGAAAAAAGTTATTTCGCATTGTACGAAAAAGAGATGATCGAAAATATTTTTTTTCAGAATCAAAGTCGGACTTTGATGGGTGAGTTTCTAGGTGTATTTTGTCACGCTGAATCCGAAAATCCAAACTTTGATGAGCAAAAATATGCGTGGAAAAAAATTATTTCGCATGGTACGAAAAGGAGATGATCGAAAATATCTGTCTCCAGAATCGAAATCGAACTTTAATGGGTGAGTTTCTAGGTGTATTTTGACCCGCTGAATCCAAAAATCCAACCTTCGATTGACGAAAATACACCTGGAAAGAAGTTATTTCGCATGGTACGAAAAAAAGACGATCGAAAATATTTTTTTCCAGAACCGAAATTGAACTTCAATGGGTGAGTTTCTAGGTGTATTTTGACCCGCTGAATCCAAAAATCCAACCTTTGATGCACGAAAATACACCTGGAAAGAAGTTATTTCGCATGGTACGAAAAGGAGATGATCGAAAATATCTGTCTCCAGAATCGGAATCGAACTTCGATGGGTGAGTTTCTAGGTGTATTTCGACCCGCTGAATCCGGAAATCCAACCTTTGATGACCAAAAATATGCTTGCAAAAAAGTCATTTCGCATGGTACGAAAAAGAGATGATCGAAAATATCTGTCTCCAGAATCGAAATCGGACTTTAATGGGTGAGTTTCTAGGTGTATTTCGAACCGCTGAATCCAAGAATCCAACCTTTTATGACCAAAAATATGCTTGGAAAAAAGTTATTTCGCATTGTACGAAAAAGAGATGATCGAAAATATTTTTTTTCAGAATCAAAATCGGACTTTGATGGGTGAATATCTAGGTGTAATTCGACTCGCTGAATCCGAAAATCCAACCTTTGATGACCAAAAATATGCTTGGAAAAAAGTTATTTCGCATGGTACGAAAAAGAGATGATCGAAAATATCTGTCTCCAGAATCGAAATCGAACTTTGATGGGTGGGTTTATATGTGTATTTTGACCCGCTGAATCCGAGAATTCGAGCTTTGATGACCAAAAATATGCTTGGAAAAAAGTTATTTCGCATGGTACGAAAAAGAGATGATCGAAAATATTTTTTTCCAGAACCGAAATCGAACTTTGATGGGTGAGTTTCTAGGTGTAATTCGACTCGCTGAATACGAAAATCCAACCTTTGATGACCAAAAATATGCTTGGAAAAAAGTTATTTCGCATTGTACGAAAAAGAGATGATCGAAAATATTTTTTTTCAGAATCAAAATCGGACTGTGATGGGTGAATATCTAGGTGTAATTCGACTCGCTGAATCCGAAAATCCAACCTTTGATGACCAAAAATATGCTTGGAAAAAAGTTATTGCGCATGGTACGAAAAAGAGATGATCGCAAATATTTTTTTCCAGAACCTAAATCGAACTTTAATGAGTGAGTTTCTAGGTGTATTTTGACCCGCTGATTCCAAAATTCCAACCTTTGATACACGAAAATACACCTCGAAAGAAGTTATTGCGCATGGTACGAAAAGGAGATGATCGAAAATATCTGTCTCCAGAATCGGAATCGAACTTCGATGGGTGGGTTTCTAGGTGTAATTCGACTCGCTGAATCCGAAAATCCAACCTTTGATGACCAAAAATATGCTTGGAAAGAAGTTATTTCGCATGGTACGAAAAAGAGATGATCGAAAATATTTTTTTTCAGAATCAAAATCGGACTTTGATGGGTGAGTTTCTAGGTGTAATTCGACTCGCTGAGACCGAAAATCCAACCTTAGATGTTCAAAAATATGCTTGGAAAAAAGTTATTTCGCATGGTACGAAAAAGAGATGATCGAAAATATCTGTCTCCAGAATCGAAATCGAACTTTGATGGGTGGGTTTATATGTGTATTTTGACCCGCTGAATCCGAGAATTCGTGCTTTGATGACCAAAAATATGCTTGGAAAGAAGTTATTTCGCATGGTACGAAAAAGAGATGATCGACAATATTTTTTTTCAGAATCAAAGTCGGACTTTGATGGGTGAGTTTCTAGGTGTAATTCGACTCGCTGAGACCGAAAATCCAACCTTAGATGTTCAAAAATATGCTTGGAAAAAAGTTATTTCGCATGGTACGAAAAAGAGATGATCGAAAATATCTGTCTCCAGAATCGAAATCGAACTTTGATGGGTGGGTTTATATGTGTATTTTGACCCGCTGAATCCGAGAATTCGTGCTTTGATGACCAAAAATATGCTTGGAAAAAAGTTATTTCGCATGGTACGAAAAAGAGATGATCGACAATATTTTTTTTCAGAATCAAAGTCGGACTTTGATGGGTGAGTTTCTAGGTGTATTTTGTCACGCTGAATCCGAAAATCCAAACTTTGATCGGCAAAAATATGCGTGGAAAAAAGTTATTTCGCATGGTACGAAAAAGAGATGATCGAAAATATCTGTCTCCAGAATCTGAATCGAACTTTATTGGGTGAGTTTATAGGTGTATTTTGACCCGCTGAATCCAAATTTCCAACCTCTGATGCACGAAAATACACCTGAAAAGAAGTTATTTCGCATGGTACGAAAAAGAGATGATCGAAAATACTTTTTTCCAGAACCGAAATCAAACTTTGATGGGTGAGTTTCTAGGTGTATTTTGACCCGCTGAATCCAAAAATCCAACCTTTGATACACGAAAATACACCTGGAAAGAAGTTATTCCGCATGGTACGACAAAGAGATGATCGAAAATATTTTTTTCCAGAACCGAAATCGAACTCAATTGGGTGAGTTTCTAGGTGTATTTCGACCCGCTGAATCCGAAAATCCACCCTTTGATGACCAAAAATATGATTGGAAAAAAGTTATTTCGCATGGTACGAAAAAGAGATGATCGGAAATATCTGTCTCCAGAATCGGAATCGAACTTTGATGGGTGAGTTTATGTGTGTATTTTGACCCGCTGAATTCAAAAATCCAACCTTTGTTACACGAAAATACACCTGCACAGAAGTTATTCCGCATGGTACGAAAAAGAGATGATCGAAAATATTTTTTTTCAGAATCAAAGTCGGACTTTGATGGGTGAGTTTCTAGGTGTATTTTGTCACGCTGAATCCGAAAATCCAAACTTTGATGAGCAAAAATATGCGTGGAAAAAAGTTATTTCGCATGGTACGAAAAGGAGATGATCGAAAATATCTGTCTCCAGAATCGGAATCGAACTTCGATGGGTGAGTTTCTAGGTGTATTTCGACCCGCTGAATCCGAAAATCCAACCTTTGATGTGCAAAAATATGCTTGGAAAAAAGTTATTTCGCATGGTACGAAAAAGAGATGATCGAAAATATTTTTTTCCAGAACCGAAATCGAACTTTAATGGGTGAGTTTCTAGGTGTATTTTGACCCGCTGAATCCAAAAATCCAACCTATGATACACGAAAAGACACCTGGAAAGAAGTTATTCCGCATGGTACGAAAAAGAGATGATCGAAAATATTTTTTTCCAGAACCGAAATCGAACTTAATTGGGTGAGTTTCTAGGTGTATTTCGACCCGCTGAATCCGAAAATCCAACCTTTGATGACCAAAAATATGATTGGAAAAAAGTTATTTCGCATGGTACGAAAAAGAAATGATCGGAAATATCTGTCTCCAGAATCGGAATCGAACTTTGATGGGTGGGTTTATAGGTGTATTTTGACCCGCTGAATCCGGAAATCCAACCGTTGATGACCAAAAATATGCTTGCAAAAAAGTCATTCCGCATGGTACGAAAAAGAGATGATCGAAAATATTTTTTTCAGAATCGAAATCGGACTTTAATGGGTGAGTTTCTAGGTGTATTCCGACCCGCTGAATCCAAGAATCCAACCTCTTATGACCAAAAATATGCTTGGAAAAAAGTTATTTCGCATTGTACGAAAAAGAGATGATCGAAAATATTTTTTTTCAGAATCAAAGTCGGACTTTGATGGGTGAGTTTCTAGGTGTATTTTGTCACGCTGAATCCGAAAATCCAAACTTTGATGAGCAAAAATATGCGTGGAAAAAAATTATTTCGCATGGTACGAAAAGGAGATGATTGAAAATATCTGTCTCCAGAATCGAAATCGAACTTTAATGGGTGAGTTTCTAGGTGTATTTTGACCCGCTAAATCCAAAAATCCAACCTTCGATTGACGAAAATACACCTGGAAAGAAGTTATTTCGCATGGTACGAAAAAAAGACGATCGAAAATATTTTTTTCCAGAACCGAAATTGAACTTCAATGGGTGAGTTTCGAGGTGTATTTTGACCCGCTGAATCCAAAAATCCAACCTTTGATGCACGAAAATACACCTGGAAAGAAGTTATTTCGCATGGTACGAAAAAGAGATGATCGAAAATATTTTTTTTCAGAATCAAAATCGGACTTTGATGGGTGAATATCTAGGTGTAATTCGACTCGCTGAATCCGAAAATCTAACCTTTGATGACCAAAAATATGCTTGGAAAAAAGTTATTTCGCATGGTACGAAAAAGAGATGATCGAAAATATCTGTCTCCAGAATCGAAATCGAACTTTGATGGGTGGGTTTATATGTGTATTTTGACCCGCTGAATCCGAGAACTCGAGCTTTGATGACCAAAAATATGCTTGGAAAAAAGTTATTTCGCATGGTACGAAAAAGAGATGATCGAAAATATTTTTTTCCAGAACCGAAATCGAACTTTGATGGGTGAGTTTCTAGGTGTAATTCGACTCGCTGAATACGAAAATCCAACCTTTGATGACCAAAAATATGCTTGGAAAAAAGTTATTTCGCATTGTACGAAAAAGAGATGATCGAAAATATTTTTTTTCAGAATCAAAATCGGACTGTGATGGGTGAATATCTAGGTGTAATTCGACTCGCTGAATCCGAAAATCCAACCTTTGATGACCAAAAATATGCTTGGAAAAAAGTTATTGCGCATGGTACGAAAAATAGATGATCGCAAATATTTTTTTCCAGAACCTAAATCGAACTTTAATGAGTGAGTTTCTAGGTGTATTTTGACCCGCTGATTCCAAAATTCCAACCTTTGATACACGAAAATACACCTCGAAAGAAGTTATTGCGCATGGTACGAAAAGGAGATGATCGAAAATATCTGTCTCCAGAATCGGAATCGAACTTCGATGGGTGAGTTTCTAGGTGTAATTCGACTCGCTGAATCCGAAAATCCAACCTTTGATGACCAAAAATATGCTTGGAAATAAGTTATTTCGCATGGTACGAAAAAGAGATGATCGAAAATATTTTTTTTCAGAATCAAAATCGGACTTTGATGGGTGAGTTTCTAGGTGTAATTCGACTCGCTGAGACCGAAAATCCAACCTTAGATGTTCAAAAATATGCTTGGAAAAAAGTTATTTCGCATGGTACGAAAAAGAGATGATCGAAAATATCTGTCTCCAGAATCGAAATCGAACTTTGATGGGTGGGTTTATATGTGTATTTTGACCCGCTGAATCCGAGAATTCGTGCTTTGATGACCAAAAATATGCTTGGAAAAAAGTTATTTCGCATGGTACGAAAAAGAGATGATCGACAATATTTTTTTTCAGAATCAAAGTCGGACTTTGATGGGTGAGTTTCTAGGTGTATTTTGTCACGCTGAATCCGAAAATCCAAACTTTGATCAGCAAAAATATGCGTGGAAAAAAGTTATTTCGCATGGTACGAAAAAGAGATGATCGAAAATATCTGTCTCCAGAATCGGAATCGAACTTTATTGGGTGAGTTTATAGGTGTATTTTGACCCGCTGAATCCAAAACTCCAACCTCTGATGCACGAAAATACACCTGAAAAGAAGTTATTTCGCATGGTACGAAAAAGAGATGATCGAAAATACTTTTTTCCAGAACCGAAATCGAGCTTTAATGGGTGAGTTTCTAGGTGTATTTTGACCCGCTGAATCCAAAAATCCAACCTTTGATACACGAAAATACACCTGGAAAGAAGTTATTCCGCATGGTACGACAAAGAGATGATCGAAAATATTTTGTTCCAGAACCGAAATCGAACTTAATTGGGTGAGTTTCTAGGTGTATTTCGACCCGCTGAATCCGAAAATCCAACCTTTGATGACCAAAAATATGATTGGAAAAAAGTTATTTCGCATGGTACGAAAAAGAAATGATCGAAAATATTTTTTTTCAGAATCAAAATCGGACTTTGATGGGTGAATATCTAGGTGTAATTCTACTCGCTGAATCCGAAAATCTAACCTTTGATGACCAAAAATATGCTTGGAAAAAAGTTATTTCGCATGGTACGAAAAAGAGATGATCGAAAATATCTGTCTCCAGAATCGAAATCGAACTTTGATGGGTGGGTTTATATGTGTATTTTGACCCGCTGAATCCGAGAACTCGAGCTTTGATGACCAAAAATATGCTTGGAAAAAAGTTATTTCGCATGGTACGAAAAAGAGATGATCGAAAATATTTTTTTCCAGAACCGAAATCGAACTTTGATGGGTGAGTTTCTAGGTGTAATTCGACTCGCTGAATACGAAAATCCAACCTTTGATGACCAAAAATATGCTTGGAAAAAAGTTATTTCGCATTGTACGAAAAAGAGATGATCGAAAATATTTTTTTTCAGAATCAAAATCGGACTGTGATGGGTGAATATCTAGGTGTAATTCGACTCGCTGAATCCGAAAATCCAACCTTTGATGACCAAAAATATGCTTGGAAAAAAGTTATTGCGCATGGTACGAAAAATAGATGATCGCAAATATTTTTTTCCAGAACCTAAATCGAACTTTAATGAGTGAGTTTCTAGGTGTATTTTGACCCGCTGATTCCAAAATTCCAACCTTTGATACACGAAAATACACCTCGAAAGAAGTTATTGCGCATGGTACGAAAAGGAGATGATCGAAAATATCTGTCTCCAGAATCGGAATCGAACTTCGATGGGTGAGTTTCTAGGTGTAATTCGACTCGCTGAATCCGAAAATCCAACCTTTGATGACCAAAAATATGCTTGGAAATAAGTTA
Source organism: Phymatocera aterrima (assembly GCA_963170745.1). Classification (NCBI taxonomy): domain Eukaryota; kingdom Metazoa; phylum Arthropoda; class Insecta; order Hymenoptera; family Tenthredinidae; genus Phymatocera; species Phymatocera aterrima. Next base: position 1,011,827 of record CAUJGY010000082.1, read on the forward strand.
TTTCGCATGGTACGAAAAAGAGATGATCGAAAATATTTTTTTTCAGAATCAAAATCGGACTTTGATGGGTGAGTTTCTAGGTGTAATTCGACTCGCTGAGACCGAAAATCCAACCTTAGATGTTCAAAAATATGCTTGGAAAAAAGTTATTTCGCATGGTACGAAAAAGAGATGATCGAAAATATCTGTCTCCAGAATCGAAATCGAACTTTGATGGGTGGGTTTATATGTGTATTTTGACCCGCTGAATCCGAGAATTCGTGCTTTGATGACCAAAAATATGCTTGGAAAAAAGTTATTTCGCATGGTACGAAAAAGAGATGATCGACAATATTTTTTTTCAGAATCAAAGTCGGACTTTGATGGGTGAGTTTCTAGGTGTATTTTGTCACGCTGAATCCGAAAATCCAAACTTTGATCAGCAAAAATATGCGTGGAAAAAAGTTATTTCGCATGGTACGAAAAAGAGATGATCGAAAATATCTGTCTCCAGAATCGGAATCGAACTTTATTGGGTGAGTTTATAGGTGTATTTTGACCCGCTGAATCCAAAACTCCAACCTCTGATGCACGAAAATACACCTGAAAAGAAGTTATTTCGCATGGTACGAAAAAGAGATGATCGAAAATACTTTTTTCCAGAACCGAAATCGAGCTTTAATGGGTGAGTTTCTAGGTGTATTTTGACCCGCTGAATCCAAAAATCCAACCTTTGATACACGAAAATACACCTGGAAAGAAGTTATTCCGCATGGTACGACAAAGAGATGATCGAAAATATTTTTTTCCAGAACCGAAATCGAACTTAATTGGGTGAGTTTCTAGGTGTATTTCGACCCGCTGAATCCGAAAATCCAACCTTTGATGACCAAAAATATGATTGGAAAAAAGTTATTTCGCATGGTACGAAAAAGAAATGATCGGAAATATCTGTCTCCAGAATCGGAATCGAACTTTGATGGGTGGGTTTATAGGTGTATTTTGACCCGCTGAATCCGGAAATCCAACCTTTGATGACCAAAAATATGCTTGCAAAAAAGTCATTCCGCATGGTACGAAAAAGAGATGATCGAAAATATTTTTTTCAGAATCGAAATCGGACTTTAATGGGTGAGTTTCTAGGTGTATTCCGACCCGCTGAATCCAAGAATCCAACCTCTTATGACCAAAAATATGCTTGGAAAAAAGTTATTTCGCATTGTACGAAAAAGAGATGATCGAAAATATTTTTTTTCAGAATCAAAGTCGGACTTTGATGGGTGAGTTTCTAGGTGTATTTTGTCACGCTGAATCCGAAAATCCAAACTTTGATGTGCAAAAATATGCGTGGAAAAAAATTATTTCGCATGGTACGAAAAGGAGATGATCGAAAATATCTGTCTCCAGAATCGAAATCGAACTTTAATGGGTGAGTTTCTAGGTGTATTTTGACCCGCTGAATACAAAAATCCAACCTTCGATTGACGAAAATACACCTGGAAAGAAGTTATTTCGCATGGTACGAAAAAAAGACGATCGAAAATATTTTTTTCCAGAACCGAAATTGAACTTCAATGGGTGAGTTTCTAGGTGTATTTTGACCCGCTGAACCCAAAAATCCAACCTTTGATGCACGAAAATACACCTGGAAAGAAGTTATTTCGCATGGTACGAAAAGGAGATGATCGAAAATATCTGTCTCCAGAATCGGAATCGAACTTCGATGGGTGAGTTTCTAGGTGTATTTCGACCCGCTGAATCCGGAAATCCAACCTCTGATGACCAAAAATATGCTTGCAAAAAAGTCATTTCGCATGGTACGAAAAAGAGATGATCGAAAATATTTTTTTTCAGAATCGGAATCGGACTTTAATGGGTGAGTTTCTAGGTGTATTTCGAACCGCTGAATCCAAGAATCCAACCTTTTATGACCAAAAATATGCTTGGAAAAAAGTTATTTCGCATTGTACGAAAAAGAGATGATCGAAAATATTTTTTTTCAGAATCAAAATCGGACTTTGATGGGTGAATATCTAGGTGTAATTCGACTCGCTGAATCCGAAAATCCAACCTTTGATGACCAAAAATATGCTTGGAAAAAAGTTATTTCGCATGGTACGAAAAAGAGATGATCGCAAATATTTTTTTCCAGAACCGAAATCGAACTTTAATGAGTGAGTTTCTAGGTGTATTTTGACCCGCTGATTCCAAAATTCCAACCTTTGATACACGAAAATACACCTCGAAAGAAGTTATTGCGCATGGTACGAAAAGGAGATGATCGAAAATATCTGTCTCCAGAATCGGAATCGAACTTCGATGGGTGAGTTTCTAGGTGTAATTCGACTCGCTGAATCCGAAAATCCAACCTTTGATGACCAAAAATATGCTTGGAAAGAAGTTATTTCGCATGGTACGAAAAAGAGATGATCGAAAATATTTTTTTTCAGAATCAAAATCGGACTTTGATGGGTGAGTTTCTAGGTGTAATTCGACTCGCTGAGACCGAAAATCCAACCTTAGATGTTCAAAAATATGCTTGGAAAAAAGTTATTTCGCATGGTACGAAAAAGAGATGATCGAAAATATCTGTCTCCAGAATCGAAATCGAACTTTGATGGGTGGGTTTATATGTGTATTTTGACCCGCTGAATCCGAGAATTCGTGCTTTGATGACCAAAAATATGCTTGGAAAAAAGTTATTTCGCATGGTACGAAAAAGAGATGATCGACAATATTTTTTTTCAGAATCAAAGTCGGACTTTGATGGGTGAGTTTCTAGGTGTATTTTGTCACGCTGAATCCGAAAATCCAAACTTTGATCAGCAAAAATATGCGTGGAAAAAAGTTATTTCGCATGGTACGAAAAAGAGATGATCGAAAATATCTGTCTCCAGAATCGGAATCGAACTTTATTGGGTGAGTTTATAGGTGTATTTTGACCCGCTGAATCCAAAACTCCAACCTCTGATGCACGAAAATACACCTGAAAAGAAGTTATTTCGCATGGTACGAAAAAGAGATGATCGAAAATACTTTTTTCCAGAACCGAAATCGAACTTTAATGGGTGAGTTTTTAGGTGTATTTTGACCCGCTGAATCCAAAAATCCAACCTTTGATACACGAAAATACACCTGGAAAGAAGTTATTCCGCATGGTACGACAAAGAGATGATCGAAAATATTTTTTTCCAGAACCGGAATTGAACTTAATTGGGTGAGTTTCTAAGTGTATTTCGACCCGCTGAATCCGAAAATCCACCCTTTGATGACCAAAAATATGATTGGAAAAAAGTTATTTCGCATGGTACGAAAAAGAGATGATCGGAAATATCTGTCTCCAGAATCGGAATCGAACTTTGATGGGTGGGTTTATAGGTGTATTTTGACCCGCTGAATCCAAAAATCCAACCTTTGTTACACGAAAATACACCTGCAAAGAAGTTATTCCGCATGGTACGAAAAAGAGATGATCGAAAATATTTTTTTTCAGAATCAAAGTCGGACTTTGATGGGTGAGTTTCTAGGTGTATTTTGTCACGCTGAATCCGAAAATCCGAACTTTGATGAGCAAAAATATGCGTGGAAAAAAGTTATTTCGCATGATACGAAAAGGAGATGATCGAAAATATCTGTCTCCAGAATCGGAATCGAACTTCGATGGGTGAGTTTCTGGGTGTATTTCGACCCGCTGAATCCGGAAATCCAACCTCTGATGACCAAAAATATGCTTGCAAAATAGTCATTCCGCATGGTACGAAAAAGAGATGATCGAAAATATTTTTTTCAGAATCGAAATCGGACTTTAATGGGTGAGTTTTTAGGTGTATTCCGACCCGCTGAATCCAAGAATCCAACCTCTTATGACCAAAAATATGCTTGGAAAAAAGTTATTTCGCATTGTACGAAAAAGAGATGATCGAAAATATTTTTTTTCAGAATCAAAGTCGGACTTTGATGGGTGAGTTTCTAGGTGTATTTTGTCACGCTGAATCCGAAAATCCAAACTTTGATGAGCAAAAATATGCGTGGAAAAAAGTTATTTCGCATGGTACGAAAAGGAGATGATCGAAAATATCTGTCTCCAGAATCGGAATCGAACTTCGATGGGTGAGTTTCTAGGTGTATTTCGACCCGCTGAATCCGGAAATCCAACCTTTGATGTGCAAAAATATGCTTGGAAAAAAGTTATTTCGCATGGTACGAAAAAGAGATGATCGAAAATATTTTTTTCCAGAACCGAAATCGAACTTTAATGGGTGAGTTTCTAGGTGTATTTTGACCCGCTGAATCCAGAAATCCAACCTATGATACACGAAAAGACATCTGGAAAGAAGTTATTGCGCATGGTACGAAAAAGAGATGATCGCAAATATTTTTTTCCAGAACCGAAATCGAACTTTAATGAGTGAGTTTCTAGGTGTATTTTGACCCGCTGAATCCAAAATCCCAACCTTTGATACACGAAAATACACCTCGAAAGAAGTTATTGCTCATGGTACGAAAAAGAGATGATCGTATATATTTTTTACCAGAACCGAAATCGAACTTTAATGGGTGAGTTTCTAGGTGTATTTTGACCCGTTGAATCCAAAAATCCAACCTTTGATGTCCAAAAATATGCTTGGAAAGAAGTTATTTCGCATGGTCCGAAAAAGAGATGATCGAAAATATTTTTTACCAGAACCGAAATGGAACTTTAATGGGTGAGTTTCTAGGTGTATTTTGACTCGCTGAATCCAAAAATCCAACCTTTGATACATGAAAATATGCTTGGAAAGAAGTTATTTCGCATGGTACGAAAAAGAGATGATCGAAAATATTTTTTTCCAGAACCGAAATCGAACTTTAATGGTTGAGTTTCTAGGTGTATTTTGACCCGCTGAATCCGAAAATCCAACCTTTGATGTCCAAAAATATGCTTGGAAAGAAGTTATTTCGCATGGTACGAAAAAGAGATGATCGAAAATATTTTTTTCCAGAACCGAAATCGAACTTCAATGGGTGAGTTTCTAGGTGTATTTTGACCCGCTGAATCCAAAAATCCAACCTTCGATGAACGAAAATACACCAGGAACGAAGTTATTTCGCATGGTACGAAAAAGAGATGATCGAAAATATTTTTTACCAGAACCGAAATCGAACTTTAATGGGTGAGTTTCTAGGTGTATTTTGACCCGCTGAATCCAAAAATCCAACCTTTGATACACGAAAATACACCTGGAAAGAAGTTATTTCGCATGGTACGAAAAAGAGATGATCGAAAATATTTTTTTTCAGAATCAAAGTCGGACTTTGATGGGTGAGTTTCTAGGTGTATTTCGTCCCGCTGAATCTGAAAATCCAAACTTTGATGGGCAAAAATGTGCTTGGAAAAAAGTTATTTCGCATGGTACGAAAAAGAGATGATCGAAAATATCTGTCTCCAGAATCGAAATCGAACTTTAATGGGTGAGTTTCTAGGTGTATTTTGACCCGCTGAATCCACAAATCCAACCTTCGATACAGGAAAATACACCTGGAAAGAAGTTATTTCGCATGGTACGAAAAAGAGATGATCGAAAATATTTTTTTTCAGAATCAAAGTCGGACTTTGATGGGTGAGTTTCTAGGTGTATTTCGTCCCGCTGAATCGGAAAATCCAAACTTTGATGAGCAAAAATGTGCTTGGAAAAAAGTTATTTCGCATGGTACGAAAAAGAGATGATCGAAAATATCTGTCTCCAGAATCGAAATCGAACTTTAATGGGTGAGTTTCTAGGTGTATTTTGACCCGCTGAATCCACAAATCCAACCTTCGATTGACGAAAATACACCTGGAAAGAAGTTATTTCGCATGGTACGAAAAAAAGATGATCGAAAATATTTTTTTCCAGAACCGAAATTGAACTTCAATGGGTGAGTTTCTAGGTGTATTTTGACCCGCTGAATCCAAAAATCCAACCTTTGATACACGAAAATACACCTGGAAAGAAGTTATTTCGCATGGTACGAAAAGGAGATGATCGAAAATATCTGTCTCCAGAATCGGAATCGAACTTCGATGGGTGAGTTTCTAGGTGTATTTTGACCCGCTGAATCCGAAAATCCAACCTTTGATGACCAAAAATATGCTTGCAAAAAAGTCATTTCGCATGGTACGAAAAAGAGATGATCGAAAATATTTTTTTTCAGAATCGAAATCGGACTTTAATGGGTGAGTTTCTAGGTGTATTCCGAACCGCTGAATCCAAGAATCCAACCTCTTATGACCAAAAATATGCTTGGAAAAAAGTTATTTCGCATGGTACGAAAAAGAGATGATCGACAATATTTTTTTTCAGAATCAAAGTCGGACTTTGATGGGTGAGTTTCTAGGTGTATTTTGTCACGCTGAATCCGAAAATCCAAACTTTGATGAGCAAAAATATGCGTGGAAAAAAGTTATTTCGCATGGTACGAAAAAGAGATGATCGAAAATATCTGTCTCCAGAATCGGAATCGAACTTTAATGGGTGAGTTTATAGGTGTATTTTGACCCGCTGAATCCAAAAATCCAACCTTTGATGCACGAAAATACACCTGGTAAGAAGTTATTGCGCATGGTACGAAAAAGAGATGATCGAGAATACTTTTTTCCAGAACCGAAATCGAACTCTAATGGGTGAGTTTCTAGGTGTATTTTGACCCGCTGAATCCAAAAATCCAACCTTTGATACACGAAAATACACCTGGAAAGAAGTTATTCCGCATGGTACGAAAAAGAGATGATCGCAAATATTTATTTCCAGAACCGAAATCGAACTTTAATGGGTGAGTTTCTAGGTGTATTTTGACCCGCTGAATCCAAAAATCCAACCTTCGATACACGAAAATACACCTGGAAAGAAGTTATTCCGCATGGTACGAAAAAGAGATGATCGAAAATATTTTTTTCCAGAACCGAAATCGAACTTAATTGGGTGAGTTTCTAGGTGTATTTCGACCCGCTGAATCCGAAAATCCGAACTTTGATGACCAAAAATATGATTGGAAAAAAGTTATTTCGCATGGTACGAAAAAGAAATGATCGGAAATATCTGTCTCCAGAATCGGAATCGAACTTTGATGGGTGGGTTTATAGGTGTATTTTGACCCGCTGAATCCGGAAATCCAACCTCTGATGACCAAAAATATGCTTGCAAAAAAGTCATTCCGCATGGTACGAAAAAGAGATGATCGAAAATATTTTTTTCAGAATCGAAATCGGACTTTAATGGGTGAGTTTCTAGGTGTATTCCGACCCGCTGAATCCAAGAATCCAACCTCTTATGACCAAAAATATGCTTGGAAAAAAGTTATTTCGCATTGTACGAAAAAGAGATGATCGAAAATATTTTTTTTCAGAATCAAAGTCGGACTTTGATGGGTGAGTTTCTAGGTGTATTTCGTCACGCTGAATCCGAAAATCCAAACTTTGATGAGCAAAAATATGCGTGGAAAAAAATTATTTCGCATGGTACGAAAAGGAGATGATCGAAAATATCTGTCTCCAGAATCGAAATCGAACTTTAATGGGTGAGTTTCTAGGTGTATTTTGACCCGCTGAATCCAAAAATCCAACCTTCGATTGACGAAAATACACCTGGAAAGAAGTTATTCCGCATGGTACGAAAAAAAGACGATCGAAAATATTTTTTTCCAGAACCGAAATTGAACTTCAATGGGTGAGTTTCTAGGTGTATTTTGACCCGCTGAATCCAAAAATCCAACCTTTGATACACGAAAATACACCTGGAAAGAAGTTATTTCGCATGGTACGAAAAAGAGATGATCGAAAATATTTTTTTTCAGAATCAAAGTCGGACTTTGATGGGTGAGTTTCTAGGTGTATTTCGTCCCGCTGAATCTGAAAATCCAAACTTTGATGAGCAAAAATGTGCTTGGAAAAAAGTTATTTCGCATGGTACGAAAAAGAGATGATCGAAAATATCTGTCTCCAGAATCGAAATCGAACTTTAATGGGTGAGTTTCTAGGTGTATTTTGACCCGCTGAATCCACAAATCCAACCTTCGATACAGGAAAATACACCTGGAAAGAAGTTATTTCGCATGGTACGAAAAAGAGATGATCGAAAATATTTTTTTTCAGAATCAAAGTCGGACTTTGATGGGTGAGTTTCTAGGTGTATTTCGTCCCGCTGAATCTGAAAATCCAAACTTTGATGAGCAAAAATGTGCTTGGAAAAAAGTTATTTCGCATGGTACGAAAAAGAGATGATCGAAAATATCTGTCTCCAGAATCGAGATCGAACTTTAATGGGTGAGTTTCTAGGTGTATTTTGACCCGCTGAATCCACAAATCCAACCTTCGATTGACGAAAATACACCTGGAAAGAAGTTATTTCGCATGGTACGAAAAAAAGATGATCAAAAATATTTTTTTCCAGAACCGAAATTGAACTTCAATGGGTGAGTTTCTAGGTGTATTTTGACCCGCTGAATCCGAAAATCCAACCTTTGATGACCAAAAATATGCTTGCAAAAAAGTCATTTCGCATGGTACGAAAAAGAGATGATCGAAAATATTTTTTTTCAGAATCGAAATCGGACTTTAATGGGTGAGTTTCTAGGTGTATTCCGAACCGCTGAATCCAAGAATCCAACCTCTTATGACCAAAAATATGCTTGGAAAAAAGTTATTTCGCATTGTACGAAAAAGAGATGATCGAAAATATTTTTTTTCAGAATCAAAATCGGACTTTGATGGGTGAATATCTAGGTGTAATTCGACTCGCTGAATCCGAAAATCCAACCTTTGATGACCAAAAATTTGCTTGGAAAAAAGTTATTTCGCATGGTACGAAAAAGAGATGATCGAAAATATCTGTCTCCAGAATCGAAATCGAACTTTGATGGGTGGGTTTATATGTGTATTTTGACCCGCTGAATCCGAAAATTCAAGCTTTGATGACCAAAAATATGCTTGGAAAAAAGTTATTTCGCATGGTACGAAAAAGAGATGATCGACAATATTTTTTTTCAGAATCAAAGTCGGACTTTGATGGGTGAGTTTCTAGGCGTATTTTGTCACGCTGAATCCGAAAATCCAAACTTTGATGAGCAAAAATATGCGTGGAAAAAAGTTATTTCGCATGGTACGAAAAAGAGATGATCGAAAATATCTGTCTCCAGAATCGGAATCGAACTTTAATGGGTGAGTTTATAGGTGTATTTTGACCCGCTGAATCCAAAAATCTAACCTTTGATGCACGAAAATACACCTGGTAAGAAGTTATTGCGCATGGTACGAAAAAGAGATGATCGAGAATACTTTTTTCCAGAACCGAAATCGAACTCTAATGGGTGAGTTTCTAGGTGTATTTTGACCCGCTGAATCCAAAAATCCAACCTTTGATACGCGAAAATACACCTGGAAAGAAGTTATTTCGCATGGTACGAAAAAGAGATGATCGCAAATATTTATTTCCAGAACCGAAATCGAACTTTAATGGGTGAGTTTCTAGGTGTATTTTGACCCGCTGAATCCAAAAATCCAACCTTCGATACACGAAAATACACCTGGAAAGAAGTTATTCCGCATGGTACGAAAAAGAGATGATCGAAAATATTTTTTTCCAGAACCGAAATCGAACTTAATTGGGTGAGTTTCTAGGTGTATTTCGACCCGCTGAATCCAAAAATCCAACCTTTGATGACCAAAAATATGATTGGAAAAAAGTTATTTCGCATGGTACGAAAAAGAAATGATCGGAAATATCTGTCTCCAGAATCGGAATCGAACTTTGATGGGTGGGTTTATAGGTGTATTTTGACCCGCTGAATCCGGAAATCCAACCTCTGATGACCAAAAATATGCTTGCAAAAAAGTCATTCCGCATGGTACGAAAAAGAGATGATCGAAAATATTTTTTTCAGAATCGAAATCGGACTTTAATGGGTGAGTTTCTAGGTGTATTCCGACCCGCTGAATCCAAGAATCCAACCTCTTATGACCAAAAATATGCTTGGAAAAAAGTTATTTCGCATTGTACGAAAAAGAGATGATCGAAAATATTTTTTTTCAGAATCAAAGTCGGACTTTGATGGGTGAGTTTCTAGGTGTATTTTGTCACGCTGAATCCGAAAATCCAAACTTTGATGAGCAAAAATATGCGTGGAAAAAAATTATTTCGCATGGTACGAAAAGGAGATGATCGAAAATATCTGTCTCCAGAATCGAAATCGAACTTTAATGGGTGAGTTTCTAGGTGTATTTTGACCCGCTGAATCCAAAAATCCAACCTTCGATTGACGAAAATACACCTGGAAAGAAGTTATTCCGCATGGTACGAAAAAAAGACGATCGAAAATATTTTTTTCCAGAACCGAAATTGAACTTCAATGGGTGAGTTTCTAGGTGTATTTTGACCCGCTGAATCCAAAAATCCAACCTTTGATACACGAAAATACACCTGGAAAGAAGTTATTTCGCATGGTACGAAAAAGAGATGATCGAAAATATTTTTTTTCAGAATCAAAGTCGGACTTTGATGGGTGAGTTTCTAGGTGTATTTCGTCCCGCTGAATCTGAAAATCCAAACTTTGATGAGCAAAAATGTGCTTGGAAAAAAGTTATTTCGCATGGTACGAAAAAGAGATGATCGAAAATATCTGTCTCCAGAATCGAAATCGAACTTTAATGGGTGAGTTTCTAGGTGTATTTTGACCCGCTGAATCCACAAATCCAACCTTCGATACAGGAAAATACACCTGGAAAGAAGTTATTTCGCATGGTACGAAAAAGAGATGATCGAAAATATTTTTTTTCAGAATCAAAGTCGGACTTTGATGGGTGAGTTTCTAGGTGTATTTCGTCCCGCTGAATCTGAAAATCCAAACTTTGATGAGCAAAAATGTGCTTGGAAAAAAGTTATTTCGCATGGTACGAAAAAGAGATGATCGAAAATATCTGTCTCCAGAATCGAAATCGAACTTTAATGGGTGAGTTTCTAGGTGTATTTTGACCCGCTGAATCCACAAATCCAACCTTCGATTGACGAAAATACACCTGGAAAGAAGTTATTTCGCATGGTACGAAAAAAAGATGATCAAAAATATTTTTTTCCAGAACCAAAATTGAACTTCAATGGGTGAGTTTCTAGGTGTATTTTGACCCGCTGAATCCAAAAATCCAACCTTTGATACACGAAAATACACCTGGAAAGAAGTTATTTCGCATGGTACGAAAAGGAGATGATCGAAAATATCTGTCTCCAGAATCGGAATCGAACTTCGATGGGTGAGTTTCTAGGTGTATTTTGACCCGCTGAATCCGAAAATCCAACCTTTGATGACCAAAAATATGCTTGCAAAAAAGTCATTTCGCATGGTACGAAAAAGAGATGATCGAAAATATTTTTTTTCAGAATCGAAATCGGACTTTAATGGGTGAGTTTCTAGGTGTATTCCGAACCGCTGAATCCAAGAATCCAACCTCTTATGACCAAAAATATGCTTGGAAAAAAGTTATTTCGCATTGTACGAAAAAGAGATGATCGAAAATATTTTTTTTCAGAATCAAAATCGGACTTTGATGGGTGAATATCTAGGTGTAATTCGACTCGCTGAATCCGAAAATCCAACCTTTGATGACCAAAAATTTGCTTGGAAAAAAGTTATTTCGCATGGTACGAAAAAGAGATGATCGAAAATATCTGTCTCCAGAATCGAAATCGAACTTTGATGGGTGGGTTTATATGTGTATTTTGACCCGCTGAATCCGAAAATTCGAGCTTTGATGACCAAAAATATGCTTGGAAAAAAGTTATTTCGCATGGTACGAAAAAGAGATGATCGACAATATTTTTTTTCAGAATCAAAGTCGGACTTTGATGGGTGAGTTTCTAGGCGTATTTTGTCACGCTGAATCCGAAAATCCAAACTTTGATGAGCAAAAATATGCGTGGAAAAAAGTTATTTCGCATGGTACGAAAAAGAGATGATCGAAAATATCTGTCTCCAGAATCGGAATCGAACTTTAATGGGTGAGTTTATAGGTGTATTTTGACCCGCTGAATCCAAAAATCTAACCTTTGATGCACGAAAATACACCTGGTAAGAAGTTATTGCGCATGGTACGAAAAAGAGATGATCGAGAATACTTTTTTCCAGAACCGAAATCGAACTCTAATGGGTGAGTTTCTAGGTGTATTTTGACCCGCTGAATCCAAAAATCCAACCTTTGATACACGAAAATACACCTGGAAAGAAGTTATTTCGCATGGTACGAAAAAGAGATGATCGCAAATATTTATTTCCAGAACCGAAATCGAACTTTAATGGGTGAGTTTCTAGGTGTATTTTGACCCGCTGAATCCAAAAATCCAACCTTCGATACACGAAAATACACCTGGAAAGAAGTTATTCCGCATGGTACGAAAAAGAGATGATCGAAAATATTTTTTTCCAGAACCGAAATCGAACTTAATTGGGTGAGTTTCTAGGTGTATTTCGACCCGCTGAATCCGAAAATCCAACCTTTGATGACCAAAAATATGATTGGAAAAAAGTTATTTCGCATGGTACGAAAAAGAAATGATCGGAAATATCTGTCTCCAGAATCGGAATCGAACTTTGATGGGTGGGTTTATAGGTGTATTTTGACCCGCTGAATCCGGAAATCCAACCTCTGATGACCAAAAATATGCTTGCAAAAAAGTCATTCCGCATGGTACGAAAAAGAGATGATCGAAAATATTTTTTTCAGAATCGAAATCGGACTTTAATGGGTGAGTTTCTAGGTGTATTCCGACCCGCTGAATCCAAGAATCCAACCTCTTATGACCAAAAATATGCTTGGAAAAAAGTTATTTCGCATTGTACGAAAAAGAGATGATCGAAAATATTTTTTTTCAGAATCAAAGTCGGACTTTGATGGGTGAGTTTCTAGGTGTATTTTGTCACGCTGAATCCGAAAATCCAAACTTTGATGAGCAAAAATATGCGTGGAAAAAAATTATTTCGCATGGTACGAAAAGGAGATGATCGAAAATATCTGTCTCCAGAATCGAAATCGAACTTTAATGGGTGAGTTTCTAGGTGTATTTTGACCCGCTGAATCCAAAAATCCAACCTTCGATTGACGAAAATACACCTGGAAAGAAGTTATTCCGCATGGTACGAAAAAAAGACGATCGAAAATATTTTTTTCCAGAACCGAAATTGAACTTCAATGGGTGAGTTTCTAGGTGTATTTTGACCCGCTGAATCCAAAAATCCAACCTTTGATACACGAAAATACACCTGGAAAGAAGTTATTTCGCATGGTACGAAAAAGAGATGATCGAAAATATTTTTTTTCAGAATCAAAGTCGGACTTTGATGGGTGAGTTTCTAGGTGTATTTCGTCCCGCTGAATCTGAAAATCCAAACTTTGATCAGCAAAAATGTGCTTGGAAAAAAGTTATTTCGCATGGTACGAAAAAGAGATGATCGAAAATATCTGTCTCCAGAATCGAAATCGAACTTTAATGGGTGAGTTTCTAGGTGTATTTTGACCCGCTGAATCCACAAATCCAACCTTCGATTGACGAAAATACACCTGGAAAGAAGTTATTTCGCATGGTACGAAAAAAAGATGATCGACAATATTTTTTTTCAGTATCAAAGTCGGACTTTGATGGGTGAGTTTCTAGGTGTATTTTGTCACGCTGAATCCGAAAATCCAAACTTTGATGAGCAAAAATATGCGCGGAAAAAAGTTATTTCGCATGGTACGAAAAAGAGATGATCGAAAATATCTGTCTCCAGAATCGGAATCGAACTTTAATGGGTGAGTTTATAGGTGTATTTTGACCCGCTGAATCCAAGAATCCAACCTCTGATGACCAAAAATATGCTTGGAAAAAAGTTATTTCGCATTGTACGAAAAAGAGATGATCGAAAATATTTTTTTTCAGAATCAAAGTCGGACTTTGATGGGTGAGTTTCTAGGTGTATTTTGTCACGCTGAATCCGAAAATCCAAACTTTGATGAGCAAAAATATGCGTGGAAAAAAATTATTTCGCATGGTACGAAAAGGAGATGATCGAAAATATCTGTCTCCAGAATCGAAATCGAACTTTAATGGGTGAGTTTCTAGGTGTATTTTGACCCGCTGAATCCAAAAATCCAACCTTCGATTGACGAAAATACACCTGGAAAGAAGTTATTCCGCATGGTACGAAAAAAAGACGATCGAAAATATTTTTTTCCAGAACCGAAATTGAACTTCAATGGGTGAGTTTCTAGGTGTATTTTGACCCGCTGAATCCAAAAATCCAACCTTTGATACACGAAACCACACCTGGAAAGAAGTTATTTCGCATGGTACGAAAAAGAGATGATCGAAAATATTTTTTTTCAGAATCAAAGTCGGACTTTGATGGGTGAGTTTCTAGGTGTATTTCGTCCCGCTGAATCTGAAAATCCAAACTTTGATGAGCAAAAATGTGCTTGGAAAAAAGTTATTTCGCATGGTACGAAAAAGAGATGATCGAAAATATCTGTCTCCAGAATCGAAATCGAACTTTAATGGGTGAGTTTCTAGGTGTATTTTGACCCGCTGAATCCACAAATCCAGCCTTCGATTGACGAAAATACACCTGGAAAGAAGTTATTTCGCATGGTACGAAAAAAAGATGATCGAAAATATTTTTTTCCAGAACCGAAATTGAACTTCAATGGGTGAGTTTCTAGGTGTATTTTGACCCGCTGAATCCAAAAATCCAACCTTTGATACACGAAAATACACCTGGAAAGAAGTTATTTCGCATGGTACGAAAAGGAGATGATCGAAAATATCTGTCTCCAGAATCGGAATCGAACTTCGATGAGTGAGTTTCTAGGTGTATTTTGACCCGCTGAATCCGAAAATCCAACCTTTGATGACCAAAAATATGCTTGCAAAAAAGTCATTTCGCATGGTACGAAAAAGAGATGATCGAAAATATTTTTTTTCAGAATCGAAATCGGACTTTAATGGGTGAGTTTCTAGGTGTATTCCGAACCGCTGAATCCAAGAATCCAACCTCTTATGACCAAAAATATGCTTGGAAAAAAGTTATTTCGCATTGTACGAAAAAGAGATGATCGAAAATATTTTTTTTTAGAATCAAAATCGGACTTTGATGGGTGAATATCTAGGTGTAATTCGACTCGCTGAATCCGAAAATCCAACCTTTGATGACCAAAAATATGCTTGGAAAAAAGTTATTTCGCATGGTACGAAAAAGAGATGATCGAAAATATCTGTCTCCAGAATCGGAATCGAACTTTGATGGATGGGTTTATATGTGTATTTTGACCCGCTGAATCCGAAAATTCAAGCTTTGATGACCAAAAATATGCTTGGAAAAAAGTTATTTCGCATGGTACGAAAAAGAGATGATCGACAATATTTTTATTCAGAATCAAAGTCGGACTTTGATGGGTGAGTTTCTAGGTGTATTTTGTCACGCTGAATCCGAAAATCCAAACTTTGATGAGCAAAAATATGCGTGGAAAAAAGTTATTTCGCATGGTACGAAAAAGAGATGATCGAAAATATCTGTCTCCAGAATCGGAATCGAACTTTAATGGGTGAGTTTATAGGTGTATTTTGACCCGCTGAATCCAAAAATCCAACCTTTGATGCACGAAAATACACCTGGTAAGAAGTTATTGCGCATGGTACGAAAAAGAGATGATCGAAAATACTTTTTTCCAGAACCGCAATCGAACTCTAATGGGTGAGTTTCTAGGTGTATTTTGACCCGCTGAATCCAAAAATCCAACCGTTGATGAGCAAAAATACACCTGGAAAAAAGTTATTGCGCATGGTACGAAAAAGAGATGATCGCGAATATTTTTTTCCAGAATCAAAGTCGGACTTTGATGGTTGAGTTTCTAGGTGTATTTTGTCACGCTGAATCCGAAAATCCAAACTTTGATGAGCAAAAATACACCTGGAAAAAAGTTGTTGCGCATGGTACGAAAAAGAGATGATCGCGAATATTTTTTTCCAGAACCGAAATCGAACTTCAATGAGTGAGTTTCTAGGTGTATTTTGACCCGCTGAATCCAAAATTCCAACCTTGGATACACGAAAATACACCTCGAAAGAAGTTATTGCGCATGGTACGAGAAAGAGATGATCGAAAATATTTTTTTCAGAATCGAAATCGAACGTTAATGGGTGAGTTTCTAGGTGTATTTTGACCCGCTGAATCCAAAAATCCAACCTTCGATACACGAAAATACACCTGGAAAGAAGTTATTCCGCATGGTACGAAAAAGAGATGATCGAAAATATTTTTTTCCAGAACCGAAATCGAACTTAATTGGGTGAGTTTCTAGGTGTATTTCGACCCGCTGAATCCGAAAATCCAACCTTTGATGACCAAAAATATGATTGGAAAAAAGTTATTTCGCATGGTACGAAAAAAAAATGATCGGAAATATCTGTCTCCAGAATCGGAATCGAACTTTGACGGGTGGGTTTATAGGTGTATTTTGACCCGCTGAATCCGGAAATCCAACCTTTGATGACCAAAAATATGCTTTCAAAAAAGTCATTCCGCATGGTACGAAAAAGAGATGATCGAAAATATTTTTTTCAGAATCGAAATCGGACTTTAATGGGTGAGTTTCTAGGTGTATTCCGACCCGCTGAATCCAAGAATCCAACCTCTTATGACCAAAAATATGCTTGGAAAAAAGTTATTTCGCATTGTACGAAAAAGAGATGATCGAAAATATTTTTTTTCAGAATCAAAGTCGCACTTTGATGGGTGAGTTTCTAGGTGTATTTTGTCACGCTGAATCCGAAAATCCAAACTTTGATGAGCAAAAATATGCGTGGAAAAAAATTATTTCGCATGGTACGAAAAGGAGATGATCGAAAATATCTGTCTCCAGAATCGAAATCGAACTTTAATGGGTGAGTTTCTAGGTGTATTTTGACCCGCTGAATCCGAAAATCCAACCTTTGATGACCATAAATATGCTTGCAAAAAAGTCATTTCGCATGGTACGAAAAAGAGATGATCGAAAATATTTTTTTTCAGAATCAAAGTCGGACTTTGATGGGTGAGTTTCTAGGTGTATTTCGTCACGCTGAATCCGAAAATCCAAACTTTGATGAGCAAAAATGTGCTTGGAAAAAAGTTATTTCGCATGGTACGAAAAAGAGATGATCGAAAATATCTGTCTCCAGAATCGAAATCGAACTTTAATGGGTGAGTTTCTAGGTGTATTTTGACCCGCTGAATCCACAAATCCAACCTTCGATTGACGAAAATACACCTGGAAAGAAGTTATTTCGCATGGTACGAAAAAAAGATGATCGAAAATATTTTTTTCCAGAACCGAAATTGAACTTCAATGGGTGAGTTTCTAGGTGTATTTTGACCCGCTGAATCCAAAAATCCAACCTTTGATACACGAAAATACACCTGGAAAGAAGTTATTTCGCATGGTACGAAAAGGAGATGATCGAAAATATCTGTCTCCAGAATCGGAATCGAACTTCGATGGGTGAGTTTCTAGGTGTATTTTGACCCGCTGAATCCGAAAATCCAACCTTTGATGACCAAAAATATGCTTGCAAAAAAGTCATTTCGCATGGTACGAAAAAGAGATGATCGAAAATATTTTTTTTCAGAATCGAAATCGGACTTTAATGGGTGAGTTTCTAGGTGTATTCCGAACCGCTGAATCCAAGAATCCAACCTCTTATGACCAAAAATATGCTTGGAAAAAAGTTATTTCGCATTGTACGAAAAAGAGATGATCGAAAATATTTTTTTTCAGAATCAAAATCGGACTTTGATGGGTGAATATCTAGGTGTAATTCGACTCGCTGAATCCGAAAATCCAACCTTTGATGACCAAAAATATGCTTGGAAAAAAGTTATTTCGCATGGTACGAAAAAGAGATGATCGAAAATATCTGTCTCCAGAATCGAAATCGAACTTTGATGGGTGGGTTTATATGTGTATTTTGACCCGCTGAATCCGAAAATTCAAGCTTTGATGACCAAAAATATGCTTGGAAAAAAGTTATTTCGCATGGTACGAAAAAGAGATGATCGACAATATTTTTATTCAGAATCAAAGTCGGACTTTGATGGGTGAGTTTCTAGGTGTATTTTGTCACGCTGAATCCGAAAATCCAAACTTTGATGAGCAAAAATATGCGTGGAAAAAAGTTATTCCGCATGGTACGAAAAAAAGACGATCGAAAATATTTTTTTCCAGAACCGAAATTGAACTTCAATGGGTGAGTTTCTAGGTGTATTTTGACCCGCTGAATCCAAAAATCCAACCTTTGATACACGAAAATACACCTGGAAAGAAGTTATTTCGCATGGTACGAAAAAGAGATGATCGAAAATATTTTTTTTCAGAATCAAAGTCGGACTTTGATGGGTGAGTTTCTAGGTGTATTTCGTCCCGCTGAATCTGAAAATCCAAACTTTGATGAGCAAAAATGTGCTTGGAAAAAAGTTATTTCGCATGGTACGAAAAAGAGATGATCGAAAATATCTGTCTCCAGAATCGAAATCGAACTTTAATGGGTGAGTTTCTAGGTGTATTTTGACCCGCTGAATCCACAAATCCAACCTTCGATTGACGAAAATACACCTGGAAAGAAGTTATTTCGCATGGTACGAAAAAAAGATGATCGACAATATTTTTTTCCAGAACCGAAATTGAACTTCAATGGGTGAGTTTCTAGGTGTATTTTGACCCGCTGAATCCAAAAATCCAACCTTTGATACACGAAAATACACCTGGAAAGAAGTTATTTCGCATGGTACGAAAAGGAGATGATCGAAAATATCTGTCTCCAGAATCGGAATCGAACTTCGATGGGTGAGTTTCTAGGTGTATTTCGACCCGCTGAATCCGAAAATCCAACCTTTGATGACCAAAAATATGATTGGAAAAAAGTTATTTCGCATGGTACGAAAAAGAAATGATCGGAAATATCTGTCTCCAGAATCGGAATCGAACTTTGATGGGTGGGTTTATAGGTGTATTTTGACCCGCTGAATCCGGAAATCCAACCTTTGATGACCAAAAATATGCTTTCAAAAAAGTCATTCCGCATGGTACGAAAAAGAGATGATCGAAAATATTTTTTTCAGAATCGAAATCGGACTTTAATGGGTGAGTTTCTAGGTGTATTCCGACCCGCTGAATCCAAGAATCCAACCTCTTATGACCAAAAATATGCTTGGAAAAAAGTTATTTCGCATTGTACGAAAAAGAGATGATCGAAAATATTTTTTTTCAGAATCAAAGTCGGACTTTGATGGGTGAGTTTCTAGGTGTATTTTGTCACGCTGAATCCGAAAATCCAAACTTTGATGAGCAAAAATATGCGTGGAAAAAAATTATTTCGCATGGTACGAAAAGGAGATGATCGAAAATATCTGTCTCCAGAATCGAAATCAAACTTTAATGGGTGAGTTTCTAGGTGTATTTTGACCCGCTGAATCCGAAAATCCAACCTTTGATGACCAAAAATATGCTTGCAAAAAAGTCATTTCGCATGGTACGAAAAAGAGATGATCGAAAATATTTTTTTTCAGAATCAAAGTCGGACTTTGATGGGTGAGTTTCTAGGTGTATTTCGTCCCGCTGAATCTGAAAATCCAAACTTTGATGAGCAAAAATGTGCTTGGAAAAAAGTTATTTCGCATGGTACGAAAAAGAGATGATCGAAAATATCTGTCTCCAGAATCGAAATCGAACTTTAATGGGTGAGTTTCTAGGTGTATTTTGACCCGCTGAATCCACAAATCCAACCTTCGATTGACGAAAATACACCTGGAAAGAAGTTATTTCGCATGGTACGAAAAAAAGATGATCGAAAATATTTTTTTCCAGAACCGAAATTGAACTTCAATGGGTGAGTTTCTAGGTGTATTTTGACCCGCTGAATCCAAAAATCCAACCTTTGATACACGAAAATACACCTGGAAAGAAGTTATTTCGCATGGTACGAAAAGGAGATGATCGAAAATATCTGTCTCCAGAATCGGAATCGAACTTCGATGGGTGAGTTTCTAGGTGTATTTTGACCCGCTGAATCCGAAAATCCAACCTTTGATGACCAAAAATATGCTTGCAAAAAAGTCATTTCGCATGGTACGAAAAAGAGATGATCGAAAATATTTTTTTTCAGAATCGAAATCGGACTTTAATGGGTGAGTTTCTAGGTGTATTCCGAACCGCTGAATCCAAGAATCCAACCTCTTATGACCAAAAATATGCTTGGAAAAAAGTTATTTCGCATTGTACGAAAAAGAGATGATCGAAAATATTTTTTTTCAGAATCAAAATCGGACTTTGATGGGTGAATATCTAGGTGTAATTCGACTCGCTGAATCCGAAAATCCAACCTTTGATGACCAAAAATATGCTTGGAAAAAAGTTATTTCGCATGGTACGAAAAAGAGATGATCGAAAATATCTGTCTCCAGAATCGAAATCGAACTTTGATGGGTGGGTTTATATGTGTATTTTGACCCGCTGAATCCGAAAATTCAAGCTTTGATGAGCAAAAATATGCGTGGAAAAAAGTTATTCCGCATGGTACGAAAAAAAGACGATCGAAAATATTTTTTTCCAGAACCGAAATTGAACTTCAATGGGTGAGTTTCTAGGTGTATTTTGACCCGCTGAATCCAAAAATCCAACCTTTGATACACGAAAATACACCTGGAAAGAAGTTATTTCGCATGGTACGAAAAAGAGATGATCGAAAATATTTTTTTTCAGAATCAAAGTCGGACTTTGATGGGTGAGTTTCTAGGTGTATTTCGTCCCGCTGAATCTGAAAATCCAAACTTTGATGAGCAAAAATGTGCTTGGAAAAAAGTTATTTCGCATGGTACGAAAAAGAGATGATCGAAAATATCTGTCTCCAGAATCGAAATCGAACTTTAATGGGTGAGTTTCTAGGTGTATTTTGACCCGCTGAATCCACAAATCCAACCTTCGATTGACGAAAATACACCTGGAAAGAAGTTATTTCGCATGGTACGAAAAAAAGATGATCGAAAATATTTTTTTCCAGAACCGAAATTGAACTTCAATGGGTGAGTTTCTAGGTGTATTTTGACCCGCTGAATCCAAAAATCCAACCTTTGATACACGAAAATACACCTGGAAAGAAGTTATTTCGCATGGTACGAAAAGGAGATGATCGAAAATATCTGTCTCCAGAATCGGAATCGAACTTCGATGGGAGAGTTTCTAGGTGTATTTCGACCCGCTGAATCCGAAAATCCAACCTTTGATGACCAAAAATATGATTGGAAAAAAGTTATTTCGCATGGTACGAAAAAGAAATGATCGGAAATATCTGTCTCCAGAATCGGAATCGAACTTTGATGGGTGGGTTTATAGGTGTATTTTGACCCGCTGAATCCGAAAATCCAACCTTTGATGACCAAAAATATGCTTTCAAAAAAGTCATTCCGCATGGTACGAAAAAGAGATGATCGAAAATATTTTTTTCAGAATCGAAATCGGACTTTAATGGGTGAGTTTCTAGGTGTATTCCGACCCGCTGAATCCAAGAATCCAACCTCTTATGACCAAAAATATGCTTGGAAAAAAGTTATTTCGCATTGTACGAAAAAGAGATGATCGAAAATATTTTTTTTCAGAATCAAAGTCGGACTTTGATGGGTGAGTTTCTAGGTGTATTTTGTCACGCTGAATCCGAAAATCCAAACTTTGATGAGCAAAAATATGCGTGGAAAAAAATTATTTCGCATGGTACGAAAAGGAGATGATCGAAAATATCTGTCTCCAGAATCGAAATCGAACTTTAATGGGTGAGTTTCTAGGTGTATTTTGACCCGCTGAATCCAAAAATCCAACCTTTGATACACGAAAATACACCTGGAAAGAAGTTATTTCGCATGGTACGAAAAGGAGATGATCGAAAATATCTGTCTCCAGAATCGGAATCGAACTTCGATGGGTGAGTTTCTAGGTGTATTTTGACCCGCTGAATCCGAAAATCCAACCTTTGATGACCAAAAATATGCTTGCAAAAAAGTCATTTCGCATGGTGCGAAAAAGAGATGATCGAAAATATTTTTTGTCAGAATCGAAATCGGACTTTAATGGGTGAGTTTCTAGGTGTATTCCGAACCGCTGAATCCAAGAATCCAACCTCTTATGACCAAAAATATGCTTGGAAAAAAGTTATTTCGCATTGTACGAAAAAGAGATGATCGAAAATATTTTTTTTCAGAATCAAAATCGGACTTTGATGGGTGAATATCTAGGTGTAATTCGACTTGCTGAATCCGAAAATCCAACCTTTGATGACCAAAAATATGTTCGGAAAAAAGTTATTTCGCATGGTACGAAAAAGAGATGATCGGAAATATCTGTCTCCAGAATCGAAATCGAACTTTGATGGGTGGGTTTATATGTGTATTTTGACCCGCTGAATCCGAAAATTCAAGCTTTGATGACCAAAAATATGCTTGGAAAAAAGTTATTTCGCATGGTACGAAAAAGAGATGATCGACAATATTTTTATTCAGAATCAAAGTCGGACTTTGATGGGTGAGTTTCTAGGTGTATTTTGTCACGCTGAATCCGAAAATCCAAACTTTGATGAGCAAAAATATGCGTGGAAAAAAGTTATTCCGCATGGTACGAAAAAAAGACGATCGAAAATATTTTTTTCCAGAACCGAAATTGAACTTCAATGGGTGAGTTTCTAGGTGTATTTTGACCCGCTGAATCCAAAAATCCAACCTTTGATACACGAAAATACACCTGGAAAGAAGTTATTTCGCATGGTACGAAAAAGAGATGATCGAAAATATTTTTTTTCAGAATCAAAGTCGGACTTTGATGGGTGAGTTTCTAGGTGTATTTCGTCCCGCTGAATCTGGAAATCCAAACTTTGATGAGCAAAAATGTGCTTGGAAAAAAGTTATTTCGCATGGTATGAAAAAGAGATGATCGAAAATATCTGTCTCCAGAATCGAAATCGAACTTTAATGGGTGAGTTTCTAGGTGTATTTTGACCCGCTGAATCCACAAATCCAACCTTCGATTGACGAAAATACACCTGGAAAGAAGTTATTTCGCATGGTACGAAAAAAAGATGATCGAAAATATTTTTTTCCAGAACCGAAATTGAACTTCAATGGGTGAGTTTCTAGGTGTATTTTGACCCGCTGAATCCAAAAATCCAACCTTTGATACACGAAAATACACCTGGAAAGAAGTTATTTCGCATGGTACGAAAAGGAGATGATCGAAAATATCTGTCTCCAGAATCGGAATCGAACTTCGATGGGTGAGTTTCTAGGTGTATTTCGACCCGCTGAATCCGAAAATCCAACCTTTGATGACCAAAAATATGATTGGAAAAAAGTTATTTCGCATGGTACGAAAAAGAAATGATCGGAAATATCTGTCTCCAGAATCGGAATCGAACTTTGATGGGTGGGTTTATAGGTGTATTTTGACCCGCTGAATCCGGAAATCCAACCTTTGATGACCAAAAATATGCTTTCAAAAACGTCATTCCGCATGGTACGAAAAAGAGATGATCGAAAATATTTTTTTCAGAATCGAAATCGGACTTTAATGGGTGAGTTTCTAGGTGTATTCCGACCCGCTGAATCCAAGAATCCAACCTCTTATGACCAAAAATATGCTTGGAAAAAAGTTATTTCGCATTGTACGAAAAAGAGATGATCGAAAATATTTTTTTTCAGAATCAAAGTCGGACTTTGATGGGTGAGTTTCTAGGTGTATTTTGTCACGCTGAATCCGAAAATCCAAACTTTGATGTGCAAAAATATGCGTGGAAAAAAATTATTTCGCATGGTACGAAAAGGAGATGATCGAAAATATCTGTCTCCAGAATCGAAATCGAACTTTAATGGGTGAGTTTCTAGGTGTATTTTGACCCGCTGAATCCGAAAATCCAACCTTTGATGACCAAAAATATGCTTGCAAAAAAGTCATTTCGCATGGTACGAAAAAGAGATGATCGAAAATATTTTTTTTCAGAATCAAAGTCGGACTTTGATGGGTGAGTTTCTAGGTGTATTTCGTCCCGCTGAATCTGAAAATCCAAACTTTGATGAGCAAAAATGTGCTTGGAAAAAAGTTATTTCGCATGGTACGAAAAAGAGATGATCGAAAATATCTGTCTCCAGAATCGAAATCGAACTTTAATGGGTGAGTTTCTAGGTGTATTTTGACCCGCTGAATCCACAAATCCAACCTTCGATTGACGAAAATACACCTGGAAAGAAGTTATTTCGCATGGTACGAAAAAAAGATGATCGAAAATATTTTTTTCCAGAACCGAAATTGAACTTCAATGGGTGAGTTTCTAGGTGTATTTTGACCCGCTGAATCCAAAAATCCAACCTTTGATACACGAAAATACACCTGGAAAGAAGTTATTTCGCATGGTACGAAAAGGAGATGATCGAAAATATCTGTCTCCAGAATCGGAATCGAACTTCGATGGGTGAGTTTCTAGGTGTATTTTGACCCGCTGAATCCGAAGATCCAACCTTTGATGACCAAAAATATGCTTGCAAAAAAGTCATTTCGCATGGTACGAAAAAGAGATGATCGAAAATATTTATTTTCAGAATCGAAATCGGACTTTAATGGGTGAGTTTCTAGGTGTATTCCGAACCGCTGAATCCAAGAATCCAACCTCTTATGACCAAAAATATGCTTGGAAAAAAGTTATTTCGCATTGTACGAAAAAGAGATGATCGAAAATATTTTTTTTCAGAATCAAAATCGGACTTTGATGGGTGAATATCTAGGTGTAATTCGACTCGCTGAATCCGAAAATCCAACCTTTGATGACCAAAAATATGCTTGGAAAAAAGTAATTTCGCATGGTACGAAAAAGAGATGATCGAAAATATCTGTCTCCAGAATCGAAATCGAACTTTGATGGGTGGGTTTATATGTGTATTTTGACCCGCTGAATCCGAAAATTCAAGCTTTGATGACCAAAAATATGCTTGGAAAAAAGTTATTTCGCATGGTACGAAAAAGAGATGATCGACAATATTTTTATTCAGAATCAAAGTCGGACTTCGATGGGTGAGTTTCTAGGTGTATTTTGTCACGCTGAATCCGAAAATCCAAACTTTGATGAGCAAAAATATGCGTGGAAAAAAGTTATTCCGCATGGTACGAAAAAAAGACGATCGAAAATATTTTTTTCCAGAACCGAAATTGAACTTCAATGGGTGAGTTTCTAGGTGTATTTTGACCCGCTGAATCCAAAAATCCAACCTTTGATACACGAAAAAACACCTGGAAAGAAGTTATTTCGCATGGTACGAAAAAGAGATGATCGAAAATATTTTTTTTCAGAATCAAAGTCGGACTTTGATGGGTGAGTTTCTAGGTGTATTTTGTCCCGCTGAATCTGAAAATCCAAACTTTGATGAGCAAAAATGTGCTTGGAAAAAAGTTATTTCGCATGGTACGAAAAAGAGATGATCGAAAATATCTGTCTCCAGAATCGAAATCGAACTTTAATGGGTGAGTTTCTAGGTGTATTTTGACCCGCTGAATCCACAAATCCAACCTTCGATTGACGAAAATACACCTGGAAAGAAGTTATTTCGCATGGTACGAAAAAAAGATGATCGAAAATATTTTTTTCCAGAAACGAAATTGAACTTCAATGGGTGAGTTTCTAGGTGTATTTTGACCCGCTGAATCCAAAAATCCAACCTTTGATACACGAAAATACACCTGGAAAGAAGTTATTTCGCATGGTACGAAAAGGAGATGATCGAAAATATCTGTCTCCAGAATCGGAATCGAACTTCGATGGGAGAGTTTCTAGGTGTATTTCGACCCGCTGAATCCGAAAATCCAACCTTTGATGACCAAAAATATGATTGGAAAAAAGTTATTTCGCATGGTACGAAAAAGAAATGATCGGAAATATCTGTCTCCAGAATCGGAATCGAACTTTGATGGGTGGGTTTATAGGTGTATTTTGACCCGCTGAATCCGAAAATCCAACCTTTGATGACCAAAAATATGCTTTCAAAAAAGTCATTCCGCATGGTACGAAAAAGAGATGATCGAAAATATTTTTTTCAGAATCGAAATCGGACTTTAATGGGTGAGTTTCTAGGTGTATTCCGACCCGCTGAATCCAAGAATCCAACCTCTTATGACCAAAAATATGCTTGGAAAAAAGTTATTTCGCATTGTACGAAAAAGAGATGATCGAAAATATTTTTTTTCAGAATCAAAGTCGGACTTTGATGGGTGAGTTTCTAGGTGTATTTTGTCACGCTGAATCCGAAAATCCAAACTTTGATGAGCAAAAATATGCGTGGAAAAAAATTATTTCGCATGGTACGAAAAGGAGATGATCGAAAATATCTGTCTCCAGAATCGAAATCGAACTTTAATGGGTGAGTTTCTAGGTGTATTTTGACCCGCTGAATCCAAAAATCCAACCTTTGATACACGAAAATACACCTGGAAAGAAGTTATTTCGCATGGTACGAAAAGGAGATGATCGAAAATATCTGTCTCCAGAATCGGAATCGAACTTCGATGGGTGAGTTTCTAGGTGTATTTTGACCCGCTGAATCCGAAAATCCAACCTTTGATGACCAAAAATATGCTTGCAAAAAAGTCATTTCGCATGGTGCGAAAAAGAGATGATCGAAAATATTTTTTGTCAGAATCGAAATCGGACTTTAATGGGTGAGTTTCTAGGTGTATTCCGAACCGCTGAATCCAAGAATCCAACCTCTTATGACCAAAAATATGCTTGGACAAAAGTTATTTCGCATTGTACGAAAAAGAGATGATCGAAAATATTTTTTTTCAGAATCAAAATCGGACTTTGATGGGTGAATATCTAGGTGTAATTCGACTTGCTGAATCCGAAAATCCAACCTTTGATGACCAAAAATATGTTCGGAAAAAAGTTATTTCGCATGGTACGAAAAAGAGATGATCGGAAATATCTGTCTCCAGAATCGAAATCGAACTTTGATGGGTGGGTTTATATGTGTATTTTGACCCGCTGAATCCGAAAATTCAAGCTTTGATGACCAAAAATATGCTTGGAAAAAAGTTATTTCGCATGGTACGAAAAAGAGATGATCGACAATATTTTTATTCAGAATCAAAGTCGGACTTTGATGGGTGAGTTTCTAGGTGTATTTTGTCACGCTGAATCCGAAAATCCAAACTTTGATGAGCAAAAATATGCGTGGAAAAAAGTTATTCCGCATGGTACGAAAAAAAGACGATCGAAAATATTTTTTTCCAGAACCGAAATTGAACTTCAATGGGTGAGTTTCTAGGTGTATTTTGACCCGCTGAATCCAAAAATCCAACCTTTGATACACGAAAATACACCTGGAAAGAAGTTATTTCGCATGGTACGAAAAAGAGATGATCGAAAATATTTTTTTTCAGAATCAAAGTCGGACTTTGATGGGTGAGTTTCTAGGTGTATTTCGTCCCGCTGAATCTGGAAATCCAAACTTTGATGAGCAAAAATGTGCTTGGAAAAAAGTTATTTCGCATGGTATGAAAAAGAGATGATCGAAAATATCTGTCTCCAGAATCGAAATCGAACTTTAATGGGTGAGTTTCTAGGTGTATTTTGACCCGCTGAATCCACAAATCCAACCTTCGATTGACGAAAATACACCTGGAAAGAAGTTATTTCGCATGGTACGAAAAAAAGATGATCGAAAATATTTTTTTCCAGAACCGAAATTGAACTTCAATGGGTGAGTTTCTAGGTGTATTTTGACCCGCTGAATCCAAAAATCCAACCTTTGATACACGAAAATACACCTGGAAAGAAGTTATTTCGCATGGTACGAAAAGGAGATGATCGAAAATATCTGTCTCCAGAATCGGAATCGAACTTCGATGGGTGAGTTTCTAGGTGTATTTCGACCCGCTGAATCCGAAAATCCAACCTTTGATGACCAAAAATATGATTGGAAAAAAGTTATTTCGCATGGTACGAAAAAGAAATGATCGGAAATATCTGTCTCCAGAATCGGAATCGAACTTTGATGGGTGGGTTTATAGGTGTATTTTGACCCGCTGAATCCGGAAATCCAACCTTTGATGACCAAAAATATGCTTTCAAAAACGTCATTCCGCATGGTACGAAAAAGAGATGATCGAAAATATTTTTTTCAGAATCGAAATCGGACTTTAATGGGTGAGTTTCTAGGTGTATTCCGACCCGCTGAATCCAAGAATCCAACCTCTTATGACCAAAAATATGCTTGGAAAAAAGTTATTTCGCATTGTACGAAAAAGAGATGATCGAAAATATTTTTTTTCAGAATCAAAGTCGGACTTTGATGGGTGAGTTTCTAGGTGTATTTTGTCACGCTGAATCCGAAAATCCAAACTTTGATGTGCAAAAATATGCGTGGAAAAAAATTATTTCGCATGGTACGAAAAGGAGATGATCGAAAATATCTGTCTCCAGAATCGAAATCGAACTTTAATGGGTGAGTTTCTAGGTGTATTTTGACCCGCTGAATCCGAAAATCCAACCTTTGATGACCAAAAATATGCTTGCAAAAAAGTCATTTCGCATGGTACGAAAAAGAGATGATCGAAAATATTTTTTTTCAGAATCAAAGTCGGACTTTGATGGGTGAGTTTCTAGGTGTATTTCGTCCCGCTGAATCTGAAAATCCAAACTTTGATGAGCAAAAATGTGCTTGGAAAAAAGTTATTTCGCATGGTACGAAAAAGAGATGATCGAAAATATCTGTCTCCAGAATCGAAATCGAACTTTAATGGGTGAGTTTCTAGGTGTATTTTGACCCGCTGAATCCACAAATCCAACCTTCGATTGACGAAAATACACCTGGAAAGAAGTTATTTCGCATGGTACGAAAAAAAGATGATCGAAAATATTTTTTTCCAGAACCGAAATTGAACTTCAATGGGTGAGTTTCTAGGTGTATTTTGACCCGCTGAATCCAAAAATCCAACCTTTGATACACGAAAATACACCTGGAAAGAAGTTATTTCGCATGGTACGAAAAGGAGATGATCGAAAATATCTGTCTCCAGAATCGGAATCGAACTTCGATGGGTGAGTTTCTAGGTGTATTTTGACCCGCTGAATCCGAAGATCCAACCTTTGATGACCAAAAATATGCTTGCAAAAAAGTCATTTCGCATGGTACGAAAAAGAGATGATCGAAAATATTTATTTTCAGAATCGAAATCGGACTTTAATGGGTGAGTTTCTAGGTGTATTCCGAACCGCTGAATCCAAGAATCCAACCTCTTATGACCAAAAATATGCTTGGAAAAAAGTTATTTCGCATTGTACGAAAAAGAGATGATCGAAAATATTTTTTTTCAGAATCAAAATCGGACTTTGATGGGTGAATATCTAGGTGTAATTCGACTCGCTGAATCCGAAAATCCAACCTTTGATGACCAAAAATATGCTTGGAAAAAAGTAATTTCGCATGGTACGAAAAAGAGATGATCGAAAATATCTGTCTCCAGAATCGAAATCGAACTTTGATGGGTGGGTTTATATGTGTATTTTGACCCGCTGAATCCGAAAATTCAAGCTTTGATGACCAAAAATATGCTTGGAAAAAAGTTATTTCGCATGGTACGAAAAAGAGATGATCGACAATATTTTTATTCAGAATCAAAGTCGGACTTCGATGGGTGAGTTTCTAGGTGTATTTTGTCACGCTGAATCCGAAAATCCAAACTTTGATGAGCAAAAATATGCGTGGAAAAAAGTTATTCCGCATGGTACGAAAAAAAGACGATCGAAAATATTTTTTTCCAGAACCGAAATTGAACTTCAATGGGTGAGTTTCTAGGTGTATTTTGACCCGCTGAATCCAAAAATCCAACCTTTGATACACGAAAAAACACCTGGAAAGAAGTTATTTCGCATGGTACGAAAAAGAGATGATCGAAAATATTTTTTTTCAGAATCAAAGTCGGACTTTGATGGGTGAGTTTCTAGGTGTATTTTGTCCCGCTGAATCTGAAAATCCAAACTTTGATGAGCAAAAATGTGCTTGGAAAAAAGTTATTTCGCATGGTACGAAAAAGAGATGATCGAAAATATCTGTCTCCAGAATCGAAATCGAACTTTAATGGGTGAGTTTCTAGGTGTATTTTGACCCGCTGAATCCACAAATCCAACCTTCGATTGACGAAAATACGCCTGGAAAGAAGTTATTTCGCATGGTACGAAAAAAAGATGATCGAAAATATTTTTTTCCAGAACCGAAATTGAACTTCAATGGGTGAGTTTCTAGGTGTATTTTGACCCGCTGAATCCAAAAATCCAACCTTTGATACACGAAAATACACCTGGAAAGAAGTTATTTCGCATGGTACGAAAAGGAGATGATCGAAAATATCTGTCTCCAGAATCGGAATCGAACTTCGATGGGTGAGTTTCTAGGTGTATTTTGACCCGCTGAATCCGAAAATCCAACCTTTGATGACCAAAAATATGCTTGCAAAAAAGTCATTTCGCATGGTACGAAAAAGAGATGATCGAAAATATTTTTTTTCAGAATCGAAATCGGACTTTAATGGGTGAGTTTCTAGGTGTATTCCGAACCGCTGAATCCAAGAATCCAACCTCTTATGACCAAAAATATGCGTGGAAAAAAGTTATTTCGCATGGTACGAAAAAGAGATGATCGAAAATATCTGTCTCCAGAATCGGAATCGAACTTTAATGGGTGAGTTTATAGGTGTATTTTGACCCGCTGAATCTAAAAATCCAACCTTTGATGCACGAAAATACACCTGGAAAGAAGTTATTTCGCATGGTACGAAAAAGAGATGATCGAAAATATTTTTTTTCAGAATCAAAGTCGGACTTTGATGGGTGAGTTTCTAGGTGTATTTCGTCCCGCTGAATCTGAAAATCCAAACTTTGATGAGCAAAAATGTGCTTGGAAAAAAGTTATTTCGCATGGTATGAAAAAGAGATGATCGAAAATATCTGTCTCCAGAATCGAAATCGAACTTTAATGGGTGAGTTTCTAGGTGTATTTTGACCCGCTGAATCCACAAATCCAACCTTCGATTGACGAAAATACACCTGGAAAGAAGTTATTTCGCATGGTACGAAAAAAAGATGATCGAAAATATTTTTTTCCAGAACCGAAATTGAACTTCAATGGGTGAGTTTCTAGGTGTATTTTGACCCGCTGAATCCAAAAATCCAACCTTTGATACACGAAAATACACCTGGAAAGAAGTTATTTCGCATGGTACGAAAAGGAGATGATCGAAAATATCTGTCTCCAGAATCGGAATCGAACTTCGATGGGTGAGTTTCTAGGTGTATTTCGACCCGCTGAATCCGAAAATCCAACCTTTGATGACCAAAAATATGATTGGAAAAAAGTTATTTCGCATGGTACGAAAAAGAAATGATCGGAAATATCTGTCTCCAGAATCGGAATCGAACTTTGATGGGTGGGTTTATAGGTGTATTTTGACCCGCTGAATCCGGAAATCCAACCTTTGATGACCAAAAATATGCTTTCAAAAACGTCATTCCGCATGGTACGAAAAAGAGATGATCGAAAATATTTTTTTCAGAATCGAAATCGGACTTTAATGGGTGAGTTTCTAGGTGTATTCCGACCCGCTGAATCCAAGAATCCAACCTCTTATGACCAAAAATATGCTTGGAAAAAAGTTATTTCGCATTGTACGAAAAAGAGATGATCGAAAATATTTTTTTTCAGAATCAAAGTCGGACTTTGATGGGTGAGTTTCTAGGTGTATTTTGTCACGCTGAATCCGAAAATCCAAACTTTGATGTGCAAAAATATGCGTGGAAAAAAATTATTTCGCATGGTACGAAAAGGAGATGATCGAAAATATCTGTCTCCAGAATCGAAATCGAACTTTAATGGGTGAGTTTCTAGGTGTATTTTGACCCGCTGAATCCGAAAATCCAACCTTTGATGACCAAAAATATGCTTGCAAAAAAGTCATTTCGCATGGTACGAAAAAGAGATGATCGAAAATATTTTTTTTCAGAATCAAAGTCGGACTTTGATGGGTGAGTTTCTAGGTGTATTTCGTCCCGCTGAATCTGAAAATCCAAACTTTGATGAGCAAAAATGTGCTTGGAAAAAAGTTATTTCGCATGGTACGAAAAAGAGATGATCGAAAATATCTGTCTCCAGAATCGAAATCGAACTTTAATGGGTGAGTTTCTAGGTGTATTTTGACCCGCTGAATCCACAAATCCAACCTTCGATTGACGAAAATACACCTGGAAAGAAGTTATTTCGCATGGTACGAAAAAAAGATGATCGAAAATATTTTTTTCCAGAACCGAAATTGAACTTCAATGGGTGAGTTTCTAGGTGTATTTTGACCCGCTGAATCCAAAAATCCAACCTTTGATACACGAAAATACACCTGGAAAGAAGTTATTTCGCATGGTACGAAAAGGAGATGATCGAAAATATCTGTCTCCAGAATCGGAATCGAACTTCGATGGGTGAGTTTCTAGGTGTATTTTGACCCGCTGAATCCGAAAATCCAACCTTTGATGACCAAAAATATGCTTGCAAAAAAGTCATTTCGCATGGTACGAAAAAGAGATGATCGAAAATATTTTTTTTCAGAATCGAAATCGGACTTTAATGGGTGAGTTTCTAGGTGTATTCCGAACCGCTGAATCCAAGAATCCAACCTCTTATGACCAAAAATATGCTTGGAAAAAAGTTATTTCGCATTGTACGAAAAAGAGATAATCGAAAATATTTTTTTTCAGAATCAAAATCGGACTTTGATGGGTGAATATCTAGGTGTAATTCGACTCGCTGAATCCGAAAATCCAACCTTTGATGACCAAAAATATGCTTGGAAAAAAGTTATTTCGCATGGTACGAAAAAGAGATGATCGAAAATATCTGTCTCCAGAATCGAAATCGAACTTTGATGGGTGGGTTTATATGTGTATTTTGACCCGCTGAATCCGAAAATTCAAGCTTTGATGACCAAAAATATGCTTGGAAAAAAGTTATTTCGCATGGTACGAAAAAGAGATGATCGACAATATTTTTATTCAGAATCAAAGTCGGACTTTGATGGGTGAGTTTCTAGGTGTATTTTGTCACGCTGAATCCGAAAATCCAAACTTTGATGAGCAAAAATATGCGTGGAAAAAAGTTATTCCGCATGGTACGAAAAAAAGACGATCGAAAATATTTTTTTCCAGAACCGAAATTGAACTTCAATGGGTGAGTTTCTAGGTGTATTTTGACCCGCTGAATCCAAAAATCCAACCTTTGATACACGAAAATACACCTGGAAAGAAGTTATTTCGCATGGTACGAAAAAGAGATGATCGAAAATATTTTTTTTCAGAATCAAAGTCGGACTTTGATGGGTGAGTTTCTAGGTGTATTTCGTCCCGCTGAATCTGAAAATCCAAACTTTGATGAGCAAAAATGTGCTTGGAAAAAAGTTATTTCGCATGGTACGAAAAAGAGATGATCGAAAATATCTGTCTCCAGAATCGAAATCGAACTTTAATGGGTGAGTTTCTAGGTGTATTTTGACCCGCTGAATCCACAAATCCAACCTTCGATTGACGAAAATACACCTGGAAAGAAGTTATTTCGCATGGTACGAAAAAAAGATGATCGAAAATATTTTTTTCCAGAACCGAAATTGAACTTCAATGGGTGAGTTTCTAGGTGTATTTTGACCCGCTGAATCCAAAAATCCAACCTTTGATACACGAAAATACACCTGGAAAGAAGTTATTTCGCATGGTACGAAAAGGAGATGATCGAAAATATCTGTCTCCAGAATCGGAATCGAACTTCGATGGGTGAGTTTCTAGGTGTATTTTGACCCGCTGAATCCGAAAATCCAACCTTTGATGACCAAAAATATGCTTGCAAAAAAGTCATTTCGCATGGTACGAAAAAGAGATGATCGAAAATATTTTTTTTCAGAATCGAAATCGGACTTTAATGGGTGAGTTTCTAGGTGTATTCCGAACCGCTGAATCCAAGAATCCAACCTCTTATGACCAAAAATATGCGTGGAAAAAAGTTATTTCGCATGGTACGAAAAAGAGATGATCGAAAATATCTGTCTCCAGAATCGGAATCGAACTTTAATGGGTGAGTTTATAGGTGTATTTTGACCCGCTGAATCTAAAAATCCAACCTTTGATGCACGAAAATACACCTGGTAAGAAGTTATTGCGCATGGTACGAAAAAGAGATGATCGAAAATACTTTTTTCCAGAACCGCAATCGAACTCTAATGGGTGAGTTTCTAGGTGTATTTTGACCCGCTGAATCCACAAATCCAACCTTCGATTGACGAAAATACACCTGGAAAGAAGTTATTTCGCATGGTACGAAAAAAAGATGATCGAAAATATTTTTTTCCAGAACCGAAATTGAACTTCAATGGGTGAGTTTCTAGGTGTATTTTGACCCGCTGAATCCAAAAATCCAACCTTTGATACACGAAAATACACCTGGAAAGAAGTTATTTCGCATGGTACGAAAAGGAGATGATCGAAAATATCTGTCTCCAGAATCGGAATCGAACTTCGATGGGTGAGTTTCTAGGTGTATTTTGACCCGCTGAATCCGAAAATCCAACCTTTGATGACCAAAAATATGCTTGCAAAAAAGTCATTTCGCATGGTACGAAAAAGAGATGATCGAAAATATTTTTTTTCAGAATCGAAATCGGACTTTAATGGGTGAGTTTCTAGGTGTATTCCGAACCGCTGAATCCAAGAATCCAACCTCTTATGACCAAAAATATGCGTGGAAAAAAGTTATTTCGCATGGTACGAAAAAGAGATGATCGAAAATATCTGTCTCCAGAATCGGAATCGAACTTTAATGGGTGAGTTTATAGGTGTATTTTGACCCGCTGAATCTAAAAATCCAACCTTTGATGCACGAAAATACACCTGGTAAGAAGTTATTGCGCATGGTACGAAAAAGAGATGATCGAAAATACTTTTTTCCAGAACCGCAATCGAACTCTAATGGGTGAGTTTCTAGGTGTATTTTGACCCGCTGAATCCACAAATCCAACCTTCGATTGACGAAAATACACCTGGAAAGAAGTTATTTCGCATGGTACGAAAAAAAGATGATCGAAAATATTTTTTTCCAGAACCGAAATTGAACTTCAATGGGTGAGTTTCTAGGTGTATTTTGACCCGCTGAATCCAAAAATCCAACCTTTAATACACGAAAATACACCTGGAAAGAAGTTATTTCGCATGGTACGAAAAGGAGATGATCGAAAATATCTGTCTCCAGAATCGGAATCGAACTTCGATGGGTGAGTTTCTAGGTGTATTTTGACCCGCTGAATCCGAAGATCCAACCTTTGATGACCAAAAATATGCTTGCAAAAAAGTCATTTCGCATGGTACGAAAAAGAGATGATCGAAAATATTTATTTTCAGAATCGAAATCGGACTTTAATGGGTGAGTTTCTAGGTGTATTCCGAACCGCTGAATCCAAGAATCCAACCTCTTATGACCAAAAATATGCTTGGAAAAAAGTTATTTCGCATTGTACGAAAAAGAGATGATCGAAAATATTTTTTTTCAGAATCAAAATCGGACTTTGATGGGTGAATATCTAGGTGTAATTCGACTCGCTGAATCCGAAAATCCAACCTTTGATGACCAAAAATATGCTTGGAAAAAAGTAATTTCGCATGGTACGAAAAAGAGATGATCGAAAATATCTGTCTCCAGAATCGAAATCGAACTTTGATGGGTGGGTTTATATGTGTATTTTGACCCGCTGAATCCGAAAATTCAAGCTTTGATGACCAAAAATATGCTTGGAAAAAAGTTATTTCGCATGGTACGAAAAAGAGATGATCGACAATATTTTTATTCAGAATCAAAGTCGGACTTCGATGGGTGAGTTTCTAGGTGTATTTTGTCACGCTGAATCCGAAAATCCAAACTTTGATGAGCAAAAATATGCGTGGAAAAAAGTTATTCCGCATGGTACGAAAAAAAGACGATCGAAAATATTTTTTTCCAGAACCGAAATTGAACTTCAATGGGTGAGTTTCTAGGTGTATTTTGACCCGCTGAATCCAAAAATCCAACCTTTGATACACGAAAAAACACCTGGAAAGAAGTTATTTCGCATGGTACGAAAAAGAGATGATCGAAAATATTTTTTTTCAGAATCAAAGTCGGACTTTGATGGGTGAGTTTCTAGGTGTATTTTGTCCCGCTGAATCTGAAAATCCAAACTTTGATGAGCAAAAATGTGCTTGGAAAAAAGTTATTTCGCATGGTACGAAAAAGAGATGATCGAAAATATCTGTCTCCAGAATCGAAATCGAACTTTAATGGGTGAGTTTCTAGGTGTATTTTGACCCGCTGAATCCACAAATCCAACCTTCGATTGACGAAAATACACCTGGAAAGAAGTTATTTCGCATGGTACGAAAAAAAGATGATCGAAAATATTTTTTTCCAGAAACGAAATTGAACTTCAATGGGTGAGTTTCTAGGTGTATTTTGACCCGCTGAATCCAAAAATCCAACCTTTGATACACGAAAATACACCTGGAAAGAAGTTATTTCGCATGGTACGAAAAGGAGATGATCGAAAATATCTGTCTCCAGAATCGGAATCGAACTTCGATGGGAGAGTTTCTAGGTGTATTTCGACCCGCTGAATCCGAAAATCCAACCTTTGATGACCAAAAATATGATTGGAAAAAAGTTATTTCGCATGGTACGAAAAAGAAATGATCGGAAATATCTGTCTCCAGAATCGGAATCGAACTTTGATGGGTGGGTTTATAGGTGTATTTTGACCCGCTGAATCCGAAAATCCAACCTTTGATGACCAAAAATATGCTTTCAAAAAAGTCATTCCGCATGGTACGAAAAAGAGATGATCGAAAATATTTTTTTCAGAATCGAAATCGGACTTTAATGGGTGAGTTTCTAGGTGTATTCCGACCCGCTGAATCCAAGAATCCAACCTCTTATGACCAAAAATATGCTTGGAAAAAAGTTATTTCGCATTGTACGAAAAAGAGATGATCGAAAATATTTTTTTTCAGAATCAAAGTCGGACTTTGATGGGTGAGTTTCTAGGTGTATTTTGTCACGCTGAATCCGAAAATCCAAACTTTGATGAGCAAAAATATGCGTGGAAAAAAATTATTTCGCATGGTACGAAAAGGAGATGATCGAAAATATCTGTCTCCAGAATCGAAATCGAACTTTAATGGGTGAGTTTCTAGGTGTATTTTGACCCGCTGAATCCAAAAATCCAACCTTTGATACACGAAAATACACCTGGAAAGAAGTTATTTCGCATGGTACGAAAAGGAGATGATCGAAAATATCTGTCTCCAGAATCGGAATCGAACTTCGATGGGTGAGTTTCTAGGTGTATTTTGACCCGCTGAATCCGAAAATCCAACCTTTGATGACCAAAAATATGCTTGCAAAAAAGTCATTTCGCATGGTGCGAAAAAGAGATGATCGAAAATATTTTTTGTCAGAATCGAAATCGGACTTTAATGGGTGAGTTTCTAGGTGTATTCCGAACCGCTGAATCCAAGAATCCAACCTCTTATGACCAAAAATATGCTTGGACAAAAGTTATTTCGCATTGTACGAAAAAGAGATGATCGAAAATATTTTTTTTCAGAATCAAAATCGGACTTTGATGGGTGAATATCTAGGTGTAATTCGACTTGCTGAATCCGAAAATCCAACCTTTGATGACCAAAAATATGTTCGGAAAAAAGTTATTTCGCATGGTACGAAAAAGAGATGATCGGAAATATCTGTCTCCAGAATCGAAATCGAACTTTGATGGGTGGGTTTATATGTGTATTTTGACCCGCTGAATCCGAAAATTCAAGCTTTGATGACCAAAAATATGCTTGGAAAAAAGTTATTTCGCATGGTACGAAAAAGAGATGATCGACAATATTTTTATTCAGAATCAAAGTCGGACTTTGATGGGTGAGTTTCTAGGTGTATTTTGTCACGCTGAATCCGAAAATCCAAACTTTGATGAGCAAAAATATGCGTGGAAAAAAGTTATTCCGCATGGTACGAAAAAAAGACGATCGAAAATATTTTTTTCCAGAACCGAAATTGAACTTCAATGGGTGAGTTTCTAGGTGTATTTTGACCCGCTGAATCCAAAAATCCAACCTTTGATACACGAAAATACACCTGGAAAGAAGTTATTTCGCATGGTACGAAAAAGAGATGATCGAAAATATTTTTTTTCAGAATCAAAGTCGGACTTTGATGGGTGAGTTTCTAGGTGTATTTCGTCCCGCTGAATCTGGAAATCCAAACTTTGATGAGCAAAAATGTGCTTGGAAAAAAGTTATTTCGCATGGTATGAAAAAGAGATGATCGAAAATATCTGTCTCCAGAATCGAAATCGAACTTTAATGGGTGAGTTTCTAGGTGTATTTTGACCCGCTGAATCCACAAATCCAACCTTCGATTGACGAAAATACACCTGGAAAGAAGTTATTTCGCATGGTACGAAAAAAAGATGATCGAAAATATTTTTTTCCAGAACCGAAATTGAACTTCAATGGGTGAGTTTCTAGGTGTATTTTGACCCGCTGAATCCAAAAATCCAACCTTTGATACACGAAAATACACCTGGAAAGAAGTTATTTCGCATGGTACGAAAAGGAGATGATCGAAAATATCTGTCTCCAGAATCGGAATCGAACTTCGATGGGTGAGTTTCTAGGTGTATTTCGACCCGCTGAATCCGAAAATCCAACCTTTGATGACCAAAAATATGATTGGAAAAAAGTTATTTCGCATGGTACGAAAAAGAAATGATCGGAAATATCTGTCTCCAGAATCGGAATCGAACTTTGATGGGTGGGTTTATAGGTGTATTTTGACCCGCTGAATCCGGAAATCCAACCTTTGATGACCAAAAATATGCTTTCAAAAACGTCATTCCGCATGGTACGAAAAAGAGATGATCGAAAATATTTTTTTCAGAATCGAAATCGGACTTTAATGGGTGAGTTTCTAGGTGTATTCCGACCCGCTGAATCCAAGAATCCAACCTCTTATGACCAAAAATATGCTTGGAAAAAAGTTATTTCGCATTGTACGAAAAAGAGATGATCGAAAATATTTTTTTTCAGAATCAAAGTCGGACTTTGATGGGTGAGTTTCTAGGTGTATTTTGTCACGCTGAATCCGAAAATCCAAACTTTGATGTGCAAAAATATGCGTGGAAAAAAATTATTTCGCATGGTACGAAAAGGAGATGATCGAAAATATCTGTCTCCAGAATCGAAATCGAACTTTAATGGGTGAGTTTCTAGGTGTATTTTGACCCGCTGAATCCGAAAATCCAACCTTTGATGACCAAAAATATGCTTGCAAAAAAGTCATTTCGCATGGTACGAAAAAGAGATGATCGAAAATATTTTTTTTCAGAATCAAAGTCGGACTTTGATGGGTGAGTTTCTAGGTGTATTTCGTCCCGCTGAATCTGAAAATCCAAACTTTGATGAGCAAAAATGTGCTTGGAAAAAAGTTATTTCGCATGGTACGAAAAAGAGATGATCGAAAATATCTGTCTCCAGAATCGAAATCGAACTTTAATGGGTGAGTTTCTAGGTGTATTTTGACCCGCTGAATCCACAAATCCAACCTTCGATTGACGAAAATACACCTGGAAAGAAGTTATTTCGCATGGTACGAAAAAAAGATGATCGAAAATATTTTTTTCCAGAACCGAAATTGAACTTCAATGGGTGAGTTTCTAGGTGTATTTTGACCCGCTGAATCCAAAAATCCAACCTTTGATACACGAAAATACACCTGGAAAGAAGTTATTTCGCATGGTACGAAAAGGAGATGATCGAAAATATCTGTCTCCAGAATCGGAATCGAACTTCGATGGGTGAGTTTCTAGGTGTATTTTGACCCGCTGAATCCGAAGATCCAACCTTTGATGACCAAAAATATGCTTGCAAAAAAGTCATTTCGCATGGTACGAAAAAGAGATGATCGAAAATATTTATTTTCAGAATCGAAATCGGACTTTAATGGGTGAGTTTCTAGGTGTATTCCGAACCGCTGAATCCAAGAATCCAACCTCTTATGACCAAAAATATGCTTGGAAAAAAGTTATTTCGCATTGTACGAAAAAGAGATGATCGAAAATATTTTTTTTCAGAATCAAAATCGGACTTTGATGGGTGAATATCTAGGTGTAATTCGACTCGCTGAATCCGAAAATCCAACCTTTGATGACCAAAAATATGCTTGGAAAAAAGTAATTTCGCATGGTACGAA
Organism: Phymatocera aterrima; assembly: GCA_963170745.1. Taxonomy (NCBI): domain Eukaryota; kingdom Metazoa; phylum Arthropoda; class Insecta; order Hymenoptera; family Tenthredinidae; genus Phymatocera; species Phymatocera aterrima. The sequence continues at coordinate 1,052,207 of CAUJGY010000082.1, forward strand.
AAAGAGATGATCGAAAATATCTGTCTCCAGAATCGAAATCGAACTTTGATGGGTGGGTTTATATGTGTATTTTGACCCGCTGAATCCGAAAATTCAAGCTTTGATGACCAAAAATATGCTTGGAAAAAAGTTATTTCGCATGGTACGAAAAAGAGATGATCGACAATATTTTTATTCAGAATCAAAGTCGGACTTCGATGGGTGAGTTTCTAGGTGTATTTTGTCACGCTGAATCCGAAAATCCAAACTTTGATGAGCAAAAATATGCGTGGAAAAAAGTTATTCCGCATGGTACGAAAAAAAGACGATCGAAAATATTTTTTTCCAGAACCGAAATTGAACTTCAATGGGTGAGTTTCTAGGTGTATTTTGACCCGCTGAATCCAAAAATCCAACCTTTGATACACGAAAAAACACCTGGAAAGAAGTTATTTCGCATGGTACGAAAAAGAGATGATCGAAAATATTTTTTTTCAGAATCAAAGTCGGACTTTGATGGGTGAGTTTCTAGGTGTATTTTGTCCCGCTGAATCTGAAAATCCAAACTTTGATGAGCAAAAATGTGCTTGGAAAAAAGTTATTTCGCATGGTACGAAAAAGAGATGATCGAAAATATCTGTCTCCAGAATCGAAATCGAACTTTAATGGGTGAGTTTCTAGGTGTATTTTGACCCGCTGAATCCACAAATCCAACCTTCGATTGACGAAAATACGCCTGGAAAGAAGTTATTTCGCATGGTACGAAAAAAAGATGATCGAAAATATTTTTTTCCAGAACCGAAATTGAACTTCAATGGGTGAGTTTCTAGGTGTATTTTGACCCGCTGAATCCAAAAATCCAACCTTTGATACACGAAAATACACCTGGAAAGAAGTTATTTCGCATGGTACGAAAAGGAGATGATCGAAAATATCTGTCTCCAGAATCGGAATCGAACTTCGATGGGTGAGTTTCTAGGTGTATTTTGACCCGCTGAATCCGAAAATCCAACCTTTGATGACCAAAAATATGCTTGCAAAAAAGTCATTTCGCATGGTACGAAAAAGAGATGATCGAAAATATTTTTTTTCAGAATCGAAATCGGACTTTAATGGGTGAGTTTCTAGGTGTATTCCGAACCGCTGAATCCAAGAATCCAACCTCTTATGACCAAAAATATGCGTGGAAAAAAGTTATTTCGCATGGTACGAAAAAGAGATGATCGAAAATATCTGTCTCCAGAATCGGAATCGAACTTTAATGGGTGAGTTTATAGGTGTATTTTGACCCGCTGAATCTAAAAATCCAACCTTTGATGCACGAAAATACACCTGGAAAGAAGTTATTTCGCATGGTACGAAAAAGAGATGATCGAAAATATTTTTTTTCAGAATCAAAGTCGGACTTTGATGGGTGAGTTTCTAGGTGTATTTCGTCCCGCTGAATCTGAAAATCCAAACTTTGATGAGCAAAAATGTGCTTGGAAAAAAGTTATTTCGCATGGTATGAAAAAGAGATGATCGAAAATATCTGTCTCCAGAATCGAAATCGAACTTTAATGGGTGAGTTTCTAGGTGTATTTTGACCCGCTGAATCCACAAATCCAACCTTCGATTGACGAAAATACACCTGGAAAGAAGTTATTTCGCATGGTACGAAAAAAAGATGATCGAAAATATTTTTTTCCAGAACCGAAATTGAACTTCAATGGGTGAGTTTCTAGGTGTATTTTGACCCGCTGAATCCAAAAATCCAACCTTTGATACACGAAAATACACCTGGAAAGAAGTTATTTCGCATGGTACGAAAAGGAGATGATCGAAAATATCTGTCTCCAGAATCGGAATCGAACTTCGATGGGTGAGTTTCTAGGTGTATTTCGACCCGCTGAATCCGAAAATCCAACCTTTGATGACCAAAAATATGATTGGAAAAAAGTTATTTCGCATGGTACGAAAAAGAAATGATCGGAAATATCTGTCTCCAGAATCGGAATCGAACTTTGATGGGTGGGTTTATAGGTGTATTTTGACCCGCTGAATCCGGAAATCCAACCTTTGATGACCAAAAATATGCTTTCAAAAACGTCATTCCGCATGGTACGAAAAAGAGATGATCGAAAATATTTTTTTCAGAATCGAAATCGGACTTTAATGGGTGAGTTTCTAGGTGTATTCCGACCCGCTGAATCCAAGAATCCAACCTCTTATGACCAAAAATATGCTTGGAAAAAAGTTATTTCGCATTGTACGAAAAAGAGATGATCGAAAATATTTTTTTTCAGAATCAAAGTCGGACTTTGATGGGTGAGTTTCTAGGTGTATTTTGTCACGCTGAATCCGAAAATCCAAACTTTGATGTGCAAAAATATGCGTGGAAAAAAATTATTTCGCATGGTACGAAAAGGAGATGATCGAAAATATCTGTCTCCAGAATCGAAATCGAACTTTAATGGGTGAGTTTCTAGGTGTATTTTGACCCGCTGAATCCGAAAATCCAACCTTTGATGACCAAAAATATGCTTGCAAAAAAGTCATTTCGCATGGTACGAAAAAGAGATGATCGAAAATATTTTTTTTCAGAATCAAAGTCGGACTTTGATGGGTGAGTTTCTAGGTGTATTTCGTCCCGCTGAATCTGAAAATCCAAACTTTGATGAGCAAAAATGTGCTTGGAAAAAAGTTATTTCGCATGGTACGAAAAAGAGATGATCGAAAATATCTGTCTCCAGAATCGAAATCGAACTTTAATGGGTGAGTTTCTAGGTGTATTTTGACCCGCTGAATCCACAAATCCAACCTTCGATTGACGAAAATACACCTGGAAAGAAGTTATTTCGCATGGTACGAAAAAAAGATGATCGAAAATATTTTTTTCCAGAACCGAAATTGAACTTCAATGGGTGAGTTTCTAGGTGTATTTTGACCCGCTGAATCCAAAAATCCAACCTTTGATACACGAAAATACACCTGGAAAGAAGTTATTTCGCATGGTACGAAAAGGAGATGATCGAAAATATCTGTCTCCAGAATCGGAATCGAACTTCGATGGGTGAGTTTCTAGGTGTATTTTGACCCGCTGAATCCGAAAATCCAACCTTTGATGACCAAAAATATGCTTGCAAAAAAGTCATTTCGCATGGTACGAAAAAGAGATGATCGAAAATATTTTTTTTCAGAATCGAAATCGGACTTTAATGGGTGAGTTTCTAGGTGTATTCCGAACCGCTGAATCCAAGAATCCAACCTCTTATGACCAAAAATATGCTTGGAAAAAAGTTATTTCGCATTGTACGAAAAAGAGATGATCGAAAATATTTTTTTTCAGAATCAAAATCGGACTTTGATGGGTGAATATCTAGGTGTAATTCGACTCGCTGAATCCGAAAATCCAACCTTTGATGACCAAAAATATGCTTGGAAAAAAGTTATTTCGCATGGTACGAAAAAGAGATGATCGAAAATATCTGTCTCCAGAATCGAAATCGAACTTTGATGGGTGGGTTTATATGTGTATTTTGACCCGCTGAATCCGAAAATTCAAGCTTTGATGACCAAAAATATGCTTGGAAAAAAGTTATTTCGCATGGTACGAAAAAGAGATGATCGACAATATTTTTATTCAGAATCAAAGTCGGACTTTGATGGGTGAGTTTCTAGGTGTATTTTGTCACGCTGAATCCGAAAATCCAAACTTTGATGAGCAAAAATATGCGTGGAAAAAAGTTATTCCGCATGGTACGAAAAAAAGACGATCGAAAATATTTTTTTCCAGAACCGAAATTGAACTTCAATGGGTGAGTTTCTAGGTGTATTTTGACCCGCTGAATCCAAAAATCCAACCTTTGATACACGAAAATACACCTGGAAAGAAGTTATTTCGCATGGTACGAAAAAGAGATGATCGAAAATATTTTTTTTCAGAATCAAAGTCGGACTTTGATGGGTGAGTTTCTAGGTGTATTTCGTCCCGCTGAATCTGAAAATCCAAACTTTGATGAGCAAAAATGTGCTTGGAAAAAAGTTATTTCGCATGGTACGAAAAAGAGATGATCGAAAATATCTGTCTCCAGAATCGAAATCGAACTTTAATGGGTGAGTTTCTAGGTGTATTTTGACCCGCTGAATCCACAAATCCAACCTTCGATTGACGAAAATACACCTGGAAAGAAGTTATTTCGCATGGTACGAAAAAAAGATGATCGAAAATATTTTTTTCCAGAACCGAAATTGAACTTCAATGGGTGAGTTTCTAGGTGTATTTTGACCCGCTGAATCCAAAAATCCAACCTTTGATACACGAAAATACACCTGGAAAGAAGTTATTTCGCATGGTACGAAAAGGAGATGATCGAAAATATCTGTCTCCAGAATCGGAATCGAACTTCGATGGGTGAGTTTCTAGGTGTATTTTGACCCGCTGAATCCGAAAATCCAACCTTTGATGACCAAAAATATGCTTGCAAAAAAGTCATTTCGCATGGTACGAAAAAGAGATGATCGAAAATATTTTTTTTCAGAATCGAAATCGGACTTTAATGGGTGAGTTTCTAGGTGTATTCCGAACCGCTGAATCCAAGAATCCAACCTCTTATGACCAAAAATATGCGTGGAAAAAAGTTATTTCGCATGGTACGAAAAAGAGATGATCGAAAATATCTGTCTCCAGAATCGGAATCGAACTTTAATGGGTGAGTTTATAGGTGTATTTTGACCCGCTGAATCTAAAAATCCAACCTTTGATGCACGAAAATACACCTGGTAAGAAGTTATTGCGCATGGTACGAAAAAGAGATGATCGAAAATACTTTTTTCCAGAACCGCAATCGAACTCTAATGGGTGAGTTTCTAGGTGTATTTTGACCCGCTGAATCCACAAATCCAACCTTCGATTGACGAAAATACACCTGGAAAGAAGTTATTTCGCATGGTACGAAAAAAAGATGATCGAAAATATTTTTTTCCAGAACCGAAATTGAACTTCAATGGGTGAGTTTCTAGGTGTATTTTGACCCGCTGAATCCAAAAATCCAACCTTTGATACACGAAAATACACCTGGAAAGAAGTTATTTCGCATGGTACGAAAAGGAGATGATCGAAAATATCTGTCTCCAGAATCGGAATCGAACTTCGATGGGTGAGTTTCTAGGTGTATTTTGACCCGCTGAATCCGAAAATCCAACCTTTGATGACCAAAAATATGCTTGCAAAAAAGTCATTTCGCATGGTACGAAAAAGAGATGATCGAAAATATTTTTTTTCAGAATCGAAATCGGACTTTAATGGGTGAGTTTCTAGGTGTATTCCGAACCGCTGAATCCAAGAATCCAACCTCTTATGACCAAAAATATGCGTGGAAAAAAGTTATTTCGCATGGTACGAAAAAGAGATGATCGAAAATATCTGTCTCCAGAATCGGAATCGAACTTTAATGGGTGAGTTTATAGGTGTATTTTGACCCGCTGAATCTAAAAATCCAACCTTTGATGCACGAAAATACACCTGGTAAGAAGTTATTGCGCATGGTACGAAAAAGAGATGATCGAAAATACTTTTTTCCAGAACCGCAATCGAACTCTAATGGGTGAGTTTCTAGGTGTATTTTGACCCGCTGAATCCAAAAATCCAACCGTTGATGAGCAAAAATACACCTGGAAAAAAGTTATTGCGCATGGTACGAAAAAGAGATGATCGCGAATATTATTTTCCAGAATCAAAGTCGGACTTTGATGGTTGAGTTTCTAGGTGTATTTTGTCACGCTGAATCCGAAAATCCAAACTTTGATGAGCAAAAATACACCTGGAAAAAAGTTATTGCGCATGGTACGAAAAAGAGATGATCGCGAATATTTTTTTCCAGAACCGAAATCGAACTTTAATGAGTGAGTTTCTAGGTGTATTTTGACCCGCTGAATCCAAAATTCCAACCTTGGATACACGAAAATACACCTCGAAAGAAGTTATTGCGCATGGTACGAAAAGGAGATGATCGAAAATATCTGTCTCCAGAATCGGAATCGAACTTCGATGGGTTCGTTTCTAGGTGTAATTCGACTCGCTGAATCCGAAAATCCAACCTTTGATGACCAAAAATATGCTTGGAAAGAAGTTATTTCGCATGGTACGAAAAAGAGATGATCGAAAATATCTGTCTCCAGAATCGGAATCGAACTTTAATGGGTGAGTTTATAGGTGTATTTTGACCCGCTGAATCCAAAAATCCAACCTTTGATGCACGAAAATACACCTGGTAAGAAGTTATTTCGCATGGTACGAAAAAGAGATGATCGACAATATTTTTTTTCAGAATCAAAGTCGGACTTTGATGGGTGAGTTGCTAGGTGTATTTTATCACGCTGAATCCGAAAATCCAAACTTTGATGAGCAAAAATATGCGTGGAAAAAAGTTATTTCGCATGGTACGAAAAAGAGATGATCGAAAATATCTGTCTCCAGAATCGGAATCGAACTTTATTGGGTGAGTTTATAGGTGTATTTTGACCCGCTGAATCCAAAACTCCAACCTCTGATGCACGAAAATACACCTGAAAAAAAGTTATTGCGCATGGTACGAAAAAGAGATGATCGAAAATACTTTTTTCCAGAACCGAAATCGAACTCTAATGGGTGAGTTTCTAGGTGTATTTTGACCCGCTGAATCCAAAAATCCAACCTTTGATACACGAAAATACACCTGGAAAGAAGTTATTTCGCATGGTACGAAAAAGAGATGATCGAAAATATTTATTTCCAGAACCGAAATCGAACTTTAATGGGTGAGTTTCTAGGTGTATTTTGACCCGCTGAATCCAAAAATCCAACCGTTGATACACGAAAATACACCTGGAAAGAAGTTATTCCGCATGGTACGACAAAGAGATGATCGAAAATATTTTTTTCCAGAACCGAAATCGAACTTAATTGGGTGAGTTTCTAGGTGTATTTCGACCCGCTGAATCCGAAAATCCAACCTGTGATGACCAAAAATATGATTGGAAAAAAGTTATTTCGCATGGTACGAAAAAGAGATGATCGAAAATATCTGTCTCCAGAATCGGAATCGAACTTTGATGGGTGGGTTTATAGGTGTATTTTGACCCGCTGAATCCAAAAATCCAACCTTTGTTGCACGAAAATACACCTGCAAAGAAGTTATTCCGCATGGTACGAAAAAGAGATGATCGAAAATATTTTTTTTCAGAATCAAAGTCGGACTTGATGCGTGAGTTTCTAGGTGTATTTTGTCACGCTGAATCCGAAAATCCAAACTTTGATGAGCAAAAATATGCGTGGAAAAAAGTTATTTCGCATGATACGAAAAGGAGATGATCGAATATATCTGTCTCCAGAATCGGAATCGAACTTCGATGGGTGAGTTTCTGGGTGTATTTCGACCCGCTGAATCCGGAAATCCAACCTTTGATGACCAAAAATATGCTTGCAAAATAGTCATTCCGCATGGTACGAAAAAGAGATGATCGAAAATATTTTTTTCAGAATCGAAATCGGACTTTAAAGGGTGAGTTTTCAGGTGTATTCCGACCCGCTGAATCCAAGAATCCAACCTCTTATGACCAAAAATATGCTTGGAAAAAAGTTATTTCGCATTGTACGAAAAAGCGATGATCGAAAATATTTTTTTTCAGAATCAAAGTCGGACTTTGATGGGTGAGTTTCTAGGTGTATTTTGTCAAGCTGAATCCGAAAATCCAAACTTTGATGAGCAAAAATATGCGTGGAAAAAAGTTATTTCGCATGGTACGAAAAGGAGATGATCGAAAATATCTGTCTCCAGAATCGGAATCGAACTTCGATGGGTGAGTTTCTATGTGTATTTCGACCCGCTGAATCCGAAAATCCAACCTTTGATGTGCAAAAATATGCTTGGAAAAAAGTTATTTCGCATGGTACGAAAAAGAGATGATCGAAAATATTTTTTTCCAGAACCGAAATCGAACTTCAATGGGTGAGTTTCTAGGTGTATTTTGACCCGCTGAATCCAAAAATCCAACCTTCGATGAACGAAAATACACCAGGAACGAAGTTATTTCGCATGGTACGAAAAAGAGATGATCGAAAATATTTTTTACCAGAACCGAAATCGAACTTCAATGGGTGAGTTTCTAGGTGTATTTTGACCCGCTGAATCCAAAAATCCAACCTTTGATACACGAAAATACACCTGGAAAGAAGTTATTTCGCATGGTACGAAAAAGAGATGATCGAAAATATTTTTTTTCAGAATCAAAGTCGGACTTTGATGGGTGAGTTTCTAGGTGTATTTCGTCCCGCTGAATCTGAAAATCCAAACTTTGATGAGCAAAAATGTGCTTGGAAAAAAGTTATTTCGCATGGTACGAAAAAGAGATGATCGAAAATATCTGTCTCCAGAATCGAAATCGAACTTTAATGGGTGAGTTTCTAGGTGTATTTTGACCCGCTGAATCCACAAATCCAACCTTCGATTGACGAAAATACACCTGGAAAGAAGTTATTTCGCATGGTACGAAAAAAAGATGATCGAAAATATTTTTTTCCAGAACCGAAATTGAACTTCAATGGGTGAGTTTCTAGGTGTATTTTGACCCGCTGAATCCAAAAATCCAACCTTTGATACACGAAAATACACCTGGAAAGAAGTTATTTCGCATGGTACGAAAAGGAGATGATCGAAAATATCTGTCTCCAGAATCGGAATCGAACTTCGATGGGTGAGTTTCTAGGTGTATTTTGACCCGCTGAATCCGAAGATCCAACCTTTGATGACCAAAAATATGCTTGCAAAAAAGTCATTTCGCATGGTACGAAAAAGAGATGATCGAAAATATTTATTTTCAGAATCGAAATCGGACTTTAATGGGTGAGTTTCTAGGTGTATTCCGAACCGCTGAATCCAAGAATCCAACCTCTTATGACCAAAAATATGCTTGGAAAAAAGTTATTTCGCATTGTACGAAAAAGAGATGATCGAAAATATTTTTTTTCAGAATCAAAATCGGACTTTGATGGGTGAATATCTAGGTGTAATTCGACTCGCTGAATCCGAAAATCCAACCTTTGATGACCAAAAATATGCTTGGAAAAAAGTAATTTCGCATGGTACGAAAAAGAGATGATCGAAAATATCTGTCTCCAGAATCGAAATCGAACTTTGATGGGTGGGTTTATATGTGTATTTTGACCCGCTGAATCCGAAAATTCAAGCTTTGATGACCAAAAATATGCTTGGAAAAAAGTTATTTCGCATGGTACGAAAAAGAGATGATCGACAATATTTTTATTCAGAATCAAAGTCGGACTTCGATGGGTGAGTTTCTAGGTGTATTTTGTCACGCTGAATCCGAAAATCCAAACTTTGATGAGCAAAAATATGCGTGGAAAAAAGTTATTCCGCATGGTACGAAAAAAAGACGATCGAAAATATTTTTTTCCAGAACCGAAATTGAACTTCAATGGGTGAGTTTCTAGGTGTATTTTGACCCGCTGAATCCAAAAATCCAACCTTTGATACACGAAAAAACACCTGGAAAGAAGTTATTTCGCATGGTACGAAAAAGAGATGATCGAAAATATTTTTTTTCAGAATCAAAGTCGGACTTTGATGGGTGAGTTTCTAGGTGTATTTTGTCCCGCTGAATCTGAAAATCCAAACTTTGATGAGCAAAAATGTGCTTGGAAAAAAGTTATTTCGCATGGTACGAAAAAGAGATGATCGAAAATATCTGTCTCCAGAATCGAAATCGAACTTTAATGGGTGAGTTTCTAGGTGTATTTTGACCCGCTGAATCCACAAATCCAACCTTCGATTGACGAAAATACGCCTGGAAAGAAGTTATTTCGCATGGTACGAAAAAAAGATGATCGAAAATATTTTTTTCCAGAACCGAAATTGAACTTCAATGGGTGAGTTTCTAGGTGTATTTTGACCCGCTGAATCCAAAAATCCAACCTTTGATACACGAAAATACACCTGGAAAGAAGTTATTTCGCATGGTACGAAAAGGAGATGATCGAAAATATCTGTCTCCAGAATCGGAATCGAACTTCGATGGGTGAGTTTCTAGGTGTATTTTGACCCGCTGAATCCGAAAATCCAACCTTTGATGACCAAAAATATGCTTGCAAAAAAGTCATTTCGCATGGTACGAAAAAGAGATGATCGAAAATATTTTTTTTCAGAATCGAAATCGGACTTTAATGGGTGAGTTTCTAGGTGTATTCCGAACCGCTGAATCCAAGAATCCAACCTCTTATGACCAAAAATATGCGTGGAAAAAAGTTATTTCGCATGGTACGAAAAAGAGATGATCGAAAATATCTGTCTCCAGAATCGGAATCGAACTTTAATGGGTGAGTTTATAGGTGTATTTTGACCCGCTGAATCTAAAAATCCAACCTTTGATGCACGAAAATACACCTGGAAAGAAGTTATTTCGCATGGTACGAAAAAGAGATGATCGAAAATATTTTTTTTCAGAATCAAAGTCGGACTTTGATGGGTGAGTTTCTAGGTGTATTTCGTCCCGCTGAATCTGAAAATCCAAACTTTGATGAGCAAAAATGTGCTTGGAAAAAAGTTATTTCGCATGGTATGAAAAAGAGATGATCGAAAATATCTGTCTCCAGAATCGAAATCGAACTTTAATGGGTGAGTTTCTAGGTGTATTTTGACCCGCTGAATCCACAAATCCAACCTTCGATTGACGAAAATACACCTGGAAAGAAGTTATTTCGCATGGTACGAAAAAAAGATGATCGAAAATATTTTTTTCCAGAACCGAAATTGAACTTCAATGGGTGAGTTTCTAGGTGTATTTTGACCCGCTGAATCCAAAAATCCAACCTTTGATACACGAAAATACACCTGGAAAGAAGTTATTTCGCATGGTACGAAAAGGAGATGATCGAAAATATCTGTCTCCAGAATCGGAATCGAACTTCGATGGGTGAGTTTCTAGGTGTATTTCGACCCGCTGAATCCGAAAATCCAACCTTTGATGACCAAAAATATGATTGGAAAAAAGTTATTTCGCATGGTACGAAAAAGAAATGATCGGAAATATCTGTCTCCAGAATCGGAATCGAACTTTGATGGGTGGGTTTATAGGTGTATTTTGACCCGCTGAATCCGGAAATCCAACCTTTGATGACCAAAAATATGCTTTCAAAAACGTCATTCCGCATGGTACGAAAAAGAGATGATCGAAAATATTTTTTTCAGAATCGAAATCGGACTTTAATGGGTGAGTTTCTAGGTGTATTCCGACCCGCTGAATCCAAGAATCCAACCTCTTATGACCAAAAATATGCTTGGAAAAAAGTTATTTCGCATTGTACGAAAAAGAGATGATCGAAAATATTTTTTTTCAGAATCAAAGTCGGACTTTGATGGGTGAGTTTCTAGGTGTATTTTGTCACGCTGAATCCGAAAATCCAAACTTTGATGTGCAAAAATATGCGTGGAAAAAAATTATTTCGCATGGTACGAAAAGGAGATGATCGAAAATATCTGTCTCCAGAATCGAAATCGAACTTTAATGGGTGAGTTTCTAGGTGTATTTTGACCCGCTGAATCCGAAAATCCAACCTTTGATGACCAAAAATATGCTTGCAAAAAAGTCATTTCGCATGGTACGAAAAAGAGATGATCGAAAATATTTTTTTTCAGAATCAAAGTCGGACTTTGATGGGTGAGTTTCTAGGTGTATTTCGTCCCGCTGAATCTGAAAATCCAAACTTTGATGAGCAAAAATGTGCTTGGAAAAAAGTTATTTCGCATGGTACGAAAAAGAGATGATCGAAAATATCTGTCTCCAGAATCGAAATCGAACTTTAATGGGTGAGTTTCTAGGTGTATTTTGACCCGCTGAATCCACAAATCCAACCTTCGATTGACGAAAATACACCTGGAAAGAAGTTATTTCGCATGGTACGAAAAAAAGATGATCGAAAATATTTTTTTCCAGAACCGAAATTGAACTTCAATGGGTGAGTTTCTAGGTGTATTTTGACCCGCTGAATCCAAAAATCCAACCTTTGATACACGAAAATACACCTGGAAAGAAGTTATTTCGCATGGTACGAAAAGGAGATGATCGAAAATATCTGTCTCCAGAATCGGAATCGAACTTCGATGGGTGAGTTTCTAGGTGTATTTTGACCCGCTGAATCCGAAAATCCAACCTTTGATGACCAAAAATATGCTTGCAAAAAAGTCATTTCGCATGGTACGAAAAAGAGATGATCGAAAATATTTTTTTTCAGAATCGAAATCGGACTTTAATGGGTGAGTTTCTAGGTGTATTCCGAACCGCTGAATCCAAGAATCCAACCTCTTATGACCAAAAATATGCTTGGAAAAAAGTTATTTCGCATTGTACGAAAAAGAGATGATCGAAAATATTTTTTTTCAGAATCAAAATCGGACTTTGATGGGTGAATATCTAGGTGTAATTCGACTCGCTGAATCCGAAAATCCAACCTTTGATGACCAAAAATATGCTTGGAAAAAAGTTATTTCGCATGGTACGAAAAAGAGATGATCGAAAATATCTGTCTCCAGAATCGAAATCGAACTTTGATGGGTGGGTTTATATGTGTATTTTGACCCGCTGAATCCGAAAATTCAAGCTTTGATGACCAAAAATATGCTTGGAAAAAAGTTATTTCGCATGGTACGAAAAAGAGATGATCGACAATATTTTTATTCAGAATCAAAGTCGGACTTTGATGGGTGAGTTTCTAGGTGTATTTTGTCACGCTGAATCCGAAAATCCAAACTTTGATGAGCAAAAATATGCGTGGAAAAAAGTTATTCCGCATGGTACGAAAAAAAGACGATCGAAAATATTTTTTTCCAGAACCGAAATTGAACTTCAATGGGTGAGTTTCTAGGTGTATTTTGACCCGCTGAATCCAAAAATCCAACCTTTGATACACGAAAATACACCTGGAAAGAAGTTATTTCGCATGGTACGAAAAAGAGATGATCGAAAATATTTTTTTTCAGAATCAAAGTCGGACTTTGATGGGTGAGTTTCTAGGTGTATTTCGTCCCGCTGAATCTGAAAATCCAAACTTTGATGAGCAAAAATGTGCTTGGAAAAAAGTTATTTCGCATGGTACGAAAAAGAGATGATCGAAAATATCTGTCTCCAGAATCGAAATCGAACTTTAATGGGTGAGTTTCTAGGTGTATTTTGACCCGCTGAATCCACAAATCCAACCTTCGATTGACGAAAATACACCTGGAAAGAAGTTATTTCGCATGGTACGAAAAAAAGATGATCGAAAATATTTTTTTCCAGAACCGAAATTGAACTTCAATGGGTGAGTTTCTAGGTGTATTTTGACCCGCTGAATCCAAAAATCCAACCTTTGATACACGAAAATACACCTGGAAAGAAGTTATTTCGCATGGTACGAAAAGGAGATGATCGAAAATATCTGTCTCCAGAATCGGAATCGAACTTCGATGGGTGAGTTTCTAGGTGTATTTTGACCCGCTGAATCCGAAAATCCAACCTTTGATGACCAAAAATATGCTTGCAAAAAAGTCATTTCGCATGGTACGAAAAAGAGATGATCGAAAATATTTTTTTTCAGAATCGAAATCGGACTTTAATGGGTGAGTTTCTAGGTGTATTCCGAACCGCTGAATCCAAGAATCCAACCTCTTATGACCAAAAATATGCGTGGAAAAAAGTTATTTCGCATGGTACGAAAAAGAGATGATCGAAAATATCTGTCTCCAGAATCGGAATCGAACTTTAATGGGTGAGTTTATAGGTGTATTTTGACCCGCTGAATCTAAAAATCCAACCTTTGATGCACGAAAATACACCTGGTAAGAAGTTATTGCGCATGGTACGAAAAAGAGATGATCGAAAATACTTTTTTCCAGAACCGCAATCGAACTCTAATGGGTGAGTTTCTAGGTGTATTTTGACCCGCTGAATCCACAAATCCAACCTTCGATTGACGAAAATACACCTGGAAAGAAGTTATTTCGCATGGTACGAAAAAAAGATGATCGAAAATATTTTTTTCCAGAACCGAAATTGAACTTCAATGGGTGAGTTTCTAGGTGTATTTTGACCCGCTGAATCCAAAAATCCAACCTTTGATACACGAAAATACACCTGGAAAGAAGTTATTTCGCATGGTACGAAAAGGAGATGATCGAAAATATCTGTCTCCAGAATCGGAATCGAACTTCGATGGGTGAGTTTCTAGGTGTATTTTGACCCGCTGAATCCGAAAATCCAACCTTTGATGACCAAAAATATGCTTGCAAAAAAGTCATTTCGCATGGTACGAAAAAGAGATGATCGAAAATATTTTTTTTCAGAATCGAAATCGGACTTTAATGGGTGAGTTTCTAGGTGTATTCCGAACCGCTGAATCCAAGAATCCAACCTCTTATGACCAAAAATATGCGTGGAAAAAAGTTATTTCGCATGGTACGAAAAAGAGATGATCGAAAATATCTGTCTCCAGAATCGGAATCGAACTTTAATGGGTGAGTTTATAGGTGTATTTTGACCCGCTGAATCTAAAAATCCAACCTTTGATGCACGAAAATACACCTGGTAAGAAGTTATTGCGCATGGTACGAAAAAGAGATGATCGAAAATACTTTTTTCCAGAACCGCAATCGAACTCTAATGGGTGAGTTTCTAGGTGTATTTTGACCCGCTGAATCCAAAAATCCAACCGTTGATGAGCAAAAATACACCTGGAAAAAAGTTATTGCGCATGGTACGAAAAAGAGATGATCGCGAATATTATTTTCCAGAATCAAAGTCGGACTTTGATGGTTGAGTTTCTAGGTGTATTTTGTCACGCTGAATCCGAAAATCCAAACTTTGATGAGCAAAAATACACCTGGAAAAAAGTTATTGCGCATGGTACGAAAAAGAGATGATCGCGAATATTTTTTTCCAGAACCGAAATCGAACTTTAATGAGTGAGTTTCTAGGTGTATTTTGACCCGCTGAATCCAAAATTCCAACCTTGGATACACGAAAATACACCTCGAAAGAAGTTATTGCGCATGGTACGAAAAGGAGATGATCGAAAATATCTGTCTCCAGAATCGGAATCGAACTTCGATGGGTTCGTTTCTAGGTGTAATTCGACTCGCTGAATCCGAAAATCCAACCTTTGATGACCAAAAATATGCTTGGAAAGAAGTTATTTCGCATGGTACGAAAAAGAGATGATCGAAAATATCTGTCTCCAGAATCGGAATCGAACTTTAATGGGTGAGTTTATAGGTGTATTTTGACCCGCTGAATCCAAAAATCCAACCTTTGATGCACGAAAATACACCTGGTAAGAAGTTATTTCGCATGGTACGAAAAAGAGATGATCGACAATATTTTTTTTCAGAATCAAAGTCGGACTTTGATGGGTGAGTTGCTAGGTGTATTTTATCACGCTGAATCCGAAAATCCAAACTTTGATGAGCAAAAATATGCGTGGAAAAAAGTTATTTCGCATGGTACGAAAAAGAGATGATCGAAAATATCTGTCTCCAGAATCGGAATCGAACTTTATTGGGTGAGTTTATAGGTGTATTTTGACCCGCTGAATCCAAAACTCCAACCTCTGATGCACGAAAATACACCTGAAAAAAAGTTATTGCGCATGGTACGAAAAAGAGATGATCGAAAATACTTTTTTCCAGAACCGAAATCGAACTCTAATGGGTGAGTTTCTAGGTGTATTTTGACCCGCTGAATCCAAAAATCCAACCTTTGATACACGAAAATACACCTGGAAAGAAGTTATTTCGCATGGTACGAAAAAGAGATGATCGAAAATATTTATTTCCAGAACCGAAATCGAACTTTAATGGGTGAGTTTCTAGGTGTATTTTGACCCGCTGAATCCAAAAATCCAACCGTTGATACACGAAAATACACCTGGAAAGAAGTTATTCCGCATGGTACGACAAAGAGATGATCGAAAATATTTTTTTCCAGAACCGAAATTGAACTTAATTGGGTGAGTTTCTAGGTGTATTTCGACCCGCTGAATCCGAAAATCCAACCTGTGATGACCAAAAATATGATTGGAAAAAAGTTATTTCGCATGGTACGAAAAAGAGATGATCGAAAATATCTGTCTCCAGAATCGGAATCGAACTTTGATGGGTGGGTTTATAGGTGTATTTTGACCCGCTGAATCCAAAAATCCAACCTTTGTTGCACGAAAATACACCTGCAAAGAAGTTATTCCGCATGGTACGAAAAAGAGATGATCGAAAATATTTTTTTTCAGAATCAAAGTCGGACTTGATGCGTGAGTTTCTAGGTGTATTTTGTCACGCTGAATCCGAAAATCCAAACTTTGATGAGCAAAAATATGCGTGGAAAAAAGTTATTTCGCATGATACGAAAAGGAGATGATCGAATATATCTGTCTCCAGAATCGGAATCGAACTTCGATGGGTGAGTTTCTGGGTGTATTTCGACCCGCTGAATCCGGAAATCCAACCTTTGATGACCAAAAATATGCTTGCAAAATAGTCATTCCGCATGGTACGAAAAAGAGATGATCGAAAATATTTTTTTCAGAATCGAAATCGGACTTTAAAGGGTGAGTTTTCAGGTGTATTCCGACCCGCTGAATCCAAGAATCCAACCTCTTATGACCAAAAATATGCTTGGAAAAAAGTTATTTCGCATTGTACGAAAAAGCGATGATCGAAAATATTTTTTTTCAGAATCAAAGTCGGACTTTGATGGGTGAGTTTCTAGGTGTATTTTGTCAAGCTGAATCCGAAAATCCAAACTTTGATGAGCAAAAATATGCGTGGAAAAAAGTTATTTCGCATGGTACGAAAAGGAGATGATCGAAAATATCTGTCTCCAGAATCGGAATCGAACTTCGATGGGTGAGTTTCTATGTGTATTTCGACCCGCTGAATCCGAAAATCCAACCTTTGATGTGCAAAAATATGCTTGGAAAAAAGTTATTTCGCATGGTACGAAAAAGAGATGATCGAAAATATTTTTTTCCAGAACCGAAATCGAACTTCAATGGGTGAGTTTCTAGGTGTATTTTGACCCGCTGAATCCAAAAATCCAACCTTCGATGAACGAAAATACACCAGGAACGAAGTTATTTCGCATGGTACGAAAAAGAGATGATCGAAAATATTTTTTACCAGAACCGAAATCGAACTTCAATGGGTGAGTTTCTAGGTGTATTTTGACCCGCTGAATCCAAAAATCCAACCTTTGATACACGAAAATACACCTGGAAAGAAGTTATTTCGCATGGTACGAAAAAGAGATGATCGAAAATATTTTTTTTCAGAATCAAAGTCGGACTTTGATGGGTGAGTTTCTAGGTGTAATTCGACCCGCTGAATCCGAAAATCCAACCTTTGATGACCAAAAATATGATTGGAAAAAAGTTATTTCGCATGGTACGAAAAAGAAATGGTCGGAAATATCTGTCTCCAGAATCGGAATCGAACTTTGATGGGTGGGTTTATAGGTGTATTTTGACCCGCTGAATCCGAAAATCCAACCTTTGATGACCAAAAATATGATTGGAAAAAAGTTATTTCGCATGGTACGAAAAAGAAATGATCGGAAATATCTGTCTCCAGAATCGGAATCGAACTTTGATGGGTGGGTTTATAGGTGTATTTTGACCCGATGAATCCGGAAATCCAACCTTTGATGACCAAAAATATGCTTGCAAAAAAGTCATTCCGCATGGTACGAAAAAGAGATGATCGAAAATATTTTTTTCAGAATCGAAATCGGACTTTAAAGGGTGAGTTTTCAGGTGTATTCCGACCCGCTGAATCCAAGAATCCAACCTCTTATGACCAAAAATATGCTTGGAAAAAAGTTATTTCGCATTGTACGAAAAAGCGATGATCGAAAATATTTTTTTTCAGAATCAAAGTCGGACTTTGATGGGTGAGTTTCTAGGTGTATTTTGTCACGCTGAATCCGAAAATCCAAACTTTGATGAGCAAAAATATGCGTGGAAAAAAGTTATTTCGCATGGTACGAAAAGGAGATGATCGAAAATATCTGTCTCCAGAATCGGAATCGAACTTCGATGGGTGAGTTTCTAGGTGTATTTCGACCCGCTGAATCCGAAAATCCAACCTTTGATGTGCAAAAATATGCTTGGAAAAAAGTTATTTCGCATGGTACGAAAAAGAGATGATCGAAAATATTTTTTTCCAGAACCGAAATCGAACTTTAATGGGTGAGTTTCTAGGTGTATTTTGACCCGCTGAATCCAAAAATCCAACCTATGATACACGAAAAGACACCTGGAAAGAAGTTATTGCGCATGGTACGAAAAAGAGATGATCGCAAATATTTTTTTCCAGAACCGAAATCGAACTTTAATGAGTGAGTTTCTAGGTGTATTTTGACCCGCTGAATCCAAAATCCCAACCTTTGATACACGAAAATACACCTCGAAAGAAGTTATTGCGCATGGTACGAAAAAGAGATGATCGTATATATTTTGTACCAGAACCGAAATCGAACTTTAATGGGTGAGTTTCTAGGTGTATTTTGACCCGTTGAATCCAAAAATCCAACCTTTGATGTCCAAAAATATGCTTGGAAAGAAGTTATTTCGCATGGTACGAAAAAGAGATGATCGAAAATATTTTTTACCAGAACCGAAATGGAACTTTAATGGGTGAGTTTCTAGGTGTATTTTGACCCGCTGAATCTACAAATCCAACCTTCGATTAACGAAAATACACCTGGAAAGAAGTTATTTCGCATGGTACGAAAAAAAGATGATCGAAAATATTTTTTTCCAGAACCGAAATTGAACTTCAATGGGTGTGTTTATAGGTGTATTTTGACTCGCTGAATCCAAAAATCCAACCTTTGATACACGAAAATATGCTTGGAAAGAAGTTATTTCGCATGGTACGAAAAAGAGATGATCGAAAATATTTTTTTCCAGAACCGAAATCGAACTTCAATGGGTGAGTTTCTAGGTGTACTTTGACCCGCTGAATCCGAAAATCCAACCTTCGATGTCCAAAAATATGCTTGGAAAGAAGTTATTTCGCATGGTACGAAAAAGAGATGATCGAAAATATTTTTTTCCAGAACCGAAATCGAACTTCAATGGGTGAGTTTCTAGGTGTATTTTGACCCGCTGAATCCAAAAATCCAACCTTCGATGAACGAAAATACACCTGGAACGAAGTTATTTCGCATGGTACGAAAAAGAGATGATCGAAAATATTTTTTACCAGAACCGAAATCGAACTTCAATGGGTGAGTTTCTAGGTGTATTTTGACCCGCTGAATCCAAAAATCCAACCTTTGATACACGAAAATACACCTGGAAAGAAGTTATTTCGCATGGTACGAAAAAGAGATGATCGAAAATATTTTTTTTCAGAATCAAAGTCGGACTTTGATGGGTGAGTTTCTAGGTGTATTTCGTCCCGCTGAATCTGAAAATCCAAACTTTGATGAGCAAAAATGTGCTTGGAAAAAAGTTATTTCGCATGGTACGAAAAAGAGATGATCGAAAATATCTGTCTCCAGAATCGAAATCGAACTTTATTGGGTGAGTTTCTAGGTGTATTTTGACCCGCTGAATCCACAAATCCAACCTTCGATTGACGAAAATACACCTGGAAGGAAGTTATTTCGCATGGTACGAAAAGGAGATGATCGAAAATATCTGTCTCCAGAATCGGAATCGAACTTCGATGGGTGAGTTTCTAGGTGTATTTTGACCCGCTGAATCCGAAAATCCAACCTTTGATGACCAAAAATATGCTTGCAAAAAAGTCATTTCGCATGGTACGAAAAAGAGATGATCGAAAATATTTTTTTTCAGAATCGAAATCGGACTTTAATGGGTGAGTTTCTAGGTGTATTCCGAACCGCTGAATCCAAGAATCCAACCTCTTATGACCAAAAATATGCTTGGAAAAAAGTTATTTCGCATTGTACGAAAAAGAGATGATCGAAAATATTTTTTTTCAGAATCAAAATCGGACTTTGATGGGTGAATATCTAGGTGTAATTCGACTCGCTGAATCCGAAAATTCAACCTTTGATGACCAAAAATATGCTTGGAAAAAAGTTATTTCGCATGGTACGAAAAAGAGATGATCGAAAATATCTGTCTCCAGAATCGAAATCGAACTTTGATGGGTGGGTTTATATGTGTATTTTGACCCGCTGAATCCGAGAATTCGAGCTTTGATGACCAAAAATATGCTTGGAAAAAAGTTATTTCGCATGGTACGAAAAAGAGATGATCGAAAATATTTTTTTCCAGAACCGAAATCGAACTTTGATGGGTGAGTTTCTAGGTGTATTTTGACCCGCTGAATCCACAAATCCAACCTTCGATTGACGAAAATACACCTGGAAAGAAGTTATTTCGCATGGTACGAAAAGGAGATGATCGAAAATATCTGTCTCCAGAATCGGAATCGAACTTCGATGGGTGAGTTTCTAGGTGTATTTTGACCCGCTGAATCCGAAAATCCAACCTTTGATGACCAAAAATATGCTTGCAAAAAAGTCATTTCGCATGGTACGAAAAAGAGATGATCGAAAATATTTTTTTTCAGAATCGAAATCGGACTTTAATGGGTGAGTTTCTAGGTGTATTCCGAACCGCTGAATCCAAGAATCCAACCTCTTATGACCAAAAATATGCTTGGAAAAAAGTTATTCCGCATTGTACGAAAAAGAGATGATCGAAAATATTTTTTTTCAGAATCAAAATCGGACTTCGATGGGTGAATATCTAGGTGTAATTCGACTCGCTGAATCCGAAAATTCAACCTTTGATGACCAAAAATATGCTTGGAAAAAAGTTATTTCGCATTGTACGAAAAAGAGATGATCGAAAATATTTTTTTTCAGAATCAAAATCGGACTTTGATGGGTGAATATCTAGGTGTAATTCGACTCGCTGAATCCGAAAATCCAACTTTTGATGACCAAAAATATGCTTGGAAAAAAGTTATTGCGCATGGTACGAAAAAGAGATGATCGCAAATATTTTTTTCCAGAACCGAAATCGAACTTTAATGAGTGAGTTTCTAGGTGTATTTTGACCCGCTGATTCCAAAATTCCAACCTTTGATACACGAAAATACACCTCGAAAGAAGTTATTGCGCATGGTACGAAAAGGAGATGATCGAAAATATCTGTCTCCAGAATCGGAATCGAACTTCGATGGGTGAGTTTCTAGGTGTAATTCGACTCGCTGAATCCGAAAATCCAACCTTTGATGACCAAAAATATGCTTGGAAAGAAGTTATTTCGCATGGTACGAAAAAGAGATGATCGAAAATATTTTTTTTCAGAATCAAAATCGGACTTTGATGGGTGAGTTTCTAGGTGTAATTCGACTCGCTGAGACCGAAAATCCAACCTTAGATGTTCAAAAATATGCTTGGAAAAAAGTTATTTCGCATGGTACGAAAAAGAGATGATCGAAAATATCTGTCTCCAGAATCGAAATCGAACTTTGATGGGTGGGTTTATAGGTGTATTTTGACCCGCTGAATCCGAAAATCCAACCTTTGATGACCAAAAATATGATTGGAAAAAAGTTATTTCGCATGGTACGAAAAAGAAATGATCGGAAATATCTGTCTCCAGAATCGGAATCGAACTTTGATGGGTGGGTTTATAGGTGTATTTTGACCCGCTGAATCCGGAAATCCAACCTTTGATGACCAAAAATATGCTTGCAAAAAAGTAATTCCGCATGGTACGAAAAAGAGATGATCGAAAATATTTTTTTCAGAATCGAAGTCGGACTTTAATGGGTGAGTTTCTAGGTGTATTCCGACCCGCTGAATCCAAGAATCCAACCTCTTATGACCAAAAATATGCTTGGAAAAACGTTATTTCGCATTGTACGAAAAAGAGATGATCGAAAATATTTTTTTTCAGAATCAAAGTCGGACTTTGATGGGTGAGTTTCTAGGTGTATTTTGTCACGCTGAATCCGAAAATCCAAACTTTGATGAGCAAAAATATGCGTGGAAAAAAATTATTTCGCATGGTACGAAAAGGAGATGATCGAAAATATCTGTCTCCAGATTCGAAATCGAACTTTAATGGGTGAGTTTCTAGGTGTATTTTGACCCGCTGAATCCAAAAATCCAACCTTCGATTGACGAAAATACACCTGAAAAGAAGTTATTTCGCATGGTACGAAAAAAAGACGATCGAAAATATTTTTTTCCAGAACCGAAATTGAACTTCAATGGGTGAGTTTCTAGGTGTATTTTGACCCGCTGAATCCAAAAATCCAGCCTTTGATGCACGAAAATACACCTGGAAAGAAGTTATTTCTCATGGTACGAAAAGGAGATGATCGAAAATATCTGTCTCCAGAATCGGAATCGAACTTCGATGGGTGAGTTTCTGGGTGTATTTCGACCCGCTGAATCCGGAAATCCAACCTTTGATGACCAAAAATATGCTTGCAAAATAGTCATTCCGCATGGTACGAAAAAGAGATGATCGAAAATATTTTTTTCAGAATCGAAATCGGACTTTAAAGGGTGAGTTTTCAGGTGTATTCCGACCCGCTGAATCCAAGAATCCAACCTCTTATGACCAAAAATATGCTTGGAAAAAAGTTATTTCGCATTGTACGAAAAAGCGATGATCGAAAATATTTTTTTTCAGAATCAAAGTCGGACTTTGATGGGTGAGTTTCTAGGTGTATTTTGTCACGCTGAATCCGAAAATCCAAACTTTGATGAGCAAAAATATGCGTGGAAAAAAGTTATTTCGCATGGTACGAAAAGGAGATGATCGAAAATATCTGTCTCCAGAATCGGAATCGAACTTCGATGGGTGAGTTTCTAGGTGTATTTCGACCAGCTGAATCCGAAAATCCAACCTTTGATGTGCAAAAATATGCTTGGAAAAAAGTTATTTCGCATGGTACGAAAAAGAGATGATCGAAAATATTTTTTTCCAGAACCGAAATCGAACTTTAATGGGTGAGTTTCTAGGTGTATTTTGACCCGCTGAATCCAAAAATCCAACCTATGATACACGAAAAGACACCTGGAAAGAAGTTATTGCGCATGGTACGAAAAAGAGATGATCGCAAATATTTTTTTCCAGAACCGAAATCGAACTTTAATGAGTGAGTTTCTAGGTGTATTTTGACCCGCTGAATCCAAAATCCCAACCTTTGATACACGAAAATACACCTCGAAAGAAGTTATTGCGCATGGTACGAAAAAGAGATGATCGTATATATTTTGTACCAGAACCGAAATGGAACTTTAATGGGTGAGTTTCTAGGTGTATTTTGACCCGCTGAATCTACAAATCCAACCTTCGATTAACGAAAATACACCTGGAAAGAAGTTATTTCGCATGGTACGAAAAAAAGATGATCGAAAATATTTTTTTCCAGAACCGAAATTGAACTTCAATGGGTGTATTTATAGGTGTATTTTGACTCGCTGAATCCAAAAATCCAACCTTTGATACACGAAAATATGCTTGGAAAGAAGTTATTTCGCATGGTACGAAAAAGAGATGATCGAAAATATTTTTTTCCAGAACCGAAATCGAACTTTAATGGGTGAGTTTCTAGGTGTATTTTGACCCGCTGAATCCGAAAATCCAACCTTCGATGTCCAAAAATATGCTTGGAAAGAAGTTATTTCGCATGGTACGAAAAAGAGATGATCGAAAATATTTTTTTCCAGAACCGAAATCGAACTTCAATGGGTGAGTTTCTAGGTGTATTTTGACCCGCTGAATCCAAAAATCCAACCTTCGATGAACGAAAATACACCAGGAACGAAGTTATTTCGCATGGTACGAAAAAGAGATGATCGAAAATATTTTTTACCAGAACCGAAATCGAACTTCAATGGGTGAGTTTCTAGGTGTATTTTGACCCGCTGAATCCAAAAATCCAACCTTTGATACACGAAAATACACCTGGAAAGAAGTTATTTCGCATGGTACGAAAAAGAGATGATCGAAAATATTTTTTTTCAGAATCAAAGTCGGACTTTGATGGGTGAGTTTCTAGGTGTATTTCGTCCCGCTGAATCTGAAAATCCAAACTTTGATGAGCAAAAATGTGCTTGGAAAAAAGTTATTTCGCATGGTACGAAAAAGAGATGATCGAAAATATCTGTCTCCAGAATCGAAATCGAACTTTATTGGGTGAGTTTCTAGGTGTATTTTGACCCGCTGAATCCACAAATCCAACCTTCGATTGACGAAAATACACCTGGAAGGAAGTTATTTCGCATGGTACGAAAAGGAGATGATCGAAAATATCTGTCTCCAGAATCGGAATCGAACTTCGATGGGTGAGTTTCTAGGTGTATTTTGACCCGCTGAATCCGAAAATCCAACCTTTGATGACCA
This sequence comes from Phymatocera aterrima, assembly GCA_963170745.1. Classification (NCBI taxonomy): domain Eukaryota; kingdom Metazoa; phylum Arthropoda; class Insecta; order Hymenoptera; family Tenthredinidae; genus Phymatocera; species Phymatocera aterrima. The sequence goes on from CAUJGY010000082.1 coordinate 1,076,595, forward strand.
AAAATATGCTTGCAAAAAAGTCATTTCGCATGGTACGAAAAAGAGATGATCGAAAATATTTTTTTTCAGAATCGAAATCGGACTTTAATGGGTGAGTTTCTAGGTGTATTCCGAACCGCTGAATCCAAGAATCCAACCTCTTATGACCAAAAATATGCTTGGAAAAAAGTTATTTCGCATTGTACGAAAAAGAGATGATCGAAAATATTTTTTTTCAGAATCAAAATCGGACTTTGATGGGTGAATATCTAGGTGTAATTCGACTCGCTGAATCCGAAAATTCAACCTTTGATGACCAAAAATATGCTTGGAAAAAAGTTATTTCGCATGGTACGAAAAAGAGATGATCGAAAATATCTGTCTCCAGAATCGAAATCGAACTTTGATGGGTGGGTTTATATGTGTATTTTGACCCGCTGAATCCGAAAATTCCAGCTTTGATGACCAAAAATATGCTTGGAAAAAAGTTATTTCGCATGGTACGAAAAAGAGATGATCGACAATATTTTTTTTCAGAATCAAAGTCGGACTTTGATGGGTGAGTTTCTAGGTGTATTTTGTCACGCTGAATCCGAAAATCCAAACTTCGATGGGCAAAAATACACCTGGAAAAAAGTTATTGCGCATGGTACGAAAAAGAGATGATCGCAAATATTTTTTTCCAGAACCGAAATCGAACTTTAATGAGTGAGTTTCTAGGTGTATTTTGACCCGCTGAATCCAAAATTCCAACCTTTGATACACGAAAATACACCTCGAAAGAAGTTATTGCGCATGGTACGAAAAGGAGATGATCGAAAATATCTGTCTCCAGAATCGGAATCGAACTTCGATGGGTTCGTTTCTAGGTGTAATTCGACTCGCTGAATCCGAAAATCTAACCTTTGATGACCAAAAATATGCTTGGAAAGAAGTTATTTCGCATGGTACGAAAAAGAGATGATCGAAAATATTTTTTTTCAGAATCAAAATCGGACTTTGATGGGTGAGTTTCTAGGTGTAATTCGACTCGCTGAATCCGAAAATCCAACCTTAGATGACCAAAAATATGCTTGGAAAAAAGTTATTTCGCATGGTACGAAAAAGAGATGATCGACAATATTTTTTTTCAGAATCAAAGTCGGACTTTGATGGGTGAGTTTCTAGGTGTATTTTGTCACGCTGAATCCGAAAATCCAAACTTTGATCAGCAAAAATATGCGTGGAAAAAAGTTATTTCGCATGGTACGAAAAAGAGATGATCGAAAATATCTGTCTCCAGAATCGGAATCGAACTTCAATGGGTGAGTTTATAGGTGTATTTTGACCCGCTGAATCCAAAAATCCAACCTTTGATGCACGAGAATACACCTGGTAAGAAGTTATTGCGGATGGTACGAAAAAGAGATGATCGAAAATACTTTTTTCCAGAACCGAAATCGAACTCTAATGTGTGAGTTTCTAGGTGTATTTTGACCCGCTGAATCCAAAAATCCAACCTTTGATACACGAAAATACACCTGGAAAGAAGTTATTTCGCATGGTACGAAAAAGAGATGATCGCAAATATTTATTTCCAGAACCGAAATCGAACTTTAATGGGTGAGTTTCGAGGTGTATTTTGACCCGCTGAATCCAAAAATCCAACCTTCGATACACGAAAATACACCTGGAAAGAAGATATTCCGCATGGTACGAAAAAGAGATGATCGAAAATATTTTTTTCCAGAACCGAAATCGAACTTAATTGGGTGAGATTCTAGGTGTATTTCGACCCGCTGAATCCGAAAATCCAACCTTTGATGACCAAAAATATGATTGGAAAAAAGTTATTTCGCATGGTACGAAAAAGAAATGATCGGAAATATCTGTCTCCAGAATCGGAATCGAACTTTGATGGGTGGGTTTATAGGTGTATTTTGACCCGCTGAATCCGGAAATCCAACCGTTGATGACCAAAAATCTGCTTGCAAAAAAGTCATTCCGCATGGTACGAAAAAGAGATGATCGGAAATATTTTTTTCAGAATCGAAATCGGACTTTAATGGGTGAGTTTCTAGGTGTATTCCGACCCGCTGACTCCAAGAATTCAACCTCTTATGACCAAAAATATGCTTGGAAAAAAGTTATTTCGCATGGTACGAAAAAGAGATGATCGAAAATATTTTTTTCCAGAACCGAAATTGAACTTCAATGGGTGAGTTTCTAGGTGTATTTTGACCCGCTGAATCCAAAAATCCAACCTTCGATGAACGAAAATACACCAGGAACGAAGTTATTTCGCATGGTACGAAAAAGAGATGATCGAAAATATTTTTTACCAGAACCGAAATCGAACTTCAATGGGTGAGTTTCTAGGTGTATTTTGACCCGCTGAATCCAAAAATCCAACCTTTGACACACGAAAATACACCTGGAAAGAAGTTATTTCGCATGGTACGAAAAAGAGATGATCGAAAATATTTTTTTTCAGAATCAAAGTCGGACTTTGATGGGTGAGTTTCTAGGTGTATTTCGTCCCGCTGAATCTGAAAATCCAAACTTTGATGAGCAAAAATGTGCTTGGAAAAAAGTTATTTCGCATGGTACGAAAAAGAGATGATCGAAAATATCTGTCTCCAGAATCGAAATCGAACTTTATTGGGTGAGTTTCTAGGTGTATTTTGACCCGCTGAATCCACAAATCCAACCTTCGATTGACGAAAATACACCTGGAAGGAAGTTATTTCGCATGGTACGAAAAGGAGATGATCGAAAATATCTGTCTCCAGAATCGGAATCGAACTTCGATGGGTGAGTTTCTAGGTGTATTTTGACCCGCTGAATCCGAAAATCCAACCTTTGATGACCAAAAATATGCTTGCAAAAAAGTCATTTCGCATGGTACGAAAAAGAGATGATCGAAAATATTTTTTTTCAGAATCGAAATCGGACTTTAATGGGTGAGTTTCTAGGTGTATTCCGAACCGCTGAATCCAAGAATCCAACCTCTTATGACCAAAAATATGCTTGGAAAAAAGTTATTTCGCATTGTACGAAAAAGAGATGATCGAAAATATTTTTTTTCAGAATCAAAATCGGACTTTGATGGGTGAATATCTAGGTGTAATTCGACTCGCTGAATCCGAAAATTCAACCTTTGATGACCAAAAATATGCTTGGAAAAAAGTTATTTCGCATGGTACGAAAAAGAGATGATCGAAAATATCTGTCTCCAGAATCGAAATCGAACTTTGATGGGTGGGTTTATATGTGTATTTTGACCCGCTGAATCCGAAAATTCCAGCTTTGATGACCAAAAATATGCTTGGAAAAAAGTTATTTCGCATGGTACGAAAAAGAGATGATCGACAATATTTTTTTTCAGAATCAAAGTCGGACTTTGATGGGTGAGTTTCTAGGTGTATTTTGTCACGCTGAATCCGAAAATCCAAACTTCGATGGGCAAAAATACACCTGGAAAAAAGTTATTGCGCATGGTACGAAAAAGAGATGATCGCAAATATTTTTTTCCAGAACCGAAATCGAACTTTAATGAGTGAGTTTCTAGGTGTATTTTGACCCGCTGAATCCAAAATTCCAACCTTTGATACACGAAAATACACCTCGAAAGAAGTTATTGCGCATGGTACGAAAAGGAGATGATCGAAAATATCTGTCTCCAGAATCGGAATCGAACTTCGATGGGTTCGTTTCTAGGTGTAATTCGACTCGCTGAATCCGAAAATCTAACCTTTGATGACCAAAAATATGCTTGGAAAGAAGTTATTTCGCATGGTACGAAAAAGAGATGATCGAAAATATTTTTTTTCAGAATCAAAATCGGACTTTGATGGGTGAGTTTCTAGGTGTAATTCGACTCGCTGAATCCGAAAATCCAACCTTAGATGACCAAAAATATGCTTGGAAAAAAGTTATTTCGCATGGTACGAAAAAGAGATGATCGACAATATTTTTTTTCAGAATCAAAGTCGGACTTTGATGGGTGAGTTTCTAGGTGTATTTTGTCACGCTGAATCCGAAAATCCAAACTTTGATCAGCAAAAATATGCGTGGAAAAAAGTTATTTCGCATGGTACGAAAAAGAGATGATCGAAAATATCTGTCTCCAGAATCGGAATCGAACTTCAATGGGTGAGTTTATAGGTGTATTTTGACCCGCTGAATCCAAAAATCCAACCTTTGATGCACGAGAATACACCTGGTAAGAAGTTATTGCGGATGGTACGAAAAAGAGATGATCGAAAATACTTTTTTCCAGAACCGAAATCGAACTCTAATGTGTGAGTTTCTAGGTGTATTTTGACCCGCTGAATCCAAAAATCCAACCTTTGATACACGAAAATACACCTGGAAAGAAGTTATTTCGCATGGTACGAAAAAGAGATGATCGCAAATATTTATTTCCAGAACCGAAATCGAACTTTAATGGGTGAGTTTCTAGGTGTATTTTGACCCGCTGAATCCAAAAATCCAACCTTCGATACACGAAAATACACCTGGAAAGAAGATATTCCGCATGGTACGAAAAAGAGATGATCGAAAATATTTTTTTCCAGAACCGAAATCGAACTTAATTGGGTGAGATTCTAGGTGTATTTCGACCCGCTGAATCCGAAAATCCAACCTTTGATGACCAAAAATATGCTTGCAAAATAGTCATTCCGCATGGTACGAAAAAGAGATGATCGAAAATATTTTTTTCAGAATCGAAATCGGACTTTAATGGGTGAGTTTTTAGGTGTATTCCGACCCGCTGAATCCAAGAATCCAACCTCTTATGACCAAAAATATGCTTGGAAAAAAGTTATTTCGCATTGTACGAAAAAGAGATGATCGAAAATATTTTTTTTCAGAATCAAAGTCGGACTTTGATGGGTGAGTTTCTAGGTGTATTTTGTCACGCTGAATCCGAAAATCCAAACTTTGATGAGCAAAAATATGCGTGGAAAAAAGTTATTTCGCATGGTACGAAAAGGAGATGATCGAAAATATCTGTCTCCAGAATCGGAATCGAACTTCGATGGGTGAGTTTCTAGGTGTATTTCGACCCGCTGAATCCGAAAATCCAACCTTTGATGTCCAAAAATATGCTTGGAAAAAAGTTATTTCGCATGGTACGAAAAAGAGATGATCGAAAATATTTTTTTCCAGAACCGAAATCGAACTTAATTGGGTGAGATTCTAGGTGTATTTCGACCCGCTGAATCCGAAAATCCAACCTTTGATGACCAAAAATATGATTGGAAAAAAGTTATTTCGCATGGTACGAAAAAGAAATGATCGGAAATATCTGTCTCCAGAATCGGAATCGAACTTTGATGGGTGGGTTTATAGGTGTATTTTGACCCGCTGAATCCGGAAATCCAACCTTTGATGACCAAAAATCTGCTTGCAAAAAAGTCATTCCGCATGGTACGAAAAAGAGATGATCGAAAATATTTTTTTCAGAATCGAAATCGGACTTTAATGGGTGAGTTTCTAGGTGTATTCCGACCCGCTGAATCCAAGAATCCAACCTCTTATGACCAAAAATATGCTTGGAAAAAAGTTATTTCGCATTGTACGAAAAAGAGATGATCGTAAATATTTTTTTTCAGAATCAAAGTCGGACTTTGATGGGTGAGTTTCTAGGTGTATTTTGTCACGCTGAATCCGAAAATCCAAACTTTGATGAGCAAAAATATGCGTGGAAAAAAATTATTTCGCATGGTACGAAAAGGAGATGATCGAAAATATCTGTCTCCAGAATCGAAATCGAACTTTAATGGGTGAGTTTCTAGGTGTATTTTGACCCGCTGAATCCAAAAATCCAACCTTCGATGGACGAAAATACACCTGGAAAGAAGTTATTTCGCATGGTACGAAAAAAAGACGATCGAAAATATTTTTTTCCAGAACCGAAATTGAACTTCAATGGGTGAGTTTCTAGGTGTATTTTGACCCGCTGAATCCAAAAATCCAACCTTCGATACACGAATATACACCTGGAAAGAAGTTATTCCGCATGGTACGAAAAAGAGATGATCGAAAATATTTTTTTCCAGAACCGAAATCGAACTTAATTGGGTGAGTTTCTAGGTGTATTTCGACCCGCTGAATCCGAAAATCCAACCTTTGATGACCAAAAATATGATTGGAAAAAAGTTATTTCGCATGGTACGAAAAAGAAATGATCGGAAATATCTGTCTCCAGAATCGGAATCGAACTTTGATGGGTGGGTTTATAGGTGTATTTTGACCCGCTGAATCCGGAAATCCAACCTTTGATGACCAAAAATCTGCTTGCAAAAAAGTCATTCCGCATGGTACGAAAAAGAGATGATCGGAAATATTTTTTTCAGAATCGAAATCGGACTTTAATGGGTGAGTTTCTAGGTGTATTCCGACCCGCTGAATCCAAGAATCCAACCTCTTATGACCAAAAATATGCTTGGAAAAAAGTTATTTCGCATTGTACGAAAAAGAGATGATCGTAAATATTTTTTTTCAGAATCAAAGTCGGCCTTTGATGGGTGAGTTTCTAGGTGTATTTTGTCACGCTGAATCCGAAAATCCAAACTTTGATGAGCAAAAATATGCGTGGAAAAAAATTATTTCGCATGGTACGAAAAGGAGATGATCGAAAATATCTGTCTCCAGAATCGAAATCGAACTTTAATGGGTGAGTTTCTAGGTGTATTTTGACCCGCTGAATCCAAAAATCCAACCTTCGATGGACGAAAATACACCTGGAAAGAAGTTATTTCGCATGGTACGAAAAAAAGACGATCGAAAATATTTTTTTCCAGAACCGAAATTGAACTTCAATGGGTGAGTTTCTAGGTGTATTTTGACCCGCTGAATCCAAAAATCCAACCTTCGATACACGAATATACACCTGGAAAGAAGTTATTCCGCATGGTACGAAAAAGAGATGATCGAAAATATTTTTTTCCAGAACCGAAATCGAACTTAATTGGGTGAGTTTCTAGGTGTATTTCGACCCGCTGAATCCGAAAATCCAACCTTTGATACACGAAAATATACCTCGAAAGAAGTTATTGCGCATGGTACGAAAAGGAGATGATCGAAAATATCTGTCTCCAGAATCGGAATCGAACTTCGATGGGTTCGTTTCTAGGTGTAATTCGACTCGCTGAATCCGAAAATCTAACCTTTGATGACCAAAAATATGCTTGGAAAGAAGTTATTTCGCATGGTACGAAAAAGAGATGATCGAAAATATTTTTTTTCAGAATCAAAATCGGACTTTGATGGGTGAGTTTCTAGGTGTAATTCGACTCGCTGAATCCGAAAATCCAACCTTAGATGACCAAAAATATGCTTGGAAAAAAGTTATTTCGCATGGTACGAAAAAGAGATGATCGACAATATTTTTTTTCAGAATCAAAGTCGGACTTTGATGGGTGAGTTTCTAGGTGTATTTTGTCACGCTGAATCCGAAAATCCAAACTTTGATCAGCAAAAATATGCGTGGAAAAAAGTTATTTCGCATGGTACGAAAAAGAGATGATCGAAAATATCTGTCTCCAGAATCGGAATCGAACTTCAATGGGTGAGTTTATAGGTGTATTTTGACCCGCTGAATCCAAAAATCCAACCTTTGATGCACGAGAATACACCTGGTAAGAAGTTATTGCGGATGGTACGAAAAAGAGATGATCGAAAATACTTTTTTCCAGAACCGAAATCGAACTTTAATGGGTGAGTTTCTAGGTGTATTTTGACCCGCTGAATCCAAAAATCCAACCTTCGATACACGAAAATACACCTGGAAAGAAGATATTCCGCATGGTACGAAAAAGAGATGATCGAAAATATTTTTTTCCAGAACCGAAATCGAACTTAATTGGGTGAGATTCTAGGTGTATTTCGACCCGCTGAATCCGAAAATCCAACCTTTGATGACCAAAAATATGATTGGAAAAAAGTTATTTCGCATGGTACGAAAAAGAAATGATCGGAAATATCTGTCTCCAGAATCGGAATCGAACTTTGATGGGTGGGTTTATAGGTGTATTTTGACCCGCTGAATCCGGAAATCCAACCTTCGATGACCAAAAATCTGCTTGCAAAAAAGTCATTCCGCATGGTACGAAAAAGAGATGATCGGAAATATTTTTTTCAGAATCGAAATCGGACTTTAATGGGTGAGTTTCTAGGTGTATTCCGACCCGCTGAATCCAAGAATCCAACCTCTTATGACCAAAAATATGCTTGGAAAAAAGTTATTTCGCATTGTACGAAAAAAAGATGATCGTAAATATTTTTTTTCAGAATCAAAGTCGGACTTTGATGGGTGAGTTTCTAGGTGTATTTTGTCACGCTGAATCCGAAAATCCAAACTTTGATGAGCAAAAATATGCGTGGAAAAAAATTATTTCGCATGGTACGAAAAGGAGATGATCGAAAATATCTGTCTCCAGAATCGAAATCGAACTTTAATGGGTGAGTTTCTAGGTGTATTTTGACCCGCTGAATCCAAAAATCCAACCTTCGATGGACGAAAATACACCTGGAAAGAAGTTATTTCGCATGGTACGAAAAAAAGACGATCGAAAATATTTTTTTCCAGAACCGAAATTGAACTTCAATGGGTGAGTTTCTAGGTGTATTTTGACCCGCTGAATCCAAAAATCCGACCTTCGATACACGAATATACACCTGGAAAGAAGTTATTCCGCATGGTACGAAAAAGAGATGATCGAAAATATTTTTTTCCAGAACCGAAATCGAACTTAATTGGGTGAGTTTCTAGGTGTATTTCGACCCGCTGAATCCGAAAATCCAACCTTTGATACACGAAAGTATACCTCGAAAGAAGTTATTGCGCATGGTACGAAAAGGAGATGATCGAAAATATCTGTCTCCAGAATCGGAATCGAACTTCGATGGGTTCGTTTCTAGGTGTAATTCGACTCGCTGAATCCGAAAATCTAACCTTTGATGACCAAAAATATGCTTGGAAAGAAGTTATTTCGCATTGTACGAAAAAGAGATGATCGAAAATATTTTTTTTCAGAATCAAAATCGGACTTTGATGGGTGAGTTTCTAGGTGTAATTCGACTCGCTGAATCCGAAAATCCAACCTTAGATGACCAAAAATATGCTTGGAAAAAAGTTATTTCGCATGGTACGAAAAAGAGATGATCGACAATATTTTTTTTCAGAATCAAAGTCGGACTTTGATGGGTGAGTTTCTAGGTGTATTTTGTCACGCTGAATCCGAAAATCCAAACTTTGATCAGCAAAAATATGCGTGGAAAAAAGTTATTTCGCATGGTACGAAAAAGAGATGATCGAAAATATCTGTCTCCAGAATCGGAATCGAACTTCAATGGGTGAGTTTATAGGTGTATTTTGACCCGCTGAATCCAAAAATCCAACCTTTGATGCACGAGAATACACCTGGTAAGAAGTTATTGCGGATGGTACGAAAAAGAGATGATCGAAAATACTTTTTTCCAGAACCGAAATCGAACTTTAATGGGTGAGTTTCTAGGTGTATTTTGACCCGCTGAATCCAAAAATCCAACCTTCGATACACGAAAATACACCTGGAAAGAAGATATTCCGCATGGTACGAAAAAGAGATGATCGAAAATATTTTTTTCCAGAACCGAAATCGAACTTAATTGGGTGAGATTCTAGGTGTATTTCGACCCGCTGAATCCGAAAATCCAACCTTTGATGACCAAAAATATGATCGGAAAAAAGTTATTTCGCATGGTACGAAAAAGAAATGATCGGAAATATCTGTCTCCAGAATCGGAATCGAACTTTGATGGGTGGGTTTATAGGTGTATTTTGACCCGCTGAATCCGGAAATCCAACCTTTGATGACCAAAAATCTGCTTGCAAAAAAGTCATTCCGCATGGTACGAAAAAGAGATGATCGAAAATATTTTTTTCAGAATCGAAATCGGACTTTAATGGGTGAGTTTCTAGGTGTATTCCGACCCGCTGAATCCAAGAATCCAACCTCTTATGACCAAAAATATGCTTGGAAAAAAGTTATTTCGCATTGTACGAAAAAGAGATGATCGTAAATATTTTTTTTCAGAATCAAAGTCGGACTTTGATGGGTGAGTTTCTAGGTGTATTTTGTCACGCTGAATCCGAAAATCCAAACTTTGATGAGCAAAAATATGCGTGGAAAAAAATTATTTCGCATGGTACGAAAAGGAGATGATCGAAAATATCTGTCTCCAGAATCGAAATCGAACTTTAATGGGTGAGTTTCTAGGTGTATTTTGACCCGCTGAATCCAAAAATCCAACCTTCGATGGACGAAAATACACCTGGAAAGAAGTTATTTCGCATGGTACGAAAAAAAGACGATCGAAAATATTTTTTTCCAGAACCGAAATTGAACTTCAATGGGTGAGTTTCTAGGTGTATTTTGACCCGCTGAATCCAAAAATCCAACCTTCGATACACGAATATACACCTGGAAAGAAGTTATTCCGCATGGTACGAAAAAGAGATGATCGAAAATATTTTTTTCCAGAACCGAAATCGAACTTAATTGGGTGAGTTTCTAGGTGTATTTCGACCCGCTGAATCCGAAAATCCAACCTTTGATGACCAAAAATATGATTGGAAAAAAGTTATTTCGCATGGTACGAAAAAGAGATGATCGAAAATATCTGTCTCCAGAATCGGAATCGAACTCTGATGATTGGGTTTATAGGTGTATTTTGACCCGCTGAATCCAAAAATCCAACCTTTGTTACACGAAAATACACCTGCAAAGAAGTTATTCCGCATGGTACGAAAAAGAGATGATCGGAAATATTTTTTTTCAGAATCAAAGTCGGACTTTGATGGGTGAGTTTCTAGGTGTATTTTGTCACGCTGAATCCGGAAATCCGAACTTTGATGAGCAAAAATATGCGTGGAAGAAAGTTATTTCGCATGATACGAAAAGGAGATGATCGAAAATATCTGTCTCCAGAATCGGAATCGAACTTCGATGGGTGAGTTTCTGGGTGTATTTCGACCCGCTGAATCCGGAAATCCAACCTTTGATGACCAAAAATATGCTTGCAAAATAGTCATTCCGCATGGTACGAAAAAGAGATGATCGAAAATATTTTTTTCAGAATCGAAATCGGACTTTAATGGGTGAGTTTTTAGGTGTATTCCGACCCGCTGAATCCAAGAATCCAACCTCTTATGACCAAAAATATGCTTGGAAAAAAGTTATTTCGCATTGTACGAAAAAGAGATGATCGAAAATATTTTTTTTCAGAATCAAAGTCGGACTTTGATGGGTGAGTTTCTAGGTGTATTTTGTCACGCTGAATCCGAAAATCCAAACTTTGATGAGCAAAAATATGCGTGGAAAAAAGTTATTTCGCATGGTACGAAAAGGAGATGATCGAAAATATCTGTCTCCAGAATCGGAATCGAACTTCGATGGGTGAGTTTCTAGGTGTATTTCGACCCGCTGAATCCGAAAATCCAACCTTTGATGTCCAAAAATATGCTTGGAAAAAAGTTATTTCGCATGGTACGAAAAAGAGATGATCGAAAATATTTTTTTCCAGAACCGAAATCGAACTTAATTGGGTGAGATTCTAGGTGTATTTCGACCCGCTGAATCCGAAAATCCAACCTTTGATAACCAAAAATATGATTGGAAAAAAGTTATTTCGCATGGTACGAAAAAGAAATGATCGGAAATATCTGTCTCCAGAATCGGAATCGAACTTTGATGGGTGGGTTTATAGGTGTATTTTGACCCTCTGAATCCGGAAATCCAACCTTTGATGACCAAAAATCTGCTTGCAAAAAAGTCATTCCGCATGGTACGAAAAAGAGATGATCGAAAATATTTTTTTCAGAATCGAAATCGGACTTTAATGGGTGAGTTTCTAGGTGTATTCCGACCCGCTGAATCCAAGAATCCAACCTCTTATGACCAAAAATATGCTTGGAAAAAAGTTATTTCGCATTGTACGAAAAAGAGATGATCGTAAATATTTTTTTTCAGAATCAAAGTCGGACTTTGATGGGTGAGTTTCTAGGTGTATTTTGTCACGCTGAATCCGAAAATCCAAACTTTGATGAGCAAAAATATGCGTGGAAAAAAATTATTTCGCATGGTACGAAAAGGAGATGATCGAAAATATCTGTCTCCAGAATCGAAATCGAACTTTAATGGGTGAGTTTCTAGGTGTATTTTGACCCGCTGAATCCAAAAATCCAACCTTCGATGGACGAAAATACACCTGGAAAGAAGTTATTTCGCATGGTACGAAAAAAAGACGATCGAAAATATTTTTTTCCAGAACCGAAATTGAACTTCAATGGGTGAGTTTCTAGGTGTATTTTGACCCGCTGAATCCAAAAATCCAACCTTCGATACACGAATATACACCTGGAAAGAAGTTATTCCGCATGGTACGAAAAAGAGATGATCGAAAATATTTTTTTCCAGAACCGAAATCGAACTTAATTGGGTGAGTTTCTAGGTGTATTTCGACCCGCTGAATCCGAAAATCCAACCTTTGATGACCAAAAATATGATTGGAAAAAAGTTATTTCGCATGGTACGAAAAAGAGATGATCGAAAATATCTGTCTCCAGAATCGGAATCGAACTCTGATGATTGGGTTTATAGGTGTATTTTGACCCGCTGAATCCAAAAATCCAACCTTTGTTACACGAAAATACACCTGCAAAGAAGTTATTCCGCATGGTACGAAAAAGAGATGATCGGAAATATTTTTTTTCAGAATCAAAGTCGGACTTTGATGGGTGAGTTTCTAGGTGTATTTTGTCACGCTGAATCCGGAAATCCAAACTTTGATGAGCAAAAATATGCGTGGAAGAAAGTTATTTCGCATGATACGAAAAGGAGATGATCGAAAATATCTGTCTCCAGAATCGGAATCGAACTTCGATGGGTGAGTTTCTGGGTGTATTTCGACCCGCTGAATCCGGAAATCCAACCTTTGATGACCAAAAATATGCTTGCAAAATAGTCATTCCGCATGGTACGAAAAAGAGATGATCGAAAATATTTTTTTCAGAATCGAAATCGGACTTTAATGGGTGAGTTTTTAGGTGTATTCCGACCCGCTGAATCCAAGAATCCAACCTCTTATGACCAAAAATATGCTTGGAAAAAAGTTATTTCGCATTGTACGAAAAAGAGATGATCGAAAATATTTTTTTTCAGAATCAAAGTCGGACTTTGATGGGTGAGTTTCTAGGTGTATTTTGTCACGCTGGATCCGAAAATCCAAACTTTGATGAGCAAAAATATGCGTGGAAAAAAGTTATTTCGCATGGTACGAAAAGGAGATGATCGAAAATATCTGTCTCCAGAATCGGAATCGAACTTTGATGGGTGAGTTTCTAGGTGTATTTCGACCCGCTGAATCCGAAAATCCAACCTTTGATGTCCAAAAATATGCTTGGAAAAAAGTTATTTCGCATGGTACGAAAAAGAGATGATCGAAAATATTTTTTTCCAGAACCGAAATCGAACTTTAATGGGTGAGTTTCTAGGTGTATTTTGACCCGCTGAATCCAAAAATCCAACCTATGATACACGAAAAGACACCTGGAAAGAAGTTATTGCGCATGGTACGAAAAAGAGATGATCGTATATATTTTTTACCAGAACCGAAATCGAACTTTAATGGGTGAGTTTCTAGGTGTATTTTGACCCGTTGAATCCAAAAATCCAACCTTTGATGTCCAAAAATATGCTTGGAAAGAAGTTATTTCGCATGGTACGAAAAAGAGATGATCGAAAATATTTTTTACCAGAACCGAAATGGAACTTTAATGGGTGAGTTTCTAGGTGTATTTTGACCCGCTGAATCTACAAATCCAACCTTCGATTAACGAAAATACACCTGGAAAGAAGTTATTTCGCATGGTACGGAAAAAAGATGATCGAAAATATTTTTTTCCAGAACCGAAATTGAACTTTAATGGGTGTGTTTCTAGGTGTATTTTGACTCGCTGAATCCAAAAATCCAACCTTTGATACACGAAAATATGCTTGGAAAGAAGTTATTTCGCATGGTACGAAAAAGAGATGATCGAAAATATTTTTTTCCAGACCCGAAATCGAACTTTAATGGGTGAGTTTCTAGGTGTATTTCGACCCGCTGAATCCGAAAATCCAACCTTTGATGACCAAAAATATGATTGGAAAAAAGTTATTTCGCATGGTACGAAAAAGAGATGATCGAAAATATCTGTCTCCAGAATCGGAATCGAACTTTGATGGGTGGGTTTATATGTGTATTTTGACCCGCTGAATCCGAGAATTCAAGCTTTGATGACCAAAAATATGCTTGGAAAAAAGTTATTTCGCATGGTACGAAAAAGAGATGATCGACAATATTTTTTTTCAGAATCGAAGTCGGACTTTGATGGGTGAGTTTCTAGGTGTATTTTGTCACGCTGAATCCGAAAATCCAAACTTTGATGAGCAAAAATACACCTGGAAAAAAGTTATTGCGCATGGTACGAAAAAGAGATGATCGCAAATATTTTTTTCCAGAACCGAAATCGAACTTTAATGAGTGAGTTTCTAGGTGTATTTTGACCCGCTGATTCCAAAATTCCAACCTTTGATACACGAAAATACACCTCGAAAGAAGTTATTGCGCATGGTACGAAAAGGAGATGATCGAAAATATCTGTCTCCAGAATCGGAATCGAACTTCGATGGGTGAGTTTCTAGGTGTAATTCGACTCGCTGAATCCGAAAATCCAACCTTTGATGACCAAAAATATGCTTGGAAAGAAGTTATTTCGCATGGTACGAAAAAGAGATGATCGAAAATATTTTTTTTCAGAATCAAAATCGGACTTTGATGGGTGAGTTTCTAGGTGTAATTCGACTCGCTGAATCCGAAAATCCAACCTTAGATGACCAAAAATATGCTTGGAAAAAAGTTATTTCGCATGGTACGAAAAAGAGATGATCGAAAATATCTGTCTCCAGAATCGAAATCGAACTTTAATGGGTGAGTTTCTAGGTGTATTTTGACCCGCTGAATCCACAAATCCAACCTTCGATTGACGAAAATACACCTGGAAAGAAGTTATTTCGCATGGTACGAAAAGGAGATGATCGAAAATATCTGTCTCCAGAATCGGAATCGAACTTCGATGGGTGAGTTTCTAGGTGTATTTTGACCCGCTGAATCCGAAAATCCAACCTTTGATGACCAAAAATACACCTGGAAAGAAGTTATTTCGCATGGTACGAAAAAGAGATGATCGAAAATATTTTTTTTCAGAATCAAAGTCGGACTTTGATGGGTGAGTTTCTAGGTGTATTTCGTCCCGTTGAATCTGAAAATCCAAACTTTGATGAGCAAAAATGTGCTTGGAAAAAAGTTATTTCGCATGGTACGAAAAAGAGATGATCGAAAATATCTGTCTCCAGAATCGAAATCGAACTTTAATGGGTGAGTTTCTAGGTGTATTTTGACCCGCTGAATCCACAAATCCAACCTTCGATTGACGAAAATACACCTGGAAAGAAGTTATTTCGCATGGTACGAAAAGGAGATGATCGAAAATATCTGTCTCCAGAATCGGAATCGAACTTCGATGGGTGAGTTTCTAGGTGTATTTTGACCCGCTGAATCCGAAAATCCAACCTTTGATGACCAAAAATATGCTTGCAAAAAAGTCATTTCGCATGGTACGAAAAAGAGATGATCGAAAATATTTTTTTTCAGAATCAAAATCGGACTTTGATGGGTGAATATCTAGGTGTAATTCGACTCGCTGAATCCGAAAATTCAACCTTTGATGACCAAAAATATACTTGGAAAAAAGTTATTTCGCATGGTACGAAAAAGAGATGATCGAAAATATCTGTCTCCAGAATCGAAATCGAACTTTGATGGGTGGGTTTATATGTGTATTTTGACCCGCTGAATCCGAAAATTCCAGCTTTGATGACCAAAAATATGCTTGGAAAAAAGTTATTTCGCATGGTACGAAAAAGAGATGATCGACAATATTTTTTTTCAGAATCAAAGTCGGACTTTGATGGGTGAGTTTCTAGGTGTATTTTGTCACGCTGAATCCGAAAATCCAAACTTCGATGAGCAAAAATACACCTGGAAAAAAGTTATTGCGCATGGTACGAAAAAGAGATGATCGCAAATATTTTTTTCCAGAACCGAAATCGAACTTCAATGAGTGAGTTTCTAGGTGTATTTTGAACCGCTGAATCCAAAATTCCAACCTTTGATACACGAAAATACACCTCGAAAGAAGTTATTGCGCATGGTACGAAAAGGAGATGATCGAAAATATCTGTCTCCAGAATCGGAATCGAACTTCGATGGGTTCGTTTCTAGGTGTAATTCGACTCGCTGAATCCGAAAATCTAACCTTTGATGACCAAAAATATGCTCGGAAAGAAGTTATTTCGCATGGTACGAAAAAGAGATGATCGAAAATATTTTTTTTCAGAATCAAAATCGGACTTCGATGGGTGAGTTTCTAGGTGTAATTCGACTCGCTGAATCCGAAAATCCAACCTTAGATGACCAAAAATATGCTTGGAAAAAAGTTATTTCGCATGGTACGCAAAAGAGATGATCGACAATATTTTTTTTCAGAATCAAAGTCGGACTTTGATGGGTGAGTTTCTAGGTGTATTTTGTCACGCTGAATCCGAAAATCCAAACTTTGATCAGCAAAAATATGCGTGGAAAAAAGTTATTTCGCACGGTACGAAAAAGAGATGATCGAAAATATCTGTCTCCAGAATCGGAATCGAACTTCAATGGGTGAGTTTATAGGTGTATTTTGACCCGCTGAATCCACAAATCGAACCTTTGATGCACGAGAATACACCTGGTAAGAAGTTATTGCGGATGGTACGAAAAAGAGATGATCGAAAATACTTTTTTCCAGAACCGAAATCGAACTCTAATGGGTGAGTTTCTAGGTGTATTTTGACCCGCTGAATCCAAAAATCCAACCTTTGATACACGAAAATACACCTGGAAAGAAGTTATTTCGCATGGTACGAAAAAGAGATGATCGCAAATATTTATTTCCAGAACCGAAATCGAACTTTAATGGGTGAGTTTCTAGGTGTATTTTGACCCGCTGAATCCAAAAATCCAACCTTCGATACACGAAAATACACCTGGAAAGAAGATATTCCGCATGGTACGAAAAAGAGATGATCGAAAATATTTTTTTCCAGAACCGAAATCGAACTTAATTGGGTGAGATTCTAGGTGTATTTCGACCCGCTGAATCCGAAAATCCAACCTTTGATGACCAAAAATATGATTGGAAAAAAGTTATTTCGCATGGTACGAAAAAGAAATGATCGGAAATATCTGTCTCCAGAATCGGAATCGAACTTTGATGGGTGGGTTTATAGGTGTATTTTGACCCGCTGAATCCGGAAATCCAACCTTTGATGACCAAAAATCTGCTTGCAAAAAAGTCATTCCGCATGGTACGAAAAAGAGATGATCGAAAATATTTTTTTCAGAATCGAAATCGGACTTTAATGGGTGAGTTTCTAGGTGTATTCCGACCCGCTGAATCCAAGAATCCAACCTCTTATGACCAAAAATATGCTTGGAAAAAAGTTATTTCGCATTGTACGAAAAAGAGATGATCGTAAATATTTTTTTTCAGAATCAAAGTCGGACTTTGATGGGTGAGTTTCTAGGTGTATTTTGTCACGCTGAATCCGAAAATCCAAACTTTGATGAGCAAAAATATGCGTGGAAAAAAATTATTTCGCATGGTACGAAAAGGAGATGATCGAAAATATCTGTCTCCAGAATCGAAATCGAACTTTAATGGGTGAGTTTCTAGGTGTATTTTGACCCGCTGAATCCAAAAATCCAACCTTCGATGGACGAAAATACACCTGGAAAGAAGTTATTTCGCATGGTACGAAAAAAAGACGATCGAAAATATTTTTTTCCAGAACCGAAATTGAACTTCAATGGGTGAGTTTCTAGGTGTATTTTGACCCGCTGAATCCAAAAATCCAACCTTCGATACACGAAAATGCACCTGGAAAGAAGTTATTCCGCATGGTACGAAAAAGAGATGATCGAAAATATTTTTTTCCAGAACCGAAATCGAACTTAATTGGGTGAGTTTCTAGGTGTATTTCGACCCGCTGAATCCGAAAATCCAACCTTTGATGACCAAAAATATGATTGGAAAAAAGTTATTTCGCATGGTACGAAAAAGAGATGATCGAAAATATCTGTCTCCAGAATCGGAATCGAACTCTGATGGGTGGGTTTATAGGTGTATTTTGACCCGCTGAATCCAAAAATCCAACCTTTGTTGCACGAAAATACACCTGCAAAGAAGTTATTCCGCATAGTACGAAAAAGAGATGATCGAAAATATTTTTTTTCAGAATCAAAGTCGGACTTTGATGGGTGAGTTTCTAGGTGTATTTTGTCACGCTGAATCCGAAAATCCAAACTTTGATGAGCAAAAATATGCGTGGAAAAAAGTTATTTCGCATGATACGAAAAGGAGATGATCAAAAATATCTGTCTCCAGAATCGGAATCGAACTTCGATGGGTGAGTTTCTGGGTGTATTTCGACCCGCTGAATCCGGAAATCCAACCTTTGATGACCAAAAATATGCTTGCAAAATAGTCATTCCGCATGGTACGAAAAAGAGATGATCGAAAATATTTTTTTCAGAATCGAAATCGGACTTTAATGGGTGAGTTTTTAGGTGTATTCCGACCCGCTGAATCCAAGAATCCAACCTCTTATGACCAAAAATATGCTTGGAAAAAAGTTATTTCGCATTGTACGAAAAAGCGATGATCGAAAATATTTTTTTTCAGAATCAAAGTCGGACTTTGATGGGTGAGTTTCTAGGTGTATTTTGTCACGCTGAATCCGAAAATCCAAACTTTGATGAGCAAAAATATGCGTGGAAAAAAGTTATTTCGCATGGTACGAAAAGGAGATGATCGAAAATATCTGTCTCCAGAATCGGAATCGAACTTCGATGGGTGAGTTTCTAGGTGTATTTCGACCCGCTGAATCCGAAAATCCAACCTTTGATGTGCAAAAATATGCTTGGAAAAAAGTTATTTCGCATGGTACGAAAAAGAGATGATCGCAAATATTTTTTTCCAGAACCGAAATCGAACTTTGATGGGTGAGTTTCTAGGTGTAATTCAACTCGCTGAATACGAAAATCCAAGCTTTGATGACCAAAAATATGCTTGGAAAAAAGTTATTTCGCATTGTACGAAAAAGAGATGATCGAAAATATTTTTTTTCAGAATCAAAATCGGACTTTGATGGGTGAATATCTAGGTGTAATTCGACTCGCTGAATCCGAAAATCCGACCTTTGATGACCAAAAATATGCTTGGAAAAAAGTTATTGCGCATGGTACGAAAAAGAGATGATCGCAAATATTTTTTTCCAGAACCGAAATCGAACTTTAATGAGTGAGTTTCTAGGTGTATTTTGACCCGCTGATTCCAAAATTCCAACCTTTGATACACGAAAATACACCTCGAAAGAAGTTATTGCGCATGGTACGAAAAGGAGATGATCGAAAATATCTGTCTCCAGAATCGGAATCGAACTTCGATGGGTGAGTTTCTAGGTGTAATTCGACTCGCTGAATCCGAAAATCCAACCTTTGATGACCAAAAATATGCTTGGAAAGAAGTTATTTCGCATGGTACGAAAAAGAGATGATCGAAAATATTTTTTTTCAGAATCAAAATCGGACTTTGATGGGTGAGTTTCTAGGTGTAATTCGACTCGCTGAGACCGAAAATCCAACCTTAGATGTTCAAAAATATGCTTGGAAAAAAGTTATTTCGCATGGTACGAAAAAGAGATGATCGAAAATATCTGTCTCCAGAATCGAAATCGAACTTTGATGGGTGGGTTTATATGTGTATTTTGACCCGCTGAATCCGAGAATTCGAGCTTTGATGACCAAAAATATGCTTGGAAAAAAGTTATTTCGCATGGTACGAAAAAGAGATGATCGACAATATTTTTTTTCAGAATCAAAGTCGGACTTTGATGGGTGAGTTGCTAGGTGTATTCTGTCACGCTGAATCCGAAAATCCAAACTTTGATGAGCAAAAATATGCGTGGAAAAAAGTTATTTCGCATGGTACGAAAAAGAGATGATCGAAAATATCTGTCTCCAGAATCGGAATCGAACTTTATTGGGTGAGTTTATAGGTGTATTTTGACCCGCTGAATCCAAAACTCCAACCTCTGATGCACGAAAATACACCTGAAAAGAAGTTATTGCGCATGGTACGAAAAAGAGATGATCGAAAATACTTTTTTCCAGACCCGAAATCGAACTCTAATGGGTGAGTTTCTAGGTGTATTTTGACCTGCTGAATCCAAAAATCCAACCTTTGATACACGAAAATACACCTGGAAAGAAGTCATTTCGCATGGTACGAAAAAGAGATGATCGAAAATATTTATTTCCAGAACCGAAATCGAACTTTAATGGTTGAGTTTCTAGGTGTATTTTGACCCGCTGAATCCAAAAATCCAACCTTTGATACACGAAAATACACCTGGAAAGAAGTTATTCCGCATGGTACGACAAAGAGATGATCGAAAATATTTTTTTCCAGAACCGAAATCGAACTTAATTGGGTGAGTTTCTAGGTGTATTTCGACCCGCTGAATCCGAAAATCCAACCTTTGATGACCAAAAATATGATTGGAAAAAAGTTATTTCGCATGGTACGAAAAAGAGATGATCGAAAATATCTGTCTCCAGAATCGGAATCGAACTTTGATGGGTGGGTTTATAGGTGTATTTTGACCCGCTGAATCCAAAAATCCAACCTTTGTTGCACGAAATACACCTGCAAAGAAGTTATTCCGCATAGTACGAAAAAGAGATGATCGAAAATATTTTTTTTCAGAATCAAAGTCGGACTTTGATGGGTGAGTTTCTAGGTGTATTTTGTCACGCTGAATCCGAAAATCCAAACTTTGATGAGCAAAAATATGCGTGGAAAAAAGTTATTTCGCATGATACGAAAAGGAGATGATCGAAAATATCTGTCTCCAGAATCGGAATCGAACTTCGATGGGTGAGTTTCTGGGTGTATTTCGACGCGCTGAATCCGGAAATCCAACCTTTGATGACCAAAAATATGCTTGCAAAATAGTCATTCCGCATGGTACGAAAAAGAGATGATCGAAAATATTTTTTTCAGAATCGAAATCGGACTTTAATGGGTGAGTTTTTAGGTGTATTCCGACCCGCTGAATCCAAGAATCCAACCTCTTATGACCAAAAATATGCTTGGAAAAAAGTTATTTCGCATTGTACGAAAAAGCCATGATCGAAAATATTTTTTTTCAGAATCAAAGTCGGACTTTGATGGGTGAGTTTCTAGGTGTATTTTGTCACGCTGAATCCGAAAATCCAAACTTTGATGAGCAAAAATATGCGTGGAAAAAAGTTATTTCGCATGGTACGAAAAGGAGATGATCGAAAATATCTGTCTCCAGAATCGGAATCGAACTTCGATGGGTGAGTTTCTAGGTGTATTTCGACCCGCTGAATCCGAAAATCCAACCTTTGATGTGCAAAAATATGCTTGGAAAAAAGTTATTTCGCATGGTACGAAAAAGAGATGATCGAAAATATTTTTTTCCAGAACCGAAATCGAACTTTAATGGGTGAGTTTCTAGGTGTATTTTGACCCGCTGAATCCAAAAATCCAACCTATGATACACGAAAAGACACCTGGAAAGAAGTTATTGCGCATGGTACGAAAAAGAGATGATCGCAAATATTTTTTTCCAGAACCGAAATCGAACTTTAATGAGTGAGTTTCTAGGTGTATTTTGACCCGCTGAATCCAAAATCCCAACCTTTGATACACGAAAATACACCTCGAAAGAAGTTATTGCGCATGGTACGAAAAAGAGATGATCGTATATATTTTTTACCAGAACCGAAATCGAACTTTAATGGGTGAGTTTCTAGGTGTATTTTGACCCGTTGAATCCAAAAATCCAACCTTTGATGTCCAAAAATATGCTTGGAAAGAAGTTATTTCGCATGGTACGGAAAAGAGATGATCGAAAATATTTTTTACCAGAACCGAAATGGAACTTTAATGGGTGAGTTTCTAGGTGTATTTTGACCCGCTGAATCTACAAATCCAACCTTCGATTAACGAAAATACACCTGGAAAGAAGTTATTTCGCATGGTACGAAAAAAAGATGATCGAAAATATTTTTTTCCAGAACCGAAATTGAACTTCAATGGGTGTGTTTCTAGGTGTATTTTGACTCGCTGAATCCAAAAATCCAACCTTTGATACACGAAAATATGCTTGGAAAGAAGTTATTTCGCATGGTACGAAAAAGAGATGATCGAAAATATTTTTTTCCAGAACCGAAATCGAACTTTAATGGGTGAGTTTCTAGGTGTATTTTGACTCGCTGAATCCGAAAATCCAACCTTTGATGTCCAAAAATATGCTTGGAAAGAAGTTATTTCGCATGGTACGAAAAAGAGATGATCGAAAATATTTTTTTCCAGAACCGAAATCGAACTTCAATGGGTGAGTTTCTAGGTGTATTTTGACCCGCTGAATCCAAAAATCCAACCTTCGATGAACGAAAATACACCAGGAACGAAGTTATTTCGCATGGTACGAAAAAGAGATGATCGAAAATATTTTTTACCAGAACCGAAATCGAACTTCAATGGGTGAGTTTCTAGGTGTATTTTGACCCGCTGAATCCAAAAATCCAACCTTTGATACACGAAAATACACCTGGAAAGAAGTTATTTCGCATGGTACGAAAAAGAGATGATCGAAAATATTTTTTTTCAGAATCAAAGTCGGACTTTGATGGGTGAGTTTCTAGGTGTATTTCGTCCCGCTGAATCTGAAAATCCAAACTTTGATGAGCAAAAATGTGCTTGGAAAAAAGTTATTTCGCATGGTACGAAAAAGAGATGATCGAAAATATCTGTCTCCAGAATCGAAATCGAACTTTAATGGGTGAGTTTCTAGGTGTATTTTGACCCGCTGAATCCACAAATCCAACCTTCGATTGAAGAAAATACACCTGGAAAGAAGTTATTTCGCATGGTACGAAAAGGAGATGATCGAAAATATCTGTCTCCAGAATCGGAATCGAACTTCGATGGGTGAGTTTCTAGGTGTATTTTGACCCGCTGAATCCGAAAATCCAACCTTTGATGACCAAAAATATGCTTGCAAAAAAGTCATTTCGCATGGTACGAAAAAGAGATGATCGAAAATATTTTTTTTCAGAATCGAAATCGGACTTTAATGGGTGAGTTTCTAGGTGTATTCCGAACCGCTGAATCCAAGAATCCAACCTCTTATGACCAAAAATATGCTTGGAAAAAAGTTATTTCGCATTGTACGAAAAAGAGATGATCGAAAATATTTTTTTTCAGAATCAAAATCGGACTTTGATGGGTGAATATCTAGGTGTAATTCGACTCGCTGAATCCGAAAATTCAACCTTTGATGACCAAAAATATGCTTGGAAAAAAGTTATTTCGCATGGTACGAAGAAGAGATGATCGAAAATATCTGTCTCCAGAATCGAAATCGAACTTTGATGGGTGGGTTTATATGTGTATTTTGACCCGCTGAATCCGAAAATTCCAGCTTTGATGACCAAAAATACACCTGGAAAAAAGTTATTGCGCATGGTACGAAAAAGAGATGATCGCAAATATTTTTTTCCAGAACCGAAATCGAACTTTAATGAGTGAGTTTCTAGGTGTATTTTGACCCGCTGAATCCAAAATTCCAACCATTGATACACGAAAATACACCTCGAAAGAAGTTATTGCGCATGGTACGAAAAGGAGATGATCGAAAATATCTGTCTCCAGAATCGGAATCGAACTTCGATGGGTTCGTTTCTAGGTGTAATTCGACTCGCTGAATCCGAAAATCTAACCTTGGATGACCAAAAATATGCTTGGAAAGAAGTTATTTCGCATGGTACGAAAAAGAGATGATCGAAAATATTTTTTTTCAGAATCAAAATCGGACTTTGATGGGTGAGTTTCTAGGTGTAATTCGACTCGCTGAATCCGAAAATCCAACCTTAGATGACCAAAAATATGCTTGGAAAAAAGTTATTTCGCATGGTACGAAAAAGAGATGATCGACAATATTTTTTTTCAGAATCAAAGTCGGACTTTGATGGGTGAGTTTCTAGGTGTATTTTGTCACGCTGAATCCGAAAATCCAAACTTTGATCAGCAAAAATATGCGTGGAAAAAAGTTATTTCGCATGGTACGAAAAAGAGATGATCGAAAATATCTGTCTCCAGAATCGGAATCGAACTTCAATGGGTGAGTTTATAGGTGTATTTTGACCCGCTGAATCCAAAAATCCAACCTTTGATGCACGAGAATACACCTGGTAAGAAGTTATTGCGGATGGTACGAAAAAGAGATGATCGAAAATACTTTTTTCCAGAACCGAAATCGAACTCTAATGGGTGAGTTTCTAGGTGTATTTTGACCCGCTGAATCCAAAAATCCAACCTTTGATACACGAAAATACACCTGGAAAGAAGTTATTTCGCATGGTACGAAAAAGAGATGATCGCA
Source organism: Phymatocera aterrima (assembly GCA_963170745.1). NCBI lineage: Eukaryota > Metazoa > Arthropoda > Insecta > Hymenoptera > Tenthredinidae > Phymatocera > Phymatocera aterrima. Next base: position 1,101,221 of record CAUJGY010000082.1, read on the forward strand.
AATATTTATTTCCAGAACCGAAATCGAACTTTAATGGGTGAGTTTCTAGGTGTATTTTGACCCGCTGAATCCAAAAATCCAACCTTCGATACACGAAAATACACCTGGAAAGAAGATATTCCGCATGGTACGAAAAAGAGATGATCGAAAATATTTTTTTCCAGAACCGAAATCGAACTTAATTGGGTGAGATTCTAGGTGTATTTCGACCCGCTGAATCCGAAAATCCAACCTTTGATGACCAAAAATATGATTGGAAAAAAGTTATTTCGCATGGTACGAAAAAGAAATGATCGGAAATATCTGTCTCCAGAATCGGAATCGAACTTTGATGGGTGGGTTTATAGGTGTATTTTGACCCGCTGAATCCGGAAATCCAACCTTTGATGACCAAAAATCTGCTTGCAAAAAAGTCATTCCGCATGGTACGAAAAAGAGATGATCGAAAATATTTTTTTCAGAATCGAAATCGGACTTTAATGGTTGAGTTTCTAGGTGTATTCCGACCCGCTGAATCCAAGAATCCAACCTCTTATGACCAAGAATATGCTTGGAAAAAAGTTATTTCGCATTGTACGAAAAAGAGATGATCGTAAATATTTTTTTTCAGAATCAAAGTCGGACTTTGATGGGTGAGTTTCTAGGTGTATTTTGTCACGCTGAATCCGAAAATCCAAACTTTGATGAGCAAAAATATGCATGGAAAAAAATTATTTCGCATGGTACGAAAAGGAGATGATCGAAAATATCTGTCTCCAGAATCGAAATCGAACTTTAATGGGTGAGTTTCTAGGTGTATTTTGACCCGCTAAATCCAAAAATCCAACCTTCGATGGACGAAAATACACCTGGAAAGAAGTTATTTCGCATGGTACGAAAAAAAGACGATCGAAAATATTTTTTTCCAGAACCGAAATTGAACTTCAATGGGTGAGTTTCTAGGTGTATTTTGACCCGCTGAATCCAAAAATCCAACCTTCGATACACGAAAATACACCTGGAAAGAAGTTATTCCGCATGGTACGAAAAAGAGATGATCGAAAATATTTTTTTCCAGAACCGAAATCGAACTTAATTGGGTGAGTTTCTAGGTGTATTTCGACCCGCTGAATCCGAAAATCCAACCTTTGATGACCAAAAATATGATTGGAAAAAAGTTATTTCGCATGGTACGAAAAAGAGATGATCGAAAATATCTGTCTCCAGAATCGGAATCGAACTCTGATGGGTGGGTTTATAGGTGTATTTTGACCCGCTGAATCCGAAAATCCAACCTTTGTTACACGAAAATACACCTGCAAAGAAGTTATTCCGCATGGTACGAAAAAGAGATGATCGGAAATATTTTTTTTCAGAATCAAAGTCGGACTTTGATGGGTGAGTTTCTAGGTGTATTTTGTCACGCTGAATCCGGAAATCCAAACTTTGATGAGCAAAAATATGCGTGGAAGAAAGTTATTTCGCATGATACGAAAAGGAGATGATCGAAAATATCTGTCTCCAGAATCGGAATCGAACTTCGATGGGTGAGTTTCTGGGTGTATTTCGACCCGCTGTATCCGGAAATCCAACCTTTGATGACCAAAAATATGCTTGCAAAATAGTCATTTCGCATGGTACGAAAAAGAGATGATCGAAAATATTTTTTTCAGAATCGAAATCGGACTTCAATGGGTGAGTTTTTAGGTGTATTCCGACCCGCTGAATCCAAGAATCCAACCTCTTATGACCAAAAATATGCTTGGAAAAAAGTTATTTCGCATTGTACGAAAAAGAGATGATCGAAAATATTTTTTTTCAGAATCAAAGTCGGACTTTGATGGGTGAGTTTCTAGGTGTATTTTGTCACGCTGAATCCGAAAATCCAAACTTTGATGAGCAAAAATATGCGTGGAAAAAAGTTATTTCGCATGGTACGAAAAGGAGATGATCGAAAATATCTGTCTCCAGAATCGGAATCGAACTTCGATGGGTGAGTTTCTAGGTGTATTTCGACCCGCTGAATCCGAAAATCCAACCTTTGATGTCCAAAAATATGCTTGGAAAAAAGTTGTTTCGCATGGTACGAAAAAGAGATGATCGAAAATATTTTTTTCCAGAACCGAAATCGAACTTCAATGGGTGAGTTTCTAGGTGTATTTTGACCCGCTGAATCCAAAAATCCAACCTTCGATGAACGAAAATACACCAGGAACGAAGTTATTTCGCATGGTACGAAAAAGAGATGATCGAAAATATTTTTTACCAGAACCGAAATCGAACTTCAATGGGTGAGTTTCTAGGTGTATTTTGACCCGCTGAATCCAAAAATCCAACCTTTGATACACGAAAATACACCTGGAAAGAAGTTATTTCGCATGGTACGAAAAAGAGATGATCGAAAATATTTTTTTTCAGAATCAAAGTCGGACTTTGATGGGTGAGTTTCTAGGTGTATTTCGTCCCGCTGAATCTGAAAATCCAAACTTTGATGAGCAAAAATGTGCTTGGAAAAAAGTTATTTCGCATGGTACGAAAAAGAGATGATCGAAAATATCTGTCTCCAGAATCGAAATCGAACTTTAATGGGTGAGTTTCTAGGTGTATTTTGACCCGCTGAATCCACAAATCCAACCTTCGATTGACGAAAATACACCTGGAAAGAAGTTATTTCGCATGGTACGAAAAGGAGATGATCGAAAATATCTGTCTCCAGAATCGGAATCGAACTTCGATGGGTGAGTTTCTAGGTGTATTTTGACCCGCTGAATCCGAAAATCCAACCTTTGATGACCAAAAATATGCTTGCAAAAAAGTCATTTCGCATGGTACGAAAAAGAGATGATCGAAAATATTTTTTTTCAGAATCGAAATCGGACTTTAATGGGTGAGTTTCTAGGTGTATTCCGAACCGCTGAATCCAAGAATCCAACCTCTTATGACCAAAAATATGCTTGGAAAAAAGTTATTTCGCATTGTACGAAAAAGAGATGATCGAAAATATTTTTTTTCAGAATCAAAATCGGACTTTGATGGGTGAATATCTAGGTGTAATTCGACTCGCTGAATCCGAAAATTCAACCTTTGATGACCAAAAATATGCTTGGAAAAAAGTTATTTCGCATGGTACGAAGAAGAGATGATCGAAAATATCTGTCTCCAGAATCGAAATCGAACTTTGATGGGTGGGTTTATATGTGTATTTTGACCCGCTGAATCCGAAAATTCCAGCTTTGATGACCAAAAATACACCTGGAAAAAAGTTATTGCGCATGGTACGAAAAAGAGATGATCGCAAATATTTTTTTCCAGAACCGAAATCGAACTTTAATGAGTGAGTTTCTAGGTGTATTTTGACCCGCTGAATCCAAAATTCCAACCATTGATACACGAAAATACACCTCGAAAGAAGTTATTGCGCATGGTACGAAAAGGAGATGATCGAAAATATCTGTCTCCAGAATCGGAATCGAACTTCGATGGGTTCGTTTCTAGGTGTAATTCGACTCGCTGAATCCGAAAATTCAACCTTTGATGACCAAAAATATGCTTGGAAAAAAGTTATTTCGCATGGTACGAAGAAGAGATGATCGAAAATATCTGTCTCCAGAATCGAAATCGAACTTTGATGGGTGGGTTTATATGTGTATTTTGACCCGCTGAATCCGAAAATTCCAGCTTTGATGCACGAGAATACACCTGGTAAGAAGTTATTGCGGATGGTACGAAAAAGAGATGATCGAAAATACTTTTTTCCAGAACCGAAATCGAACTCTAATGGGTGAGTTTCTAGGTGTATTTTGACCCGCTGAATCCAAAAATCCAACCTTTGATACACGAAAATACACCTGGAAAGAAGTTATTTCGCATGGTACGAAAAAGAGATGATCGCAAATATTTATTTCCAGAACCGAAATCGAACTTTAATGGGTGAGTTTCTAGGTGTATTTTGACCCGCTGAATCCAAAAATCCAACCTTCGATACACGAAAATACACCTGGAAAGAAGATATTCCGCATGGTACGAAAAAGAGATGATCGAAAATATTTTTTTCCAGAACCGAAATCGAACTTAATTGGGTGAGATTCTAGGTGTATTTCGACCCGCTGAATCCGAAAATCCAACCTTTGATGACCAAAAATATGATTGGAAAAAAGTTATTTCGCATGGTACGAAAAAGAAATGATCGGAAATATCTGTCTCCAGAATCGGAATCGAACTTTGATGGGTGGGTTTATAGGTGTATTTTGACCCGCTGAATCCGGAAATCCAACCTTTGATGACCAAAAATCTGCTTGCAAAAAAGTCATTCCGCATGGTACGAAAAAGGGATGATCGAAAATATTTTTTTCAGAATCGAAATCGGACTTTAATGGTTGAGTTTCTAGGTGTATTCCGACCCGCTGAATCCAAGAATCCAACCTCTTATGACCAAGAATATGCTTGGAAAAAAGTTATTTCGCATTGTACGAAAAAGAGATGATCGTAAATATTTTTTTTCAGAATCAAAGTCGGACTTTGATGGGTGAGTTTCTAGGTGTATTTTGTCACGCTGAATCCGAAAATCCAAACTTTGATGAGCAAAAATATGCATGGAAAAAAATTATTTCGCATGGTACGAAAAGGAGATGATCGAAAATATCTGTCTCCAGAATCGAAATCGAACTTTAATGGGTGAGTTTCTAGGTGTATTTTGACCCGCTGAATCCAAAAATCCAACCTTCGATGGACGAAAATACACCTGGAAAGAAGTTATTTCGCATGGTACGAAAAAAAGACGATCGAAAATATTTTTTTCCAGAACCGAAATTGAACTTCAATGGGTGAGTTTCTAGGTGTATTTTGACCCGCTGAATCCAAAAATCCAACCTTCGATACACGAAAATACACCTGGAAAGAAGTTATTCCGCATGGTACGAAAAAGAGATGATCGAAAATATTTTTTTCCAGAACCGAAATCGAACTTAATTGGGTGAGTTTCTAGGTGTATTTCGACCCGCTGAATCCGAAAATCCAACCTTTGATGACCAAAAATATGATTGGAAAAAAGTTATTTCGCATGGTACGAAAAAGAGATGATCGAAAATATCTGTCTCCAGAATCGGAATCGAACTCTGATGGGTGGGTTTATAGGTGTATTTTGACCCGCTGAATCCGAAAATCCAACCTTTGTTACACGAAAATACACCTGCAAAGAAGTTATTCCGCATGGTACGAAAAAGAGATGATCGGAAATATTTTTTTTCAGAATCAAAGTCGGACTTTGATGGGTGAGTTTCTAGGTGTATTTTGTCACGCTGAATCCGGAAATCCAAACTTTGATGAGCAAAAATATGCGTGGAAGAAAGTTATTTCGCATGATACGAAAAGGAGATGATCGAAAATATCTGTCTCCAGAATCGGAATCGAACTTCGATGGGTGAGTTTCTGGGTGTATTTCGACCCGCTGTATCCGGAAATCCAACCTTTGATGACCAAAAATATGCTTGCAAAATAGTCATTTCGCATGGTACGAAAAAGAGATGATCGAAAATATTTTTTTCAGAATCGAAATCGGACTTCAATGGGTGAGTTTTTAGGTGTATTCCGACCCGCTGAATCCAAGAATCCAACCTCTTATGACCAAAAATATGCTTGGAAAAAAGTTATTTCGCATTGTACGAAAAAGAGATGATCGAAAATATTTTTTTTCAGAATCAAAGTCGGACTTTGATGGGTGAGTTTCTAGGTGTATTTTGTCACGCTGAATCCGAAAATCCAAACTTTGATGAGCAAAAATATGCGTGGAAAAAAGTTATTTCGCATGGTACGAAAAGGAGATGATCGAAAATATCTGTCTCCAGAATCGGAATCGAACTTCGATGGGTGAGTTTCTAGGTGTATTTCGACCCGCTGAATCCGAAAATCCAACCTTTGATGTCCAAAAATATGCTTGGAAAAAAGTTGTTTCGCATGGTACGAAAAAGAGATGATCGAAAATATTTTTTTCCAGAACCGAAATCGAACTTCAATGGGTGAGTTTCTAGGTGTATTTTGACCCGCTGAATCCAAAAATCCAACCTTCGATGAACGAAAATACACCAGGAACGAAGTTATTTCGCATGGTACGAAAAAGAGATGATCGAAAATATTTTTTACCAGAACCGAAATCGAACTTCAATGGGTGAGTTTCTAGGTGTATTTTGACCCGCTGAATCCAAAAATCCAACCTTTGATACACGAAAATACACCTGGAAAGAAGTTATTTCGCATGGTACGAAAAAGAGATGATCGAAAATATTTTTTTTCAGAATCAAAGTCGGACTTTGATGGGTGAGTTTCTAGGTGTATTTCGTCCCGCTGAATCTGAAAATCCAAACTTTGATGAGCAAAAATGTGCTTGGAAAAAAGTTATTTCGCATGGTACGAAAAAGAGATGATCAAAAATATCTGTCTCCAGAATCGAAATCGAACTTTAATGGGTGAGTTTCTAGGTGTATTTTGACCCGCTGAATCCACAAATCCAACCTTCGATTGACGAAAATACACCTGGAAAGAAGTTATTTCGCATGGTACGAAAAGGAGATGATCGAAAATATCTGTCTCCAGAATCGGAATCGAACTTCGATGGGTGAGTTTCTAGGTGTATTTTGACCCGCTGAATCCGAAAATCCAACCTTTGATGACCAAAAATATGCTTGCAAAAAAGTCATTTCGCATGGTACGAAAAAGAGATGATCGAAAATATTTTTTTTCAGAATCGAAATCGGACTTTAATGGGTGAGTTTCTAGGTGTATTCCGAACCGCTGAATCCAAGAATCCAACCTCTTATGACCAAAAATATGCTTGGAAAAAAGTTATTTCGCATTGTACGAAAAAGAGATGATCGAAAATATTTTTTTTCAGAATCAAAATCGGACTTTGATGGGTGAATATCTAGGTGTAATTCGACTCGCTGAATCCGAAAATTCAACCTTTGATGACCAAAAATATGCTTGGAAAAAAGTTATTTCGCATGGTACGAAGAAGAGATGATCGAAAATATCTGTCTCCAGAATCGAAATCGAACTTTGATGGGTGGGTTTATATGTGTATTTTGACCCGCTGAATCCGAAAATTCCAGCTTTGATGACCAAAAATACACCTGGAAAAAAGTTATTGCGCATGGTACGAAAAAGAGATGATCGCAAATATTTTTTTCCAGAACCGAAATCGAACTTTAATGAGTGAGTTTCTAGGTGTATTTTGACCCGCTGAATCCAAAATTCCAACCATTAATACACGAAAATACACCTCGAAAGAAGTTATTGCGCATGGTACGAAAAGGAGATGATCGAAAATATCTGTCTCCAGAATCGGAATCGAACTTCGATGGGTTCGTTTCTAGGTGTAATTCGACTCGCTGAATCCGAAAATCTAACCTTGGATGACCAAAAATATGCTTGGAAAGAAGTTATTTCGCATGGTACGAAAAAGAGATGATCGAAAATATTTTTTTTCAGAATCAAAATCGGACTTTGATGGGTGAGTTTCTAGGTGTAATTCGACTCGCTGAATCCGAAAATCCAACCTTAGATGACCAAAAATATGCTTGGAAAAAAGTTATTTCGCATGGTACGAAAAAGAGATGATCGACAATATTTTTTTTCAGAATCAAAGTCGGACTTTGATGGGTGAGTTTCTAGGTGTATTTTGTCACGCTGAATCCGAAAATCCAAACTTTGATCAGCAAAAATATGCGTGGAAAAAAGTTATTTCGCATGGTACGAAAAAGAGATGATCGAAAATATCTGTCTCCAGAATCGGAATCGAACTTCAATGGGTGAGTTTATAGGTGTATTTTGACCCGCTGAATCCAAAAATCCAACCTTTGATGCACGAGAATACACCTGGTAAGAAGTTATTGCGGATGGTACGAAAAAGAGATGATCGAAAATACTTTTTTCCAGAACCGAAATCGAACTCTAATGGGTGAGTTTCTAGGTGTATTTTGACCCGCTGAATCCAAAAATCCAACCTTTGATACACGAAAATACACCTGGAAAGAAGTTATTTCGCATGGTACGAAAAAGAGATGATCGCAAATATTTATTTCCAGAACCGAAATCGAACTTTAATGGGTGAGTTTCTAGGTGTATTTTGACCCGCTGAATCCAAAAATCCAACCTTCGATACACGAAAATACACCTGGAAAGAAGATATTCCGCATGGTACGAAAAAGAGATGATCGAAAATATTTTTTTCCAGAACCGAAATCGAACTTAATTGGGTGAGATTCTAGGTGTATTTCGACCCGCTGAATCCGAAAATCCAACCTTTGATGACCAAAAATATGATTGGAAAAAAGTTATTTCGCATGGTACGAAAAAGAAATGATCGGAAATATCTGTCTCCAGAATCGGAATCGAACTTTGATGGGTGGGTTTATAGGTGTATTTTGACCCGCTGAATCCGGAAATCCAACCTTTGATGACCAAAAATCTGCTTGCAAAAAAGTCATTCCGCATGGTACGAAAAAGAGATGATCGAAAATATTTTTTTCAGAATCGAAATCGGACTTTAATGGTTGAGTTTCTAGGTGTATTCCGACCCGCTGAATCCAAGAATCTAACCTCTTATGACCAAGAATATGCTTGGAAAAAAGTTATTTCGCATTGTACGAAAAAGAGATGATCGTAAATATTTTTTTTCAGAATCAAAGTCGGACTTTGATGGGTGAGTTTCTAGGTGTATTTTGTCACGCTGAATCCGAAAATCCAAACTTTGATGAGCAAAAATATGCATGGAAAAAAATTATTTCGCATGGTACGAAAAGGAGATGATCGAAAATATCTGTCTCCAGAATCGAAATCGAACTTTAATGGGTGAGTTTCTAGGTGTATTTTGACCCGCTGAATCCAAAAATCCAACCTTCGATGGACGAAAATACACCTGGAAAGAAGTTATTTCGCATGGTACGAAAAAAAGACGATCGAAAATATTTTTTTCCAGAACCGAAATTGAACTTCAATGGGTGAGTTTCTAGGTGTATTTTGACCCGCTGAATCCAAAAATCCAACCTTCGATACACGAAAATACACCTGGAAAGAAGTTATTCCGCATGGTACGAAAAAGAGATGATCGAAAATATTTTTTTCCAGAACCGAAATCGAACTTAATTGGGTGAGTTTCTAGGTGTATTTCGACCCGCTGAATCCGAAAATCCAACCTTTGATGACCAAAAATATGATTGGAAAAAAGTTATTTCGCATGGTACGAAAAAGAGATGATCGAAAATATCTGTCTCCAGAATCGGAATCGAACTCTGATGGGTGGGTTTATAGGTGTATTTTGACCCGCTGAATCCGAAAATCCAACCTTTGTTACACGAAAATACACCTGCAAAGAAGTTATTCCGCATGGTACGAAAAAGAGATGATCGGAAATATTTTTTTTCAGAATCAAAGTCGGACTTTGATGGGTGAGTTTCTAGGTGTATTTTGTCACGCTGAATCCGGAAATCCAAACTTTGATGAGCAAAAATATGCGTGGAAGAAAGTTATTTCGCATGATACGAAAAGGAGATGATCGAAAATATCTGTCTCCAGAATCGGAATCGAACTTCGATGGGTGAGTTTCTGGGTGTATTTCGACCCGCTGTATCCGGAAATCCAACCTTTGATGACCAAAAATATGCTTGCAAAATAGTCATTTCGCATGGTACGAAAAAGAGATGATCGAAAATATTTTTTTCAGAATCGAAATCGGACTTTAATGGGTGAGTTTTTAGGTGTATTCCGACCCGCTGAATCCAAGAATCCAACCTCTTATGACCAAAAATATGCTTGGAAAAAAGTTATTTCGCATTGTACGAAAAAGAGATGATCGAAAATATTTTTTTTCAGAATCAAAGTCGGACTTTGATGGGTGAGTTTCTAGGTGTATTTTGTCACGCTGAATCCGAAAATCCAAACTTTGATGAGCAAAAATATGCGTGGAAAAAAGTTATTTCGCATGGTACGAAAAGGAGATGATCGAAAATATCTGTCTCCAGAATCGGAATCGAACTTCGATGGGTGAGTTTCTAGGTGTATTTCGACCCGCTGAATCCGAAAATCCAACCTTTGATGTCCAAAAATATGCTTGGAAAAAAGTTGTTTCGCATGGTACGAAAAAGAGATGATCGAAAATATTTTTTTCCAGAACCGAAATCGAACTTTAATGGGTGAGTTTCTAGGTGTATTTTGTCACGCTGAATCCGAAAATCCAAACTTTGATGAGCAAAAATACACCTGGAAAAAAGTTATTGCGCATGGTACGAAAAAGAGATGATCGCAAATATTTTTTTCCAGAACCGAAATCGAACTTTAATGAGTGAGTTTCTAGGTGTATTTTGACCCGCTGATTCCAAAATTCCAACCTTTGATACACGAAAATACACCTCGAAAGAAGTTATTGCGCATGGTACGAAAAAGAGATGATCGAAAATATTTTTTTTCAGAATCAAAATCGGACTTTGATGGGTGAGTTTCTAGGTGTAATTCGACTCGCTGAATCCGAAAATCCAACCTTAGATGACCAAAAATATGCTTGGAAAAAAGTTATTTCGCATGGTACGAAAAAGAGATGATCGAAAATATCTGTCTCCAGAATCGAAATCGAACTTTAATGGGTGAGTTTCTAGGTGTATTTTGACCCGCTGAATCCACAAATCCAACCTTCGATTGACGAAAATACACCTGGAAAGAAGTTATTTCGCATGGTACGAAAAGGAGATGATCGAAAATATCTGTCTCCAGAATCGGAATCGAACTTCGATGGGTGAGTTTCTAGGTGTATTTTGACCCGCTGAATCCGAAAATCCAACCTTTGATGACCAAAAATACACCTGGAAAGAAGTTATTTCGCATGGTACGAAAAAGAGATGATCGAAAATATCTGTCTCCAGAATCGGAATCGAACTTCGATGGGTGAGTTTCTAGGTGTACTTTGACCCGCTGAATCCGAAAATCCAACCTTTGATGACCAAAAATATGCTTGCAAAAAAGTCATTTCGCATGGTACGAAAAAGAGATGATCGAAAATATTTTTTTTCAGAATCAAAATCGGACTTTGATGGGTGAATATCTAGGTGTAATTCGACTCGCTGAATCCGAAAATTCAACCTTTGATGACCAAAAATATGCTTGGAAAAAAGTTATTTCGCATGGTACGAAAAAGAGATGATCGAAAATATCTGTCTCCAGAATCGAAATCGAACTTTGATGGGTGGGTTTATATGTGTATTTTGACCCGCTGAATCCGAAAATTCCAGCTTTGATGACCAAAAATATGCTTGGAAAAAAGTTATTTCGCATGGTACGAAAAAGAGATGATCGACAATATTTTTTTTCAGAATCAAAGTCGGACTTTGATGGGTGAGTTTCTAGGTGTATTTTGTCACGCTGAATCCGAAAATCCAAACTTCGATGAGCAAAAATACACCTGGAAAAAAGTTATTGCGCATGGTACGAAAAAGAGATGATCGCAAATATTTTTTTCCAGAACCGAAATCGAACTTTAATGAGTGAGTTTCTAGGTGTATTTTGACCCGCTGAATCCAAAATTCCAACTTTTGATACACGAAAATACACCTCGAAAGAAGTTATTGCGCATGGTACGAAAAGGAGATGATCGAAAATATCTGTCTCCAGAATCGGAATCGAACTTCGATGGGTTCGTTTCTAGGTGTAATTCGACTCGCTGAATCCGAAAATCTAACCTTTGATGACCAAAAATATGCTTGGAAAGAAGTTATTTCGCATGGTACGAAAAAGAGATGATCGAAAATATTTTTTTTCAGAATCAAAATCGGACTTTGATGGGTGAGTTTCTAGGTGTAATTCGACTCGCTGAATCCGAAAATCCAACCTTAGATGACCAAAAATATGCTTGGAAAAAAGTTATTTCGCATGGTACGAAAAAGAGATGATCGACAATATTTTTTTTCAGAATCAAAGTCGGACTTTGATGGGTGAGTTTCTAGGTGTATTTTGTCACGCTGAATCCGAAAATCCAAACTTTGATCAGCAAAAATATGCGTGGAAAAAAGTTATTTCGCATGGTACGAAAAAGAGATGATCGAAAATATCTGTCTCCAGAATCGGAATCGAACTTCAATGGGTGAGTTTATAGGTGTATTTTGACCCGCTGAATCCAAAAATCCAACCTTTGATGCACGAGAATACACCTGGTAAGAAGTTATTGCGGATGGTACGAAAAAGAGATGATCGAAAATACTTTTTTCCAGAACCGAAATCGAACTCTAATGGGTGAGTTTCTAGGTGTATTTTGACCCGCTGAATCCAAAAATCCAACCTTTGATACACGAAAATACACCTGGAAAGAAGTTATTTCGCATGGTACGAAAAAGAGATGATCGCAAATATTTATTTCCAGAACCGAAATCGAACTTTAATGGGTGAGTTTCTAGGTGTATTTTGACTCACTGAATCCAAAAATCCAACCTTTGATACACGAAAATATGCTTGGAAAGAAGTTATTTCGCATGGTACGAAAAAGAGATGATCGAAAATATTTTTGTCCAGACCCGAAATCGAACTTTAATGGGTGAGTTTCTAGGTGTATTTCGACCCGCTGAATCCGAAAATCCAACCTTTGATGACCAAAAATATGATTGGAAAAAAGTTATTTCGCATGGTACGAAAAAGAGATGATCGAAAATATCTGTCTCCAGAATCGGAATCGAACTTTGATGGGTGGGTTTATATGTGTATTTTGACCCGCTGAATCCGAGAATTCAAGCTTTGATGACCAAAAATATGCTTGGAAAAAAGTTATTTCGCATGGTACGAAAAAGAGATGATCGACAATATTTTTTTTCAGAATCGAAGTCGGACTTTGATGGGTGAGTTTCTAGGTGTATTTTAACACGCTGAATCCGAAAATCCAAACTTTGATGAGCAAAAATACACCTGGAAAAAAGTTATTGCGCATGGTACGAAAAAGAGATGATCGCAAATATTTTTTTCCAGAACCGAAATCGAACTTTAATGAGTGAGTTTCTAGGTGTATTTTGACCCGCTGATTCCAAAATTCCAACCTTTGATACACGAAAATACACCTCGAAAGAAGTTATTGCGCATGGTACGAAAAGGAGATGATCGAAAATATCTGTCTCCAGAATCGGAATCGAACTTCGATGGGTGAGTTTCTAGGTGTAATTCGACTCGCTGAATCCGAAAATCCAACCTTTGATGACCAAAAATATGCTTGGAAAGAAGTTATTTCGCATGGTACGAAAAAGAGATGATCGAAAATATTTTTTTTCAGAATCAAAATCGGACTTTGATGGGTGAGTTTCTAGGTGTAATTCGACTCGCTGAATCCGAAAATCCAACCTTAGATGACCAAAAATATGCTTGGAAAAAAGTTATTTCGCATGGTACGAAAAAGAGATGATCGAGAATATCTGTCTCCAGAATCGAAATCGAACTTTGATGGGTGGGTTTCTAGGTGTATTTTGACCCGCTGAATCCGAGAATTCGAGCTTTGATGACCAAAAATATGCTTGGAAAAAAGTTATTTCGCATGGTACGAAAAAGAGATGATCGACAATATTTTTTTTCAGAATCAAAGTCGGACTTTGATGGGTGAGTTTCTAGGTGTATTTTGTCACGCTGAATCCGAAAATCCAAACTTTGATGAGCAAAAATATGCGTGGAAAAAAGTTATTTCGCATGGTACGAAAAAGAGATGATCGAAAATATCTGTCTCCAGAATCGGAATCGAACTTTATTGGGTGAGTTTATAGGTGTATTTTGACCCGCTGAATCCAAAACTCCAACCTCTGATGCACGAAAATACACCTGAAAAGAAGTTATTGCGCATGGTACGAAAAAGAGATGATCGAAAATACTTTTTTCCAGAACCGAAATCGAACTCTAATGGGTGAGTTTCTAGGTGTATTTTGACCCGCTGAATCCAAAAATCCAACCTTTGATACACGAAAATACACCTGGAAAGAAGTTATTTCGCATGGTACGAAAAAGAGATGATCGCAAATATTTATTTCCAGAACCGAAATCGAACTTTAATGGGTGAGTTTCTAGGTGTATTTTGACCCGCTGAATCCAAAAATCCAACCTTCGATACACGAAAATACACCTGGAAAGAAGATATTCCGCATGGTACGAAAAAGAGATGATCGAAAATATTTTTTTCCAGAACCGAAATCGAACTTAATTGGGTGAGATTCTAGGTGTATTTCGACCCGCTGAATCCGAAAATCCAACCTTTGATGACCAAAAATATGATTGGAAAAAAGTTATTTCGCATGGTACGAAAAAGAAATGATCGGAAATATCTGTCTCCAGAATCGGAATCGAACTTTGATGGGTGGGTTTATAGGTGTATTTTGACCCGCTGAATCCGGAAATCCAACCTTTGATGACCAAAAATCTGCTTGCAAAAAAGTCATTCCGCATGGTACGAAAAAGAGATGATCGAAAATATTTTTTTCAGAATCGAAATCGGACTTTAATGGTTGAGTTTCTAGGTGTATTCCGACCCGCTGAATCCAAGAATCCAACCTCTTATGACCAAGAATATGCTTGGAAAAAAGTTATTTCGCATTGTACGAAGAAGAGATGATCGTAAATATTTTTTTTCAGAATCAAAGTCGGACTTTGATGGGTGAGTTTCTAGGTGTATTTTGTCACGCTGAATCCGAAAATCCAAACTTTGATGAGCAAAAATATGCATGGAAAAAAATTATTTCGCATGGTACGAAAAGGAGATGATCGAAAATATCTGTCTCCAGAATCGAAATCGAACTTTAATGGGTGAGTTTCTAGGTGTATTTTGACCCGCTGAATCCAAAAATCCAACCTTCGATGGACGAAAATACACCTGGAAAGAAGTTATTTCGCATGGTACGAAAAAAAGACGATCGAAAATATTTTTTTCCAGAACCGAAATTGAACTTCAATGGGTGAGTTTCTAGGTGTATTTTGACCCGCTGAATCCAAAAATCCAACCTTCGATACACGAAAATACACCTGGAAAGAAGTTATTCCGCATGGTACGAAAAAGAGATGATCGAAAATATTTTTTTCCAGAACCGAAATCGAACTTAATTGGGTGAGTTTCTAGGTGTATTTCGACCCGCTGAATCCGAAAATCCAACCTTTGATGACCAAAAATATGATTGGAAAAAAGTTATTTCGCATGGTACGAAAAAGAGATGATCGAAAATATCTGTCTCCAGAATCGGAATCGAACTCTGATGGGTGGGTTTATAGGTGTATTTTGACCCGCTGAATCCGAAAATCCAACCTTTGTTACACGAAAATACACCTGCAAAGAAGTTATTCCGCATGGTACGAAAAAGAGATGATCGGAAATATTTTTTTTCAGAATCAAAGTCGGACTTTGATGGGTGAGTTTCTAGGTGTATTTTGTCACGCTGAATCCGGAAATCCAAACTTTGATGAGCAAAAATATGCGTGGAAGAAAGTTATTTCGCATGATACGAAAAGGAGATGATCGAAAATATCTGTCTCCAGAATCGGAATCGAACTTCGATGGGTGAGTTTCTGGGTGTATTTCGACCCGCTGTATCCGGAAATCCAACCTTTGATGACCAAAAATATGCTTGCAAAATAGTCATTTCGCATGGTACGAAAAAGAGATGATCGAAAATATTTTTTTCAGAATCGAAATCGGACTTTAATGGGTGAGTTTTTAGGTGTATTCCGACCCGCTGAATCCAAGAATCCAACCTCTTATGACCAAAAATATGCTTGGAAAAAAGTTATTTCGCATTGTACGAAAAAGAGATGATCGAAAATATTTTTTTTCAGAATCAAAGTCGGACTTTGATGGGTGAGTTTCTAGGTGTATTTTGTCACGCTGAATCCGAAAATCCAAACTTTGATGAGCAAAAATATGCGTGGAAAAAAGTTATTTCGCATGGTACGAAAAGGAGATGATCGAAAATATCTGTCTCCAGAATCGGAATCGAACTTCGATGGGTGAGTTTCTAGGTGTATTTCGACCCGCTGAATCCGAAAATCCAACCTTTGATGTCCAAAAATATGCTTGGAAAAAAGTTGTTTCGCATGGTACGAAAAAGAGATGATCGAAAATATTTTTTTCCAGAACCGAAATCGAACTTTAATGGGTGAGTTTCTAGGTGTATTTTGTCACGCTGAATCCGAAAATCCAAACTTTGATGAGCAAAAATACACCTGGAAAAAAGTTATTGCGCATGGTACGAAAAAGAGATGATCGCAAATATTTTTTTCCAGAACCGAAATCGAACTTTAATGAGTGAGTTTCTAGGTGTATTTTGACCCGCTGATTCCAAAATTCCAACCTTTGATACACGAAAATACACCTCGAAAGAAGTTATTGCGCATGGTACGAAAAAGAGATGATCGAAAATATTTTTTTTCAGAATCAAAATCGGACTTTGATGGGTGAGTTTCTAGGTGTAATTCGACTCGCTGAATCCGAAAATCCAACCTTAGATGACCAAAAATATGCTTGGAAAAAAGTTATTTCGCATGGTACGAAAAAGAGATGATCGAAAATATCTGTCTCCAGAATCGAAATCGAACTTTAATGGGTGAGTTTCTAGGTGTATTTTGACCCGCTGAATCCACAAATCCAACCTTCGATTGACGAAAATACACCTGGAAAGAAGTTATTTCGCATGGTACGAAAAGGAGATGATCGAAAATATCTGTCTCCAGAATCGGAATCGAACTTCGATGGGTGAGTTTCTAGGTGTATTTTGACCCGCTGAATCCGAAAATCCAACCTTTGATGACCAAAAATACACCTGGAAAGAAGTTATTTCGCATGGTACGAAAAAGAGATGATCGAAAATATCTGTCTCCAGAATCGGAATCGAACTTCGATGGGTGAGTTTCTAGGTGTACTTTGACCCGCTGAATCCGAAAATCCAACCTTTGATGACCAAAAATATGCTTGCAAAAAAGTCATTTCGCATGGTACGAAAAAGAGATGATCGAAAATATTTTTTTTCAGAATCAAAATCGGACTTTGATGGGTGAATATCTAGGTGTAATTCGACTCGCTGAATCCGAAAATTCAACCTTTGATGACCAAAAATATGCTTGGAAAAAAGTTATTTCGCATGGTACGAAAAAGAGATGATCGAAAATATCTGTCTCCAGAATCGAAATCGAACTTTGATGGGTGGGTTTATATGTGTATTTTGACCCGCTGAATCCGAAAATTCCAGCTTTGATGACCAAAAATATGCTTGGAAAAAAGTTATTTCGCATGGTACGAAAAAGAGATGATCGACAATATTTTTTTTCAGAATCAAAGTCGGACTTTGATGGGTGAGTTTCTAGGTGTATTTTGTCACGCTGAATCCGAAAATCCAAACTTCGATGAGCAAAAATACACCTGGAAAAAAGTTATTGCGCATGGTACGAAAAAGAGATGATCGCAAATATTTTTTTCCAGAACCGAAATCGAACTTTAATGAGTGAGTTTCTAGGTGTATTTTGACCCGCTGAATCCAAAATTCCAACTTTTGATACACGAAAATACACCTCGAAAGAAGTTATTGCGCATGGTACGAAAAGGAGATGATCGAAAATATCTGTCTCCAGAATCGGAATCGAACTTCGATGGGTTCGTTTCTAGGTGTAATTCGACTCGCTGAATCCGAAAATCTAACCTTTGATGACCAAAAATATGCTTGGAAAGAAGTTATTTCGCATGGTACGAAAAAGAGATGATCGAAAATATTTTTTTTCAGAATCAAAATCGGACTTTGATGGGTGAGTTTCTAGGTGTAATTCGACTCGCTGAATCCGAAAATCCAACCTTAGATGACCAAAAATATGCTTGGAAAAAAGTTATTTCGCATGGTACGAAAAAGAGATGATCGACAATATTTTTTTTCAGAATCAAAGTCGGACTTTGATGGGTGAGTTTCTAGGTGTATTTTGTCACGCTGAATCCGAAAATCCAAACTTTGATCAGCAAAAATATGCGTGGAAAAAAGTTATTTCGCATGGTACGAAAAAGAGATGATCGAAAATATCTGTCTCCAGAATCGGAATCGAACTTCAATGGGTGAGTTTATAGGTGTATTTTGACCCGCTGAATCCAAAAATCCAACCTTTGATGCACGAGAATACACCTGGTAAGAAGTTATTGCGGATGGTACGAAAAAGAGATGATCGAAAATACTTTTTTCCAGAACCGAAATCGAACTCTAATGGGTGAGTTTCTAGGTGTATTTTGACCCGCTGAATCCAAAAATCCAACCTTTGATACACGAAAATACACCTGGAAAGAAGTTATTTCGCATGGTACGAAAAAGAGATGATCGCAAATATTTATTTCCAGAACCGAAATCGAACTTTAATGGGTGAGTTTCTAGGTGTATTTTGACTCACTGAATCCAAAAATCCAACCTTTGATACACGAAAATATGCTTGGAAAGAAGTTATTTCGCATGGTACGAAAAAGAGATGATCGAAAATATTTTTGTCCAGACCCGAAATCGAACTTTAATGGGTGAGTTTCTAGGTGTATTTCGACCCGCTGAATCCGAAAATCCAACCTTTGATGACCAAAAATATGATTGGAAAAAAGTTATTTCGCATGGTACGAAAAAGAGATGATCGAAAATATCTGTCTCCAGAATCGGAATCGAACTTTGATGGGTGGGTTTATATGTGTATTTTGACCCGCTGAATCCGAGAATTCAAGCTTTGATGACCAAAAATATGCTTGGAAAAAAGTTATTTCGCATGGTACGAAAAAGAGATGATCGACAATATTTTTTTTCAGAATCGAAGTCGGACTTTGATGGGTGAGTTTCTAGGTGTATTTTAACACGCTGAATCCGAAAATCCAAACTTTGATGAGCAAAAATACACCTGGAAAAAAGTTATTGCGCATGGTACGAAAAAGAGATGATCGCAAATATTTTTTTCCAGAACCGAAATCGAACTTTAATGAGTGAGTTTCTAGGTGTATTTTGACCCGCTGATTCCAAAATTCCAACCTTTGATACACGAAAATACACCTCGAAAGAAGTTATTGCGCATGGTACGAAAAGGAGATGATCGAAAATATCTGTCTCCAGAATCGGAATCGAACTTCGATGGGTGAGTTTCTAGGTGTAATTCGACTCGCTGAATCCGAAAATCCAACCTTTGATGACCAAAAATATGCTTGGAAAGAAGTTATTTCGCATGGTACGAAAAAGAGATGATCGAAAATATTTTTTTTCAGAATCAAAATCGGACTTTGATGGGTGAGTTTCTAGGTGTAATTCGACTCGCTGAATCCGAAAATCCAACCTTAGATGACCAAAAATATGCTTGGAAAAAAGTTATTTCGCATGGTACGAAAAAGAGATGATCGAGAATATCTGTCTCCAGAATCGAAATCGAACTTTGATGGGTGGGTTTCTAGGTGTATTTTGACCCGCTGAATCCGAGAATTCGAGCTTTGATGACCAAAAATATGCTTGGAAAAAAGTTATTTCGCATGGTACGAAAAAGAGATGATCGACAATATTTTTTTTCAGAATCAAAGTCGGACTTTGATGGGTGAGTTTCTAGGTGTATTTTGTCACGCTGAATCCGAAAATCCAAACTTTGATGAGCAAAAATATGCGTGGAAAAAAGTTATTTCGCATGGTACGAAAAAGAGATGATCGAAAATATCTGTCTCCAGAATCGGAATCGAACTTTATTGGGTGAGTTTATAGGTGTATTTTGACCCGCTGAATCCAAAACTCCAACCTCTGATGCACGAAAATACACCTGAAAAGAAGTTATTGCGCATGGTACGAAAAAGAGATGATCGAAAATACTTTTTTCCAGAACCGAAATCGAACTCTAATGGGTGAGTTTCTAGGTGTATTTTGACCCGCTGAATCCAAAAATCCAACCTTTGATACACGAAAATACACCTGGAAAGAAGTTATTTCGCATGGTACGAAAAAGAGATGATCGAAAATATTTATTTCCAGAACCGAAATCGAACTTTAATGGGTGAGTTTCTAGGTGTATTTTGACCCGCTGAATCCAAAAATCCAACCTCTGATACACGAAAATACACCTGGAAAGAAGTTATTCCGCATGGTACGAAAAAGAGATGATCGAAAATATTTTTTTCCAGAACCGAAATCGAACTTAATTGGGTGAGTTTCTAGGTGTATTTCGACCCGCTGATTCCGAAAATCCAACCTTTGATGACCAAAAATATGATTGGAAAAAAGTTATTTCGCATGGTACGAAAAAGAGATGATCGAAAATATCTGTCTCCAGAATCGGAATCGAACTTTGATGGGTGGGTTTATATGTGTATTTTGACCCGCTGAATCCGAGAATTCAAGCTCTGATGACCAAAAATTTGCTTGGAAAAAAGTTATTTCGCATGGTACGAAAAAGAGATGATCGACAATATTTTTTTTCAGAATCAAAGTCGGACTTTGATGAGTGAGTTTCTAGGTGTATTTTGTCACGCTGAATCCGAAAATCCAAACTTTGATGAGCAAAAATATGCGTGGTAAAAAGTTATTTCGCATGGTACGAAAAAGAGATGATCGAAAATATCTGTCTCCAGAATCGGAATCGAACTTTATTGGGTGAGTTTACAGGTGTATTTTGACCCGCTGAATCCAAAACTCCAACCTCTGATGCACGAAAATACACCTGAAAAGAAGTTATTGCGCATGGTACGAAAAAGAGATGATCGAAAATACTTTTTTCCAGAACCGAAATCGAACTCTAATGGGTGAGTTTCTAGGTGTATTTTGACCCGCTGAATCCAAAAATCCAACCTTCGATACACGAAAATACACCTGGAAAGAAGTTATTTCGCATGGTACGAAAAAGAGATGATCGAAAATATTTATTTCCAGAACCGAAATCGAACTTTAATGGGTGAGTTTCCAGGTGTATTTTGACCCGCTGAATCCAAAAATCCAACCTTTGATACCCAAATACACCTGGAAAGAAGTTATTCCGCATGGTACGAAAAAGAGATGATCGAAAATATTTTTTTCCAGAACCGAAATCGAACTTAATTGGGTGAGTTTCTAGGTGTATTTCGACCCGCTGAATCCGAAAATCCAACCTTTGATGACCAAAAATATGATTGGAAAAAAGTTATTTTGCATGGTACGAAAAAGAGATGATCGAAAATATCTGTCTCCAGAATCGGAATCGAACTTTGATGGGTGGGTTTATATGTGTATTTTGACCCGCTGAATCCGAGAATTCAAGCTTTGATGACCAAAAATATGCTTGGAAAAAAGTTATTTCGCATGGTACGAAAAAGAGATGATCGACAATATTTTTTTTCAGAATCGAAGTCGGACTTTGATGAGTGAGTTTCTAGGTGTATTTTGACCCGCTGATTCCAAAATTCCAACCTTTGATACACGAAAATACACCTCGAAAGAAGTTATTGCGCATGGTACGAATAGGAGATGATCGAAAATATCTGTCTCCAGAATCGGAATCGAACTTCGATGGGTGAGTTTCTAGGTGTAATTCGACTCGCTGAATCCGAAAATCCAACCTTTGATGACCAAAAATATGCTTGGAAAGAAGTTATTTCGCATGGTACGAAAAAGAGATGATCGAAAATATTTTTTTTCAGAATCAAAATCGGACTTTGATGGGTGAGTTTCTAGGTGTAAATCGACTCGCTGAATCCGAAAATCCAACCTTAGATGACCAAAAATATGCTTGGAAAAAAGTTATTTCGCATGGTACGAAAAAGAGATGATCGGAAATATCTGTCTCCAGAATCGAAATCGAACTTTGATGGGTGGGTTTATATGTGTATTTTGACCCGCTGAATCCGAGAATTCGAGCTTTGATGACCAAAAATATGCTTGGAAAAAAGTTATTTCGCATGGTACGAAAAAGAGATGATCGACAATATTTTTTTTCAGAATCGAAGTCGGACTTTGATGGGTGAGTTTCTAGGTGTATTTTGTCACGCTGAATCCGAAAATCCAAACTTTGATGAGCAAAAATATGCGTGGAAAAAAGTTATTTCGCATGGTACGAAAAAGAGATGATCGAAAATATCTGTCTCCAGAATCGGAATCGAACTTTATTGGGTGAGTTTATAGGTGTATTTTGACCCGCTGAATCCAAAACTCCAACCTCTGATGCACGAAAATACACCTGAAAAGAAGTTATTGCGCATGGTACGAAAAAGAGATGATCGAAAATACTTTTTTCCAGAACCGAAATCGAACTCTAATGGGTGAGTTTCTAGGTGTATTTTGACCCGCTGAATCCAAAAATCCAACCTTTGATACACGAAAATACACCTGGAAAGAAGTTATTTCGCATGGTACGAAAAAGAGATGATCGAAATTATTTATTTCCAGAACCGAAATCGAACTTTAATGGGTGAGTTTCTAGGTGTATTTTGACCCGCTGAATCCAAAAATCCAACCTTTGATACACGAAAATACACCTGGAAAGAAGTTATACCGCATGGTACGAAAGAGAGATGATCGAAAATATTTTTTTCCAGAACCGAAATCGAACTTAATTGGGTGAGTTTCTAGGTGTATTTCGACCCGCTGAATCCGAAAATCCAACCTTTGATGACCAAAAATATGATTGGAAAAAAGTTATTTCGCATGGTACGAAAAAGAGATGATCGAAAATATCTGTCTCCAGAATCGGAATCGAACTTTGATGGGTGGGTTTATAGGTGTATTTTGACCCGTTGAATCCAAAAATCCAACCTTTGTTACACGAAAATACACCTGCAAAGAAGTTATTCCGCATGGTACGAAAAAGAGATGATCGAAAATATTTTTTTTCAGAATCAAAGTCGGACTTTGATGGGTGAGTTTCTAGGTGTATTTTGTCACGCTGAATCCGAAAATCCAAACTTTGATGAGCAAAAATATGCGTGGAAAAAAGTTATTTCGCATGATACGAAAAGGAGATGATCGAAAATATCTGTCTCCAGAATCGGAATCGAACTTCGATGGGTGAGTTTCTGGGTGTATTTCGACCCGCTGAATCCGGAAATCCAACCTTTGATGACCAAAAATATGCTTGCAAAATAGTCATTCCGCATGGTACGAAAAAGAGATGATCGAAAATATTTTTTTCAGAATCGGAATCGGACTTTAATGGGTGAGTTTTTAGGTGTATTCCGACCCGCTGAATCCAAGAATCCAACCTCTTATGACCAAAAATATGCTTGGAAAAAAGTTATTTCGCATTGTACGAAAAAGAGATGATCGAAAATATTTTTTTTCAGAATCAAAGTCGGACTTTGATGGGTGAGTTTCTAGGTGTATTTCGTCACGCTGAATCCGAAAATCCAAACTTTGATGAGCAAAAATATGCGTGGAAAAAAGTTATTTCGCATGGTACGAAAAGGAGATGATCGAAAATATCTGTCTCCAGAATCGGAATCGAACTTCGATGGGTTCGTTTCTAGGTGTAATTCGACTCGCTGAATCCGAAAATCTAACCTTTGATGACCAAAAATATGCTTGGAAAGAAGTTATTTCGCATGGTACGAAAAAGAGATGATCGAAAATATTTTTTTTCAGAATCAAAATCGGACTTTGATGGGTGAGTTTCTAGGTGTAATTCGACTCGCTGAATCCGAAAATCCAACCTTAGATGACCAAAAATATGCTTGGAAAAAAGTTATTTCGCATGGTACGAAAAAGAGATGATCGACAATATTTTTTTTCAGAATCAAAGTCGGACTTTGATGGGTGAGTTTCTAGGTGTATTTTGTCACGTTGAATCCGAAAATCCAAACTTTGATCAGCAAAAATATGCGTGGAAAAAAGTTATTTCGCATGGTACGAAAAAGAGATGATCGAAAATATCTGTCTCCAGAATCGGAATCGAACTTCAATGGGTGAGTTTCTAGGTGTATTTTGACCCGCTGAATCCAAAAATCCAACCTTCGATGGACGAAAATACACCTGGAAAGAAGTTATTTCGCATGGTACGAAAAAAAGACGATCGAAAATATTTTTTTCCAGAACCGAAATTGAACTTCATTGGGTGAGTTTCTAGGTGTATTTTGACCCGCTGAATCCAAAAATCCAACCTTTGATACACGAAAATACACCTGGAAAGAAGTTATTTCGCATGGTACGAAAAGGAGATGATCGAAAATATCTGTCTCCAGAATCGGAATCGAACTTCGATGGGTGAGTTTCTAGGTGTATTTCGACCCGCTGAATCCGGAAATCCAACCTTTGATGACCAAAAATATGCTTGCAAAAAAGTCATTTCGCATGGTACGAAAAAGAGATGATCGAAAATATTTTTTTTCAGAACCGAAATCGAACTTTAATGAGTGAGTTTCTAGGTGTATTTTGACCCGCTGATTCCAAAATTCCAACCTTTGATACACGAAAATACACCTCGAGAGAAGTTATTGCGCATGGTACGAAAAGGAGATGATCGAAAATATCTGTCTCCAGAATCGGAATCGAACTTCGATGGGTGAGTTTCTAGGTGTAATTCGACTCGCTGAATCCGAAAATCCAACCTTTGATGACCAAAAATATGCTTGGAAAGAAGTTATTTCGCATGGTACGAAAAAGAGATGATCGAAAATATTTTTTTTCAGAATCAAAATCGGACTTTGATGGGTGAGTTTCTAGGTGTAATTCGACTCGCTGAATCCGAAAATCCAACCTTAGATGACCAAAAATATGCTTGGAAAAAAGTTATTTCGCATGGTACGAAAAAGAGATGATCGAAAATATCTGTCTCCAGAATCGAAATCGAACTTTGATGGGTGGGTTTATATGTGTATTTTGACCCGCTGAATCCGAGAATTCGAGCTTTGATGACCAAAAATATGCTTGGAAAAAAGTTATTTCGCATGGTACGAAAAAGAGATGATCGACAATATTTTTTTTCAGAATCAAAGTCGGACTTTGATGGGTGAGTTTCTAGGTGTATTTTGTCACGCTGAATCCGAAAATCCAAACTTTGATGAGCAAAAATATGCGTGGAAAAAAGTTATTTCGCATGGTACGAAAAAGAGATGATCGAAAATATCTGTCTCCAGAATCGGAATCGAACTTTATTGGGTGAGTTTATAGGTGTATTTTGACCCGCTGAATCCAAAACTCCAACCTCTGATGCACGAAAATACACCTGAAAAGAAGTTATTGCGCATGGTACGAAAAAGAGATGATCGAAAATACTTTTTTCCAGAACCGAAATCGAACTCTAATGGGTGAGTTTCTAGGTGTATTTTGACCCGCTGAATCCAAAAATCCAACCTTTGATACACGAAAATACACCTGGAAAGAAGTTATTTCGCATGGTACGAAAAAGAGATGATCGGAAATATTTATTTCCAGAACCGAAATCGAACTTTAATGGGTGAGTTTCTAGGTGTATTTTGACCCGCTGAATCCAAAAATCCAACCTTTGATACACGAAAATACACCTGGAAAGAAGTTATTCCGCATGGTACGAAAAAGAGATGATCGAAAATATTTTTTTCCAGAACCGAAATCGAACTTAATTGGGTGAGTTTCTAGGTGTATTTCGACCCGCTGAATCCGAAAATCCAACCTTTGATGACCAAAAATATGATTGGAAAAAAGTTATTTCGCATGGTACGAAAAAGAGATGATCGAAAATATCTGTCTCCAGAATCGGAATCGAACTTTGATGGGTGGGTTTATATGTGTATTTTGACCCGCTGAATCCGAGAATTCAAGCTTTGATGACCAAAAATATGCTTGGAAAAAAGTTATTTCGCATGGTACGAAAAAGAGATGATCGACAATATTTTTTTTCAGAATCGAAGTCGGACTTTGATGGGTGAGTTTCTAGGTGTATTTTGTCACGCTGAATCCGAAAATCCAAACTTTGATGAGCAAAAATACACCTGGAAAAAAGTTATTGCGCATGGTACGAAAAAGAGATGATCGCAAATATTTTTTTCCAGAACCGAAATCGAACTTTAATGAGTGAGTTTCTAGGTGTATTTTGACCCGCTGATTCCAAAATTCCAACCTTTGATACACGAAAATACACCTCGAAAGAAGTTATTGCGCATGGTACGAAAAGGAGATGATCGAAAATATATGTCTCCAGAATCGGAATCGAACTTCGATGGGTGAGTTTCTAGGTGTAATTCGACTCGCTGAATCCGAGAATCCAACCTTTGATGACCAAAAATATGCTTGGAAAGAAGTTATTTCGCATGGTACGAAAAAGAGATGATCGAAAACATTTTTTTTCAGAATCAAAATCGGACTTTGATGGGTGAGTTTCTAGGTGTAATTCGACTCGCTGAATCCGAAAATCCAACCTTAGATGACCAAAAATATGCTTGGAAAAAAGTTATTTCGCATGGTACGAAAAAGAGATGATCGACAATATTTTTTTTCAGAATCAAAGTCGGACTTTGATGGGTGAGTTTCTAGGTGTATTTTGTCACGCTGAATCCGAAAATCCAAACTTTGATCAGCAAAAATATGCGTGGAAAAAAGTTATTTCGCATGGTACGAAAAAGAGATGATCGAAAATATCTGTCTCCAGAATCGGAATCGAACTTCAATGGGTGAGTTTATAGGTGTATTTTGACCCGCTGAATCCAAAAATCCAACCTTTGATGCACGAGAATACACCTGGTAAGAAGTTATTGCGGATGGTACGAAAAAGAGATGATCGAAAATACTTTTTTCCAGAACCGAAATCGAACTCTAATGGGTGAGTTTCTAGGTGTATTTTGACCCGCTGAATCCAAAAATCCAACCTTTGATACACGAAAATACACCTGGAAAGAAGTTATTTCGCATGGTACGAAAAAGAGATGATCGCAAATATTTATTTCCAGAACCGAAATCGAACTTTAATGGGTGAGTTTCTAGGTGTATTTTGACTCACTGAATCCAAAAATCCAACCTTTGATACACGAAAATATGCTTGGAAAGAAGTTATTTCGCATGGTACGAAAAAGAGATGATCGAAAATATTTTTGTCCAGACCCGAAATCGAACTTTAATGGGTGAGTTTCTAGGTGTATTTCGACCCGCTGAATCCGAAAATCCAACCTTTGATGACCAAAAATATGATTGGAAAAAAGTTATTTCGCATGGTACGAAAAAGAGATGATCGAAAATATCTGTCTCCAGAATCGGAATCGAACTTTGATGGGTGGGTTTATATGTGTATTTTGACCCGCTGAATCCGAGAATTCAAGCTTTGATGACCAAAAATATGCTTGGAAAAAAGTTATTTCGCATGGTACGAAAAAGAGATGATCGACAATATTTTTTTTCAGAATCGAAGTCGGACTTTGATGGGTGAGTTTCTAGGTGTATTTTAACACGCTGAATCCGAAAATCCAAACTTTGATGAGCAAAAATACACCTGGAAAAAAGTTATTGCGCATGGTACGAAAAAGAGATGATCGCAAATATTTTTTTCCAGAACCGAAATCGAACTTTAATGAGTGAGTTTCTAGGTGTATTTTGACCCGCTGATTCCAAAATTCCAACCTTTGATACACGAAAATACACCTCGAAAGAAGTTATTGCGCATGGTACGAAAAGGAGATGATCGAAAATATCTGTCTCCAGAATCGGAATCGAACTTCGATGGGTGAGTTTCTAGGTGTAATTCGACTCGCTGAATCCGAAAATCCAACCTTTGATGACCAAAAATATGCTTGGAAAGAAGTTATTTCGCATGGTACGAAAAAGAGATGATCGAAAATATTTTTTTTCAGAATCAAAATCGGACTTTGATGGGTGAGTTTCTAGGTGTAATTCGACTCGCTGAATCCGAAAATCCAACCTTAGATGACCAAAAATATGCTTGGAAAAAAGTTATTTCGCATGGTACGAAAAAGAGATGATCGAGAATATCTGTCTCCAGAATCGAAATCGAACTTTGATGGGTGGGTTTCTAGGTGTATTTTGACCCGCTGAATCCGAGAATTCGAGCTTTGATGACCAAAAATATGCTTGGAAAAAAGTTATTTCGCATGGTACGAAAAAGAGATGATCGACAATATTTTTTTTCAGAATCAAAGTCGGACTTTGATGGGTGAGTTTCTAGGTGTATTTTGTCACGCTGAATCCGAAAATCCAAACTTTGATGAGCAAAAATATGCGTGGAAAAAAGTTATTTCGCATGGTACGAAAAAGAGATGATCGAAAATATCTGTCTCCAGAATCGGAATCGAACTTTATTGGGTGAGTTTATAGGTGTATTTTGACCCGCTGAATCCAAAACTCCAACCTCTGATGCACGAAAATACACCTGAAAAGAAGTTATTGCGCATGGTACGAAAAAGAGATGATCGAAAATACTTTTTTCCAGAACCGAAATCGAACTCTAATGGGTGAGTTTCTAGGTGTATTTTGACCCGCTGAATCCAAAAATCCAACCTTTGATACACGAAAATACACCTGGAAAGAAGTTATTTCGCATGGTACGAAAAAGAGATGATCGAAAATATTTATTTCCAGAACCGAAATCGAACTTTAATGGGTGAGTTTCTAGGTGTATTTTGACCCGCTGAATCCAAAAATCCAACCTCTGATACACGAAAATACACCTGGAAAGAAGTTATTCCGCATGGTACGAAAAAGAGATGATCGAAAATATTTTTTTCCAGAACCGAAATCGAACTTAATTGGGTGAGTTTCTAGGTGTATTTCGACCCGCTGATTCCGAAAATCCAACCTTTGATGACCAAAAATATGATTGGAAAAAAGTTATTTCGCATGGTACGAAAAAGAGATGATCGAAAATATCTGTCTCCAGAATCGGAATCGAACTTTGATGGGTGGGTTTATATGTGTATTTTGACCCGCTGAATCCGAGAATTCAAGCTCTGATGACCAAAAATTTGCTTGGAAAAAAGTTATTTCGCATGGTACGAAAAAGAGATGATCGACAATATTTTTTTTCAGAATCAAAGTCGGACTTTGATGAGTGAGTTTCTAGGTGTATTTTGTCACGCTGAATCCGAAAATCCAAACTTTGATGAGCAAAAATATGCGTGGTAAAAAGTTATTTCGCATGGTACGAAAAAGAGATGATCGAAAATATCTGTCTCCAGAATCGGAATCGAACTTTATTGGGTGAGTTTACAGGTGTATTTTGACCCGCTGAATCCAAAACTCCAACCTCTGATGCACGAAAATACACCTGAAAAGAAGTTATTGCGCATGGTACGAAAAAGAGATGATCGAAAATACTTTTTTCCAGAACCGAAATCGAACTCTAATGGGTGAGTTTCTAGGTGTATTTTGACCCGCTGAATCCAAAAATCCAACCTTCGATACACGAAAATACACCTGGAAAGAAGTTATTTCGCATGGTACGAAAAAGAGATGATCGAAAATATTTATTTCCAGAACCGAAATCGAACTTTAATGGGTGAGTTTCCAGGTGTATTTTGACCCGCTGAATCCAAAAATCCAACCTTTGATACCCAAATACACCTGGAAAGAAGTTATTCCGCATGGTACGAAAAAGAGATGATCGAAAATATTTTTTTCCAGAACCGAAATCGAACTTAATTGGGTGAGTTTCTAGGTGTATTTCGACCCGCTGAATCCGAAAATCCAACCTTTGATGACCAAAAATATGATTGGAAAAAAGTTATTTTGCATGGTACGAAAAAGAGATGATCGAAAATATCTGTCTCCAGAATCGGAATCGAACTTTGATGGGTGGGTTTATATGTGTATTTTGACCCGCTGAATCCGAGAATTCAAGCTTTGATGACCAAAAATATGCTTGGAAAAAAGTTATTTCGCATGGTACGAAAAAGAGATGATCGACAATATTTTTTTTCAGAATCGAAGTCGGACTTTGATGAGTGAGTTTCTAGGTGTATTTTGACCCGCTGATTCCAAAATTCCAACCTTTGATACACGAAAATACACCTCGAAAGAAGTTATTGCGCATGGTACGAATAGGAGATGATCGAAAATATCTGTCTCCAGAATCGGAATCGAACTTCGATGGGTGAGTTTCTAGGTGTAATTCGACTCGCTGAATCCGAAAATCCAACCTTTGATGACCAAAAATATGCTTGGAAAGAAGTTATTTCGCATGGTACGAAAAAGAGATGATCGAAAATATTTTTTTTCAGAATCAAAATCGGACTTTGATGGGTGAGTTTCTAGGTGTAAATCGACTCGCTGAATCCGAAAATCCAACCTTAGATGACCAAAAATATGCTTGGAAAAAAGTTATTTCGCATGGTACGAAAAAGAGATGATCGGAAATATCTGTCTCCAGAATCGAAATCGAACTTTGATGGGTGGGTTTATATGTGTATTTTGACCCGCTGAATCCGAGAATTCGAGCTTTGATGACCAAAAATATGCTTGGAAAAAAGTTATTTCGCATGGTACGAAAAAGAGATGATCGACAATATTTTTTTTCAGAATCGAAGTCGGACTTTGATGGGTGAGTTTCTAGGTGTATTTTGTCACGCTGAATCCGAAAATCCAAACTTTGATGAGCAAAAATATGCGTGGAAAAAAGTTATTTCGCATGGTACGAAAAAGAGATGATCGAAAATATCTGTCTCCAGAATCGGAATCGAACTTTATTGGGTGAGTTTATAGGTGTATTTTGACCCGCTGAATCCAAAACTCCAACCTCTGATGCACGAAAATACACCTGAAAAGAAGTTATTGCGCATGGTACGAAAAAGAGATGATCGAAAATACTTTTTTCCAGAACCGAAATCGAACTCTAATGGGTGAGTTTCTAGGTGTATTTTGACCCGCTGAATCCAAAAATCCAACCTTTGATACACGAAAATACACCTGGAAAGAAGTTATTTCGCATGGTACGAAAAAGAGATGATCGAAATTATTTATTTCCAGAACCGAAATCGAACTTTAATGGGTGAGTTTCTAGGTGTATTTTGACCCGCTGAATCCAAAAATCCAACCTTTGATACACGAAAATACACCTGGAAAGAAGTTATACCGCATGGTACGAAAGAGAGATGATCGAAAATATTTTTTTCCAGAACCGAAATCGAACTTAATTGGGTGAGTTTCTAGGTGTATTTCGACCCGCTGAATCCGAAAATCCAACCTTTGATGACCAAAAATATGATTGGAAAAAAGTTATTTCGCATGGTACGAAAAAGAGATGATCGAAAATATCTGTCTCCAGAATCGGAATCGAACTTTGATGGGTGGGTTTATAGGTGTATTTTGACCCGTTGAATCCAAAAATCCAACCTTTGTTACACGAAAATACACCTGCAAAGAAGTTATTCCGCATGGTACGAAAAAGAGATGATCGAAAATATTTTTTTTCAGAATCAAAGTCGGACTTTGATGGGTGAGTTTCTAGGTGTATTTTGTCACGCTGAATCCGAAAATCCAAACTTTGATGAGCAAAAATATGCGTGGAAAAAAGTTATTTCGCATGATACGAAAAGGAGATGATCGAAAATATCTGTCTCCAGAATCGGAATCGAACTTCGATGGGTGAGTTTCTGGGTGTATTTCGACCCGCTGAATCCGGAAATCCAACCTTTGATGACCAAAAATATGCTTGCAAAATAGTCATTCCGCATGGTACGAAAAAGAGATGATCGAAAATATTTTTTTCAGAATCGGAATCGGACTTTAATGGGTGAGTTTTTAGGTGTATTCCGACCCGCTGAATCCAAGAATCCAACCTCTTATGACCAAAAATATGCTTGGAAAAAAGTTATTTCGCATTGTACGAAAAAGAGATGATCGAAAATATTTTTTTTCAGAATCAAAGTCGGACTTTGATGGGTGAGTTTCTAGGTGTATTTCGTCACGCTGAATCCGAAAATCCAAACTTTGATGAGCAAAAATATGCGTGGAAAAAAGTTATTTCGCATGGTACGAAAAGGAGATGATCGAAAATATCTGTCTCCAGAATCGGAATCGAACTTCGATGGGTTCGTTTCTAGGTGTAATTCGACTCGCTGAATCCGAAAATCTAACCTTTGATGACCAAAAATATGCTTGGAAAGAAGTTATTTCGCATGGTACGAAAAAGAGATGATCGAAAATATTTTTTTTCAGAATCAAAATCGGACTTTGATGGGTGAGTTTCTAGGTGTAATTCGACTCGCTGAATCCGAAAATCCAACCTTAGATGACCAAAAATATGCTTGGAAAAAAGTTATTTCGCATGGTACGAAAAAGAGATGATCGACAATATTTTTTTTCAGAATCAAAGTCGGACTTTGATGGGTGAGTTTCTAGGTGTATTTTGTCACGTTGAATCCGAAAATCCAAACTTTGATCAGCAAAAATATGCGTGGAAAAAAGTTATTTCGCATGGTACGAAAAAGAGATGATCGAAAATATCTGTCTCCAGAATCGGAATCGAACTTCAATGGGTGAGTTTCTAGGTGTATTTTGACCCGCTGAATCCAAAAATCCAACCTTCGATGGACGAAAATACACCTGGAAAGAAGTTATTTCGCATGGTACGAAAAAAAGACGATCGAAAATATTTTTTTCCAGAACCGAAATTGAACTTCATTGGGTGAGTTTCTAGGTGTATTTTGACCCGCTGAATCCAAAAATCCAACCTTTGATACACGAAAATACACCTGGAAAGAAGTTATTTCGCATGGTACGAAAAGGAGATGATCGAAAATATCTGTCTCCAGAATCGGAATCGAACTTCGATGGGTGAGTTTCTAGGTGTATTTCGACCCGCTGAATCCGGAAATCCAACCTTTGATGACCAAAAATATGCTTGCAAAAAAGTCATTTCGCATGGTACGAAAAAGAGATGATCGAAAATATTTTTTTTCAGAACCGAAATCGAACTTTAATGAGTGAGTTTCTAGGTGTATTTTGACCCGCTGATTCCAAAATTCCAACCTTTGATACACGAAAATACACCTCGAGAGAAGTTATTGCGCATGGTACGAAAAGGAGATGATCGAAAATATCTGTCTCCAGAATCGGAATCGAACTTCGATGGGTGAGTTTCTAGGTGTAATTCGACTCGCTGAATCCGAAAATCCAACCTTTGATGACCAAAAATATGCTTGGAAAGAAGTTATTTCGCATGGTACGAAAAAGAGATGATCGAAAATATTTTTTTTCAGAATCAAAATCGGACTTTGATGGGTGAGTTTCTAGGTGTAATTCGACTCGCTGAATCCGAAAATCCAACCTTAGATGACCAAAAATATGCTTGGAAAAAAGTTATTTCGCATGGTACGAAAAAGAGATGATCGAAAATATCTGTCTCCAGAATCGAAATCGAACTTTGATGGGTGGGTTTATATGTGTATTTTGACCCGCTGAATCCGAGAATTCGAGCTTTGATGACCAAAAATATGCTTGGAAAAAAGTTATTTCGCATGGTACGAAAAAGAGATGATCGACAATATTTTTTTTCAGAATCAAAGTCGGACTTTGATGGGTGAGTTTCTAGGTGTATTTTGTCACGCTGAATCCGAAAATCCAAACTTTGATGAGCAAAAATATGCGTGGAAAAAAGTTATTTCGCATGGTACGAAAAAGAGATGATCGAAAATATCTGTCTCCAGATTCGGAATCGAACTTTATTGGGTGAGTTTATAGGTGTATTTTGACCCGCTGAATCCAAAACTCCAACCTCTGATGCACGAAAATACACCTGAAAAGAAGTTATTGCGCATGGTACGAAAAAGAGATGATCGAAAATACTTTTTTCCAGAACCGAAATCGAACTCTAATGGGTGAGTTTCTAGGTGTATTTTGACCCGCTGAATCCAAAAATCCAACCTTTGATACACGAAAATACACCTGGAAAGAAGTTATTTCGCATGGTACGAAAAAGAGATGATCGGAAATATTTATTTCCAGAACCGAAATCGAACTTTAATGGGTGAGTTTCTAGGTGTATTTTGACCCGCTGAATCCAAAAATCCAACCTTTGATACACGAAAATACACCTGGAAAGAAGTTATTCCGCATGGTACGAAAAAGAGATGATCGAAAATATTTTTTTCCAGAACCGAAATCGAACTTAATTGGGTGAGTTTCTAGGTGTATTTCGACCCGCTGAATCCGAAAATCCAACCTTTGATGACCAAAAATATGATTGGAAAAAAGTTATTTCGCATGGTACGAAAAAGAGATGATCGAAAATATCTGTCTCCAGAATCGGAATCGAACTTTGATGGGTGGGTTTATATGTGTATTTTGACCCGCTGAATCCGAGAATTCAAGCTTTGATGACCAAAAATATGCTTGGAAAAAAGTTATTTCGCATGGTACGAAAAAGAGATGATCGACAATATTTTTTTTCAGAATCGAAGTCGGACTTTGATGGGTGAGTTTCTAGGTGTATTTTGTCACGCTGAATCCGAAAATCCAAACTTTGATGAGCAAAAATACACCTGGAAAAAAGTTATTGCGCATGGTACGAAAAAGAGATGATCGCAAATATTTTTTTCCAGAACCGAAATCGAACTTTAATGAGTGAGTTTCTAGGTGTATTTTGACCCGCTGATTCCAAAATTCCAACCTTTGATACACGAAAATACACCTCGAAAGAAGTTATTGCGCATGGTACGAAAAGGAGATGATCGAAAATATATGTCTCCAGAATCGGAATCGAACTTCGATGGGTGAGTTTCTAGGTGTAATTCGACTCGCTGAATCCGAGAATCCAACCTTTGATGACCAAAAATATGCTTGGAAAGAAGTTATTTCGCATGGTACGAAAAAGAGATGATCGAAAACATTTTTTTTCAGAATCAAAATCGGACTTTGATGGGTGAGTTTCTAGGTGTAATTCGACTCGCTGAATCCGAAAATCCAACCTTAGATGACCAAAAATATGCTTGGAAAAAAGTTATTTCGCATGGTACGAAAAAGAGATGATCGAAAATATCTGTCTCCAGAATCGAAATCGAACTTTGATGGGTGGGTTTATATGTGTATTTTGACCTGCTGAATCCGAGAATTCGAGCTTTGATGACCAAAAATATGCTTGGAAAAAAGTTATTTCGCATGGTACGAAAAAGAGATGATCGACAATATTTTTTTTCAGAATCAAAGTCGGACTTTGATGGGTGAGTTTCTAGGTGTATTTTGTCACGCTGAATCCGAAAATCCAAACTTTGATGAGCAAAAATATGCGTGGAAAAGAGTTATTTCGCATGGTACGAAAAAGAGATGATCGAAAATATCTGTCTCCAGAATCGGAATCGAACTTTATTGGGTGAGTTTATAGGTGTATTTTGACCCGCTGAATCCAAAACTCCAACCTCTGATGCACGAAAATACACCTGAAAAGAAGTTATTGCGCATGGTACGAAAAAGAGATGATCGAAAATACTTTTTTCCAGAACCGAAATCGAACTCTAATGGGTGAGTTTCTAGGTGTATTTTGACCCGCTGAATCCAAAAATCCAACCTTTGATACACGAAAATACACCTGGAAAGAAGTTATTTCGCATGGTACGAAAAAGAGATGATCGAAAATATTTATTTCCAGAACCGAAATCGAACTTTAATGGGTGAGTTTCTAGGTGTATTTTGACCCGCTGAATCCAAAAATCTAACCTTTGATACACGAAAATACACCTGGAAAGAAGTTATTCCGCATGGTACGAAAAAGAGATGATCGAAAATATTTTTTTCCAGAACCGAAATCGAACTTAATTGGGTGAGTTTCTAGGTGTATTTCGACCCGCTGAATCCGAAAATCCAACCTTTGATGACCAAAAATATGATTGGAAAAAAGTTATTTCGCATGGTACGAAAAAGAGATGATCGAAAATATCTGTCTCCAGAATCGGAATCGAACTTTATTGGGTGAGTTTATAGGTGTATTTTGACCCGCTGAATCCAAAACTCCAACCTCTGATGCACGAAAATACACCTGAAAAGAAGTTATTGCGCATGGTACGAAAAAGAGATGATCGAAAATATTTTTTTTCAGAATCTAAATCGGACTTTGATGGGTGAGTTTCTAGGTGTAATTCGACTCGCTGAATCCGAAAATCCAACCTTAGATGACCAAAAATATGCTTGGAAAAAAGTTATTTCGCATGGTACGAAAAAGAGATGATCGAAAATATCTGTCTCCAGAATCGAAATCGAACTTTGATGGGTGGGTTTATAGGTGTATTTTGACCCGTTGAATCCAAAAATCCAACCTTTGTTACACGAAAATACACCTGCAAAGAAGTTATTCCGCATGGTACGAAAAAGAGATGATCGAAAATATTTTTTTTCAGAATCAAAGTCGGACTTTGATGGGTGAGTTTCTAGGTGTATTTTGTCACGCTGAATCCGAAAATCCAAACTTTGATGAGCAAAAATATGCGTGGAAAAAAGTTATTTCGCATGATACGAAAAGGAGATGATCGAAAATATCTGTCTCCAGAATCGGAATCGAACTTCGATGGGTGAGTTTCTGGGTGTATTTCGACCCGCTGAATCCGGAAATCCAACCTTTGATGACCAAAAATATGCTTGCAAAATAGTCATTCCGCATGGTACGAAAAAGAGATGATCGAAAATATTTTTTTCAGAATCGAAATCGGACTTTAATGGGTGAGTTTTGAGGTGTATTCCGACCCGCTGAATCCAAGAATCCAACCTCTTATGACCAAAAATATGCTTGGAAAAAAGTTATTTCGCATTGTACGAAAAAGAGATGATCGAAAATATTTTTTTTCAGAATCAAAGTCGGACTTTGATGGGTGAGTTTCTAGGTGTATTTCGTCACGCTGAATCCGAAAATCCAAACTTTGATGAGCAAAAATATGCGTGGAAAAAAGTTATTTCGCATGGTACGAAAAGGAGATGATCGAAAATATCTGTCTCCAGAATCGGAATCGAACTTCGATGGGTTCGTTTCTAGGTGTAATTCGACTCGCTGAATCCGAAAATCTAACCTTTGATGACCAAAAATATGCTTGGAAAGAAGTTATTACGCATGGTACGAAAAAGAGATGATCGAAAATATTTTTTTTCAGAATCAAAATCGGACTTTGATGGGTGAGTTTCTAGGTGTAATTCGACTCGCTGAATCCGAAAATCCAACCTTAGATGACCAAAAATATGCTTGGAAAAAAGTTATTTCGCATGGTACGAAAAAGAGATGATCGACAATATTTTTTTTCAGAATCAAAGTCGGACTTTGATGGGTGAGTTTCTAGGTGTATTTTGTCACGTTGAATCCGAAAATCCAAACTTTGATCAGCAAAAATATGCGTGGAAAAAAGTTATTTCGCATGGTACGAAAAAGAGATGATCGAAAATATCTGTCTCCAGAATCGGAATCGAACTTCAATGGGTGAGTTTATAGGTGTATTTTGACCCGCTGAATCCAAAAATCCAACCTTTGATGCACGAAAATACACCTGGTAAGAAGTTATTGCGGATGGTACGAAAAAGAGATGATCGAAAATACTTTTTTCCAGAACCGAAATCGAACTGTAATGGGTGAGTTTCTAGGTGTATTTTGACCCGCTGAATCCAAAAATCCAACCTTTGATACACGAAAATACACCTGGAAAGAAGTTATTTCGCATGGTACGAAAAAGAGATGATCGCAAATATTTATTTCCAGAACCGAAATCGAACTTTAATGGGTGAGTTTCTAGGTGTATTTTGACCCGCTGAATCCAAAAATCCAACCTTCGATACACGAAAATACACCTGAAAAGAAGATATTCCGCATGGTACGAAAAAGAGATGATCGAAAATATTTTTTTCCAGAACCGAAATCGAACTTAATTGGGTGAGATTCTAGGTGTATTTCGACCCGCTGAATCCGAAAATCCAACCTTTGATGACCAAAAATATGATTGGAAAAAAGTTATTTCGCATGGTACGAAAAAGAAATGATCGGAAATATCTGTCTCCAGAATCAGAATCGAACTTTGATGGGTGGGTTTATAGGTGTATTTTGACCCGCTGAATCCGGAAATCCAACCTTTGATGACCAAAAATCTGCTTGCAAAAAAGTCATTCCGCATGGTACGAAAAAGAGATGATCGAAAATATTTTTTTCAGAATCGAAATCGGACTTTAATGGGTGAGTTTCTAGGTGTATTCCGACCCGCTGAATCCAAGAATCCAACCTCTTATGACCAAAAATATGCTTGGAAAAAAGTTATTTCGCATTGTACGAAAAAGAGATGATCGTAAATATTTTTTTTCAGAATCAAAGTCGGACTTTGATGGGTGAGTTTCTAGGTGTATTTTGTCACGCTGAATCCGAAAATCCAAACTTTGATGAGCAAAAATATGCGTGGAAAAAAATTATTTCGCATGGTAAGACAAGGAGATGATCGAAAATATCTGTCTCCAGAATCGAAATCGAACTTTAATGGGTGAGTTTCTAGGTGTATTTTGACCCGCTGAATCCAAAAATCCAACCTTCGATGGACGAAAATACACCTGGAAAGAAGTTATTTCGCATGGTACGAAAAAAAGACGATCGAAAATATTTTTTTCCAGAACCGAAATTGAACTTCATTGGGTGAGTTTCTAGGTGTATTTTGACCCGCTGAATCCACAAATCCAACCTTTGATACACGAAAATACACCTGGAAAGAAGTTATTTCGCATGGTACGAAAAGGAGATGATCGAAAATATCTGTCTCCAGAATCGGAATCGAACTTCGATGGGTGAGTTTCTAGGTGTATTTCGACCCGCTGAATCCGGAAATCCAACCTTTGATGACCAAAAATATGCTTGGAAAGAAGTTATTTCGCATGGTACGAAAAAGAGATGATCGAAAATATCTGTCTCCAGAATCGGAATCGAACTTTATTGGGTGAGTTTATAGGTGTATTTTGACCCGCTGAATCCAAAACTCCAACCTCTGATGCACGAAAATACACCTGAAAAGAAGTTATTGCGCATGGTACGAAAAAGAGATGATCGAAAATACTTTTTTCCAGAACCGAAATCGAACTCTAATGGGTGAGTTTCTAGGTGTATTTTGACCCGCTGAATCCAAAAATCCAACCTTTGATACACGAAAATACACCTGGAAAGAAGTTATTTCGCATGGTACGAAAAAGAGATGATCGGAAATATTTATTTCCAGAACCGAAATCGAACTTTAATGGGTGAGTTTCTAGGTGTATTTTGACCCGCTGAATCCAAAAATCCAACCTTTGATACACGAAAATACACCTGGAAAGAAGTTATTCCGCATGGTACGAAAAAGAGATGATCGAAAATATTTTTTTCCAGAACCGAAATCGAACTTAATTGGGTGAGTTTCTAGGTGTATTTCGACCCGCTGAATCCGAAAATCCAACCTTTGATGACCAAAAATATGATTGGAAAAAAGTTATTTCGCATGGTACGAAAAAGAGATGATCGAAAATATCTGTCTCCAGAATCGGAATCGAACTTTGATGGGTGGGTTTATATGTGTATTTTGACCCGCCGAATCCGAGAATTCAAGCTTTGATGACCAAAAATATGCTTGGAAAAAAGTTATTTCGCATGGTACGAAAAAGAGATGATCGACAATATTTTTTTTCAGAATCGAAGTCGGACTTTGATGGGTGAGTTTCTAGGTGTATTTTGTCACGCTGAATCCGAAAATCCAAACTTTGATGAGCAAAAATACACCTGGAAAAAAGTTATTGCGCATGGTACGAAAAAGAGATGATCGCAAATATTTTTTTCCAGAACCGAAATCGAACTTTAATGAGTGAGTTTCTAGGTGTATTTTGACCCGCTGATTCCAAAATTCCAACCTTTGATACACGAAAATACACCTCGAAAGAAGTTATTGCGCATGGTACGAAAAGGAGATGATCGAAAATATCTGTCTCCAGAATCGGAATCGAACTTCGATGGGTTCGTTTCTAGGTGTAATTCGACTCGCTGAATCCGAAAATCTAACCTTTGATGACCAAAATCATGCTTGGAAAGAAGTTATTTCGCATGGTACGAAAAAGAGATGATCGAAAATATTTTTTTTCAGAATCAAAATCGGACTTTGATGGGTGAGTTTCTAGGTGTAATTCGACTCGCTGAATCCGAAAATCCAACCTTAGATGACCAAAAATATGCTTGGAAAAAAGTTATTTCGCATGGTACGAAAAGGAGATGATCGAAAATATCTGTCTCCAGAATCGGAATCGAACTTCGATGGGTGAGTTTCTAGGTGTATTTCGACCCGCTGAATCCGGAAATCCAACCTTTGATGACCAAAAATATGCTTGCAAAAAAGTCATTTCGCATGGTACGAAAAAGAGATGATCGAAAATATTTTTTTTCAGAACCGAAATCGAACTTTAATGAGTGAGTTTCTAGGTGTATTTTGACCCGCTGATTCCAAAATTCCAACCTTTGATACACGAAAATACACCTCGAGAGAAGTTATTGCGCATGGTACGAAAAGGAGATGATCGAAAATATCTGTCTCCAGAATCGGAATCGAACTTCGATGGGTGAGTTTCTAGGTGTAATTCGACTCGCTGAATCCGAAAATCCAACCTTTGATGACCAAAAATATGCTTGGAAAGAAGTTATTTCGCATGGTACGAAAAAGAGATGATCGAAAATATTTTTTTTCAGAATCAAAATCGGACTTTGATGGGTGAGTTTCTAGGTGTAATTCGACTCGCTGAATCCGAAAATCCAACCTTAGATGACCAAAAATATGCTTGGAAAAAAGTTATTTCGCATGGTACGAAAAAGAGATGATCGAAAATATCTGTCTCCAGAATCGAAATCGAACTTTGATGGGTGGGTTTATATGTGTATTTTGACCCGCTGAATCCGAGAATTCGAGCTTTGATGACCAAAAATATGCTTGGAAAAAAGTTATTTCGCATGGTACGAAAAAGAGATGATCGACAATATTTTTTTTCAGAATCAAAGTCGGACTTTGATGGGTGAGTTTCTAGGTGTATTTTGTCACGCTGAATCCGAAAATCCAAACTTTGATGAGCAAAAATATGCGTGGAAAAAAGTTATTTCGCATGGTACGAAAAAGAGATGATCGAAAATATCTGTCTCCAGAATCGGAATCGAACTTTATTGGGTGAGTTTATAGGTGTATTTTGACCCGCTGAATCCAAAACTCCAACCTCTGATGCACGAAAATACACCTGAAAAGAAGTTATTGCGCATGGTACGAAAAAGAGATGATCGAAAATACTTTTTTCCAGAACCGAAATCGAACTCTAATGGGTGAGTTTCTAGGTGTATTTTGACCCGCTGAATCCAAAAATCCAACCTTTGATACACGAAAATACACCTGGAAAGAAGTTATTTCGCATGGTACGAAAAAGAGATGATCGGAAATATTTATTTCCAGAACCGAAATCGAACTTTAATGGGTGAGTTTCTAGGTGTATTTTGACCCGCTGAATCCAAAAATCCAACCTTTGATACACGAAAATACACCTGGAAAGAAGTTATTCCGCATGGTACGAAAAAGAGATGATCGAAAATATTTTTTTCCAGAACCGAAATCGAACTTAATTGGGTGAGTTTCTAGGTGTATTTCGACCCGCTGAATCCGAAAATCCAACCTTTGATGACCAAAAATATGATTGGAAAAAAGTTATTTCGCATGGTACGAAAAAGAGATGATCGAAAATATCTGTCTCCAGAATCGGAATCGAACTTTGATGGGTGGGTTTATATGTGTATTTTGACCCGCTGAATCCGAGAATTCAAGCTTTGATGACCAAAAATATGCTTGGAAAAAAGTTATTTCGCATGGTACGAAAAAGAGATGATCGACAATATTTTTTTTCAGAATCGAAGTCGGACTTTGATGGGTGAGTTTCTAGGTGTATTTTGTCACGCTGAATCCGAAAATCCAAACTTTGATGAGCAAAAATACACCTGGAAAAAAGTTATTGCGCATGGTACGAAAAAGAGATGATCGCAAATATTTTTTTCCAGAACCGGAATCGAACTTTAATGAGTGAGTTTCTAGGTGTATTTTGACCCGCTGATTCCAAAATTCCAACCTTTGATACACGAAAATACACCTCGAAAGAAGTTATTGCGCATGGTACGAAAAGGAGATGATCGAAAATATATGTCTCCAGAATCGGAATCGAACTTCGATGGGTGAGTTTCTAGGTGTAATTCGACTCGCTGAATCCGAGAATCCAACCTTTGATGACCAAAAATATGCTTGGAAAGAAGTTATTTCGCATGGTACGAAAAAGAGATGATCGAAAACATTTTTTTTCAGAATCAAAATCGGACTTTGATGGGTGAGTTTCTAGGTGTAATTCGACTCGCTGAATCCGAAAATCCAACCTTAGATGACCAAAAATATGCTTGGAAAAAAGTTATTTCGCATGGTACGAAAAAGAGATGATCGAAAATATCTGTCTCCAGAATCGAAATCGAACTTTGATGGGTGGGTTTATATGTGTATTTTGACCTGCTGAATCCGAGAATTCGAGCTTTGATGACCAAAAATATGCTTGGAAAAAAGTTATTTCGCATGGTACGAAAAAGAGATGATCGACAATATTTTTTTTCAGAATCAAAGTCGGACTTTGATGGGTGAGTTTCTAGGTGTATTTTGTCACGCTGAATCCGAAAATCCAAACTTTGATGAGCAAAAATATGCGTGGAAAAGATTTATTTCGCATGGTACGAAAAAGAGATGATCGAAAATATCTGTCTCCAGAATCGGAATCGAACTTTATTGGGTGAGTTTATAGGTGTATTTTGACCCGCTGAATCCAAAACTCCAACCTCTGATGCACGAAAATACACCTGAAAAGAAGTTATTGCGCATGGTACGAAAAAGAGATGATCGAAAATACTTTTTTCCAGAACCGAAATCGAACTCTAATGGGTGAGTTTCTAGGTGTATTTTGACCCGCTGAATCCAAAAATCCAACCTTTGATACACGAAAATACACCTGGAAAGAAGTTATTTCGCATGGTACGAAAAAGAGATGATCGAAAATATTTATTTCCAGAACCGAAATCGAACTTTAATGGGTGAGTTTCTAGGTGTATTTTGACCCGCTGAATCCAAAAATCCAACCTTTGATACACGAAAATACACCTGGAAAGAAGTTATTCCGCATGGTACGAAAAAGAGATGATCGAAAATATTTTTTTCCAGAACCGAAATCGAACTTAATTGGGTGAGTTTCTAGGTGTATTTCGACCCGCTGAATCCGAAAATCCAACCTTTGATGACCAAAAATATGATTGGAAAAAAGTTATTTCGCATGGTACGAAAAAGAGATGATCGAAAATATCTGTCTCCAGAATCGGAATC
The DNA here is from genome assembly GCA_963170745.1 of Phymatocera aterrima. Taxonomy (NCBI): domain Eukaryota; kingdom Metazoa; phylum Arthropoda; class Insecta; order Hymenoptera; family Tenthredinidae; genus Phymatocera; species Phymatocera aterrima. The sequence continues at coordinate 1,144,440 of CAUJGY010000082.1, forward strand.
GAACTTTGATGGGTGGGTTTATATGTGTATTTTGACCCGCTGAATCCGAGAATTCAAGCTTTGATGACCAAAAATATGCTTGGAAAAAAGTTATTTCGCATGGTACGAAAAAGAGATGATCGACAATATTTTTTGTCAGAATCGAAGTCGGACTTTGATGGGTGAGTTTCTAGGTGTATTTTGTCACGCTGAATCCGAAAATCCAAACTTTGATGAGCAAAAATACACCTGGAAAAAAGTTATTGCGCATGGTACGAAAAAGAGATGATCGCAAATATTTTTTTCCAGAACCGAAATCGAACTTTAATGAGTGAGTTTCTAGGTGTATTTTGACCCGCTGATTCCAAAATTCCAACCTATGATACACGAAAATACACCTCGAAAGAAGTTATTGCGCATGGTACGAAAAGGAGATGATCGAAAATATATGTCTCCAGAATCGGAATCGAACTTCGATGGGTGAGTTTCTAGGTGTAATTCGACTCGCTGAATCCGAGAATCCAACCTTTGATGACCAAAAATATGCTTGGAAAGAAGTTATTTCGCATGGTACGAAAAAGAGATGATCGAAAATATTTTTTTTCAGAATCAAAATCGGACTTTGATGGGTGAGTTTCTAGGTGTAATTCGACTCGCTGAATCCGAAAATCCAACCTTAGATGACCAAAAATATGCTTGGAAAAAAGTTATTTCGCATGGTACGAAAAAGAGATGATCGAAAATATCTGTCTCCAGAATCGAAATCGAACTTTGATGGGTGGGTTTATATGTGTATTTTGACCCGCTGAATCCGAGAATTCGAGCTTTGATGACCAAAAATATGCTTGGAAAAAAGTTATTTCGCATGGTACGAAAAAGAGATGATCGACAATATTTTTTTTCAGAATCAAAGTCGGACTTTGATGGGTGAGTTTCTAGGTGTATTTTGTCACGCTGAATCCGAAAATCCAAACTTTGATGAGCAAAAATATGCGTGGAAAAAAGTTATTTCGCATGGTACGAAAAAGAGATGATCGAAAATATCTGTCTCCAGAATCGGAATCGAACTTTATTGGGTGAGTTTATAGGTGTATTTTGACCCGCTGAATCCAAAAATCCAACCTTTGATACACGAAAATACACCTGGAAAGAAGTTATTTCGCATGGTACGAAAAAGAGATGATCGGAAATATTTATTTCCAGAACCGAAATCGAACTTTAATGGGTGAGTTTCTAGGTGTATTTTGACCCGCTGAATCCAAAAATCCAACCTTTGATACACGAAAATACACCTGGAAAGAAGTTATTCCGCATGGTACGAAAAAGAGATGATCGAAAATATTTTTTTCCAGAACCGAAATCGTACTTAATTGGGTGAGTTTCTAGGTGTATTTCGACCCGCTGAATCCGAAAATCCAACCTTTGATGACCAAAAATATGATTGGAAAAAAGTTATTTCGCATGGTACGAAAAAGAGATGATCGAAAATATCTGTCTCCAGAATCGGAATCGAACTTTGATGGGTGGGTTTATATGTGTATTTTGACCCGCTGAATCCGAGAATTCAAGCTTTGATGACCAAAAATATGCTTGGAAAAAAGTTATTTCGCATGGTACGAAAAAGAGATGATCGACAATATTTTTTTTCAGAATCGAAGTCGGACTTTGATGGGTGAGTTTCTAGGTGTATTTTGTCACGCTGAATCCGAAAATCCAAACTTTGATGAGCAAAAATATGCGTGGAAAAGAGTTATTTCGCATGGTACGAAAAAGAGATGATCGAAAATATCTGTCTCCAGAATCGGAATCGAACTTTATTGGGTGAGTTTATAGGTGTATTTTGACCCGCTGAATCCAAAACTCCAACCTCTGATGCACGAAAATACACCTGAAAAGAAGTTATTGCGCATGGTACGAAAAAGAGATGATCGAAAATACTTTTTTCCAGAACCGAAATCGAACTCTAATGGGTGAGTTTCTAGGTGTATTTTGACCCGCTGAATCCAAAAATCCAACCTTTGATACACGAAAATACACCTGGAAAGAAGTTATTTCGCATGGTACGAAAAAGAGATGATCGAAAATATTTATTTCCAGAACCGAAATCGAACTTTAATGGGTGAGTTTCTAGGTGTATTTTGACCCGCTGAATCCAAAAATCCAACCTTTGATACACGAAAATACACCTGGAAAGAAGTTATTCCGCATGGTACGAAAAAGAGATGATCGAAAATATTTTTTTCCAGAACCGAAATCGAACTTAATTGGGTGAGTTTCTAGGTGTATTTCGACCCGCTGAATCCGAAAATCCAACCTATGATGACCAAAAATATGATTGGAAAAAAGTTATTTCGCATGGTACGAAAAAGAGATGATCGAAAATATCTGTCTCCAGAATCGGAATCGAACTCTGATGGGTGGGTTTATAGGTGTATTTTGACCCGCTGAATCCAAAAATCCAACCTTTGTTACACGAAAATACACCTGCAAAGAAGTTATTCCGCATGGTACGAAAAAGAGATGATCGAAAATATCCGTCTCCAGAATCGAAATCGAACTTTGATGGGTGGGTTTATATGTGTATTTTGACCTGCTGAATCCGAGAATTCGAGCTTTGATGACCAAAAATATGCGTGGAAGAAAGTTATTTCGCATGATACGAAAAGGAGATGATCAAAAATATCTGTCTCCAGAATCGGAATCGAACTTCGATGGGTGAGTTTCTGGGTGTATGTCGACCCGCTGAATCCGGAAATCCAACCTTTGATGACCAAAAATATGCTTGCAAAATAGTCATTCCGCATGGTACGAAAAAGAGATGATCGAAAATATTTTTTTCAGAATCGAAATCGGACTTTAATGGGTGAGTTTTTAGGTGTATTCCGACCCGCTGAATCCAAGAATCCAACCTCTTATGACCAAAAATATGCTTGGAAAAAAGTTATTTCGCATTGTACGAAAAAGAGATGATCGAAAATATTTTTTTTCAGAATCAAAGTCGGACTTTGATGGGTGAGTTTCTAGGTGTATTTTGTCACGCTGAATCCGAAAATCCAAACTTTGATGAGCAAAAATATGCGTGGAAAAAAGTTATTTCGCATGGTACGAAAAGGAGATGATCGAAAATATCTGTCTCCAGAATCGGAATCGAACTTCGATGGGTGAGTTTCTAGGTGTATTTCGACCCGCTGAATCCGAAAATCCAACCTTTGATGTCCAAAAATATGCTTGGAAAAAAGTTATTTCGCATGGTACGAAAAAGAGATGATCGAAAATATTTATTTCCAGAACCGAAATCGAACTTTAATGGGTGAGTTTCTAGGTGTATTTTGACCCGCTGAATCCAAAAATCCAACCTTTGATACACGAAAATACACCTGGAAAGAAGTTATTCCGCATGGTACGAAAAAGAGATGATCGAAAATATTTTTTTCCAGAACCGAAATCGAACTTAATTGGGTGAGTTTCTAGGTGTATTTCGACCCGCTGAATCCGAAAATCCAACCTATGATGACCAAAAATATGATTGGAAAAAAGTTATTTCGCATGGTACGAAAAAGAGATGATCGAAAATATCTGTCTCCAGAATCGGAATCGAACTCTGATGGGTGGGTTTATAGGTGTATTTTGACCCGCTGAATCCAAAAATCCAACCTTTGTTACACGAAAATACACCTGCAAAGAAGTTATTCCGCATGGTACGAAAAAGAGATGATCGAAAATATCTGTCTCCAGAATCGAAATCGAACTTTGATGGGTGGGTTTATATGTGTATTTTGACCTGCTGAATCCGAGAATTCGAGCTTTGATGACCAAAAATATGCGTGGAAGAAAGTTATTTCGCATGATACGAAAAGGAGATGATCAAAAATATCTGTCTCCAGAATCGGAATCGAACTTCGATGGGTGAGTTTCTGGGTGTATTTCGACCCGCTGAATCCGGAAATCCAACCTTTGATGACCAAAAATATGCTTGCAAAATAGTCATTCCGCATGGTACGAAAAAGAGATGATCGAAAATATTTGTTTCAGAATCGAAATCGGACTTTAATGGGTGAGTTTTTAGGTGTATTCCGACCCGCTGAATCCAAGAATCCAACCTCTTATGACCAAAAATATGCTTGGAAAAAAGTTATTTCGCATTGTACGAAAAGGAGATGATCGAAAATATCTGTCTCCAGAATCGGAATCGAACTTCGATGGGTGAGTTTCTAGGTGTATTTCGACCCGCTGAATCCGAAAATCCAACCTTTGATGTCCAAAAATATGCTTGGAAAAAAGTTATTTCGCATGGTACGAAAAAGAGATGATCGAAAATATTTTTTTCCAGAACCGAAATCGAACTTTAATGGGTGAGTTTCTAGGTGTATTTTGACCCGCTGAATCCAAAAATCCAACCTATGATACACGAAAAGACACCTGGAAAGAAGTTATTGCGCATGGTACGAAAAAGAGATGATCGCAAATATTTTTTTCCAGAACCGAAATCGAACTTTAATGAGTGAGTTTCTAGGTGTATTTTGACCCGCTGAATCCAAAATCCCAACCTTTGATACACGAAAATACACCTCGAAAGAAGTTATTGCGCATGGTACGAAAAAGAGATGATCGTATATATTTTTTACCAGAACCGAAATCGAACTTTAATGGGTGAGTTTCTAGGTGTATTTTGACCCGTTGAATCCAAAAATCCAACCTTTGATGTCCAAAAATATGCTTGGAAAGAAGTTATTTCGCATGGTACGAAAAAGAGATGATCGAAAATATTTTTTACCAGAACCGAAATGGAACTTTAATGGGTGAGTTTCTAGGTGTATTTTGACCCGCTGAATCTACAAATCCAACCTTCGATTAACGAAAATACACCTGGGAAGAAGTTATTTCGCATGGTACGAAAAAAAGATGATCGAAAATATTTTTTTCCAGAACCGAAATTGAACTTTAATGGGTGTGTTTCTAGGTGTATTTTTAATCGCTGAATCCAAAAATCCAACCTTTGATACACGAAAATATGCTTGGAAAGAAGTTATTTCGCATGGTACGAAAAAGAGATGATCGAAAATATTTTTTTCCAGACCCGAAATCGAACTTTAATGGGTGAGTTTCTAGGTGTATTTCGACCCGCTGAATCCGAAAATCCAACCTTTGATGACCAAAAATATGATTGGAAAAAAGTTATTTCGCATCGTACGAAAAAGAGATGATCGAAAATATCTGTCTCCAGAATCGGAATCGAACTTTGATGGGTGGGTTTATATGTGTATTTTGACCCGCTGAATCCGAGAATTCAAGCTTTGATGACCAAAAATATGCTTGGAAAAAAGTTATTTCGCATGGTACGAAAAAGAGATGATCGACAATATTTTTTTTCAGAATCGAAGTCGGACTTTGATGGGTGAGTTTCTAGGTGTATTTTGTCACGCTGAATCCGAAAATCCAAACTTTGATGAGCAAAAATACACCTGGAAAAAAGTTATTGCGCATGGTACGAAAAAGAGATGATCGCAAATATTTTTTTCCAGAACCGAAATCGAACTTTAATGAGTGAGTTTCTAGGTGTATTTTGACCCGCTGATTCCAAAATTCCAACCTTTGATACACGAAAATACACCTCGAAAGAAGTTATTGCGCATGGTACGAAAAGGAGATGATCGAAAATATCTGTCTCCAGAATCGGAATCGAACTTCGATGGGTGAGTTTCTAGGTGTAATTTGACTCGCTGAATCCGAAAATCCAACCTTTGATGACCAAAAATATGCTTGGAAAGAAGTTATTTCGCATGGTACGAAAAAGAGATGATCGAAAATATTTTTTTTCAGAATCAAAATCGGACTTTGATGGGTGAGTTTCTAGGTGTAATTCGACTCGCTGAATCCGAAAATCCAACCTTAGATGACCAAAAATATGCTTGGAAAAAAGTTATTTCGCATGGTACGAAAAAGAGATGATCGAAAATATCTGTCTCCAGAATCGAAATCGAACTTTGATGGGTGGGTTTATATGTGTATTTTGACCCGCTGAATCCGAGAATTCGAGCTTTGATGACCAAAAATATGCTTGGAGAAAAGTTATTTCGCATGGTACGAAAAAGAGATGATCGACAATATTTTTTTTCAGAATCAAAGTCGGACTTTGACGGGTGAGTTTCTAGGTTTATTTTGTCACGCTGAATCCGAAAATCCAAACTTTGATGAGCAAAAATATGCGTGGAAAAAAGTATGGTACGAAAAAGAGATGATCGAAAATATCTGTCTCCAGAATCGGAATCGAACTTTATTGGGTGAGTTTATAGGTGTATTTTGACCCGCTGAATCCAAAACTCCAACCTCTGATGCACGAAAATACACCTGAAAAGAAGTTATTGCGCATGGTACGAAAAAGAGATGATCGAAAATACTTTTTTCCAGAACCGAAATCGAACTTTAATGGGTGAGTTCCAGGTGTATTTTGACCCGCTGAATCCAAAAATCCAACCTCTGATACACGAAAATACACCTGGAAAGAAGTTATTCCGCGTGGTACGAAAAAGAGATGATCGAAAATATTTTTTTCCAGAACCGAAATCGAACTTAATTGGGTGAGTTTCTAGGTGTATTTCGACCCGCTGAATCCGAAAATCCAACCTTTGATGACCAAAAATATGATTGGAAAAAAGTTATTTCGCATGGTACGAAAAAGAGATGATCGACAATATTTTTTTTCAGAATCAAAGTCGGACTTTGATGGGTGAGTTTCTAGGTGTATTTTGTCACGCTGAATCCGAAAATCCAAACTTTGATGAGCAAAAATATGCGTGGTAAAAAGTTATTTCGCATGGTACGAAAAAGAGATGATCGAAAATATCTGTCTCCAGAATCGGAATCGAACTTTATTGGGTGAGTTTATAGGTGTATTTTGACCCGCTGAATCCAAAACTCCAACCTCTGATGCACGAAAATACACCTGAAAAGAAGTTATTTTGCATGGTACGAAAAAGAGATGATCGAAAATATCTGTCTCCAGAATCGGAATCGAACTTTGATGGGTGGGTTTATATGTGTATTTTGACCCGCTGAATCCGAGAATTCAAGCTTTGATGACCAAAAATATGCTTGGAAAAAAGTTATTTCGCATGGTACGAAAAAGAGATGATCGACAATATTTTTTTTCAGAATCGAAGTCGGACTTTGATGGGTGAGTTTCTAGGTGTATTTTGTCACGCTGAATCCGAAAATCCAAACTTTGATGAGCAAAAATACACCTGGAAAAAAGTTATTGCGCATGGTACGAAAAAGAGATGATCGCAAATATTTTTTTCCAGAACCGAAATCGAACTTTAATGAGTGAGTTTCTAGGTGTATTTTGACCCGCTGATTCCAAAATTCCAACCTTTGATACACGAAAATACACCTCGAAAGAAGTTATTGCGCATGGTACGAAAAGGAGATGATCGAAAATATCTGTCTCCAGAATCGGAATCGAACTTCGATGGGTGAGTTTCTAGGTGTAATTCGACTCGCTGAATCCGAAAATCCAACCTTTGATGACCAAAAATATGCTTGGAAAGAAGTTATTTCGCATGGTACGAAAAAGAGATGATCGAAAATATTTTTTTTCAGAATCAAAATCGGACTTTGATGGGTGAGTTTCTAGGTGTAATTCGACTCGCTGAATCCGAAAATCCAACCTTAGATGACCAAAAATATGCTTGGAACAAAGTTATTTCGCATGGTACGAAAAAGAGATGATCGAAAATATCTGTCTCCAGAATCGAAATCGAACTTTGATGGGTGGGTTTATATGTGTATTTTGACCCGCTGAATCCGAGAATTCGAGCTTTGATGACCAAAAATATGCTTGGAGAAAAGTTATTTCGCATGGTACGAAAAAGAGATGATCGACAATATTTTTTTTCAGAATCAAAGTCGGACTTTGACGGGTGAGTTTCTAGGTTTATTTTGTCACGCTGAATCCGAAAATCCAAACTTTGATGAGCAAAAATATGCGTGGAAAAAAGTATGGTACGAAAAAGAGATGATCGAAAATATCTGTCTCCAGAATCGGAATCGAACTTTATTGGGTGAGTTTATAGGTGTATTTTGACCCGCTGAATCCAAAACTCCAACCTCTGATGCACGAAAATACACCTGAAAAGAAGTTATTGCGCATGGTACGAAAAAGAGATGATCGAAAATACTTTTTTCCAGAACCGAAATCGAACTTTAATGGGTGAGTTCCAGGTGTATTTTGACCCGCTGAATCCAAAAATCCAACCTCTGATACACGAAAATACACCTGGAAAGAAGTTATTCCGCGTGGTACGAAAAAGAGATGATCGAAAATATTTTTTTCCAGAACCGAAATCGAACTTAATTGGGTGAGTTTCTAGGTGTATTTCGACCCGCTGAATCCGAAAATCCAACCTTTGATGACCAAAAATATGATTGGAAAAAAGTTATTTCGCATGGTACGAAAAAGAGATGATCGACAATATTTTTTTTCAGAATCAAAGTCGGACTTTGATGGGTGAGTTTCTAGGTGTATTTTGTCACGCTGAATCCGAAAATCCAAACTTTGATGAGCAAAAATATGCGTGGTAAAAAGTTATTTCGCATGGTACGAAAAAGAGATGATCGAAAATATCTGTCTCCAGAATCGGAATCGAACTTTATTGGGTGAGTTTATAGGTGTATTTTGACCCGCTGAATCCAAAACTCCAACCTCTGATGCACGAAAATACACCTGAAAAGAAGTTATTTTGCATGGTACGAAAAAGAGATGATCGAAAATATCTGTCTCCAGAATCGGAATCGAACTTTGATGGGTGGGTTTATATGTGTATTTTGACCCGCTGAATCCGAGAATTCAAGCTTTGATGACCAAAAATATGCTTGGAAAAAAGTTATTTCGCATGGTACGAAAAAGAGATGATCGACAATATTTTTTTTCAGAATCGAAGTCGGACTTTGATGGGTGAGTTTCTAGGTGTATTTTGTCACGCTGAATCCGAAAATCCAAACTTTGATGAGCAAAAATACACCTGGAAAAAAGTTATTGCGCATGGTACGAAAAAGAGATGATCGCAAATATTTTTTTCCAGAACCGAAATCGAACTTTAATGAGTGAGTTTCTAGGTGTATTTTGACCCGCTGATTCCAAAATTCCAACCTTTGATACACGAAAATACACCTCGAAAGAAGTTATTGCGCATGGTACGAAAAGGAGATGATCGAAAATATCTGTCTCCAGAATCGGAATCGAACTTCGATGGGTGAGTTTCTAGGTGTAATTCGACTCGCTGAATCCGAAAATCCAACCTTTGATGACCAAAAATATGCTTGGAAAGAAGTTATTTCGCATGGTACGAAAAAGAGATGATCGAAAATATTTTTTTTCAGAATCAAAATCGGACTTTGATGGGTGAGTTTGTAGGTGTAATTCGACTCGCTGAATCCGAAAATCCAACCTTAGATGACCAAAAATATGCTTGGAAAAAAGTTATTTCGCATGGTACGAAAAAGAGATGATCGAAAATATCTGTCTCCAGAATCGAAATCGAACTTTGATGGGTGGGTTTATATGTGTATTTTGACCCGCTGAATCCGAGAATTCGAGCTTTGATGACCAAAAATATGCTCGGAAAAAAGTTATTTCGCATGGTACGAAAAAGAGATGATCGACAATATTTTTTTTCAGAATCGAAGTCGGACTTTGATGGGTGAGTTTCTAGGTGTATTTTGTCACGCTGAATCCGAAAATCCAAACTTTGATGAGCAAAAATATGCGTGGAAAAAAGTTATTTCGCATGGTACGAAAAAGAGATGATCGAAAATATCTGTCTCCAGAATCGGAATCGAACTTTATTGGGTGAGTTTATAGGTGTATTTTGAACCGCTGAATCCAAAACTCCAACCTCTGATGCACGAAAATACACCTGAAAAGAAGTTATTGCGCATGGTACGAAAAAGAGATGATCGAAAATACTTTTTTCCAGAACCGAAATCGAACTCTAATGGGTGAGTTTCTAGGTGTATTTTGACCCGCTGAATCCAAAAATCCAACCTTTGATACACGAAAATACACCTGGAAAGAAGTTATTTCGCATGGTACGAAAAAGAGATGATCGAAAATATTTATTTCCAGAACCGAAATCGAACTTTAATGGGTGAGTTTCTAGGTGTATTTTGACCCGCTGAATCCAAAAATCCAACCTTTGATACACGAAAATACACCTGGAAAGAAGTTATTCCGCATGGTACGAAAAAGAGATGATCGAAACTATTTTTTTCCAGAACCGGAATCGAACTTAATTGGGTGAGTTTCTAGGTGTATTTCGACCCGCTGAATCCGAAAATCCAACCTTTGATGACCAAAAATATGATTGGAAAAAAGTTATTTCGCATGGTACGAAAAAGAGATGATCGAAAATATCTGTCTCCAGAATCGGAATCGAACTCTGATGGGTGGGTTTATAGGTGTATTTTGACCCGCTGAATCCAAAAATCCAACCTTTGTTACAGGAAAATACACCTGCAAAGAAGTTATTCCGCATGGTACGAAAAAGAGATGATCGAAAATATTTTTTTTCAGAATCAAAGTCGGACTTTGATGGGTGAGTTTCTAGGTGTATTTTGTCACGCTGAATCCGGAAATCCAAACTTTGATGAGCAAAAATATGCGTGGAAGAAAGTTATTTCGCATGATACGAAAAGGAGATGATCGAAAATATCTGTCTCCAGAATCGGAATCGAACTTCGATGGGTGAGTTTCTGGGTGTATTTCGACCCGCTGAATCCGGAAATCCAACCTTTGATGACCAAAAATATGCTTGCAAAATAGTCATTCCGCATGGTACGAAAAAGAGATGATCGAAAATATTTTTTTCAGAATCGAAATCGGACTTTAATGGGTGAGTTTTTAGGTGTATTCCGACCCGCTGAATCCAAGAATCCAACCTCTTATGACCAAAAATATGCTTGGAAAAAAGTTATTTCGCATTGTACGAAAAAGAGATGATCGAAAATATTTTCTTTCAGAATCAAAGTCGGACTTTGATGGGTGAGTTTCTAGGTGTATTTTGTCACGCTGAATCCGAAAATCCAAACTTTGATGAGCAAAAATATGCGTGGAAAAAAGTTATTTCGCATGGTACGAAAAGGAGATGATCGAAAATATCTGTCTCCAGAATCGGAATCGAACTTCGATGGGTGAGTTTCTAGGTGTATTTTGACCCGCTGAATCCGAAAATCCAACCTTTGATGACCAAAAATATGCTTGGAAAAAAGTTATTTCGCATTGTACGAAAAAGAGATGATCGAAAATATTTTTTTCCAGAACCGAAATCGAACTTTAATGGGTGAGTTTCTAGGTGTATTTTGACCCGCTGAATCCAAAAATCCAACCTATGATACACGAAAAGACACCTGGAAAGAAGTTATTGCGCATGGTACGAAAAAGAGATGATCGCAAATATTTTTTTCCAGAACCGAAATCGAACTTTAATGAGTGAGTTTCTAGGTGTATTTTGACCCGCTGAATCCAAAATCCCAACCTTTGATACACGAAAATACACCTCGAAAGAAGTTATTGCGCATGGTACGAAAAAGAGATGATCGAAAATACTTTTTTCCAGAACCGAAATCGAACTTTAATGGGTGAGTTCCAGGTGTATTTTGACCCGCTGAATCCAAAAATCCAACCTCTGATACACGAAAATACACCTGGAAAGAAGTTATTCCGCGTGGTACGAAAAAGAGATGATCGAAAATATTTTTTTCCAGAACCGAAATCGAACTTAATTGGGTGAGTTTCTAGGTGTATTTCGACCCGCTGAATCCGAAAATCCAACCTTTGATGACCAAAAATATGAATGGAAAAAAGTTATTTCGCATGGTACGAAAAAGAGATGATCGACAATATTTTTTTTCAGAATCAAAGTCGGACTTTGATGGGTGAGTTTCTAGGTGTATTTTGTCACGCTGAATCCGAAAATCCAAACTTTGATGAGCAAAAATATGCGTGGTAAAAAGTTATTTCGCATGGTACGAAAAAGAGATGATCGAAAATATCTGTCTCCAGAATCGGAATCGAACTTTATTGGGTGAGTTTATAGGTGTATTTTGACCCGCTGAATCCAAAACTCCAACCTCTGATGCACGAAAATACACCTGAAAAGAAGTTATTTTGCATGGTACGAAAAAGAGATGATCGAAAATATCTGTCTCCAGAATCGGAATCGAACTTTGATGGGTGGGTTTATATGTGTATTTTGACCCGCTGAATCCGAGAATTCAAGCTTTGATGACCAAAAATATGCTTGGAAAAAAGTTATTTCGCATGGTACGAAAAAGAGATGATCGACAATATTTTTCTTCAGAATCGAAGTCGGACTTTGATGGGTGAGTTTCTAGGTGTATTTTGTCACGCTGAATCCGAAAATCCAAACTTTGATGAGCAAAAATACACCTGGAAAAAAGTTATTGCGCATGGTACGAAAAAGAGATGATCGCAAATATTTTTTTCCAGAACCGAAATCGAACTTTAATGAGTGAGTTTCTAGGTGTATTTTGACCCGCTGATTCCAAAATTCCAACCATTGATACACGAAAATACACCTCGAAAGAAGTTATTGCGCATGGTACGAAAAGGAGATGATCGAAAATATCTGTCTCCAGAATCGGAATCGAACTTCGATGGGTGAGTTTCTAGGTGTAATTCGACTCGCTGAATCCGAAAATCCAACCTTTGATGACCAAAAATATGCTTGGAAAGAAGTTATTTCGCATGGTACGAAAAAGAGATGATCGAAAATATTTTTTTTCAGAATCAAAATCGGACTTTGATGGGTGAGTTTGTAGGTGTAATTCGACTCGCTGAATCCGAAAATCCAACCTTAGATGACCAAAAATATGCTTGGAAAAAAGTTATTTCGCATGGTACGAAAAAGAGATGATCGAAAATATCTGTCTCCAGAATCGAAATCGAACTTTGATGGGTGGGTTTATATGTGTATTTTGACCCGCTGAATCCGAGAATTCGAGCTTTGATGACCAAAAATATGCTTGGAAAAAAGTTATTTCGCATGGTACGAAAAAGAGATGATCGACAATATTTTTTTTCAGAATCAAAGTCGGACTTTGATGGGTGAGTTTCTAGGTGTATTTTGTCACGCTGAATCCGAAAATCCAAACTTTGATGAGCAAAAATATGCGTGGAAAAAAGTTATTTCGCATGGTACGAAAAAGAGATGATCGAAAATATCTGTCTCCAGAATCGGAATCGAACTTTATTGGGTGAGTTTATAGGTGTATTTTGAACCGCTGAATCCAAAACTCCAACCTCTGATGCACGAAAATACACCTGAAAAGAAGTTATTGCGCATGGTACGAAAAAGAGATGATCGAAAATACTTTTTTCCAGAACCGAAATCGAACTCTAATGGGTGAGTTTCTAGGTGTATTTTGACCCGCTGAATCCAAAAATCCAACCTTTGATACACGAAAATACACCTGGAAAGAAGTTATTGCGCATGGTACGAAAAAGAGATGATCGAAAATACTTTTTTCCAGAACCGAAATCGAACTCTAATGGGTGAGTTTCTAGGTGTATTTTGACCCGCTGAATCCAAAAATCCAACCTTTGATACACGAAAATACACCTGGAAAGAAGTTATTCCGCATGGTACGAAAAAGAGATGATCGAAACTATTTTTTTCCAGAACCGGAATCGAACTTAATTGGGTGAGTTTCTAGGTGTATTTCGACCCGCTGAATCCGAAAATCCAACCTTTGATGACCAAAAATATGATTGGAAAAAAGTTATTTCGCATGGTACGAAAAAGAGATGATCGAAAATATCTGTCTCCAGAATCGGAATCGAACTCTGATGGGTGGGTTTATAGGTGTATTTTGACCCGCTGAATCCAAAAATCCAACCTTTGTTACAGGAAAATACACCTGCAAAGAAGTTATTCCGCATGGTACGAAAAAGAGATGATCGAAAATATTTTTTTTCAGAATCAAAGTCGGACTTTGATGGGTGAGTTTCTAGGTGTATTTTGTCACGCTGAATCCGGAAATCCAAACTTTGATGAGCAAAAATATGCGTGGAAGAAAGTTATTTCGCATGATACGAAAAGGAGATGATCGAAAATATCTGTCTCCAGAATCGGAATCGAACTTCGATGGGTGAGTTTCTGGGTGTATTTCGACCCGCTGAATCCGGAAATCCAACCTTTGATGACCAAAAATATGCTTGCAAAATAGTCATTCCGCATGGTACGAAAAAGAGATGATCGAAAATATTTTTTTCAGAATCGAAATCGGACTTTAATGGGTGAGTTTTTAGGTGTATTCCGACCCGCTGAATCCAAGAATCCAACCTCTTATGACCAAAAATATGCTTGGAAAAAAGTTATTTCGCATTGTACGAAAAAGAGATGATCGAAAATATTTTCTTTCAGAATCAAAGTCGGACTTTGATGGGTGAGTTTCTAGGTGTATTTTGTCACGCTGAATCCGAAAATCCAAACTTTGATGAGCAAAAATATGCGTGGAAAAAAGTTATTTCGCATGGTACGAAAAGGAGATGATCGAAAATATCTGTCTCCAGAATCGGAATCGAACTTCGATGGGTGAGTTTCTAGGTGTATTTCGACCCGCTGAATCCGAAAATCCAACCTTTGATGACCAAAAATATGCTTGGAAAAAAGTTATTTCGCATTGTACGAAAAAGAGATGATCGAAAATATTTTTTTCCAGAACCGAAATCGAACTTTAATGGGTGAGTTTCTAGGTGTATTTTGACCCGCTGAATCCAAAAATCCAACCTATGATACACGAAAAGACACCTGGAAAGAAGTTATTGCGCATGGTACGAAAAAGAGATGATCGCAAATATTTTTTTCCAGAACCGAAATCGAACTTTAATGAGTGAGTTTCTAGGTGTATTTTGACCCGCTGAATCCAAAATCCCAACCTTTGATACACGAAAATACACCTCGAAAGAAGTTATTGCGCATGGTACGAAAAAGAGATGATCGTATATATTTTTTACCAGAACCGAAATCGAACTTTAATCGGTGAGTTTCTAGGTGTATTTTGACCCGTTGAATCCAAAAATCCAACCTTTGATGTCCAAAAATATGCTTGGAAAGAAGTTATTTCGCATGGTACGAAAAAGAGATGATCGAAAATATTTTTTACCAGAACCGAAATGGAACTTTAATGGGTGAGTTTCTAGGTGTATTTTGACCCGCTGAATCTACAAATCCAACCTTCGATTAACGAAAATACACCTGGAAAGAAGTTATTTCGCATGGTACGAAAAAAAGATGATCGAAAATATTTTTTTCCAGAACCGAAATTGAACTTTAATGGGTGTGTTTCTAGGTGTATTTTTAATCGCTGAATCCAAAAATCCAACCTTTGATACACGAAAATATGCTTGGAAAGAAGTTATTCCGCATGGTACGAAAAAGAGATGATCGAAAATATTTTTTTCCAGACCCGAAATCGAACTTTAATGGGTGAGTTTCTAGGTGTATTTCGACCCGCTGAATCCGGAAATCCAACCTTTGATGACCAAAAATATGATTGGAAAAAAGTTATTTCGCATGGTACGAAAAAGAGATGATCGAAAATATCTGTCTCCAGAATCGGAATCGAACTTTGATGGGTGGGTTTATATGTGTATTTTGACCCGCTGAATCCGAGAATTCAAGCTTTGATGACCAAAAATATGCTTGGAAAAAAGTTATTTCGCATGGTACGAAAAAGAGATGATCGACAATATTTTTTTTCAGAATCGAAGTCGGACTTTGATGGGTGAGTTTCTAGGTGTATTTTGTCACGCTGAATCCGAAAATCCAAACTTTGATGAGCAAAAATACACCTGGAAAAAAGTTATTGCGCATGGTACGAAAAAGAGATGATCGAAAATATCTGTCTCCAGAATCGGAATCGAACTTTATTGGGTGAGTTTATAGGTGTATTTTGACCCGCTGAATCCAAAACTCCAACCTCTGATGCACGAAAATACACCTGAAAAGAAGTTATTTTGCATGGTACGAAAAAGAGATGATCGAAAATATCTGTCTCCAGAATCGGAATCGAACTTTGATGGGTGGGTTTATATGTGTATTTTGACCCGCTGAATCCGAGAATTCAAGCTTTGATGACCAAAAATATGCTTGGAAAAAAGTTATTTCGCATGGTACGAAAAAGAGATGATCGACAATATTTTTTTTCAGAATCGAAGTCGGACTTTGATGGGTGAGTTTCTAGGTGTATTTTGTCACGCTGAATCCGAAAATCCAAACTTTGATGAGCAAAAATACACCTGGAAAAAAGTTATTGCGCATGGTACGAAAAAGAGATGATCGCAAATATTTTTTTCCAGAACCGAAATCGAACTTTAATGAGTGAGTTTCTAGGTGTATTTTGACCCGCTGATTCCAAAATTCCAACCTTTGATACACGAAAATACACCTCGAAAGAAGTTATTGCGCATGGTACGAAAAGGAGATGATCGAAAATATCTGTCTCCAGAATCGGAATCGAACTTCGATGGGTGAGTTTCTAGGTGTAATTCGACTCGCTGAATCCGAAAATCCAACCTTTGATGACCAAAAATATGCTTGGAAAGAAGTTATTTCGCATGGTACGAAAAAGAGATGATCGAAAATATTTTTTTTCAGAATCAAAATCGGACTTTGATGGGTGAGTTTGTAGGTGTAATTCGACTCGCTGAATCCGAAAATCCAACCTTAGATGACCAAAAATATGCTTGGAAAAAAGTTATTTCGCATGGTACGAAAAAGAGATGATCGAAAATATCTGTCTCCAGAATCGAAATCGAACTTTGATGGGTGGGTTTATATGTGTAATTTGACCCGCTGAATCCGAGAATTCGAGCTTTGATGACCAAAAATATGCTTGGAAAAAAGTTATTTCGCATGGTACGAAAAAGAGATGATCGACAATATTTTTTTTCAGAATCAAAGTCGGACTTTGATGGGTGAGTTTCTAGGTGTATTTTGTCACGCTGAATCCGAAAATCCAAACTTTGATGAGCAAAAATATGCGTGGAAAAAAGTTATTTCGCATGGTACGAAAAAGAGATGATCGAAAATATCTGTCTCCAGAATCGGAATCGAACTTTATTGGGTGAGTTTATAGGTGTATTTTGACCCGCTGAATCCAAAACTCCAACCTCTGATGCACGAAAATACACCTGAAAAGAAGTTATTGCGCATGGTACGAAAAAGAGATGATCGAAAATACTTTTTTCCAGAACCGAAATCGAACTCTAATGGGTGAGTTTCTAGGTGTATTTTGACCCGCTGAATCCAAAAATCCAACCTTTGATACACGAAAATACACCTGGAAAGAAGTTATTTCGCATGGTACGAAAAAGAGATGATCGAAAATATTTATTTCCAGAACCGAAATCGAACTTTAATGGGTGAGTTTCTAGGTGTATTTTGACCCGCTGAATCCAAAAATCCAACCTTTGATACACGAAAATACACCTGGAAAGAAGTTATTCCGCATGGTACGAAAAAGAGATGATCGAAACTATTTTTTTCCAGAACCGGAATCGAACTTAATTGGGTGAGTTTCTAGGTGTATTTTGACCCGCTGAATCCAAAATCCCAACCTTTGATACACGAAAATACACCTCGAAAGAAGTTATTGCGCATGGTACGAAAAAGAGATGATCGTATATATTTTTTACCAGAACCGAAATCGAACTTTAATCGGTGAGTTTCTAGGTGTATTTTGACCCGTTGAATCCAAAAATCCAACCTTTGATGTCCAAAAATATGCTTGGAAAGAAGTTATTTCGCATGGTACGAAAAAGAGATGATCGAAAATATTTTTTACCAGAACCGAAATGGAACTTTAATGGGTGAGTTTCTAGGTGTATTTTGACCCGCTGAATCTACAAATCCAACCTTCGATTAACGAAAATACACCTGGAAAGAAGTTATTTCGCATGGTACGAAAAAAAGATGATCGAAAATATTTTTTTCCAGAACCGAAATTGAACTTTAATGGGTGTGTTTCTAGGTGTATTTTTAATCGCTGAATCCAAAAATCCAACCTTTGATACACGAAAATATGCTTGGAAAGAAGTTATTCCGCATGGTACGAAAAAGAGATGATCGAAAATATTTTTTTCCAGACCCGAAATCGAACTTTAATGGGTGAGTTTCTAGGTGTATTTCGACCCGCTGAATCCGGAAATCCAACCTTTGATGACCAAAAATATGATTGGAAAAAAGTTATTTCGCATGGTACGAAAAAGAGATGATCGAAAATATCTGTCTCCAGAATCGGAATCGAACTTTGATGGGTGGGTTTATATGTGTATTTTGACCCGCTGAATCCGAGAATTCAAGCTTTGATGACCAAAAATATGCTTGGAAAAGAGTTATTTCGCATGGTACGAAAAAGAGATGATCGACAATATTTTTTTTCAGAATCGAAGTCGGACTTTGATGGGTGAGTTTCTAGGTGTATTTTGTCACGCTGAATCCGAAAATCCAAACTTTGATGAGCAAAAATACACCTGGAAAAAAGTTATTGCGCATGGTACGAAAAAGAGATGATCGAAAATATCTGTCTCCAGAATCGGAATCGAACTTTATTGGGTGAGTTTATAGGTGTATTTTGACCCGCTGAATCCAAAACTCCAACCTCTGATGCACGAAAATACACCTGAAAAGAAGTTATTTTGCATGGTACGAAAAAGAGATGATCGAAAATATCTGTCTCCAGAATCGGAATCGAACTTTGATGGGTGGGTTTATATGTGTATTTTGACCCGCTGAATCCGAGAATTCAAGCTTTGATGACCAAAAATATGCTTGGAAAAAAGTTATTTCGCATGGTACGAAAAAGAGATGATCGACAATATTTTTTTTCAGAATCGAAGTCGGACTTTGATGGGTGAGTTTCTAGGTGTATTTTGTCACGCTGAATCCGAAAATCCAAACTTTGATGAGCAAAAATACACCTGGAAAAAAGTTATTGCGCATGGTACGAAAAAGAGATGATCGCAAATATTTTTTTCCAGAACCGAAATCGAACTTTAATGAGTGAGTTTCTAGGTGTATTTTGACCCGCTGATTCCAAAATTCCAACCTTTGATACACGAAAATACACCTCGAAAGAAGTTATTGCGCATGGTACGAAAAGGAGATGATCGAAAATATCTGTCTCCAGAATCGGAATCGAACTTCGATGGGTGAGTTTCTAGGTGTAATTCGACTCGCTGAATCCGAAAATCCAACCTTTGATGACCAAAAATATGCTTGGAAAGAAGTTATTTCGCATGGTACGAAAAAGAGATGATCGAAAATATTTTTTTTCAGAATCAAAATCGGACTTTGATGGGTGAGTTTGTAGGTGTAATTCGACTCGCTGAATCCGAAAATCCAACCTTAGATGACCAAAAATATGCTTGGAAAAAAGTTATTTCGCATGGTACGAAAAAGAGATGATCGAAAATATCTGTCTCCAGAATCGAAATCGAACTTTGATGGGTGGGTTTATATGTGTATTTTGACCCGCTGAATCCGAGAATTCGAGCTTTGATGACCAAAAATATGCTTGGAAAAAAGTTATTTCGCATGGTACGAAAAAGAGATGATCGACAATATTTTTTTTCAGAATCAAAGTCGGACTTTGATGGGTGAGTTTCTAGGTGTATTTTGTCACGCTGAATCCGAAAATCCAAACTTTGATGAGCAAAAATATGCGTGGAAAAAAGTTATTTCGCATGGTACGAAAAAGAGATGATCGAAAATATCTGTCTCCAGAATCGGAATCGAACTTTATTGGGTGAGTTTATAGGTGTATTTTGACCCGCTGAATCCAAAACTCCAACCTCTGATGCACGAAAATACACCTGAAAAGAAGTTATTGCGCATGGTACGAAAAAGAGATGATCGAAAATACTTTTTTCCAGAACCGAAATCGAACTCTAATGGGTGAGTTTCTAGGTGTATTTTGACCCGCTGAATCCAAAAATCCAACCTTTGATACACGAAAATACACCTGGAAAGAAGTTATTTCGCATGGTACGAAAAAGAGATGATCGAAAATATTTATTTCCAGAACCGAAATCGAACTTTAATGGGTGAGTTTCTAGGTGTATTTTGACCCGCTGAATCCAAAAATCCAACCTTTGATACACGAAAATACACCTGGAAAGAAGTTATTCCGCATGGTACGAAAAAGAGATGATCGAAACTATTTTTTTCCAGAACCGGAATCGAACTTAATTGGGTGAGTTTCTAGGTGTATTTCGACCCGCTGAATCCGAAAATCCAACCTTTGATGACCAAAAATATGATTGGAAAAAAGTTATTTCGCATGGTACGAAAAAGAGATGATCGAAAATATCTGTCTCCAGAATCGGAATCGAACTCTGATGGGTGGGCTTATAGGTGTATTTTGACCCGCTGAATCCAAAAATCCAACCTTTGTTACACGAAAATACACCTGCAAAGAAGTTATTCCGCATGGTACGAAAAAGAGATGATCGAAAATATTTTTTTTCAGAATCAAAGTCGGACTTTGATGGGTGAGTTTCTAGGTGTATTTTGTCACGCTGAATCCGGAAATCCAAACTTTGATGAGCAAAAATATGCGTGGAAGAAAGTTATTTCGCATGATACGAAAAGGAGATGATCGAAAATATCTGTCTCCAGAATCGGAATCGAACTTCGATGGGTGAGTTTCTGGGTGTATTTCGACCCGCTGAATCCGGAAATCCAACCTTTGATGACCAAAAATATGCTTGCAAAATAGTCATTCCGCATGGTACGAAAAAGAGATGATCGAAAATATTTTTTTCAGAATCGAAATCGGACTTTAATGGGTGAGTTTTTAGGTGTATTCCGACCCGCTGAATCCAAGAATCCAACCTCTTATGACCAAAAATATGCTTGGAAAAAAGTTATTTCGCATTGTACGAAAAAGAGATGATCGAAAATATTTTTTTTCAGAATCAAAGTCGGACTTTGATGGGTGAGTTTCTAGGTGTATTTTGTCACGCTGAATCCGAAAATCCAAACTTTGATGAGCAAAAATATGCGTGGAAAAAAGTTATTTCGCATGGTACGAAAAGGAGATGATCGAAAATATCTGTCTCCACAATCGGAATCGAACTTCGATGGGTGAGTTTCTAGGTGTATTTCGACCCGCTGAATCCGAAAATCCAACCTTTGATGACCAAAAATATGCTTGGAAAAAAGTTATTTCGCATTGTACGAAAAAGAGATGATCGAAAATATTTTTTTCCAGAACCGAAATCGAACTTTAATGGGTGAGTTTCTAGGTGTATTTTGACCCGCTGAATCCAAAAATCCAACCTATGATACACGAAAAGACACCTGGAAAGAAGTTATTGCGCATGGTACGAAAAAGAGATGATCGCAAATATTTTTTTCCAGAACCGAAATCGAACTTTAATGAGTGAGTTTCTAGGTGTATTTTGACCCGCTGAATCCAAAATCCCAACCTTTGATACACGAAAATACACCTCGAAAGAAGTTATTGCGCATGGTACGAAAAAGAGATGATCGTATATATTTTTTACCAGAACCGAAATCGAACTTTAATCGGTGAGTTTCTAGGTGTATTTTGACCCGTTGAATCCAAAAATCCAACCTTTGATGTCCAAAAATATGCTTGGAAAGAAGTTATTTCGCATGGTACGAAAAAGAGATGATCGAAAATATTTTTTACCAGAACCGAAATGGAACTTTAATGGGTGAGTTTCTAGGTGTATTTTGACCCGCTGAATCTACAAATCCAACCTTCGATTAACGAAAATACACCTGGAAAGAAGTTATTTCGCATGGTACGAAAAAAAGATGATCGAAAATATTTTTTTCCAGAACCGAAATTGAACTTTAATGGGTGTGTTTCTAGGTGTATTTTTAATCGCTGAATCCAAAAATCCAACCTTTGATACACGAAAATATGCTTGGAAAGA
Organism: Phymatocera aterrima; assembly: GCA_963170745.1. Classification (NCBI taxonomy): domain Eukaryota; kingdom Metazoa; phylum Arthropoda; class Insecta; order Hymenoptera; family Tenthredinidae; genus Phymatocera; species Phymatocera aterrima. The sequence goes on from CAUJGY010000082.1 coordinate 1,166,407, forward strand.
AGTTATTTCGCATGGTACGAAAAAGAGATGATCGAAAATATTTTTTTCCAGACCCGAAATCGAACTTTAATGGGCGAGTTTCTAGGTGTATTTCGACCCGCTGAATCCGAAAATCCAACCTTTGATGACCAAAAATATGATTGGAAAAAAGTTATTTCGCATGGTACGAAAAAGAGATGATCGAAAATATCTGTCTCCAGAATCGGAATCGAACTTTGATGGGTGGGTTTATATGTGTATTTTGACCCGCTGAATCCGAGAATTCAAGCTTTGATGACCAAAAATATGCTTGGAAAAAAGTTATTTCGCATGGTACGAAAAAGAGATGATCGACAATATTTTTTTTCAGAATCGAAGTCGGACTTTGATGGGTGAGTTTCTAGGTGTATTTTGTCACGCTGAATCCGAAAATCCAAACTTTGATGAGCAAAAATACACCTGGAAAAAAGTTATTGCGCATGGTACGAAAAAGAGATGATCGCAAATATTTTTTTCCAGAACCGAAATCGAACTTTAATGACTGAGTTTCTAGGTGTATTTTGACCCGCTGATTCCAAAATTCCAACCTTTGATACACGAAAATACACCTCGAAAGAAGTTATTGCGCATGGTACGAAAAGGAGATGATCGAAAATATCTGTCTCCAGAATCGGAATCGAACTTCGATGGGTGAGTTTCTAGGTGTAATTCGACTCGCTGAATCCGAAAATCCAACCTTTGATGACCAAAAATATGCTTGGAAAGAAGTTATTTCGCATGGTACGAAAAAGAGATGATCGAAAATATTTTTTTTCAGAATCAAAATCGGACTTTGATGGGTGAGTTTCTAGGTGTAATTCGACTCGCTGAATCCGAAAATCCAACCTTAGATGACCAAAAATATGCTTGGAAAAAAGTTATTTCGCATGGTACGAAAAAGAGATGATCGAAAATATCTGTCTCCAGAATCGAAATCGAACTTTGATGGGTGGGTTTATATGTGTATTTTGACCCGCTGAATCCGAGAATTCGAGCTTTGATGACCAAAAATATGCTTGGAAAAAAGTTATTTCGCATGGTACGAAAAAGAGATGATCGACAATATTTTTTTTCAGAATCAAAGTCGGACTTTGATGGGTGAGTTTCTAGGTGTATTTTGTCACGCTGAATCCGAAAATCCAAACTTTGATGAGCAAAAATATGCGTGGAAAAAAGTTATTTCGCATGGTACGAAAAAGAGATGATCGAAAATATCTGTCTCCAGAATCGGAATCGAACTTTATTGGGTGAGTTTATAGGTGTATTTTGACCCGCTGAATCCAAAACTCCAACCTCTGATGCACGAAAATACACCTGAAAAGAAGTTATTGCGCATGGTACGAAAAAGAGATGATCGAAAATACTTTTTTCCAGAACCGAAATCGAACTCTAATGGGTGAGTTTCTAGGTGTATTTTGACCCGCTGAATCCAAAAATCCAACCTTTGATACACGAAAATACACCTGGAAAGAAGTTATTTCGCATGGTACGAAAAAGAGATGATCGAAAATATTTATTTCCAGAACCGAAATCGAACTTTAATGGGTGAGTTTCTAGGTGTATTTTGACCCGCTGAATCCAAAAATCCAACCTCTGATACACGAAAATACACCTGGAAAGAAGTTATTCCGCATGGTACGAAAAAGAGATGATCGAAAATATTTTTTTCCAGAACCGAAATCGAACTTAATTGGGTGAGTTTCTAGGTGTATTTCGACCCGCTGAATCCGAAAATCCAACCTTTGATGACCAAAAATATGATTGGAAAAAAGTTATTTCGCATGGTACGAAAAAGAGATGATCGACAATATTTTTTTTCAGAATCAAAGTCGGACTTTGATGGGTGAGTTCCTAGGTGTATTTTGTCACGCTGAATCCGAAAATCCAAACTTTGATGAGCAAAAATATGCGTGGTAAAAAGTTATTTCGCATGGTACGAAAAAGAGATGATCGAAAATATCTGTCTCCAGAATCGGAATCGAACTTTATTGGGTGAGTTTATAGGTGTATTTTGACCCGCTGAATCCAAAACTCCAACCTCTGATGCACGAAAATACACCTGAAAAGAAGTTATTTTGCATGGTACGAAAAGGAGATGATCGAAAATATCTGTCTCCAGAATCGGAATCGAACTTCGATGGGTGAGTTTCTAGGTGTAATTCGACTCGCTGAATCCGAAAATCCAACCTTTGATGACCAAAAATATGCTTGGAAAGAAGTTATTTCGCATGGTACGAAAAAGAGATGATCGAAAATATTTTTTTTCAGAATCAAAATCGGACTTTGATGGGTGAGTTTCTAGGTGTAATTCGACTCGCTGAATCCGAAAATCCAACCTTAGATGACCAAAAATATGCTTGGAAAAAAGTTATTTCGCATGGTACGAAAAAGAGATGATCGAAAATATCTGTCTCCAGAATCGAAATCGAACTTTGATGGGTGGGTTTATATGTGTATTTTGACCCGCTGAATCCGAGAATTCGAGCTTTGATGACCAAAAATATGCTTGGAAAAAAGTTATTTCGCACGGTACGAAAAAGAGATGATCGACAATATTTTTTTTCAGAATCAAAGTCGGACTTTGATGGGTGAGTTTCTAGGTGTATTTTGTCACGCTGAATCCGAAAATCCAAACTTTGATGACCAAAAATATGATTGGAAAAAAGTTATTTCGCATGGTACGAAAAAGAGACGATCGAAAATATCTGTCTCCAGAATCGGAATCGAACTCTGATGGGTGGGTTTATAGGTGTATTTTGACCCGCTGAATCCAAAAATCCAACCTTTGTTACACGAAAATACACCTGCAACGAAGTTATTCCGCATGGTACGAAAAAGAGATGATCGAAAATATTTTTTTTCAGAATCAAAGTCGGACTTTGATGGGTGAGTTTCTAGGTGTATTTTGTCACGCTGAATCCGGAAATCCAAACTTTGATGAGCAAAAATATGCGTGGAAGAAAGTTATTTCGCATGATACGAAAAGGAGATGATCGAAAATATCTGTCTCCAGAATCGGAATCGAACTTCGATGGGTGAGTTTCTGGGTGTATTTCGACCCGCTGAATCCGGAAATCCAACCTTTGATGACCAAAAATATGCTTGCAAAATAGTCATTCCGCATGGTACGAAAAAGAGATGATCGAAAATATTTTTTTCAGAATCGAAATCGGACTTTAATGGGTGAGTTTTTAGGTGTATTCCGACCCGCTGAATCCAAGAATCCAACCTCTTATGACCAAAAATATGCTTGGAAAAAAGTTATTTCGCATTGTACGAAAAAGAGATGATCGAAAATATTTTTTTTCAGAATCAAAGTCGGACTTTGATGGGTGAGTTTCTAGGTGTATTTTGTCACGCTGAATCCGAAAATCCAAACTTTGATGAGCAAAAATATGCGTGGAAAAAAGTTATTTCGCATGGTACGAAAAGGAGATGATCGAAAATATCTGTCTCCACAATCGGAATCAAACTTCGATGGGTGAGTTTCTAGGTGTATTTCGACCCGCTGAATCCGAAAATCCAACCTTTGATGACCAAAAATATGCTTGGAAAAAAGTTATTTCGCATTGTACGAAAAAGAGATGATCGAAAATATTTTTTTCCAGAACCGAAATCGAACTTTAATGGGTGAGTTTCTAGGTGTATTTTGACCCGCTGAATCCGAATATCCAACCTATGATACACGAAAAGACACCTGGAAAGAAGTTATTGCGCATGGTACGAAAAAGAGATGATCGCAAATATTTTTTTCCAGAACCGAAATCGAACTTTAATGAGTGAGTTTCTAGGTGTATTTTGACCCGCTGAATCCAAAATCCCAACCTTTGATACACGAAAATACACCTCGAAAGAAGTTATTGCGCATGGTACGAAAAAGAGATGATCGTATATATTTTTTACCAGAACCGAAATCGAACTTTAATTGGTGAGTTTCTAGGTGTATTTTGACCCGTTGAATCCAAAAATCCAACCTTTGATGTCCAAAAATATGCTTGGAAAGAAGTTATTTCGCATGGTACGAAAAAGAGATGATCGAAAATATTTTTTACCAGAACCGAAATGGAACTTTAATGGGTGAGTTTCTAGGTGTATTTTGACCCGCTGAATCTACAAATCCAACCTTCGATTAACGAAAATACACCTGGAAAGAAGTTATTTCGCATGGTACGAAAAAAAGATGATCGAAAATATTTTTTTCCAGAACCGAAATTGAACTTTAATGGGTGTGTTTCTAGGTGTATTTTTAATCGCTGAATCCAAAAATCCAACCTTTGATACACGAAAATATGCTTGGAAAGAAGTTATTTCGCATGGTACGAAAAAGAGATGATCGAAAATATTTTTTTCCAGACCCGAAATCGAACTTTAATGGGTGAGTTTCTAGGTGTATTTCGACCCGCTGAATCCGAAAATCCAACCTTTGATGACCAAAAATATGATTGGAAAAAAGTTATTTCGCATGGTACGAAAAAGAGATGATCGAAAATATCTGTCTCCAGAATCGGAATCGAACTTTGATGGGTGGGTTTATATGTGTATTTTGACCCGCTGAATCCGAGAATTCAAGCTTTGATGACCAAAAATATGCTTGGAAAAAAGTTATTTCGCATGGTACGAAAAAGAGATGATCGACAATATTTTTTTTCAGAATCGAAGTCGGACTTTGATGGGTGAGTTTCTAGGTGTATTTTGTCACGCTGAATCCGAAAATCCAAACTTTGATGAGCAAAAATACACCTGGAAAAAAGTTATTGCGCATGGTACGAAAAAGAGATGATCGCAAATATTTTTTTCCAGAACCGAAATCGAACTTTAATGACTGAGTTTCTAGGTGTATTTTGACCCGCTGATTCCAAAATTCCAACCTTTGATACACGAAAATACACCTCGAAAGAAGTTATTGCGCATGGTACGAAAAGGAGATGATCGAAAATATCTGTCTCCAGAATCGGAATCGAACTTCGATGGGTGAGTTTCTAGGTGTAATTCGACTCGCTGAATCCGAAAATCCAACCTTTGATGACCAAAAATATGTTCGGAAAGAAGTTATTTCGCATGGTACGAAAAAGAGATGATCGAAAATATTTTTTTTCAGAATCAAAATCGGACTTTGATGGGTGAGTTTCTAGGTGTAATTCGACTCGCTGAATCCGAAAATCCAACCTTAGATGACCAAAAATATGCTTGGAAAAAAGTTATTTCGCATGGTACGAAAAAGAGATGATCGAAAATATCTGTCTCCAGAATCGAAATCGAACTTTGATGGGTGGGTTTATATGTGTATTTTGACCCGCTGAATCCGAAAATTCGAGCTTTGATGACCAAAAATATGCTTGGAAAAAAGTTATTTCGCACGGTACGAAAAAGAGATGATCGACAATATTTTTTTTCAGAATCAAAGTCGGACTTTGATGGGTGAGTTTCTAGGTGTATTTTGTCACGCTGAATCCGAAAATCCAAACTTTGATGACCAAAAATATGATTGGAAAAAAGTTATTTCGCATGGTACGAAAAAGAGACGATCGAAAATATCTGTCTCCAGAATCGGAATCGAACTCTGATGGGTGGGTTTATAGGTGTATTTTGACCCGCTGAATCCAAAAATCCAACCTTTGTTACACGAAAATACACCTGCAACGAAGTTATTCCGCATGGTACGAAAAAGAGATGATCGAAAATATTTTTTTTCAGAATCAAAGTCGGACTTTGATGGGTGAGTTTCTAGGTGTATTTTGTCACGCTGAATCCGGAAATCCAAACTTTGATGAGCAAAAATATGCGTGGAAGAAAGTTATTTCGCATGATACGAAAAGGAGATGATCGAAAATATCTGTCTCCAGAATCGGAATCGAACTTCGATGGGTGAGTTTCTGGGTGTATTTCGACCCGCTGAATCCGGAAATCCAACCTTTGATGACCAAAAATATGCTTGCAAAATAGTCATTCCGCATGGTACGAAAAAGAGATGATCGAAAATATTTTTTTCAGAATCGAAATCGGACTTTAATGGGTGAGTTTTTAGGTGTATTCCGACCCGCTGAATCCAAGAATCCAACCTCTTATGACCAAAAATATGCTTGGAAAAAAGTTATTTCGCATTGTACGAAAAAGAGATGATCGAAAATATTTTTTTTCAGAATCAAAGTCGGACTTTGATGGGTGAGTTTCTAGGTGTATTTTGTCACGCTGAATCCGAAAATCCAAACTTTGATGAGCAAAAATATGCGTGGAAAAAAGTTATTTCGCATGGTACGAAAAGGAGATGATCGAAAATATCTGTCTCCACAATCGGAATCAAACTTCGATGGGTGAGTTTCTAGGTGTATTTCGACCCGCTGAATCCGAAAATCCAACCTTTGATGACCAAAAATATGCTTGGAAAAAAGTTATTTCGCATTGTACGAAAAAGAGATGATCGAAAATATTTTTTTCCAGAACCGAAATCGAACTTTAATGGGTGAGTTTCTAGGTGTATTTTGACCCGCTGAATCCGAATATCCAACCTATGATACACGAAAAGACACCTGGAAAGAAGTTATTGCGCATGGTACGAAAAAGAGATGATCGCAAATATTTTTTTCCAGAATCGGAATCGAACTTTATTGGGTGAGTTTATAGGTGTATTTTGACCCGCTGAATCCAAAACTCCAACCTCTGATGCACGAAAATACACCTGAAAAGAAGTTATTGCGCATGGTACGAAAAAGAGATGATCGAAAATACTTTTTTCCAGAACCGAAATCGAACTCTAATGGGTGAGTTTCTAGGTGTATTTTGACCCGCTGAATCCAAAAATCCAACCTTTGATACACGAAAATACACCTGGAAAGAAGTTATTTCGCATGGTACGAAAAAGAGATGATCGAAAATATTTATTTCCAGAACCGAAATCGAACTTTAATGGGTGAGTTTCTAGGTGTATTTTGACCCGCTGAATCCAAAAATCCAACCTCTGATACACGAAAATACACCTGGAAAGAAGTTATTCCGCATGGTACGAAAAAGAGATGATCGAAAATATTTTTTTCCAGAACCGAAATCGAACTTAATTGGGTGAGTTTCTAGGTGTATTTCGACCCGCTGAATCCGAAAATCCAACCTTTGATGACCAAAAATATGATTGGAAAAAAGTTATTTCGCATGGTACGAAAAAGAGATGATCGACAATATTTTTTTTCAGAATCAAAGTCGGACTTTGATGGGTGAGTTTCTAGGTGTATTTTGTCACGCTGAATCCGAAAATCCAAACTTTGATGAGCAAAAATATGCGTGGTAAAAAGTTATTTCCCATGGTACGAAAAAGAGATGATCGAAAATATCTGTCTCCAGAATCGGAATCGAACTTTATTGGGTGAGTTTATAGGTGTATTTTGACCCGCTGAATCCAAAACTCCAACCTCTGATGCACGAAAATACACCTGAAAAGAAGTTATTTTGCATGGTACGAAAAGGAGATGATCGAAAATATCTGTCTCCAGAATCGGAATCGAACTTCGATGGGTGAGTTTCTAGGTGTAATTCGACTCGCTGAATCCGAAAATCCAACCTTTGATGACCAAAAATATGCTTGGAAAGAAGTTATTTCGCATGGTACGAAAAAGAGATGATCGAAAATATTTTTTTTCAGAATCAAAATCGGACTTTGATGGGTGAGTTTCTAGGTGTAATTCGACTCGCTGAATCCGAAAATCCAACCTTAGATGACCAAAAATATGCTTGGAAAAAAGTTATTTCGCATGGTACGAAAAAGAGATGATCGAAAATATCTGTCTCCAGAATCGAAATCGAACTTTGATGGGTGGGTTTATATGTGTATTTTGACCCGCTGAATCCGAGAATTCGAGCTTTGATGACCAAAAATATGCTTGGAAAAAAGTTATTTCGCACGGTACGAAAAAGAGATGATCGACAATATTTTTTTTCAGAATCAAAGTCGGACTTTGATGGGTGAGTTTCTAGGTGTATTTTGTCACGCTGAATCCGAAAATCCAAACTTTGATGACCAAAAATATGATTGGAAAAAAGTTATTTCGCATGGTACGAAAAAGAGACGATCGAAAATATCTGTCTCCAGAATCGGAATCGAACTCTGATGGGTGGGTTTATAGGTGTATTTTGACCCGCTGAATCCAAAAATCCAACCTTTGTTACACGAAAATACACCTGCAACGAAGTTATTCCGCATGGTACGAAAAAGAGATGATCGAAAATATTTTTTTTCAGAATCAAAGTCGGACTTTGATGGGTGAGTTTCTAGGTGTATTTTGTCACGCTGAATCCGGAAATCCAAACTTTGATGAGCAAAAATATGCGTGGAAGAAAGTTATTTCGCATGATACGAAAAGGAGATGATCGAAAATATCTGTCTCCAGAATCGGAATCGAACTTCGATGGGTGAGTTTCTGGGTGTATTTCGACCCGCTGAATCCGAAAATCCAACCTTTGATGACCAAAAATATGCTTGCAAAATAGTCATTCCGCATGGTACGAAAAAGAGATGATCGAAAATATTTTTTTCAGAATCGAAATCGGACTTTAATGGGTGAGTTTTTAGGTGTATTCCGACCCGCTGAATCCAAGAATCCAACCTCTTATGACCAAAAATATGCTTGGAAAAAAGTTATTTCGCATTGTACGAAAAAGAGATGATCGAAAATATTTTTTTTCAGAATCAAAGTCGGACTTTGATGGGTGAGTTTCTAGGTGTATTTTGTCACGCTGAATCCGAAAATCCAAACTTTGATGAGCAAAAATATGCGTGGAAAAAAGTTATTTCGCATGGTACGAAAAGGAGATGATCGAAAATATCTGTCTCCACAATCGGAATCGAACTTCGATGGGTGAGTTTCTAGGTGTATTTCGACCCGCTGAATCCGAAAATCCAACCTTTGATGACCAAAAATATGCTTGGAAAAAAGTTATTTCGCATTGTACGAAAAAGAGATGATCGAAAATATTTTTTTCCAGAACCGAAATCGAACTTTAATGGGTGAGTTTCTAGGTGTATTTTGACCCGCTGAATCCAAAAATCCAACCTATGATACACGAAAAGACACCTGGAAAGAAGTTATTGCGCATGGTACGAAAAAGAGATGATCGCAAATATTTTTTTCCAGAACCGAAATCGAACTTTAATGAGTGAGTTTCTAGGTGTATTTTGACCCGCTGAATCCAAAATCCCAACCTTTGATACACGAAAATACACCTCGAAAGAAGTTATTGCGCATGGTACGAAAAAGAGATGATCGTATATATTTTTTACCAGAACCGAAATCGAACTTTAATCGGTGAGTTTCTAGGTGTATTTTGACCCGTTGAATCCAAAAATCCAACCTTTGATGTCCAAAAATATGCTTGGAAAGAAGTTATTTCGCATGGTACGAAAAAGAGATGATCGAAAATATTTTTTACCAGAACCGAAATGGAACTTTAATGGGTGAGTTTCTAGGTGTATTTTGACCCGCTGAATCTACAAATCCAACCTTCGATTAACGAAAATACACCTGGAAAGAAGTTATTTCGCATGGTACGAAAAAAGATGATCGAAAATATTTTTTTCCAGAACCGAAATTGAACTTTAATGGGTGTGTTTCTAGGTGTATTTTTAATCGCTGAATCCAAAAATCCAACCTTTGATACACGAAAATATGCTTGGAAAGAAGTTATTTCGCATGGTACGAAAAAGAGATGATCGAAAATATTTTTTTCCAGACCCGAAATCGAACTTTAATGGGTGAGTTTCTAGGTGTATTTCGACCCGCTGAATCCGAAAATCCAACCTTTGATGACCAAAAATATGATTGGAAAAAAGTTATTTCGCATGGTACGAAAAAGAGATGATCGAAAATATCTGTCTCCAGAATCGGAATCGAACTTTATTGGGTGAGTTTATAGGTGTATTTTGACCCGCTGAATCCAAAACTCCAACCTCTGATGCACGAAAATACACCTGAAAAGAAGTTATTGCGCATGGTACGAAAAAGAGATGATCGAAAATACTTTTTTCCAGAACCGAAATCGAACTCTAATGGTTGAGTTTCTAGGTGTATTTTGACCCGCTGAATCCAAAAATCCAACCTTTGATACACGAAAATACACCTGGAAAGAAGTTATTTCGCATGGTACGAAAAAGAGATGATCGAAAATATTTATTTCCAGAACCGAAATCGAACTTTAATGGGTGAGTTTCTAGGTGTATTTTGACCCGCTGAATCCAAAAATCCAACCTTTGATACACGAAAATACACCTGGAAAGAAGTTATTCCGCATGGTACGAAAAAGAGATGATCGAAACTATTTTTTTCCAGAACCGGAATCGAACTTAATTGGGTGAGTTTCTAGGTGTATTTCGACCCGCTGAATCCGAAAATCCAACCTTTGATGACCAAAAATATGATTGGAAAAAAGTTATTTCGCATGGTACGAAAAAGAGATGATCGAAAATATCTGTCTCCAGAATCGGAATCGAACTCTGATGGGTGGGTTTATAGGTGTATTTTGACCCGCTGAATCCAAAAATCCAACCTTTGTTACACGAAAATACACCTGCAAAGAAGTTATTCCGCATGGAACGAAAAAGAGATGATCGAAAATATTTTTTTTCAGAATCAAAGTCGGACTTTGATGGGTGAGTTTCTAGGTGTATTTTGTCACGCTGAATCCGGAAATCCAAACTTTGATGAGCAAAAATATGCGTGGAAGAAAGTTATTTCGCATGATACGAAAAGGAGATGATCGAAAATATCTGTCTCCAGAATCGGAATCGAACTTCGATGGGTGAGTTTCTGGGTGTATTTCGACCCGCTGAATCCGGAAATCCAACCTTTGATGACCAAAAATATGCTTGCAAAATAGTCATTCCGCATGGTACGAAAAAGAGATGATCGAAAATATTTTTTTCAGAATCGAAATCGGACTTTAATGGGTGAGTTTTTAGGTGTATTCCGACCCGCTGAATCCAAGAATCCAACCTCTTATGACCAAAAATATGCTTGGAAAAAAGTTATTTCGCATTGTACGAAAAAGAGATGATCGAAAATATTTTTTTTCAGAATCAAAGTCGGACTTTGATGGGTGAGTTTCTAGGTGTATTTTGTCACGCTGATTCCGAAAATCCAAACTTTGATGAGCAAAAATATGCGTGGAAAAAAGTTATTTCGCATGGTACGAAAAGGAGATGATCGAAAATATCTGTCTCCAGAATCGGAATCGAACTTCGATGGGTGAGTTTCTAGGTGTATTTCGACCCGCTGAATCCGAAAATCCAACCTTTGATGTCCAAAAATATGCTTGGAAAAAGTTATTTCGCATGGTACGAAAAAGAGATGATCGAAAATATTTTTTTCCATAACCGAAATCGAACTTTAATGGGTGAGTTTCTAGGTGTATTTTGACCCGCTGAATCCAAAAATCCAACCTATGATACACGAAAAGACACCTGGAAAGAAGTTATTGCGCATGGTACGAAAAAGAGATGATCGCAAATATTTTTTTCCAGAACCGAAATCGAACTTTAATGAGTGAGTTTCTAGGTGTATTTTGACCCGCTGAATCCAAAATCCCAACCTTTGATACACGAAAATACACCTCGAAAGAAGTTATTGCGCATGGTACGAAAAAGAGATGATCGTATATATTTTTTACCAGAACCGAAATCGAACTTTAATCGGTGAGTTTCTAGGTGTATTTTGACCTGTTGAATCCAAAAATCCAACCTTTGATGTCCAAAAATATGCTTGGAAAGAAGTTATTTCGCATGGTACGAAAAAGAGATGATCGAAAATATTTTTTACCAGAACCGAAATGGAACTTTAATGGGTGCGTTTCTAGATGTATTTTGACCCGCTGAATCTACAAATCCAACCTTCGATTAACGAAAATACACCTGGAAAGAAGTTATTTCGCATGGTACGAAAAAAAGATGATCGAAAATATTTTTTTCCAGAACCGAAATTGAACTTTAATGGGTGTGTTTCTAGGTGTATTTTTAATCGCTGAATCCAAAAATCCAACCTTTGATACACGAAAATATGCTTGGAAAGAAGTTATTTCGCATGGTACGAAAAAGAGATGATCGAAAATATTTTTTTCCAGACCCGAAATTGAACTTTAATGGGTGAGTTTCTAGGTGTATTTCGACCCGCTGAATCCGAAAATCCAACCTTTGATGACCAAAAATATGATTGGAAAAAAGTTATTTCGCATGGTACGAAAAAGAGATGATCGAAAATATCTGTCTCCAGAATCGGAATCGAACTTTGATGGGTGGGTTTATATGTGTATTTTGACCCGCTGAATCCGAGAATTCAAGCTTTGATGACCAAAAATATGCTTGGAAAAAAGTTATTTCGCATGGTACGAAAAAGAGATGATCGACAATATCTGTCTCCAGAATCGAAATCGAACTTTGATGGGTGGGTTTATATGTGTATTTTGACCCGCTGAATCCGAGAATTCGAGCTTTGATGACCAAAAATATGCTTGGAAAAAAGTTATTTCGCATGGTACGAAAAAGAGATGATCGACAATATTTTTTTTCAGAATCAAAGTCGTACTTTGATGGGTGAGTTTCTAGGTGTATTTTGTCACGCTGAATCCGAAAATCCAAACTTTGATGAGCAAAAATATGCGTGGAAAAAAGTTATTTCGCATGGTACGAAAAAGAGATGATCGAAAATATCTGTCTCCAGAATCGGAATCGAACTTTATTGGGTGAGTTTATAGGTGTATTTTGACCCGCTGAATCCAAAACTCCAACCTCTGATGCACGAAAATACACCTGAAAAGAAGTTATTGCGCATGGTACGAAAAAGAGATGGTCGAAAATACTTTTTTCCAGAACCGAAATCGAACTCTAATGGTTGAGTTTCTAGGTGTATTTTGACCCGCTGAATCCAAAAATCCAACCTTTGATACACGAAAATACACCTGGAAAGAAGTTATTTCGCATGGTACGAAAAAGAGATGATCGAAAATATTTATTTCCAGAACCGAAATCGAACTTTAATGGGTGAGTTTCTAGGTGTATTTTGACCCGCTGAATCCAAAAATCCAACCTTTGATACACGAAAATACACCTGGAAAGAAGTTATTCCGCATGGTACGAAAAAGAGATGATCGAAACTATTTTTTTCCAGAACCGGAATCGAACTTAGTTGGGTGAGTTTCTAGGTGTATTTCGACCCGCTGAATCCGAAAATCCAACCTTTGATGACCAAAAATATGATTGGAAAAAAGTTATTTCGCATGGTACGAAAAAGAGATGATCGAAAATATCTGTCTCCAGAATCGGAATCGAACTCTGATGGGTGGGTTTATAGGTGTATTTTGACCCGCTGAATCCAAAAATCCAACCTTTGTTACACGAAAATACACCTGCAAAGAAGTTATTCCGCATGGTACGAAAAAGAGATGATCGAAAATATTTTTTTTCAGAATCAAAGTCGGACTTTGATGGGTGAGTTTCTAGGTGTATTTTGTCACGCTGAATCCGGAAATCCAAACTTTGATGAGCAAAAATATGCGTGGAAGAAAGTTATTTCGCATGATACGAAAAGGAGATGATCGAAAATATCTGTCTCCAGAATCGGAATCGAACTTCGATGGGTGAGTTTCTGGGTGTATTTCGACCCGCTGAATCCGGAAATCCAACCTTTGATGACCAAAAATATGCTTGCAAAATAGTCATTCCGCATGGTACGAAAAAGAGATGATCGAAAATATTTTTTTCAGAATCGAAATCGGACTTTAACGGGTGAGTTTTTAGGTGTATTCCGACCCGCTGAATCCAAGAATCCAACCTCTTATGACCAAAAATATGCTTGGAAAAAAGTTATTTCGCATTGTACGAAAAAGAGATGATCGAAAATATTTTTTTTCAGAATCAAAGTCGGACTTTGATGGGTGAGTTTCTAGGTGTATTTTGTCACGCTGATTCCGAAAATCCAAACTTTGATGAGCAAAAATATGCGTGGAAAAAAGTTATTTCGCATGGTACGAAAAGGAGATGATCGAAAATATCTGTCTCCAGAATCGGAATCGAACTTCGATGGGTGAGTTTCTAGGTGTATTTCGACCCGCTGAATCCGAAAATCCAACCTTTGATGTCCAAAAATATGCTTGGAAAAAAGTTATTTCGCATGGTACGAAAAAGAGATGATCGAAAATATTTTTTTCCATAACCGAAATCGAACTTTAATGGGTGAGTTTCTAGGTGTATTTTGACCCGCTGAATCCAAAAATCCAACCTATGATACACGAAAAGACACCTGGTAAGAAGTTATTGCGCATGGTACGAAAAAGAGATGATCGCAAATATTTTTTTCCAGAACCGAAATCGAACTTTAATGAGTGAGTTTCTAGGTGTATTTTGACCCGCTGAATCCAAAATCCCAACCTTTGATACACGAAAATACACCTCGAAAGAAGTTATTGCGCATGGTACGAAAAAGAGATGATCGTATATATTTTTTACCAGAACCGAAATCGAACTTTAATCGGTGAGTTTCTAGGTGTATTTTGACCTGTTGAATCCAAAAATCCAACCTTTGATGTCCAAAAATATGCTTGGAAAGAAGTTATTTCGCATGGTACGAAAAAGAGATGATCGAAAATATTTTTTACCAGAACCGAAATGGAACTTTAATGGGTGAGTTTCTAGATGTATTTTGACCCGCTGAATCTACAAATCCAACCTTCGATTAACGAAAATACACCTGGAAAGAAGTTATTTCGCATGGTACGAAAAAAAGATGATCGAAAATATTTTTTTCCAGAACCGAAATTGAACTTTAATGGGTGTGTTTCTAGGTGTATTTTTAATCGCTGGATCCAAAAATCCAACCTTTGATACACGAAAATATGCTTGGAAAGAAGTTATTTCGCATGGTACGAAAAAGAGATGATCGAAAATATTTTTTTCCAGACCCGAAATCGAACTTTAATGGGTGAGTTTCTAGGTGTATTTCGACCCGCTGAATCCGAAAATCCAACCTTTGATGACCAAAAATATGATTGGAAAAAAGTTATTTCGCATGGTACGAAAAAGAGATGATCGAAAATATCTGTCTCCAGAATCGGAATCGAACTTTGATGGGTGGGTTTATATGTGTATTTTGACCCGCTGAATCCGAGAATTCAAGCTTTGATGACCAAAAATATGCTTGGAAAAAAGTTATTTCGCATGGTACGAAAAAGAGATGATCGACAATATTTTTTTTCAGAATCGAAGTCGGACTTTGATGGGTGAGTTTCTAGGTGTATTTTGTCACGCTGAATCCGAAAATCCAAACTTTGATGAGCAAAAATACACCCGGAAAAAAGTTATTGCGCATGGTACGAAAAAGAGATGATCGCAAATATTTTTTTCCAGAACCGAAATCGAACTTTATTGAGTGAGTTTCTAGGTGTATTTTGACCCGCTGATTCCAAAATTCCAACCTTTGATACACGAAAATACACCTCGAAAGAAGTTATTGCGCATGGTACGAAAAGGAGATGATCGAAAATATCTGTCTCCAGAATCGGAATCGAACTTCGATGGGTGAGTTTCTAGGTGTAATTCGACTCGCTGAATCCGAAAATCCAACCTTTGATGACCAAAAATATGCTTGGAAAGAAGTTATTCGCATGGTACGAAAAAGAGATGATCGAAAATATTTTTTTTCAGAATCAAAATCGGACTTTGATGGGTGAGTTTCTAGGTGTAATTCGACTCGCTGAATCCGAGAATCCAACCTTAGATGACCAAAAATATGCTTGGAAAAAAGTTATTTCGCATGGTACGAAAAAGAGATGATCGAAAATATCTGTCTCCAGAATCGAAATCGAACTTTGATGGGTGGGTTTATATGTGTATTTTGACCCGCTGAATCCGAGAATTCGAGCTTTGATAACCAAAAATATGCTTGGAAAAAAGTTATTTCGCATGGTACGAAAAAGAGATGATCGACAATATTTTTTTTCAGAATCAAAGTCGGACTTTGATGGGTGAGTTTCTAGGTGTATTTTGTCACGCTGAATCCGAAAATCCAAACTTTGATGTGCAAAAATATGCGTGGAAAAAAGTTATTTCGCATGGTACGAAAAAGAGATGATCGAAAATATCTGTCTCCAGAATCGGAATCGAACTTTATTGGGTGAGTTTATAGGTGTATTTTGGCCCGCTGAATCCAAAACTCCAACCTCTGATGCACGAAAATACACCTGAAAAGAAGTTATTGCGCATGGTACGAAAAAGAGATGATCGAAAATACTTTTTTCCAGAACCTAAATCGAACTCTAATGGGTGAGTTTCTAGGTGTATTTTGACCCGCTGAATCCAAAAATCCAACCTTCGATACACGAAAATACACCTGGAAAGAAGTTATTTCGCATGGTACGAAAAAGAGATGATCGAAAATATTTATTTCCAGAACCGAAATCGAACTTTAATGGGTGAGTTTCTAGGTGTATTTTGACCCGCTGAATCCAAAAATCCAACCTCTGATACACGAAAATACACCTGGAAAGAAGTTATTCCGCATGGTACGAAAAAGAGATGATCGAAAATATTTTTTTCCAGAACCGAAATCGAACTTAATTGGGTGAGTTTCTAGGTGTATTTCAACCCGCTGAATCCGAAAATCCAACCTTTGATGACCAAAAATATGATTGGAAAAAAGTTATTTCGCATGGTACGAAAAAGAGATGATCGAAAATATCTGTCTCCAGAATCGGAATCGAACTTTGATGGGTGGGTTTATATGTGTATTTTGACCCGCTGAATCCGAGAATTCAAGCTTTGATGACCAAAAATATGCTTGGAAAGAAGTTATTTCGCATGGTACGAAAAAGAGATGATCGAAAATATTTTTCTTCAGAATCAAAATCGGACTTTGATGGGTGAGTTTCTAGGTGTATTTTGACCCGCTGAATCCAAAAATCCAACCTTTGATACACGAAAATACACCTGGAAAGAAGTTATTTCGCATGGTACGAAAAAGAGATGATCGAAAATATTTATTGCCAGAACCGAAATCGAACTTTAATGGGTGAGTTTCTAGGTGTATTTTGACCCGCTAAATCCAAAAATCCAACCTTTGATACACGAAAATACACCTGGAAAGAATTTATTCCGCATGGTACGAAAAGGAGATGATCGAAAATATCTGTCTCCAGAATCGGAATCGAACTTCGATGGGTGAGTTTCTAGGTGTAATTCGACTCGCTGAATCCGAAAATCCAACCTTTGATGACCAAAAATATGCTTGGAAAGAAGTTATTTCGCATGGTACGAAAAAGAGATGATCGAAAATATTTTTCTTCAGAATCAAAATCGGACTTTGATGGGTGAGTTTCTAGGTGTAATTCGACTCGCTGAATCCGAAAATCCAACCTTAGATGACCAAAAATATGCTTGGAAAAAAGTTATTTCGCATGGTACGAAAAAGAGATGATCGACAATATTTTTTTTCAGAATCAAAGTCGGACTTTGATGGGTGAGTTTCTAGGTGTATTTTGTCACGCTGAATCCGAAAATCCAAACTTTGATGAGCAAAAATATGCGTGGAAAAAAGTTATTTCGCATGGTACGAAAAAGAGATGATCGAAAATATCTGTCTCCAGAATCGGAATCGAACTTTATTGGGTGAGTTTATAGGTGTATTTTGACCCGCTGAATCCAAAACTCCAACCTCTGATGCACCAAAATACACCTGAAAAGAAGTTATTGCGCATGGTACGAAAAAGAGATGATCGAAAATACTTTTTTCCAGAACCGAAATCGAACTCTAATGGGTGAGTTTCTAGGTGTATTTTGACCCGCTGAATCCAAAAATCCAACCTTTGATACACGAAAATACACCTGGAAAGAAGTTATTTCGCATGGTACGAAAAAGAGATGATCGAAAATATTTATTTCCAGAACCGAAATCGAACTTTAATGGGTGATTTTCTAGGTGTATTTTGACCCGCTGAATCCAAAAATCCAACCTTTGATACACGAAAATACACCTGGAAAGAAGTTATTCCGCATGGTACGAAAAAGAGATGATCGAAAATATTTTTTTCCAGAACCGGAATCGAACTTAATTGGGTGAGTTTCTATGTGTATTTCGACCCGCTGAATCCGAAAATCCAACCTTTGATGACCAAAAATATGATTGGAAAAAAGTTATTTCGCATGGTACGAAAAAGAGATGATCGAAAATATCTGTCTCCAGAATCGGAATCGAACTTTGATGGGTGGGTTTATAGGTGTATTTTGACCCGTTGAATCCAAAAATCCAACCTTTGTTACACGAAAATACACCTGCAAAGAAGTTATTCTGCATGGTACGAAAAAGAGATGATCGAAAATATTTTTTTTCAGAATCAAAGTCGGACTTTGATGGGTGAGTTTCTAGGTGTATTTTGTCACGCTGAATCCGAAAATCCAAACTTTGATGATTAAAAATATGCGTGGAAAAAAGTTATTTCGCATGATACGAAAAGGAGATGATCGAAAATATCTGTCTCCAGAATCGGAATCGAACTTCGATGGGTGAGTTTCTGGGTGTATTTCGACCCGCTGAATCCGGAAATCCAACCATTGATGACCAAAAATATGCTTGCAAAATAGTCATTCCGCATGGTACGAAAAAGAGATGATCGAAAATATTTTTTTCAGAATCGAAATCGGACTTTAATGGGTGAGTTTTTAGGTGTATTCCGACCCGCTGAATCCAAGAATTCAACCTCTTATGACCAAAAATATGCTTGGAAAAAAGTTATTTCGCATTGTACGAAAAAGAGATGATCGAAAATATTTTTTTTCAGAATCAAAGTCGGACTTTGATGGGTGAGTTTCTAGGTGAATTTCGTCACGCTGAATCCGAAAATCCAAACTTTGATGAGCAAAAATATGCGTGGAAAAAAGTTATTTCGCATGGTACGAAAAGGAGATGATCGAAAATATCTGTCTCCAGAATCGGAATCGAACTTCGATGGGTGAGTTTCTAGGTGTATTTCGACCCGCTGAATCCGAAAATCCAACCTATGATGTCCAAAAATATGCTTGGAAAAAAGTTATTTCGCATGGTACGAAAAAGAGATGATCGAAAATATTTTTTTCCAGAACCGAAATCGAACTTTAATGGGTGAGTTTCTAGGTGTATTTTGACCCGCTGAATCCAAAAATCCAACCTTCGATGAACGAAAATACACCAGGAACGAAGTTATTTCGCATGGTACGAAAAAGAGATGATCGACAATATTTTTTTTCAGAATCAAAGTCGGACTTTGATGGGTGAGTTTCTAGGTGTATTTCGTCCCGCTGAATCTGAAAATCCAAATTTTGATGAGCAAAAATGTGCTTGGAAAAAAGTTATTTCGCATGGTACGAAAAAGAGATGATCGAAAATATCTGTCTCCAGAATCGAAATCGAACTTTAATGGGTGAGTTTCTAGGTGTATTTTGACCCGCTGAATCCACAAATCCAACCTTCGATTGACGAAAATACACCTGGAAAGAAGTTATTTCGCATGGTACGAAAAAGAGATGATCGAAAATATCTGTCTCCAGAATCGAAATCGAACTCTAATGGGTGAGTTTCTAGGTGTATTTTGACCCGCTGAATCCAAAAATCCAACCTTTGATACACGAAAATACACCTGGAAAGAAGTTATTTCGCATGGTACGAAAAAGAGATGATCGAAAATATTTTTTTCCAGAACCGAAATCGAACTTTAATGGGTGAGTTTCTAGGTGTATTTTGACCCGCTGAATCCGAAAATCCAACCTTTGATGTCCAAAAATATGCTTGGAAAGAAGTTATTTCGCATGGTACGAAAAAGAGATGATCGAAAATATTTTTTTCCAGAACCGAAATCGAACTTCAATGGGTGAGTTTTTAGGTGTATTTTGACCCGCTGAATCCAAAAATCCAACCTTCGATGAACGAAAATACACCAGGAACGAAGTTATTTCGCATGGTACGAAAAAGAGATGATCGAAAATATCTGTCTCCAGAATCGAAATCGAACTCTAATGGGTGAGTTTCTAGGTGTATTTTGACCCGCTGAATCCAAAAATCCAACCTTTGATACACGAAAATACACCTGGAAAGAAGTTATTTCGCATGGTACGAAAAAGAGATGATCGAAAATATTTTTTTCCAGAACCGAAATCGAACTTTAATGGGTGAGTTTCTAGGTGTATTTTGACCCGCTGAATCCGAAAATCCAACCTTTGATGTCCAAAAATATGCTTGGAAAGAAGTTATTTCGCATGGTACGAAAAAGAGATGATCGAAAATATTTTTTTCCAGAACCGAAATCGAACTTCAATGGGTGAGTTTTTAGGTGTATTTTGACCCGCTGAATCCAAAAATCCAACCTTCGATGAACGAAAATACACCAGGAACGAAGTTATTTCGCATGGTACGAAAAAGAGATGATCGAAAATATTTTTTACCAGAACCGAAATCGAACTTCAATGGGTGAGTTTCTAGGTGTATTTTGACCCGCTGAATCAAAAAATCCAACCTTTGATACACGAAAATACACCTGGAAAGAAGTTATTTCGCATGGTACGAAAAAGAGATGATCGAAAATATTTTTTTTCAGAATCAAAGTCGGACTTTGATGGGTGAGTTTCTAGGTGTATTTCGTCCCGCTGAATCTGAAAATCCAAACTTTGATGAGCAAAAATGTGCTTGGAAAAAAGTTATTTCGCATGGTACGAAAAAGAGATGATCGAAAATATCTGTCTCCAGAATCGAAATCGAACTTTAATGGGTGAGTTTCTAGGTGTATTTTGACCCGCTGAATCCACAAATCCAACCTTCGATTGACGAAAATACACCTGGAAAGAAGTTATTTCGCATGGTACGAAAAAAAGATGATCGAAAATATTTTTTTCCAGAACCGAAATTGAACTTCAATGGGTGAGTTTCTAGGTGTATTTTGACCCGCTGAATCCAAAAATCCCACCTTTGATACACGAAAATACACCTGGAAAGAAGTTATTTCGCATGGTACGAAAAGGAGATGATCGAAAATATCTGTCTCCAGAATCGGAATCGAACTTCGATGGGTGAGTTTCTAGGTGTATTTCGACCCGCTGAATCCGAAAATCCAACCTTTGATGACCAAAAATATGCTTGCAAAAAAGTCATTTCGCATGGTACGAAAAAGAGATGATCGAAAATATTTTTTTTCAGAATCGAAATCGGACTTTAATGGGTGAGTTTCTAGGTGTATTCCGAACCGCTGAATCCAAGAATCCAACCTCTTATGACCAAAAATATGCTTGGAAAAAAGTTATTTCGCATGGTACGAAAAAGAGATGATCGAAAATATCTGTCTCCAGAATCGAAATCGAACTTTGATGGGTGGGTTTATATGTGTATTTCGACCCGCTGAATCCGAAAATTCAAGCTTTGATGACCAAAAATATGCTTGGAAAAAAGTTATTTCGCATGGTACGAAAAAGAGATGATCGACAATATTTTTTTTCAGAATCAAAGTCGGACTTTGATGGGTGAGTTTCTAGGTGTATTTTGTCACGCTGAATCCGAAAATCCAAACTTAGATCAGCAAAAACACACCTGGAAAAAAGTTATTGCGCATGGTACGAAAAAGAGATGATCGCAAATATTTTTTTCCAGAACCGAAATCGAACTTTATTGAGTGAGTTTCTAGGTGTATTTTGACCCGCTGATTCCAAAATTCCAACCTTTGATACACGAAAATACACCTCGAAAGAAGTTATTGCGCATGGTACGAAAAGGAGATGATCGAAAATATCTGTCTCCAGAATCGGAATCGAACTTCGATGGGTGAGTTTCTAGGTGTAATTCGACTCGCTGAATCCGAAAATCCAACCTTTGATGACCAAAAATATGCTTGGAAAGAAGTTATTCGCATGGTACGAAAAAGAGATGATCGAAAATATTTTTTTTCAGAATCAAAATCGGACTTTGATGGGTGAGTTTCTAGGTGTAATTCGACTCGCTGAATCCGAGAATCCAACCTTAGATGACCAAAAATATGCTTGGAAAAAAGTTATTTCGCATGGTACGAAAAAGAGATGATCGAAAATATCTGTCTCCAGAATCGAAATCGAACTTTGATGGGTGGGTTTATATGTGTATTTTGACCCGCTGAATCCGAGAATTCGAGCTTTGATAACCAAAAATATGCTTGGAAAAAAGTTATTTCGCATGGTACGAAAAAGAGATGATCGACAATATTTTTTTTCAGAATCAAAGTCGGACTTTGATGGGTGAGTTTCTAGGTGTATTTTGTCACGCTGAATCCGAAAATCCAAACTTTGATGTGCAAAAATATGCGTGGAAAAAAGTTATTTCGCATGGTACGAAAAAGAGATGATCGAAAATATCTGTCTCCAGAATCGGAATCGAACTTTATTGGGTGAGTTTATAGGTGTATTTTGGCCCGCTGAATCCAAAACTCCAACCTCTGATGCACGAAAATACACCTGAAAAGAAGTTATTGCGCATGGTACGAAAAAGAGATGATCGAAAATACTTTTTTCCAGAACCTAAATCGAACTCTAATGGGTGAGTTTCTAGGTGTATTTTGACCCGCTGAATCCAAAAATCCAACCTTCGATACACGAAAATACACCTGGAAAGAAGTTATTTCGCATGGTACGAAAAAGAGATGATCGAAAATATTTATTTCCAGAACCGAAATCGAACTTTAATGGGTGAGTTTCTAGGTGTATTTTGACCCGCTGAATCCAAAAATCCAACCTCTGATACACGAAAATACACCTGGAAAGAAGTTATTCCGCATGGTACGAAAAAGAGATGATCGAAAATATTTTTTTCCAGAACCGAAATCGAACTTAATTGGGTGAGTTTCTAGGTGTATTTCAACCCGCTGAATCCGAAAATCCAACCTTTGATGACCAAAAATATGATTGGAAAAAAGTTATTTCGCATGGTACGAAAAAGAGATGATCGAAAATATCTGTCTCCAGAATCGGAATCGAACTTTGATGGGTGGGTTTATATGTGTATTTTGACCCGCTGAATCCGAGAATTCAAGCTTTGATGACCAAAAATATGCTTGGAAAGAAGTTATTTCGCATGGTACGAAAAAGAGATGATCGAAAATATTTTTCTTCAGAATCAAAATCGGACTTTGATGGGTGAGTTTCTAGGTGTATTTTGACCCGCTGAATCCAAAAATCCAACCTTTGATACACGAAAATACACCTGGAAAGAAGTTATTTCGCATGGTACGAAAAAGAGATGATCGAAAATATTTATTGCCAGAACCGAAATCGAACTTTAATGGGTGAGTTTCTAGGTGTATTTTGACCCGCTAAATCCAAAAATCCAACCTTTGATACACGAAAATACACCTGGAAAGAATTTATTCCGCATGGTACGAAAAGGAGATGATCGAAAATATCTGTCTCCAGAATCGGAATCGAACTTCGATGGGTGAGTTTCTAGGTGTAATTCGACTCGCTGAATCCGAAAATCCAACCTTTGATGACCAAAAATATGCTTGGAAAGAAGTTATTTCGCATGGTACGAAAAAGAGATGATCGAAAATATTTTTCTTCAGAATCAAAATCGGACTTTGATGGGTGAGTTTCTAGGTGTAATTCGACTCGCTGAATCCGAAAATCCAACCTTAGATGACCAAAAATATGCTTGGAAAAAAGTTATTTCGCATGGTACGAAAAAGAGATGATCGACAATATTTTTTTTCAGAATCAAAGTCGGACTTTGATGGGTGAGTTTCTAGGTGTATTTTGTCACGCTGAATCCGAAAATCCAAACTTTGATGAGCAAAAATATGCGTGGAAAAAAGTTATTTCGCATGGTACGAAAAAGAGATGATCGAAAATATCTGTCTCCAGAATCGGAATCGAACTTTATTGGGTGAGTTTATAGGTGTATTTTGACCCGCTGAATCCAAAACTCCAACCTCTGATGCACCAAAATACACCTGAAAAGAAGTTATTGCGCATGGTACGAAAAAGAGATGATCGAAAATACTTTTTTCCAGAACCGAAATCGAACTCTAATGGGTGAGTTTCTAGGTGTATTTTGACCCGCTGAATCCAAAAATCCAACCTTTGATACACGAAAATACACCTGGAAAGAAGTTATTTCGCATGGTACGAAAAAGAGATGATCGAAAATATTTATTTCCAGAACCGAAATCGAACTTTAATGGGTGATTTTCTAGGTGTATTTTGACCCGCTGAATCCAAAAATCCAACCTTTGATACACGAAAATACACCTGGAAAGAAGTTATTCCGCATGGTACGAAAAAGAGATGATCGAAAATATTTTTTTCCAGAACCGGAATCGAACTTAATTGGGTGAGTTTCTATGTGTATTTCGACCCGCTGAATCCGAAAATCCAACCTTTGATGACCAAAAATATGATTGGAAAAAAGTTATTTCGCATGGTACGAAAAAGAGATGATCGAAAATATCTGTCTCCAGAATCGGAATCGAACTTTGATGGGTGGGTTTATAGGTGTATTTTGACCCGTTGAATCCAAAAATCCAACCTTTGTTACACGAAAATACACCTGCAAAGAAGTTATTCTGCATGGTACGAAAAAGAGATGATCGAAAATATTTTTTTTCAGAATCAAAGTCGGACTTTGATGGGTGAGTTTCTAGGTGTATTTTGTCACGCTGAATCCGAAAATCCAAACTTTGATGATTAAAAATATGCGTGGAAAAAAGTTATTTCGCATGATACGAAAAGGAGATGATCGAAAATATCTGTCTCCAGAATCGGAATCGAACTTCGATGGGTGAGTTTCTGGGTGTATTTCGACCCGCTGAATCCGGAAATCCAACCATTGATGACCAAAAATATGCTTGCAAAATAGTCATTCCGCATGGTACGAAAAAGAGATGATCGAAAATATTTTTTTCAGAATCGAAATCGGACTTTAATGGGTGAGTTTTTAGGTGTATTCCGACCCGCTGAATCCAAGAATTCAACCTCTTATGACCAAAAATATGCTTGGAAAAAAGTTATTTCGCATTGTACGAAAAAGAGATGATCGAAAATATTTTTTTTCAGAATCAAAGTCGGACTTTGATGGGTGAGTTTCTAGGTGAATTTCGTCACGCTGAATCCGAAAATCCAAACTTTGATGAGCAAAAATATGCGTGGAAAAAAGTTATTTCGCATGGTACGAAAAGGAGATGATCGAAAATATCTGTCTCCAGAATCGGAATCGAACTTCGATGGGTGAGTTTCTAGGTGTATTTCGACCCGCTGAATCCGAAAATCCAACCTATGATGTCCAAAAATATGCTTGGAAAAAAGTTATTTCGCATGGTACGAAAAAGAGATGATCGAAAATATTTTTTTCCAGAACCGAAATCGAACTTTAATGGGTGAGTTTCTAGGTGTATTTTGACCCGCTGAATCCAAAAATCCAACCTTCGATGAACGAAAATACACCAGGAACGAAGTTATTTCGCATGGTACGAAAAAGAGATGATCGACAATATTTTTTTTCAGAATCAAAGTCGGACTTTGATGGGTGAGTTTCTAGGTGTATTTCGTCCCGCTGAATCTGAAAATCCAAATTTTGATGAGCAAAAATGTGCTTGGAAAAAAGTTATTTCGCATGGTACGAAAAAGAGATGATCGAAAATATCTGTCTCCAGAATCGAAATCGAACTTTAATGGGTGAGTTTCTAGGTGTATTTTGACCCGCTGAATCCACAAATCCAACCTTCGATTGACGAAAATACACCTGGAAAGAAGTTATTTCGCATGGTACGAAAAAGAGATGATCGAAAATATCTGTCTCCAGAATCGAAATCGAACTCTAATGGGTGAGTTTCTAGGTGTATTTTGACCCGCTGAATCCAAAAATCCAACCTTTGATACACGAAAATACACCTGGAAAGAAGTTATTTCGCATGGTACGAAAAAGAGATGATCGAAAATATTTTTTTCCAGAACCGAAATCGAACTTTAATGGGTGAGTTTCTAGGTGTATTTTGACCCGCTGAATCCGAAAATCCAACCTTTGATGTCCAAAAATATGCTTGGAAAGAAGTTATTTCGCATGGTACGAAAAAGAGATGATCGAAAATATTTTTTTCCAGAACCGAAATCGAACTTCAATGGGTGAGTTTTTAGGTGTATTTTGACCCGCTGAATCCAAAAATCCAACCTTCGATGAACGAAAATACACCAGGAACGAAGTTATTTCGCATGGTACGAAAAAGAGATGATCGAAAATATCTGTCTCCAGAATCGAAATCGAACTCTAATGGGTGAGTTTCTAGGTGTATTTTGACCCGCTGAATCCAAAAATCCAACCTTTGATACACGAAAATACACCTGGAAAGAAGTTATTTCGCATGGTACGAAAAAGAGATGATCGAAAATATTTTTTTCCAGAACCGAAATCGAACTTTAATGGGTGAGTTTCTAGGTGTATTTTGACCCGCTGAATCCGAAAATCCAACCTTTGATGTCCAAAAATATGCTTGGAAAGAAGTTATTTCGCATGGTACGAAAAAGAGATGATCGAAAATATTTTTTTCCAGAACCGAAATCGAACTTCAATGGGTGAGTTTTTAGGTGTATTTTGACCCGCTGAATCCAAAAATCCAACCTTCGATGAACGAAAATACACCAGGAACGAAGTTATTTCGCATGGTACGAAAAAGAGATGATCGAAAATATTTTTTACCAGAACCGAAATCGAACTTCAATGGGTGAGTTTCTAGGTGTATTTTGACCCGCTGAATCAAAAAATCCAACCTTTGATACACGAAAATACACCTGGAAAGAAGTTATTTCGCATGGTACGAAAAAGAGATGATCGAAAATATTTTTTTTCAGAATCAAAGTCGGACTTTGATGGGTGAGTTTCTAGGTGTATTTCGTCCCGCTGAATCTGAAAATCCAAACTTTGATGAGCAAAAATGTGCTTGGAAAAAAGTTATTTCGCATGGTACGAAAAAGAGATGATCGAAAATATCTGTCTCCAGAATCGAAATCGAACTTTAATGGGTGAGTTTCTAGGTGTATTTTGACCCGCTGAATCCACAAATCCAACCTTCGATTGACGAAAATACACCTGGAAAGAAGTTATTTCGCATGGTACGAAAAAAAGATGATCGAAAATATTTTTTTCCAGAACCGAAATTGAACTTCAATGGGTGAGTTTCTAGGTGTATTTTGACCCGCTGAATCCAAAAATCCCACCTTTGATACACGAAAATACACCTGGAAAGAAGTTATTTCGCATGGTACGAAAAGGAGATGATCGAAAATATCTGTCTCCAGAATCGGAATCGAACTTCGATGGGTGAGTTTCTAGGTGTATTTCGACCCGCTGAATCCGAAAATCCAACCTTTGATGACCAAAAATATGCTTGCAAAAAAGTCATTTCGCATGGTACGAAAAAGAGATGATCGAAAATATTTTTTTTCAGAATCGAAATCGGACTTTAATGGGTGAGTTTCTAGGTGTATTCCGAACCGCTGAATCCAAGAATCCAACCTCTTATGACCAAAAATATGCTTGGAAAAAAGTTATTTCGCATGGTACGAAAAAGAGATGATCGAAAATATCTGTCTCCAGAATCGAAATCGAACTTTGATGGGTGGGTTTATATGTGTATTTCGACCCGCTGAATCCGAAAATTCAAGCTTTGATGACCAAAAATATGCTTGGAAAAAAGTTATTTCGCATGGTACGAAAAAGAGATGATCGACAATATTTTTTTTCAGAATCAAAGTCGGACTTTGATGGGTGAGTTTCTAGGTGTATTTCGTCCCGCTGAATCTGAAAATCCAAATTTTGATGAGCAAAAATGTGCTTGGAAAAAAGTTATTTCGCATGGTACGAAAAAGAGATGATCGAAAATATCTGTCTCCAGAATCGAAATCGAACTTTAATGGGTGAGTTTCTAGGTGTATTTTGACCCGCTGAATCCACAAATCCAACCTTCGATTGACGAAAATACACCTGGAAAGAAGTTATTTCGCATGGTACGAAAAAGAGATGATCGAAAATATCTGTCTCCAGAATCGAAATCGAACTCTAATGGGTGAGTTTCTAGGTGTATTTTGACCCGCTGAATCCAAAAATCCAACCTTTGATACACGAAAATACACCTGGAAAGAAGTTATTTCGCATGGTACGAAAAAGAGATGATCGAAAATATTTTTTTCCAGAACCGAAATCGAACTTTAATGGGTGAGTTTCTAGGTGTATTTTGACCCGCTGAATCCGAAAATCCAACCTTTGATGTCCAAAAATATGCTTGGAAAGAAGTTATTTCGCATGGTACGAAAAAGAGATGATCGAAAATATTTTTTTCCAGAACCGAAATCGAACTTCAATGGGTGAGTTTTTAGGTGTATTTTGACCCGCTGAATCCAAAAATCCAACCTTCGATGAACGAAAATACACCAGGAACGAAGTTATTTCGCATGGTACGAAAAAGAGATGATCGAAAATATCTGTCTCCAGAATCGAAATCGAACTCTAATGGGTGAGTTTCTAGGTGTATTTTGACCCGCTGAATCCAAAAATCCAACCTTTGATACACGAAAATACACCTGGAAAGAAGTTATTTCGCATGGTACGAAAAAGAGATGATCGAAAATATCTGTCTCCAGAATCGAAATCGAACTTTGATGGGTGGGTTTATATGTGTATTTCGACCCGCTGAATCCGAAAATTCAAGCTTTGATGACCAAAAATATGCTTGGAAAAAAGTTATTTCGCATGGTACGAAAAAGAGATGATCGACAATATTTTTTTTCAGAATCAAAGTCGGACTTTGATGGGTGAGTTTCTAGGTGTATTTCGTCCCGCTGAATCTGAAAATCCAAATTTTGATGAGCAAAAATGTGCTTGGAAAAAAGTTATTTCGCATGGTACGAAAAAGAGATGATCGAAAATATTTTTTTCCAGAACCGAAATCGAACTTTAATGGGTGAGTTTCTAGGTGTATTTTGACCCGCTGAATCCAAAAATCCAACCTTCGATGAACGAAAATACACCAGGAACGAAGTTATTTCGCATGGTACGAAAAAGAGATGATCGACAATATTTTTTTTCAGAATCAAAGTCGGACTTTGATGGGTGAGTTTCTAGGTGTATTTCGTCCCGCTGAATCTGAAAATCCAAATTTTGATGAGCAAAAATGTGCTTGGAAAAAAGTTATTTCGCATGGTACGAAAAAGAGATGATCGAAAATATCTGTCTCCAGAATCGAAATCGAACTTTAATGGGTGAGTTTCTAGGTGTATTTTGACCCGCTGAATCCACAAATCCAACCTTCGATTGACGAAAATACACCTGGAAAGAAGTTATTTCGCATGGTACGAAAAAGAGATGATCGAAAATATCTGTCTCCAGAATCGAAATCGAACTCTAATGGGTGAGTTTCTAGGTGTATTTTGACCCGCTGAATCCAAAAATCCAACCTTTGATACACGAAAATACACCTGGAAAGAAGTTATTTCGCATGGTACGAAAAAGAGATGATCGAAAATATTTTTTTCCAGAACCGAAATCGAACTTTAATGGGTGAGTTTCTAGGTGTATTTTGACCCGCTGAATCCGAAAATCCAACCTTTGATGTCCAAAAATATGCTTGGAAAGAAGTTATTTCGCATGGTACGAAAAAGAGATGATCGAAAATATTTTTTTCCAGAACCGAAATCGAACTTCAATGGGTGAGTTTTTAGGTGTATTTTGACCCGCTGAATCCAAAAATCCAACCTTCGATGAACGAAAATACACCAGGAACGAAGTTATTTCGCATGGTACGAAAAAGAGATGATCGAAAATATCTGTCTCCAGAATCGAAATCGAACTCTAATGGGTGAGTTTCTAGGTGTATTTTGACCCGCTGAATCCAAAAATCCAACCTTTGATACACGAAAATACACCTGGAAAGAAGTTATTTCGCATGGTACGAAAAAGAGATGATCGAAAATATTTTTTTCCAGAACCGAAATCGAACTTTAATGGGTGAGTTTCTAGGTGTATTTTGACCCGCTGAATCCGAAAATCCAACCTTTGATGTCCAAAAATATGCTTGGAAAGAAGTTATTTCGCATGGTACGAAAAAGAGATGATCGAAAATATTTTTTTCCAGAACCGAAATCGAACTTCAATGGGTGAGTTTTTAGGTGTATTTTGACCCGCTGAATCCAAAAATCCAACCTTCGATGA
The DNA here is from genome assembly GCA_963170745.1 of Phymatocera aterrima. Lineage (NCBI taxonomy): Eukaryota > Metazoa > Arthropoda > Insecta > Hymenoptera > Tenthredinidae > Phymatocera > Phymatocera aterrima. Next base: position 1,196,622 of record CAUJGY010000082.1, read on the forward strand.
ACGAAAATACACCAGGAACGAAGTTATTTCGCATGGTACGAAAAAGAGATGATCGAAAATATTTTTTACCAGAACCGAAATCGAACTTCAATGGGTGAGTTTCTAGGTGTATTTTGACCCGCTGAATCAAAAAATCCAACCTTTGATACACGAAAATACACCTGGAAAGAAGTTATTTCGCATGGTACGAAAAAGAGATGATCGAAAATATTTTTTTTCAGAATCAAAGTCGGACTTTGATGGGTGAGTTTCTAGGTGTATTTCGTCCCGCTGAATCTGAAAATCCAAACTTTGATGAGCAAAAATGTGCTTGGAAAAAAGTTATTTCGCATGGTACGAAAAAGAGATGATCGAAAATATCTGTCTCCAGAATCGAAATCGAACTTTGATGGGTGGGTTTATATGTGTATTTCGACCCGCTGAATCCGAAAATTCAAGCTTTGATGACCAAAAATATGCTTGGAAAAAAGTTATTTCGCATGGTACGAAAAAGAGATGATCGACAATATTTTTTTTCAGAATCAAAGTCGGACTTTGATGGGTGAGTTTCTAGGTGTATTTCGTCCCGCTGAATCTGAAAATCCAAATTTTGATGAGCAAAAATGTGCTTGGAAAAAAGTTATTTCGCATGGTACGAAAAAGAGATGATCGAAAATATTTTTTTCCAGAACCGAAATCGAACTTTAATGGGTGAGTTTCTAGGTGTATTTTGACCCGCTGAATCCAAAAATCCAACCTTCGATGAACGAAAATACACCAGGAACGAAGTTATTTCGCATGGTACGAAAAAGAGATGATCGACAATATTTTTTTTCAGAATCAAAGTCGGACTTTGATGGGTGAGTTTCTAGGTGTATTTCGTCCCGCTGAATCTGAAAATCCAAATTTTGATGAGCAAAAATGTGCTTGGAAAAAAGTTATTTCGCATGGTACGAAAAAGAGATGATCGAAAATATCTGTCTCCAGAATCGAAATCGAACTTTAATGGGTGAGTTTCTAGGTGTATTTTGACCCGCTGAATCCACAAATCCAACCTTCGATTGACGAAAATACACCTGGAAAGAAGTTATTTCGCATGGTACGAAAAAGAGATGATCGAAAATATCTGTCTCCAGAATCGAAATCGAACTCTAATGGGTGAGTTTCTAGGTGTATTTTGACCCGCTGAATCCAAAAATCCAACCTTTGATACACGAAAATACACCTGGAAAGAAGTTATTTCGCATGGTACGAAAAAGAGATGATCGAAAATATTTTTTTCCAGAACCGAAATCGAACTTTAATGGGTGAGTTTCTAGGTGTATTTTGACCCGCTGAATCCGAAAATCCAACCTTTGATGTCCAAAAATATGCTTGGAAAGAAGTTATTTCGCATGGTACGAAAAAGAGATGATCGAAAATATTTTTTTCCAGAACCGAAATCGAACTTCAATGGGTGAGTTTTTAGGTGTATTTTGACCCGCTGAATCCAAAAATCCAACCTTCGATGAACGAAAATACACCAGGAACGAAGTTATTTCGCATGGTACGAAAAAGAGATGATCGAAAATATCTGTCTCCAGAATCGAAATCGAACTCTAATGGGTGAGTTTCTAGGTGTATTTTGACCCGCTGAATCCAAAAATCCAACCTTTGATACACGAAAATACACCTGGAAAGAAGTTATTTCGCATGGTACGAAAAAGAGATGATCGAAAATATTTTTTTCCAGAACCGAAATCGAACTTTAATGGGTGAGTTTCTAGGTGTATTTTGACCCGCTGAATCCGAAAATCCAACCTTTGATGTCCAAAAATATGCTTGGAAAGAAGTTATTTCGCATGGTACGAAAAAGAGATGATCGAAAATATTTTTTTCCAGAACCGAAATCGAACTTCAATGGGTGAGTTTTTAGGTGTATTTTGACCCGCTGAATCCAAAAATCCAACCTTCGATGAACGAAAATACACCAGGAACGAAGTTATTTCGCATGGTACGAAAAAGAGATGATCGAAAATATTTTTTACCAGAACCGAAATCGAACTTCAATGGGTGAGTTTCTAGGTGTATTTTGACCCGCTGAATCAAAAAATCCAACCTTTGATACACGAAAATACACCTGGAAAGAAGTTATTTCGCATGGTACGAAAAAGAGATGATCGAAAATATTTTTTTTCAGAATCAAAGTCGGACTTTGATGGGTGAGTTTCTAGGTGTATTTCGTCCCGCTGAATCTGAAAATCCAAACTTTGATGAGCAAAAATGTGCTTGGAAAAAAGTTATTTCGCATGGTACGAAAAAGAGATGATCGAAAATATCTGTCTCCAGAATCGAAATCGAACTTTAATGGGTGAGTTTCTAGGTGTATTTTGACCCGCTGAATCCACAAATCCAACCTTCGATTGACGAAAATACACCTGGAAAGAAGTTATTTCGCATGGTACGAAAAAAAGATGATCGAAAATATTTTTTTCCAGAACCGAAATTGAACTTCAATGGGTGAGTTTCTAGGTGTATTTTGACCCGCTGAATCCAAAAATCCCACCTTTGATACACGAAAATACACCTGGAAAGAAGTTATTTCGCATGGTACGAAAAGGAGATGATCGAAAATATCTGTCTCCAGAATCGGAATCGAACTTCGATGGGTGAGTTTCTAGGTGTATTTCGACCCGCTGAATCCGAAAATCCAACCTTTGATGACCAAAAATATGCTTGCAAAAAAGTCATTTCGCATGGTACGAAAAAGAGATGATCGAAAATATTTTTTTTCAGAATCGAAATCGGACTTTAATGGGTGAGTTTCTAGGTGTATTCCGAACCGCTGAATCCAAGAATCCAACCTCTTATGACCAAAAATATGCTTGGAAAAAAGTTATTTCGCATGGTACGAAAAAGAGATGATCGAAAATATCTGTCTCCAGAATCGAAATCGAACTTTGATGGGTGGGTTTATATGTGTATTTCGACCCGCTGAATCCGAAAATTCAAGCTTTGATGACCAAAAATATGCTTGGAAAAAAGTTATTTCGCATGGTACGAAAAAGAGATGATCGACAATATTTTTTTTCAGAATCAAAGTCGGACTTTGATGGGTGAGTTTCTAGGTGTATTTTGTCACGCTGAATCCGAAAATCCAAACTTAGATCAGCAAAAACACACCTGGAAAAAAGTTATTGCGCATGGTACGAAAAAGAGATGATCGCAAATATTTTTTTCCAGAACCGAAATCGAACTTTATTGAGTGAGTTTCTAGGTGTATTTTGACCCGCTGATTCCAAAATTCCAACCTTTGATACACGAAAATACACCTCGAAAGAAGTTATTGCGCATGGTACGAAAAGGAGATGATCGAAAATATCTGTCTCCAGAATCGGAATCGAACTTCGATGGGTGAGTT